>CM075980.1:15961754-15964254 GCA_038087875.1 Malacoraja senta
TTGTTGCTCATCAGTTTCCATAGGCAAAAGTCCAATGTCCGTGGTAGAGGTGAAACAGACAGTACCCTAGTTTAGGATTAGTATTAACTACCTTTTTCTTTCCAAAAGTGCTGCCTGAAGTGCTGAATAGTTAACTCTTGTTCTTGCAAAAGATGTCCAGCAATCATAAGGTTTTATGTTTGAATTTAAATTAACATTGTGATCTAAAGTTTCAATGCACCATTAACAATTCTAAATAACGAACTCACTTTCCAGACACGTCTACATTTGAAAAACGTATGTTTCTCCGGTCTTTCTTCATAACTCAGTCCACCAACTACGAAACAAGCTTGTGACTTCTAGATTGCCCCTGGTGGTATTATGCCTCCATTATTTCATAGAATACAGAAACATAGATCAGTGCAGCACAGGAGCAGGCCCTTTGGCCCCCAATGTCCATGCCGAACATGATGCCAATTAAACTAAATCACCTCTGCCTGCACATGATCCATATCCCTCCATTCCCTGCATATCAATATCATAGAAGTCAATGCCGCCTATGTTCTGTTGTGCTGAAGCAAAGCAAGAATTTCATTGTCCTATCAGGGACACATTGACAATAAACTCACTTGAACTTGAACTTAAACTTGATATCCATGTGCCGATCTAAAAGACTATTGAACACCACCACCCCTGGCAGCATGCTCCAGGCACCCACCACCCTCTGTGTAAAAAAATCTTGCCTCGCGCATCTCCTTTCAACTTTGCCCCTCTCACCTTAAAGCTGTGCCTTCTAGTCTTTGTAATTTCCTGGAACTAGCTCAGCATCCAAACTCACTTACGTTCTCCCAGTGTTGATGGTATTATGAAAAGTAAAGACAAAAAAATACAGATGCTAAAATATGAAATTAAAATGGAGAATGTGGGAAATATTCCATGGGTCAGTCAGCATCTGTGCAGAGACGAACACAAGGTCATATGTGATTGGAGTAGAATTAGGCCATTCGGCCCATCAAGTACGCCATTCAATCACGGCTGATCTGCCTCTACTAACCCCATTCTCCTGCCTTCTCCCCATAATCCCTGACACCCGTACTAATTAAACATGATTAAACTAATATTTTTGATGATCTTTCATCAAGGTTTTGAGTTAACTCAGCAAAAAAGAAAAAAATCCTTGCTCTCCCTGACTCTCAGTCTGAGGAAGGGTCTTGACCCAAAACCCCACCTATTCCTTTTCTCCAGAGGCGCTATCTGATCCATTAAGTTACTCCAGCTTTTTGAGTCTGTCCCTGGAAACTTTCAGCAGGTCCATCACTTCTACGGAAGGAGAAACAGAAATGAAATTTTCATGTTGGGGCCCCTTCATCACAATTGTATCTCTTCCACAGATGCCGCCCGACCTGCCGAGTGTTTCCAGTGTTTACTATATCTATCTCAGATTTTCAGCATGTTTTGTTTAACTTTCATTTTGCATTAACTCTGCTTCTTCCCCCCCCCCCCCCACGTACTGCCTGACCTGCTGAATATTTGCTGCATTTTCACTCTCTAGCTAACATCGTGCAGGTTTTGTTGATCAGCCCTCTGTGTTGTGTGGACATGTTTTCACATTGCATCTGCACAGACCTCGTGGCCTTTGTACCCTTGTCTCTGCTTTGTGAGAAAGGTGTAGTCTACATTTTTCTGTCGCTGGGTACCACTTGGCATTTTAAATCTACCGCATTCAAATCAATCTGCCAGTGTTCACCTGCGTACAAATCATGCCCAAGGTCATTCTGCAGCTTCCTCCCTTGTCCCTGCGGGCAGGAAGTCGATCACTTCCTGTGGAATCTCCAAATGCCTGCCAGCACCTCACTCAAACTTAACTTCATTTCAGATATAACTTTTCCTTTGCTTTAAAAAAAATCTGTCACATATCAATTCCGATGGATAGCTCTGAATCCCCCCCCCCCCCTCGCTTTACCCTTTACTCACACCTAACCCCAGGTTCACTCATTGCCCCTCTTCACACTTACCTTTACTCATGGCCCCTCTTCACTCATACCTCACCCTAGCTTCACTCATTGTCCTTCATCGCCCACATCACCTTGGCCCAGCTTTGAGTTAATAATTGAACCACAAGGAATTACATTTCCCAATCAGGAAACAGCCTTTCCTGTGAAAGCCCAGTCAAGATGTGGGTTGTTGCCTCTTGGGTGGAGAGTGTTTGTGGAACTGGGTCTTCCCCCGGTGACTTCCACTGACTAGGTGTTAAAGGTCTGAAGAAGGGTTTCGGCCCGAAACGTTACCTATTTCCTTCGCTCCATAGATGCTGCTGCACCCGCTGAGTTTCTCCAGCATTTTTGTGTACCTTCCACTGACTAGGTTATTGGTGTATTGCTCTCCAATATAATTGTAGGAATTAATTCCATTACCTTGCATGGGATGCTGTTGGTAGGTTCTTGTACCAGTGCCATTGGTCATCATTTTGTGATGTTCGCCTATTTATAAAATGTTGATGATAGTTGTAGAGTCACACACA
>CM075980.1:15966754-16069145 GCA_038087875.1 Malacoraja senta
GCCCAGGCCAATAACACCACCACCACTGTGTTTCACAGATGAGGTGCTATGCTTTGGATCTTAGGCAGTTCCTTCTCTCCTCCATTTTTTATCTTGCCATCACTGATATAAGTTAATCTTCGTCTCATCTGTCCACAAACCTTTTGCAGAACTGTGGTTGCTCTTTAAAGTACTTCTTGGCAAACTGTAACCTGGCCATCCTATTTTTGCGGCTAGCAGTGATTTGCATCTTGCAGTGTAGCCTCTGTATTTCTGTTCATGAAGTTCTTCTGCGGACAGTGGTCATTGACAAATTCACACCTGACTCCCTGAAGAGTGTTTCTGATCTGTCAGACAGGTGTTTGGGGATTTTTCTTTATTATAGAGAGAATTCTTCTGTCATCAGCTGTGGATGTCTTCTTGGCCTGCCAGTCCCTTTGCGATTAGTAAGCTCGCCAGTGTTCTCTTTCTTCTTAATGATGTTCCAAATAGTTGATTTTGGTAAGCCTAAGGTTTGGCTGATGTCTCTAACATTTTTATTCTTGTTTCTCAGTCTCATAATGGCTTCTTTGACTTTCATTGGCACAACTTTGATCCTCATGTTGATAAACAGCAACAAAATTTCCAAAGGTGATGGAAAGATTGGAGAAAAGACTAGGTGCTGAGGGCTCTCTTATACCTGCATTAAGGAGTCAATTATAGACACCTGAGCAATTACAAACACCTGTGAAGGCATGTGTCCCAAACATTATGGTGCCCTGAAATGGGATGACTATATATAAACACAGCTGTAATTTATACATGGTGAAACCAAATGTAAAAAATGGCCTTTAATAAAATCTGACAATGTGCACTTTACCACATGTGATTTTTTTCTGTTTACAAATCCCAAATTGTGGAGTACAAAGGCAAATAAATAAATGATGGGTCTTTGTCCCCAAACAATATGGAAGGCACTGTATATACACATACATACATAAATACATACATACATATAAAAACAAACAAACAATAATAGTGGGAACATACCCAAACCTGTGCCCCCGTCTATGTAGTTCAGAGCTTATTTGGAGGTAATAATGTTTAAGAGCCTGATGGCTGCAGGGAAGGAGCTATTCCTGAACCTGGAAGTTACAGTTTACAGGCTCCTATATCTTCATCCCGATTGCAGGAGTGAAATGAGTGTTTTTGTCAGGTTGGTGTGGGTTCCTGATGATGGTAGCTGCCTTTTTGAGGCAAGTCCTAGAAATTGGGGTATTAGCGATATCCCTTGCCCAAACAAGACGCCAATGGTCATTTAACAAATTCCTGGGTACGCAGGTGATGGATAAAGTGAATGCTCACAGTCTTTTTCCCAAGGTAGAGGATTCTAAAACTAGAGGCCACAGGCTTAAGGTGAGAGAGGAGAAATTTATAGAGACCTCGGGGCAACTTTTTCACTCAGACCATAGTCTGAATCTGGAACGAGCTGCCAGAGGAAGCTATAGAAGCGGATACAATTGTGACTTGTATAATACATTTGGACAGATAGATGGTTAGGAAGGGTTTAGAGGGAAATGGGCCAAATAGGGACCAAGGGGACTAGCCCAAGATGCCAACTTGGCTTGGGTTAGTGGCATGGACAAAGTGGACAGAAAGGTCATGTTTCTGTACTGTACAGCAGCTCTGTGACTCCATGAGTAAAGCGGCAGCAAGTTTCATAACTGCACCATCAACTCATGTTAAAATAAAATGGAGCTACACTTTCTTGATGCCAGGCTGTGTTATTTTACTCGCCTTCATGTTTTGAAGACATCAGTTCTTCTTTCTCTCTCTCTCTCTCTCTCTCTCTCTCTCTCTCTCTCTCTTCTCTCTCTCTCTCTCTCTCTCTCTGTGGAGTATTCCAACGAAGGCCACAAGATGGCAATATTCACGTGTGCAAAGCTTCGTGTCCGTGTTAGAACGGCAGAGACCAGCGCATGTGTGTGAGAGAAGAGGGCGGGCGGGGAGCAAGTAAACGGCGCCTCTCCCCACAAACAGAGAGATATATTTTGTTCTATAATTGTCTCTCGGCTAAATACGTCCACAATATACGAGTATTTATGTTTTATTGCGTCTCCCAAACTATATCCCAGGTTGCTACATCAATAGTAAATGAAAGAGTTGGAATGAAGGGGAATTAAGAATTCTGATCGATCGGAACGAATTGCAGTTAAACTTCTCAGGGCTGTTTTACAATTAATATTTTAATAAAAATCTCACTCTTGCGATTTATAACTGGCAAACGATGGAGTTCGCCTGCGGTGTATGTACACACACCCCGACTGTTTATTTTGGTGTTGGTTTGCTCATATATTTATCTACAAATATTATTTTAAATACAAACATTTGTACACAATCGGTCGCAGATAAGTATTTAAACCCGTTCTCCACCCCCATCAAACCTGAAGCGCTAAATAAATAAAACAGGTTTATAATGGGCGTCTTTGGAAAATGTTTGATTCCGAATCTGTTTCTCGCTGCCAGATCACAATGCAAATTCGTTCAAAATCTATCCAGCCTGTCACATCCTAACTAAATTTCAGTGTCGAAGTTCATTTCGACGCTGTTACTCAATACCTAAAACATCACCACGCGGATAGCCCACATGAAAACTAATTACACAGAATCAATATTTAATCACTAGCTTCAGCTTCTTGGATTCCATAACACCAGAGCATAGATTCGTTCAAAAAAAAAAAAACCCCCACTGCCATACATTAACTACCACCCGCTTCTTGGCTCTGGGACACGGTTTTGGTTCATTACAACTTCGCCGTTTATAAACTTTCCACACACACAAAAAATAAAATGTTGGTCAGGTTTTGCAACCGAGGGAGGAGGGGGGGGGGGGGGGGGGGGGGGAGATTGACTTGGAACCGAGCGTGCATTGTGGAGAATTAATTATGTTTACCTAGACATAAACGGGGCAGACCTGGAGTATTTTAAATTCATGGCCATTTAATTTTATTGTATTAAATAGCTGGAATTATTGAATTGAAGTTGCTGCCTTGGCGGCGATACCCAGGGTGCGTTCGAATGGCCGTTCGCAGGGAATCTGCTCTCTGAGGACGGTCGGTTTGCGGCGAGGAAGAGTCGTTTTGCCTTGTGTCTCCTCTCTCTGTCTAATCGCGGGATGATTTCGAGCCTCCGCCGCTCCACGCTCGGATCACATAAAGGTTTAAACATTTAACTAGAGGTTATTGGCATAAATATTTCATAAAGTGAGGAGATATTAAATTGCACTATTGATTTTAGCATCACAACAGAATTGCATTCGTTGGCCCCCGAAGACTAATTGGGTTGTTTAAGGAGGCATCGCCGGCTTGGAATATAGTTTTAATTATCGGGGCTTGCTTCGCTTCATCGGGGGGGGGGGGGGGGAGAGGGGTTGAGGGTGGGGGGAGGAAGCATTGTAATAACTTGATTACAACTGAAATAGTAACTGCACTCTACTGCTACTAGATACCCTTCTCCCTCTCTCGGGGGAAGGTTGTTATTAATTCCTCGCCAAGAGTTTCACAGCGTTAACAATAATTTAATTCCCTATTTTACGTGGGAAACGGACAGACCACAACAAATTTCAATTCCGGCTCTTGTCTTGTACATCGGGGACGAAATATTCTGTTAAACCAAGCCGCGACACGCAGCCTTTCCCATTTTGTTTTAAATCGAAGTAGGGCTTCAACTTCCTTCGCCAACAGATTCTTGTTTTAGGGGGGAAATGCATAAAATTGACGGATACTGCTATTTAAAACATTGTCCATTCTGATTACAGTCGGGCAATATTGTTCCAATTGCTGCTGCTGCTGCCCGTATATAGGCATTGATAATAAGCCCTATCTGACTAGTTTGCCTCCAAATCTAGATCCCATGTTACTCTATAAATAATGCCCGCCTCTCTCTCTCTCCTCGCCCTCCCCCCTCTCCCCTTCCCCCTTCTCTCTCCTTCCCCCTCTCTTCCCTTCCGCCACTCTTCCCCTTCCCCCTCTCTCTCCCGTCCCCCTCAACTCTCTCTCTCCTTACCCCCTCTCCACTCCCTTTCCCATTTTATCTCTTCTCCACTTCCCTCTCTCCTCTCCCCTCTCCCCCTCCCTCTTCCCTCTCTCCCCCACCTCTCTCCTCCTCCTCCTCTCCCCCATCTCTCTCCTCCCCATCTCTCTCTCTCTCCCTCTCCTTCTTCCCCACTCTTCTTCCCCTCTCCTTCTCCCCCTCTCATTCTCTTCTCCCCGGCCGTATTTTGTGTCCCTCTCCCTCTTTGTCTCTCTCTCTCCACAGGGAGGGGACGAGGCGCTGGTCCACCTTAACTCCCAAGCCACTCCCTTTGACTAGGAGCATGCGTACCATTGATTGGCGGAGGAATAATGGCTGAAATTGATTGCAGACAGCAGTATGCAAACTTGTTGCTGGCTTTCCGGGGGGATGAGATCAGCTTGTGTACCTCTCGCCAGCACCAGCCATCGAGACACACACACACAGACACAGACAGACAGACAGAGACAGTGAGAGAGCGAGAGGCGATCTGTGCAACCCTCACACTCACTCGCGTGTTCTGGACCAGCATTTGTTGCACGGGATCGAGGGCTGCAAGGAGAATATCGCAGTCGGGATTGCTCGCTCGGGAGGTTTGAAGTGTCCTGATGCCTGCAAGTTTGGAGCCGGCGTGAGCAGTCAGTGAGTGCTCTGCCCCCCCGCCCACCCGCTTCTCCTCCTCTGGGACTACCGCTGCACAACAAGAGGTGAAGAAAACACCATCCAACAGCCCAGAACTGCCGGCAGATCTCATTCCTCCTGCTAAACCCAAAGGACACAGGAAGAGAGAGAGAGAGAGAGTGTGGAAATTCAGAATAAATAGTAAAATCCCAAGCATTTAAAAAAAAAAAAAGAACCAACCATGAAGGCTGGAGTGACATTACTGAGAGAGTGCATTTACAGTGTGATTCCGGCCAGGGTGAGTTTTGCCGCGAATCTTTCTCGTTGTATTTGAGGCATTTAAAACAAACAAAAAATAATAATAATAATCCCCGGACATTGGATCGAGCGGATTGTTTAATCCTGACAGCCCACTACTTTTGTGGTTCATCTTGACCTGGGCTATTTTAGAAGCTTGTAATCGCTGTGCGTTTCCTTCACTGTGTTTGAGAGTGCGAAGATATCTCCGGGGCAGGGCTGCCATGCCGTACTGACCGGGGCTTCGGGAAGTATGTTCGGGCTGAATCAGTTCAGCAGAAGCGGTGGTCAAGGAGCGGAACGTAACTTTGGTCAGGCGGCCTTGGGTATGTCCGGCGCATTATAAGGGGCCGGGGTTCCCCGGCGGAGGTGCAGGTGGTGGTGGTGGTGGCGGCGGCTCGTCAATGGGAGAGCAGGGGATCAGCGGTCTCAACGAGCCCCCGATGCTATCCATGGGCATGAGCCCGGGGCTTGGCGGCGACCAGTACCCTTCCACCCGCGGGGCCATTCGGAGCTGCACCAGCCGCCGCCGCCGCCGCCCCCTCCGCCACAGACTCAGAGCCAAGCTCCAGCCCCGGCGGCCCACGTTTACTACCCGAACGGGCACCAACACCATCACCCTCACGCCCACCCTCACCACCAGTACAGCGGCGCCTTCTGCGGGTCGGAGCCCAGCCCTTCGTGCCTGCACGGGGGCGGGCTGCTGGCGGCTCCCGGCTACGCCAGCAACCCCCTGAGCGGCCAGACGCCCGGCTTCGGGGAGAGCTACGACGCGATGGGAGAGAACGCAGGCGGAGGTGGTGGCGGCGGCGGCGAAGCATTCGGACAACAGCAGCAGCAGCAGCAGCCGCAGCAGCCGCAGCAGCAGCAGCCGCCGTCGCAACAGCAGCAGCAGCAACAGCAGCAGCAGCAGCAGCATCAACAAGCGCCGGCCGGCCCCGGGAGAGCGGGCACCCTGACGGACTACCATCAGCACCATACCCCGGCATCCAGCCACACGCCGTGCCTCCCTCTAGACCAGTCTCCCAACCGAGCCGCCTCCTTCCACGCTCTGCCCTCGTCCGCCCCCTCCGAGGCTCCAGGGCTGGAGCAGCGGCGCCTGCACACCCAGCCGCCCGTCGACTCGATGGACTATAACTACCAGGGCGACCCTCACTTCGACATGCCCGTCTTCTCCCCCTCCGAGGCGGGCGCCCAGCTTCCCACTACGGCTCTGGCCGCCAGGTGCCAGGCGGCAGCTTCCCCGGCAGCCGGCCGTGCCCAGGACCACTGGCATGGTGAACATGGGCAAGGTGCATCCTCCGCAGCAGCACGGCGTCTTCTACGAGAGGTTTGGGCGGGGGCAACGCGCGCAAGATGCCGGTGGGCTTGGAGGCTGGGGCCGGCGGGGGCAGGAACTCGCTGGTGCAGCAGCAACAGGCCGGCTTGTTGGGCCGTCAGAACTCATGCCCTCCCGCCATCCCGAGGCAAGAGGCCGGCGCCGCCACCCCCAGCGGGTCCCAGGATAGCGGGGAGATGATGCAGCCCCAACACGCTCCCTTCGAGTACCCCATCCAGCGGCTGGAGACAGGAACCTGCACCCGTACAGCGAGCCCATGTTCAATGTCCAACAGCAACCCAACCAGCGGCTCCAACACTTTGACGCTCCGTATCTCAACGTGGCCAAACGGGCCAGGTTCGACTTCGCCAACAGCCACGGCGTGGACAACTGCACCAACTGGAGCGGCAACGGTCTCCACAACCCAGGTCTGGACAGCCATCTCTCGCCCTCCGCCACCTACCCGGGCCTGCCCGCCGAGTTCTCCCCGCCCGGCCCGAGGGTTTCCAGCCCGGGCCCCCTCTCCAGCACCCGGGCAGCGAGCAGCAGCATCGCCACAACATGCTGATGATGTTCAAGCAGATGGTGTCACGCAACCAGCGCCACCGCATGCGGGCAGCCCGACCTCCAGCCCATGGGCCACCACGGGACGCCGGGCCGAGCGGCCTGGTGCACGGCGGGCAGGTGGGCGGCATGGTCCAGGGCAGCTTCGAGCGGGACGGAGTCGGAGTCGGAGTCGGCGGCGGTAGCGGCGGCGGAGGAGGAAGGATGCCCGGGTTCGACGCTCAAAACCCGGCCATGGCCCCAGACAGTTCGTGGTTCCCGGGCCCGCACCCTCCAGCAGACCTGCTGCCGAGGAGGATGGGCGGAGGCGGCGGCGGCGGCGGCGAGCGGAGCCCCCACGACTCGGTCCAGATGAAACCTGCAACAGAATGGGTCGAACCTGCTGTTCAGGACGGCGGGGAACGGCCTGGCTTTGCAAGAACCCATGAGGATGGCGAGCGAGGGACACGTCCAGGGCTTGCACTCGCCGGGCATTCACGCCCAGTTCGGGGGCCCCATGGGCGGCCTGCCGCAGATGCAGTCTCCGGGGCCCAGCATCGGCCTCCCCAACGCCTCGGGCGACAGGGAGAGCGGCCGCCGCCGACTTCCCCGGCCCTCAGATGGGCGGGCAGGCGGGCTTCCCCTTCGCTGGGCCGAGCCGGCCGCCCAACCCGCACAATAACCCCGCAGGGGTGCCCCCGTCTCCAGGCGGTTACCCGGGCCAGCCCGACTTCCAGGCGGGCCAGCGGCCGTCCATGAGTAAGATCGGCTCGCTGTCGCTGGGCTCCTTCAGCAAGCCCGGAGCCAAGGACAAACACTATGTACGGCCAGAGTTGCCTGGCCGCCCTGTCCACCGCTTGCCAGAACATGATCGCCAGCCTGGGCGCCCCCAATCTCAATGTCACCTTCAACAAGAAGAACCAGGGGGGCGACGGCAAGCGCAAGCTGAGCCAGACGGAGCAAGAGGGAGGGAGGAGGCGCCGGCGGCGGCGGGGCGGTCAGCGGCGGCGGGGCAGCGGCCGGAGCCGGGGCCGGAGCCGGTGGCACTTCGTCCGGCGGCGCCGGCAACGGGCCCGAATACTTCCAGAGCAACGCTCCACAAAGCAACCAGATGGGAGTCACCGGCGGCGGGAAGCTGACCGCCCAGAACTGCGCCCAGACCCAGGGCCCAGCGGCGCAACCCGAGTGCAACCTCTCCCCAAAACTACGGGATGGAGGCCGCCCCCGTCGAGGCCAAGGCGCAGACGGGGAGAGGGAGGGGCAGGAGGAAAAGAGACAGCGGCCACGTCAGTCCGGGCAACTTCTTCGACAAGTATTCGGCCGAGAACGTGAACCCGGTGGTGAGTCCCGGCCCTCAGTGTCAGCCCACGCTGGCCGGGGAGCGAGGTGGCGGCACGCCGCAGGACAAGGCCCTCACCTCCCCATCCTGGGGCAAAGGCAGTGACCTCCTGCTCCCAGACCAACCCGACCTCATGTCCTCGCTCGACAGCGGCATCCAGAGCGTGGCAAAGTCCGATGGCAGCTCCCCCCAGGTCGACTTCCCCGACGAGGTGGGGCCCCAACTACGGCAACGAGGACGAGGTGTCTTCCAGCTCCGACAACAACCTCTCCAAGTCCGGCCAACTCATGACGAGCTCGCCCAAGCTGTCTCGGGGTGGAGCACGGCATGAAGCCGATGGGACACTCCATGCTCAGCACCAACACTACCTCCAACCCCGGGCCTGGCGCCGACAGCTTTGGGCACCCGGGAACTCCGGGCATCGAGCAGGTTCGGACCCCGACCAGCAGCACCTCGTCGCAGGACGAGATCCACCCTCTGGAGATCCTGCAAGCACAGATCCAACTCCAGCGACAGCAGTTCAGCATCTCGGAGGATCAGCCCCTCGCCATGAAGAACAAGAAAGCCGAGTGCCCGCTCAGAACGGGGGACACGGAGTTGGCCGCTTGCGGCACGGACAATGGCAAGGTCGCCATCAGCACCATAGACATCGAGTCGCTGATGGCGGAGCATAACTCTACCTGGTATATGCCCAGCGACAAGGCCATGATGGACCCGCAGGAAGACGACAAGCAAATGGCACCGTGGGACAAGGTCAAAAATTCAACTACCAACAAAGAAGGTAACTTCCTACTTTTCTGTTTGACTTAGATCCACCGAGGCACGCTATTTCTAAAATCGCCAGTTTGGTCACGGCTTGTGAGCTTTTAAACCTTCCAATTCCCAGTAGCAGACCAGGAGAGGACAGCTGAACGCGGGGTGGGCGGGGAGCACTTTGCAAACCGGCTTAGGTCGGTGGCTACAAGAGGGACTGGTCCCACAGTGTAGACAGAATGAGGCGGTGGTGAGAGCAAGAGTTGGTGGTATTAGGGAGTGGCCACCACGCTTTAAATTGAAAAGACAATCAATCAACTTGTTCTGGCTAAGAACTAAGGTTGTCTTTAAAGTATCCACCCACAATTAACTGAGGGTAGCCGGGTCAGTTTCCAGAGCGTTCTCCGACTTTAATGGGCAGCATTGTTTATTTATTTATTTGAGAAATACACCTGTGTTTCTTTAGCAATGGAGCGTTCTTCACCTACACCTGATTGTTTACAATGCCTTGTGTGAAATGAAGCTGGGGAGTTTTAAGACATGGTTCCATCTGCCCACGATTGTGCACCAGAAGGGTTTACCGTTCTGACTGGTTAAGTTAACCCTTCGGGGGCCGTTCTACGAGTTGTCGCGCCTGATCAGGGTGGGGAGGGAGGGAGGGACGGAGGGAGGGAGGTTGCGTTGCCTCAGGTTGGTCTGTCCGTTTGACGCTTGCCCACACACCAGCTTTACTGCAACACGCGTTCATTGGATGTTTTTTACAGCGCTATGTGGTGTGCGTCTGGTGTGAGAGGGCGAGGGGGTGCCCGCACCAAAGGCGCGCAGTTTACCCCCTGGGTGCATCAGTCTAAACTAGTGAACATTCCCCTTACCCTCAGAGTAGACGCTCACGGGCCATTTAGGTTCAATGCAGAATAGACTTTGCAAAGACTTGTTTACGTTGATATCTGAAACGTTCCCTCCCCTCCAACTCTTGCCAATACACTATCTGTTTTATAATTGAATAATTTCTTGAAGAGGTATATTGGAAATCAAATCGATTTCCAATATACCTCTTATATTCAATCAAATTGTTTGATTCAATATTCACTCAAATGTTTTATTCCGTTTTAGTTTTTTTTTTTACAAAACGGATTCCTCAGTTTAAAGCTGAAATCTCTCCAACTAGTTGTGGAACTTCACAACAGGTCCTTGCCATTCATTGATTGTTAGCTCACATCTGTGGTTTGGCTGACTGCTGACAGTAACAGGGTTCGCACAGACCGTGGCGGGTAGGGAGAGGGGGGTGGGGATTGCAACAAAATATTATGTGATCTCTCTCGCTCTCTCGTCTCTCTCTCTCTCTCTCTCTCTCTCTCTCTCTCTCTCTCTCTCTCTCTCTCGTCTCTCGTCTCTCGTCTCTCTCTCTCTCTCTCTCTTTTCTCTTTCTCTTTCTCTTTCTCTCTCTCTTTCTCTCTCTCTTTCTTTCTCGCTCTCCCGCGCCAAAGTGCAAAAGTCGCCCCGCTTGATGGACCCTTTGTTCTGTCTTATACTCGGCGCAGGGGAGTTGTGATCTGAAGCGGGCGTGTTTAACACGCGGCGGCCGTGGATGGGAGAATTGCATTTACATTCTCCCGGTTTTCGCGCCTGCAAGGGCAGAAATTGTTTTGTTGCGAATCCTCTTTCCATTTTTAAATGTATTCGCACGCCGCCTTTCCTGGCCTTTCATGTTCACAACAGCTGAGGCCAACTGGATCAATAACTAGTTAGCAGAATTCCCTGTGCAGCAGCATTCTTGGTTTGGCTGAGGAATGAGTTTGGAATAAACCTTCATCATGTGGACTTATTGACCTGTAACATTCACTATTGACGAGCTGGTTTGTTTCCCTGTTTCCTCGCCTTTAACACAGCGTCCAACAAACGTGCGCTCCAAAACACCTCGACAAATTGACACCCACAACAAGACCCGTCCCCGTCACAAGCTCACAGCCGCACATTCAACCACTGGACTATCTTCACATCTGGAGACCAGGGTTGTTCAGGCCAATAATACCTGAAGACACTCTATGCCAACTTACCATTGTTTAAATACATCTGGGACACTTATATGGATGGGAAGGGCGTAGAGAGCTTTGGGTTAAATGCGTGCAAATAGGACTAGCCCAACATGTCAACTTGGTCGGTATGGACAAGGTGGGCCGAAGGGCCTATTCTGTGCAAACATTCTTTAAGTTCATCATTTAAACCTTTATGTCATGCGCGCGCGCACACACACACACACACACACACACACACACACACACACACACACACACACGTACACACACGAACACACACGCTATTATAGATATCCATGCACACTCACTTAGGAACGTTTAACCAAGGGCAATGCCCTCAAACCAGTGTATTAATGGGACGTTTAAGAAGGAACTGCAGATGCTAGAACATCTGAGGTAGACAAAAATGCTGGAGAAACTCAGCGGATGCAGCAGCATCTATGGAGCGAAGGAAATAGGCAACGTGTCGGGGTTTCGGCCGAAACGTTGCCTATTTCCTTCGTCCCATAGATGCTGCTGCACCCCGCTGTGTTTCTCCAGCATTTTTGTCTACCTGTATTTAATGGGACGGTTGGATTCACACCAGGTTACATTCAGGCCCGGCTCTCATTATGCTGACACCCCCCCTCCCTCACCTTACATCCTCTCCCCACCCTCCCCTTGTCCTGACCTGTGCACCTGTGATGCCCCCGTCGCCCCCAGCACAGATACAGAGCATCTTGTTAACTCACTGAACACATTTTATAAATAATAACCAATGCCCCAGACCCATCATGGAGACGTTCTGCTGGCGTCGGGGGAAGATTTGTTTTCCCCCCAATTTGTGTATTTGGAGGTTTTGTTATTGGATGGACGTTGTTGGACGAGTTGACAGTTCAGGCGGGTGGCACGTAGATTTCTGCGTTTATTATGGTCGGTTCAGTGCAGTCCCAACTGCCCGCACCTAATATTTAAGGGTGCGCTTGTAAATGGAGGTGGGAAGGATATTTCCGCAAACTTCGACATTCCCAGAGAGCAGGGAAGGCCGATACAAGCAATAGATGCCACGTGAGGTTGCAACCAAAGCCCAGACGCACTCAGCATGAAACCTTTGCTCGCTCTGTACGCCCAGCAAACTAAATGATCTATTTTTTCAAAGAAGTCACAATCTATTATTAAGAAAACACTATCAATATTCACGCAGGAAAAACCCCAGCCTATAATATTTCTTGGTAATTTAGAAGCAGTTCTTTTAGAAGTAATTTTGAACCCAGACTGGCTTTACTAACAGGGCCCTCTCTCGCAGCCGCACCTGCACTCTATCCATACCAACTTCTTGCAACGATGCCAATGTTTCCCAGGTAAAATTATGAGGAGCGTTCATCATTTACCAGTCAGAGGGAAGAGCTGGGTTTGATCGAACTGAGAGCGTCCCGCACTCTCGGAAATGGAATTTGGAATAATTGGGTATTGCTTGTGTCTGGGCTCACGCTTTGTGCTGCTCGAGAGTTTGTGTTGTGTCTGGATTCTGTGCCCGCTACAATAGCAATGAATGGAAAGCAGTCTTTCCTGCTGTGCTGAGATAGGGACTCGGCTTATCTGTGGTAACTGTATAATTCCGGCACTGTGGTACAGTTTATTGCAACTGGAAATGCGCCCAGGCGCTGTCTCTTGTGATGGCCACAGTTTGCCTGGCGTGGGGGGAATTGATAGGAGCCAGATACATTGATAAGAGTCGCTGCCTCACAGCACCAGCGACCCGGGTTCGATCCTGACCTCGGGTGCAGTCTGTGCGAAGTTTGCAAGTTCTCCCATGTGATCGCGCGGGTTTCCACCCACATCCCAAAGACTTGCGGGTTTGTAGGTTAATTGGCCCGGAAAATTTGACCTAGGGTGTAGGGAGTGGGTGAGAGAGTGGGATAACACAGAACTAGGGTGAACGGGACGACTTTGATTCAGGAGACCGAAGGGCCTCTTTCTCTGCTGATAGATCTTTCAGTCTATCAAACAAACTGCTTTGATTCACATAGCGCCTTTAACGCTACCAGCACTGTCATAACATCACCCATTCATAGTCGCAGAGTGATACAGCATGGAAACAAGCCCTTCGGTCCAACTTGCCCACACCGGCCAACATGTCCCAGCTGCACTAGTCCCACCTGCCCACATTTGGTCCATATCCCTCCAAACCTGTCCTATCCATGTACCTGTCTCACTGTTTCTTAAACATTGGGATAGTCCCTGCCTCAAACACCTCTTCTTGCAGCTTGTCCCATACACTAACCACCCTTAGTGTGAAAAAGTTACCCCTCAGATCCCTAGTAAATCTTTTCCCTTCACCTTAAGCCTATGTCGTCTGGTTCTCGATCCACCTACTCTGGGCAAGAGATTCTGTGCATCTACCCGATCTATCCCTTCTCTTCAGAGATGTTGCCTGTCCCGCTGAGTTACTCCGGCAATTTCTGTCTATCTTCAGCACTATCGTGTGTTGTCGGGGCGATTTACCCGGAATTAGCCGCTATTCACGATTGGAAGTTTGTGATGTACTGTGGTCTAGCAGTGGGCTGTAGGGATGCACGGCTGGGCGCTCTAATTCTCAGTGTGTGGCATCTCGGATTCGGGCCCCAGAGTATGCTGTAAATGTAGATCTGGGATATTTGTACCGACGTGCCAATCCTGTTAGTGTGATGTTGCGGGTGTGATATCCAGAATATACTCTTCATGTGTTCGGGGGAATCGAGACAGCCCGTGTAACATTCCGCACCGGTTGATTTTGTTTCGGGCAATGATGTGACGGGGAAAACATCTGTTTCTCTGGAGTCGATGCATTCCTGGGGTCCTGGGAGGGGTAACCCTCTCCACACTACCAGACGTTAACCTGAAAAAGCTGCGTCAAGGCGAGACGGTGTCTGAGGAACGGAGGGGGAAGGGAGGGGAGAGTGAAGGAAGGGGAGCAGGGAGAGGGAGAGGGGCGGTGAGGGGAGCGAGGGAGAGGGAGATGGAGAGGGGCGGAGAGGGGAGAGGGGAGCAGGGAGAGATACATCTTCACTGAAAGGAATGTTTGTGCAAACCATTTCATTATCACATTACACTGCGGGTGTTTCAGAGTTTGTAGCCGCCTTTTGTCGGAGTGGCAGATTCCGATAGTAAATGCATTTTAAATGCATCGCGGAGGTGGCAGATAGGCCGTGAGGGGGAGGCGAGAACGCCAAGGCGCCGCGGTTCGTGGGAGCGGCGTTTGTCCCGGAGCCGCACACTGCCCAAGCCCCGCTCACCCACAGCGCTGGGCATGGTACCCACGGCCTGGACCCCGGCTCCGGGCTGGTCCCTCGCCCTTTATTTATCCCAATCTTAAGCAGTGGTTCTGAAAGGGCGATATTTTGGGGGCATATTTCACGATTGTTTCATATTGAACTAACTCAACTCCCTCTGTTTCCTTGCATCATCTAAAGATCTGACTGTTGAAAGTCACTGTTCCACACCTCACTGTATGTGTCTGCCTGTGTGTGTGTGTGTCTCTCTATGTGTCTGTGTGTGTGTGTTCGGAGTTGCGTGAGTTATCTGTGCTTGGGTGTGATGGTGCGATCCGAGTACATTGCACACACACACACACACACACCACAAACACAGCACACACACAAACGCATACACACATACATACACACGCTCACCAACGCAGTCACACAAGCACCAAACCACACAGATACTCGCACACACACACACACACACACACACACACACTGTGACACACACACTGTGTCACACACTCCACGCACGCAAACCTACAGACACAAACACAAAAAAACACCCATACACACCACGCGCAAGCAAACACGCACACACGCACACACACACACACACACACACACACACACACACACACACACACACACACACCATGGACACACACCGCACACACCACGGATGCAAACACACAGACACACACCACACACACAGCACAAATACTGTCCACACACACGCAGACATACAGACCACACAGACCACACACCATACACAGACACAGTTGCCCCATTCATTAATGTGCGCACATCCATTCTCCCACATTGTCCCTCCCTTTCACCCACATAATTGATGGTGAACTAACTCGCCCTCTGCCTGGTTGTACCACCTGTACCTCTCGGATGGACCCCCCGCACAGAGCTCGCCGTGTATTCACGGTAAGAGTGTGAAGAGTGCAGACGGGAATTATGTCACGCCAGCAAAGTTCCGAGGTGAAGAGAGATTTTAGTTTAGTTTCGAGATTCAGCCCGGAAACAGGCCCTTCTGCCCACCGAGTCCAAGCCGACCCCGCACACTAATCCAACACACACTACAAGTATACCAAGCCAATTAACGACTTTGGAGGGAGGAAACCGGAGACCCCGGAGAAAACCCACGCAGGTCACGGGGAGAAAGTACAAACTCCGTACAGACAGCACCCGTGGTCAGGATCGAACCCGGGCTTCTGGCCCAAGTGACTGCCGGTGTGAACCAGATTGAGAACATGAACTCCCCTTCATTCCCCAGCAGGGTACTTTGCACACAGACTCTTGCCAAACATGCATTCATTCCACCCCCGTTACTTGTGTACCAGAACTTGCTCCGGTTTCTCAATAGACGCGGTTGCAGTCAACTCAAACTGCAATGAGATTCCAAGGGGGCATCTCCCACGGTTGGCAGCGTTTGAGGAGAGACTGCGTCAGCGTCTCGGTGGCACAAACAGGTTGCACAAACAGGTTGTTTCCGAGCAACACAGGAATGAAATCTACAAAGCTCACTGCACACAATAGTAATCATTAAATGGGAAAGGGAATAAGCGCCCTGTTCAGCTTTATATTAACTACCCATTCATCTATTGAACGGTTGCTGTTCAAGATATCCCAAGAAGCGGTCTGTGGGGATGTTTGATTTTCAGTACAATAAGGGAATATTCATCGGCTCAAATTGTTTCTAGCAGCCCAGGTCTTGAAGCGGGTTTAGCTGA
This sequence comes from Malacoraja senta, assembly GCA_038087875.1. NCBI lineage: Eukaryota > Metazoa > Chordata > Chondrichthyes > Rajiformes > Rajidae > Malacoraja > Malacoraja senta. Next base: position 15,982,654 of record CM075980.1, read on the forward strand.
TCATTTGTGTCAGCGTGTGCGACTATCTGTTAGGATTTATAATTAATTTGCTTCACACCGGCAGTCATTTTTTAAAACAAAAACGCAGAGCTCATGTAATTAAACCCCGTCAGTTTTGATCTATTGACGCCCAGAATGGCTCTTAAAGGCTTTGCTAGTTATGCCATTTGTTTACTTCCAGCAGAATGGGATCGCGAATGTCATTTATTGAAATAAACAAATATATGGCGGGATCGCTCTGTTGTGAAATGTCTGAGGTGGGGCGACGGTGGTGTTCATTAGCACCAGTTTGAGCTCTTTTTCTAATCGCTATCCGCGTGTAATGTGGAAGTTAAAGTAGAACGCTGAAGCTGCCTGCAGATGGAAAAGTTACCCTCCCCCTTTGCACTTTCTTCATATTTCTAAGTATTTAACGCAAATGCTACTGTCAGAAAATACACCGATTGATACTTTAAACGTGTACACCTCTGCACATGCAATATTATTATTTTTGCAGATCCGAGTGAAATTCATTTCACCAAGTGATTAATTCTTTAAAGTGTAAAGAAATAGTAGTCGAAATGTGAAGGAAGGAACTGCAGATTGTTGGTTTAAACCGAAGAAAGACACAAAATGCTGGAGTAACTCAGCGGGACAGGCAGCGTCTCTGGAGAGAAGGGACAGGCAAACAAATAGTCGCGTTGTTCATAAAATATCACATAACAACGTTGGCACACTGAGGTGACAATGCAGTGCCGACCATAGTGTTAATGGAAAACCCTTTTTTTTTTTGCATTGGAACTGTTTTGTCTTCAATCTAAATTCAATCAGAAATCTAGCAGAAGATGATTTCTGTTCTTGCCACCAAATGCACATCCTATTGAGACATGGGAATGGAATGTCTGAGAAAGAGGGGAAGAGTTATGAGGAGGAAGAGAGAAATTGGCCCGTCTTTCTTTAAACATCAGCACACTTCGACACAGTTCCACAAGCATTCTTTGATTTTTTTTTTTTGCATACTGCATCCAATTGTTGATCCTATTTACTTCAGTGCTCCTTCTATGATAATCAGTTCCACGTCTCCCTTGCCTTGCGTATGAAAACGTTGATAGTAATTTTTCTTGTAATTGTCTCTGATTTTACCTCTGTGATCATGCATTCTGTTGCCACACTAACTACAAGCTGTGGAATCACAGGCCTTAAGGCAGGGAATGGTCCATTTTGTGAAAGAGTTATTTAAGAAATCCCTGTCACCCGTATTATCTCCATTTCCCCGACACTTTCTCTTCCAAGTATTTATCCAATTCACAGTGGATAAAGGGAGACTGATAATCATCGACTTTAAGGAAAACTGAAAGGTGATGGGAGAGGGAGGGGAACTTTAAATTTAACTTTTTAAAAAATACATTGATCTTTCTAAAATGTAAAATAAGGCAGTATGAATATTAATTTCTCTAACTCCAAGTAACCTTTGCATCGCCTCTCTCTCCGTCACTCCCCTAACATAGTCGTCATACTAGTTTCACTGTCGTCCTGTTGAGTTTCACTATCTGTATAACTCGTCATTACCTACCCCGCAGCCAACAATGGACCAATGTTGGCTCTACTTTTCCTTGATCATCATTTCGTTTGGCATATCTTTCATTCACTTGTTCTAAGTACCTTCTATATCTCTCGTTTCCCTTTCCCCTGACTCTCAGTCTGAAGAAGGGTCTTGAGCCGAAACATCACCTATTCTTTTTCTCCAAAGATGCTGCCTGGCCCGCTGGGTTACTCCAGCTTTTTGTGTCTAACTTCAGTGTAAACCAGCATCTGCGGTTCCTTCCAACACAGTGGAAAGTTGAAAGTCACTCTCAACAGCATTGCCACACTGGTGACTTGGAGATGATAATGACACCTCTGTGGGGAAGTATTTATGTGCAGGGTATTTAGTTTCAGTCTTTTCTGCGGAAGGCTGTAGTGAAGGTGGTAAATAGCACACTTATTGCCGATCAATTAAATCAGTGTTTTATTTGGAATTAATTTGGAACCAATGCGCACTTTAAAAAAAAAACCTTCTGTTCAAAAATGTAATGATTGAGAATTTCCACCGATTACTTTAGGGTTGGGGAATCAAGCAATGTTTAAAGGAGGAAAGAGTCAATGAGGTAAAGGAGACTGCTGACAATTAAAATGTTTAGTGCATCTGGGGTTAACCCTGGGTTTATAAGGCTTGCTGAAGGCTTGACGGCTTCAGGCTAGAACTGTGGAATTGCACAGAATTGCTGAAGTCTACAGATGGTCTCAGTTCCTGAGGGCTTTCTCCCAATTGCAGCCCAGCACATTCTACAGTCAAATAGGGTCATAAACCCATGCAGCATGGAAACAGGCCCTTTGACCCAACTTACCCATGCCCATCTACACAAATTCCCACCTTTCCACATTTGGTCCATATTCCTCGAAACCTTTCCCATCCATGTACCTGTCCAAATGTCCTTAAAATGTTGTTATAGTACCTGCCTCAATGACCACCCTCTGAGTGAGAGAGTTGCTCCTCAGGTTCCTATTAAATCTTTCCCCTCTCATCTTCGACCGATGTCCTCTGGTTCTTGATTCCCCTACCCTGCGTAAAAGACTGTGCATTCACACTATCTATTCCCCTGATGACCTTGTACACCCTCTATAAGATCACCGCTCATCTTCCTGTGCTCCAAGGAGTAAATTCATGCATATGTTACCAAGAGATCAACTCTGCCTTGTCCATTTTGAGATTGAATAGCATGCTGAACCTCCATGCTGAGAACGTGAATCCAATGCAGGACTGGATTGTGAGCTGTGTGGACACTGTGGCAGGAGAGAGGGTAGACACACGCTGCTCCATACACCTTTCACAACTTCCCCATCCCTATCTCTAGACTCCCTCTCCTCTGACTCTCAGTCTGAAGTACGGTCTTGACCCAAAACATCACCCATTCCTTCTCTCCAGAGACGCTGCCTGTCACGCTGAGTTACTCCAGCATTTTTGTGTCTATCTTTGGGGTAAACGAGCATCTGCAGTTCCTTAATCATATTTGAATTCACTGGAACATGAACATGGATATTTACCTTGACACAAACGTTATATTTTGTAAGACTGGCGGCAGAGGTAAGGTGGGGGTGCCTGCACTTTGTTGGGTTTATGGAGATTGATACTGCATTAGCTTGTAAAGTGAAGGAAGGAGAAAGATGTTGCTGAGGAACAAATGTATTGTTCTTCCAAATGGTCTCAGAGACACTACTGTACGACTTGGTCTGGTTCTAAAACTTATATGGCAGGAATATCTTCCTATTAATTTTCTGGTCTTTATTCACTGCGGCACGGTAGTGCAGCGGTAGAGTTGCTGCCTTCGAGCGCTTGCAGCACCAGAGACCCGGGTTCGATCCTGACTATGGCTGCTGTCTGTATGGAGTTTGTACGTTCACCCCAGGACCTGTGTGGGTTTTTTCCGATATCGGTTTCCTCCCACACTCCAAAGACGTACAGGTTTTTAGGTTAATTGCTTTGGTATAAGCGTAAATTGTCCCTAGTGTGTGTAGGGTAGTACTAATGTGCGAGTCGGTGCTGACCCGGTGGGCTGAAGGGCCTGTTTCCATGCTGCATCTCTAATTTAAACTAAACTAAACTTCTTACTGCTGATCACTACCGTGATGGGAGGCGTGAATCCGGGGAGGTTGATGCAGGACAGTCTTGTGATGGGACATGGGTCAGACAGCCAGCCGGTGGCAATCATAACTAGGTCACACAGTCGCCTAAGAGAAAGGAATGAAGGGTGTCTGTACAACCAGTGGAGTAGATTAGGAGTGGCTTGGGTGTGAATTGGCACCCTGGAGGAGGGAGCTCTCAGAGAGACTGCCTTGCGGCAGAGGAGCATCATGGAGACCAGCACATTAAAATGGCAACTGGAGGAGGGGGAGTGAGAGGGGGGGAACCTTCAGGAGAACAGAAAGAGAGAGAGAGAGAGAGAGAGGTATGTGGAGCCTCAAGAGAGGTGACACATTCGGGAGAGGGAAGCAGGGGAGAGGTGGCAATTGGAGGAGATTGGAAGGGGGAGAGCTGACACTGTCAGGAGAGGAGAGACATCCATTGCCTCACATGAGAGACCCTGAACTTTCAGGAGATTAAAGTAACGCCTCTCTACACCCTCCACATTTCCCCCCCACTCGCCCTCCATCCTAACTGGGAATTCAGGAAAGGATTTAAAACAAATTGATGTTTAAAGAAAAACATTGTCTGTATAATTGGACGACTTTTGATTTTAGCAAACAAATTGCTGCAAAAATGCGATCAGAGTCTGCATCTCGTAATCCAGTTAAAGCAAACTCCTACACCACAATGAACAGCTCTGCCCACTGTTGTGTGTTTACAGTGTCTGTGACCAGCGTGTTGGGAATAACATTGTACAGCTGTGTTTCTGGTTTTAAACTGTTCATGACTGTTGAGCGCAAATTTAAAGTTGAACTTGATGATTGTAATTTCTGCCAACCGTGTGGAGCTCGGAATAAGATACTGTGCCCTGCCTGAGAGTGTTGTTGTGTGTCTGTCTGTCGTCTTGTACCTGTGTCCCGTCTGCCTTCGTTAGTTGCTTCTGTTTATGTCACCACCATGCCCACCAACTTACACCTGTAATTCTGGTGCAGGAACCAACTGCAGCTGCTGGTTTACACCAAAGATAGTCACAATTTTCTGGAGTAGCTCAGCGGGCCACGCAGCATCTCTGGTTAGAAGGAATGGATGACGTCTCGGGTCCAGACCCTTCTTCAGAGGCTTCTTCTATTCTTCTATCCAGTGATGCTGTCTGTCTTGCTGAGTTACTCCGGCCTGTATTTTTGGTGTTAGTCTGCGTACCTGTGTCCCTCGATTTGAATCAGCCTGTCTTCATTTGTCTGCCTGTGTCTATCTGCATAATTCTCTGTGACTGTCTGTGTCTGTCTGTTTGTTCACATCTGCCATTGTTCATTTTCCCCTCTCTTTGTTCGTGCACCTTCCAACATCTATCCACCGACTCCTCTACACTGTTCCATCTGCGAATGATCGACCATGTGTATCAAAATCTCTGTGTCTCTCTGACTGCCGACCCATACACTAGAGACAGGCGGGCCACTGGATAAATTGGTTGCTGTGAATTGCTCCTCATGTGTAGATGAGGGGGAGAATCTGTGAGAGGTTACAGGGAAAGAGGGGAGAACGAAAAATGGGCTTAATGTAGGAATAATGTAAAATGGGTGGTTGATAATCAGTGTGGATTCGATGGGTCGAAGGGACTGTACTGTGCTGTATCTCTATGACTCTGTGACCTTCGTTCATCTGTCTTCCGTTTATTTACGTCCATCTTCGCCCATTATCAGTACTCCTTTGTCTGCCTGTATCAGCCTGTCCAACCTCTGCAGCTCTGTGGCTGTTAGTTGTTTGCCTGTCGTCAGTGTTTGCCTTCCTTTACCTCCATCGGTGTGTGCTCACTCTTTCTGCCTGTCTTTGTGAGTGTCTGTCCCGGTCCCTGTTCGGTTGTATCTGCTAAACCGTGCCTGTCTTTGTTGATCTCGGATGGTCCCCTTTTCTCTGTCTATCTAACCCAGGTTTTTTAAATTGTTGTTATCTTAATATCAGTGTTAAAACTGCATCTCCGATGATGTCTTTGATAAATTGTACCTGAATACATTCTGGCATTTTTGTCATATTTGATTTGACAGTCTGGTGAATGGAATGATTCTCTACAATCTTTGCATCCAGTACATGTGCTTGATGTGTGCGTTGAGGACTTGTGTACCCTGTTTGATATTTGGCACTGGGTGTAATGTACTTTGTGGGTTGAGTTTCCCACTGCCTTCACTTGAACGTTCCTCATTCCTGCTGAGGTTGAGGCTCTTTCATTAATTCCACGCAAGGCTCAGGCCAGCAGAGTGACGGGGACTTCTTCAATGTGTTTCTAAATTTGACAACTTGTGTGCAGTGTTGGTTGCTGACTTCCGCGGTAAAAGAATTAAAATGTTCCCTGGGAGCAGGTAACTTTCTTATCTGTGGTCCTTGGGGAATAGTGCAAGGCACAGTGTTCAAAATTAATTCTTAAAGACCTATGTTCGCAGCAGGAGGCTCTTGTCACATGTTTCGCTTTAACAGCAGATGTGTGGGAATAAGGAAGGAAATTCATCTATATTTTAAAGGTTGCATTTTTATTTATATATATATATTGCCTTTCAGGTAGTGAAGTGTTCCCTTTCCTCTGTCTACTGGAGATGTTGATTGTCCTGTGCATGTCAAGTGAGAATTCTTCACTTGTTAGTGAATTTAGTTTAACTTAGTTTAGAGATACAGCGCGGAAACAGGCTCCTTCGGCCCACCGAGTCCGCACCGACCAGCGATCCCCACACATTAACATTATCCTACACACACTAGGGACAATTTTACATTTATACCAAGCCAATTAATCTACAAACCCGTACGTCATTGGAGTGTGGGAGGAAACCGAAAATCTCGGAGGAAACCCACGCAGTTCATTTCTGTCATTTCAAGTAACCCCTGCGATCCTTCTCTTCCCACCCCCCCCCTCCCCCACCCAAGTCATCCTACCAGTTCCACTGTTCACATCCCTGTGTCCCTTCATTATCACCTCTTCCCCAGCCAACAATGGGCCATTGTGGGCTTCACCGTTCCTTGGTCGTCTGTTGTTGGCCTTGATTTGTTCTGGAATTTTCCTACCTCTAGTCCCCCCCCCCCCCCCCCCACCTCTGCTTTCAGTCTGAAACATCACCTATTTATTTTCTCCAGAGATGCTGCCTGAACTTCTGATTAACCCCAGCACTTTGTGTCTATCTTCACAGCAGATATGGACAGCTTCTCCAAGCTGGAGTTCCAGATTACATGTGCAATAACTTAAATCCGTGAAACTCTCTTCCATTGAAATCCGTGGCTGTCGGTTGCCCATTTTAAACTACCCATCTTGAGTGTCCTACGCGGATTGTGAAATGGGGTAGTTGGGGGTCAGATGTGATCCAGCCGCAGGTGTGTGTTGAGTCCGGGGGTCTCTGGTGATGGGTGGGGAAAGGAGAGGGAGGAGAAGGTGCAGCAGGTAGCCAGAGGTCACAAAGACCAACCTGGAGCCTGCCCAGGGAGATGGAAGTCATGAAACATAGAAACATAGAAAATAGGTGCAGGAGTAGGCCATTCGGCCCTTCGAGTCAGCACCGTCATTCAATATGATCATGGCTGATCATCCAGAATCAGTACCCCGTTCCTGCTTTCTCCCCATATCCCTTGATTCCGTTAGCCCAAAGAGCTAAATCCAACTCTCTCTTGAATAGATCCAGTGCATTGGCCTCCATTGCGTTCTGTGGCAGAGAATTCCAATTGGGTTGGGTTTCCAACCTTTCAAAGTTATTTCGGGGTCTTCAGGAATCAATTTCTTTGACATGTTAGACATAATTATATAGAATTAAACAAAATCAGGATGGCGTCATCCTGCAGCATGCGCACTGAATGAGCAACTTGCTGCTTCTTCGTAACAAATTCCGATTCTTAAATTCCAGAAATTCAAGGGCGGCACAGTGGCGCAGCAGGTAGAGCTGCTGCCTCGGAGCGCCAGAGACCTGGGGTTCGATCCTGACCTCGGTGCTGTCTGTGTGGTGTTTGCATGTTCACACTGTGACTGCGTGGGTTTCCTCCGGGCACTCCGGTTTCCTCCTACATACCAAAGACGTGCAGGTTTGAGGGTTAATTAGCCCTCTGTAAACTGTCCCTCGTGTGTAGGGAGTGGTGAGAAAATGGGATAAATTAGAACTAGTGTGAATGCGTAGACACAAAATGCTGGAGTAACTCAGCGGGACAGGCAGCATCTCTGGAGAGAAGGAATGGGTGACATTTCGGGTCGTGACCCTTCTTCCTTGTGAACAGATCGATGGTCGGCATGGTCTCGATGGGCTGAATGGCCTGTTACCATGCTGTATCACTAAACTAAAACTAAACTAAGACTCTGAAGTCAGTGAAACCGAATTTCAGGCGGAGTTTGCTGCAAAGACGTTACAATATTGCACATTAAACCTATAACATGGAGGGTGCAATTCTATGCTTGTGTGATTTTCTTCAAATATTTTTTTGTTAGGAACGTATTGAGGAAAGATGGGAAAATCTATTGGATTGGGTGAAGCACTGTTGGCAGGCTGAGGTATTGTGCAATTTGAAGAGGGAGAGAGAGAGCGAAGCTCTTCCCCCCCCCCCCCCCCCCCCGTCTCATGTGGCGTTTGACCCGGTGTGATATCTTCTCATTCATGGTCAGCTTGCCTGAGATGGGAAGGCAGTGGAGGGAGATCAGTGGTGCTTGCAGGGGCAGCCATGTAGAAAGTGCAGTTTCTGCAGGCCGGTGGTGTCTGATCAGCTCCAACAATGCAACTGCAGCAAATGGCATACTTGTTTAAAACACACAGCTTTAGGTGTAACTACAAGACCAATTTGTGCCTTGATGATTATTTATGTCCGTGGAGCATCTCTGTTCTGTTGGCATTCGGGGAAAGTGAATAGATTGCTCATCCTAGAGGCAGAGAGGCAGAGAGGCAGAGAGGGAGAGAGGGAGAGAGGGAGAGAGGGAGAGAGGGAGAGAGGGAGAGAGGGAGAGAGGAAGCGAGGGAGAGAGGGAGAGAGGGAGAGAGGGAGAGAAGGAGAGTGTGAGTGTTTGAGAGGGAAAGAGAGAGCAGAGAGGGAGAGTGTGTTGGAGAGAGTGGTGCGAACAAGAGAGTGTATGTGGAGGAGAGTGAGTGAGAGAAAGTGCGAGTGAGAGGGAATGTGTGTGGGAGGGGGAGTAAGTGAGGGAGGAGAATGTGTGTGTGTGAGGGGGAGAGAGAGTAAGGGTGTCCCTCATGTTTGAGTAGCCCGTGTGCTGGTCCTCCCATGGGCCAAGCTGATGCTGCTGATCTGCTGGCCAGAGGTTGGGCAGAGGTGCAGCTGTGGTCGGCAGTGTGGCAGCGACTCCCGCCCCCAGTGGGTAGAGGGACAAGGCTGGAGGCTGCGCCAGGAATTCTGACTCCGTCCTGCCTCTTAAATCCTCCTGGTCGTGCTAAACTGCAGTGTACGTCAGCTTCTCAGGAGCGAGTCTTGGCAATTGTAGTTTCAAATAACTTCCAAGTGCAGAGGGAGAGAAAGCAAGATCAGAAATGTAACAGCGCACACACAACATCATGGTGTAACACAGACCGTGGCTGTCTGATACAGGCACTGCTTGTGAGTTTTGATGTAGGCATTGTGATTTTTGTTGGGAGAAGTTCTGTTTTAAATCCTCAGAGTTCGATGCTTTTACTAAAGTCCCCGGGATGCCATGCCCACAAGGTGAGGATGTCCTTTAAAGTTTGGGGGGAAATGCACCTTCTATTCAGTGGGAAGATGAAGAGAGGGAAGTGTTAATTTTGACTACAGTGGGATCACCAGAAATGGGAGCCAAGTCTTGCATGCTCAATGTCACTGCTAGCGCCTACCTGATGGGTAAAGACTATAATAAAATGGATTGAAATATAAAATTGAGTCATGTATTGTGGCTTTGATCCTGCACAGTTTAATTATATTTATGTCGGGCAGGAATGGGAATTACATTTCACACTTGGCTGTGCTTGCAGTACAGGGATCTCTGTATCCAGCTTTTAAAAGGCCCAGTTATTTCTCTTTGTTGTGTCTGAGACTCTCCCTTCCCCCTACTTTTTGCAGAGGGGAAGCTGGAATTGCCGTGAATCAAATTCCCGTTGCCTAGATTTTTTTACTGTGTGTGGACATATTGATTCCCAATTTGTTCACTCTGCCTACATCTCCCCTCCCGCCTCCCCCTCACCCCTCCCAGCCGCCTCCCCTGTCACCCCTCACCCTCCCGTCTCCCCCTCACCCCACCCCACCCACCTCTCCCTCACCCCTCCAGCCACTCCCTCACCCCTCCTGCCCTCCTCCCCCTCACCCCAGGTGTTCGGAGTCTCCCTGTGACGGGCTTCTGCTGAGGTCCTGCAGCCATCTATTTAACAGCACAAGCAACTTACATTTATAGAGCATACTTAACGTTGAATAAAACTTCCTGATGGCAGTCTATGGAAACAATTATTCTCAAAATTTGAAACCAAGCCATACATGGATATTAAGGAGGTTTGTACAATTGGCCTCCATTTGGAGATACAGCATGGAAACAGGCCCTTCAGCCCATCGAGTCCACGTCGATGATTGATCCCACGTTCACTCTAGTTCTGCCTTATGCTGCTTTCGCGTCTACTCCCTGCACACTAGGGGGTAATTTACAGAGGGTCGATTAACCTGGAAACCCGCACGTCTTTGGGATGTGGGAGGAAACCAGAGCACCCAGAGGAAATCCACGCAGTCACAAGGAGAATGTGTAAACTCCTCAGAGACAGCGCCCGAGCTCAGGGCCGAACCCTGATCCCTGGCGTTGTGTGGCAGTATCTCTACCACCTCTGCCACTAAGCCGCCCACTTTGTTATCTCAACAACTGCCTTCTGAATTATGCCGCCGTAAAATTATGAAAGGGATGGATAGGGTCTGCTTTTCACCTTCCACCAGGCAAAGAGTGGTCTCCACAATAGAACATTTTGTTGCAATTTGCATTATCTTTCCATGATAAGGCTTTGCATCTTTTCCAATAGATTCAGGGGCATATTATTGCGTGGGAATATTTTGTGTTTCCTGTATCATCGCTGGGTTTAAATGCTGGGACTCCCTCCTCATGCCATTCACAGTGACTCTTCACCATCTCCTCAAGAGTAGCTCATGCTGACAATGCCCAGATTCTGAAAAAAAAAGAACAACATACTCTTAGGTCTGAAGAAGGGCTCCAACCCAAAACGTCACCTATTTCTTTTTTCCAGAGATGCTGCCTGACCCGCTGAGTTACTCCAACACTTTGTGTCCATCTTTAATCTATTCTTAGGGTTTGCATGTATATTATCTGCTCAGCACATGACGATACTGTCATGGTTACGTACATGTAATATGTGTCAGCTAATGCACATATATGTGCGTGTAATCTGTACCAGTGAGCATTGCTATGCATGTATGCACTGTGTTAGCACTGTGCTTTGATTGTGTGCCTACACTGTATGTCACGGACTTTTGCGTGTCGTATGACCTCTGTCTGAGAAGTCAAAGTGTGTATCAGAGAAACAGCCCCCGACCTCTCACCACCCATGGAGCGAATCATCGGACACAATGTTGTGTTGTCCACTTTACAGCCTGGCAGCTGATGAAGCCTTCAGAGGAGAGCTGGAGAGGAACGCTCCTGTTCTGGTTTTAAGTTATTTTATGAATAGTTTAAACTGTCCTGTCGTACACTTTCCCCCGGCAAGCCATGGTATTATCGATAAGTCCTTTCTCCATGCCTTTGATGCCATTGTGCATGGCCGTTGTACTTGCCATTCAGCGTGGTGGTGCCCTTGTGTGTTGGCACACAACCGAAGATGTTAGCATGGCTTTGCTGTAAGGTGGAACCTTCATGTGATGAAACCCCCAGAACTAATCCCACCACAGAGGTGGCTGCACTTCCTCAACTAAACGGCTTTCCAAATCACAAGTGCTGGCAGTTGTTTAAAACAAGGTGTTGTATGTTTGATGTTCAGGCACCATGGATGAGCCTTAGTCGCTTAATCCAGGCTGTTGTACCAGAGATAGACACAGAATGCTGGAGTAACTCAGCGGGACAGGCAGCATCTCTGGAGAGAAGGAATGGGTCTGTTGTACCAGCGGGTCCCAGCAGTAAACTCCACCACCAAGGATATAAGCAGCAGGGTCAAGGAAGCATCATCGCTGCCTCGTTTCCTTCACCCAGACGGAAAGATATGAGTGGAACAAGCGGAATGGGAATGGGTGGAGTTGGATGAAGATAATGGTGGAGCAAATGTCCAAGGAGTGAAGATACTGGGGATGAGGGGGGGCAAGGAAAAGGAGGGCTGTAGGGTGAATGTAGTAGGGATAAGGGAGAGTGTATAGAGTGAGGAGATAAAGGGTGTAGTGAGGATACGTAGGGTGTAGGTGCTGGAGATGAGGGAATGAATGGTGAGGGGATTAGGGATGAGAGAGATCAGTTTAGTTTATTGTCACATGTACCGAGGTACAGTGAAAAGCTTTTGTTGCGTGCTAACCAGTCAGCGGAAAGACAATACCTGATTACAATCGAGCCACTTACACTGTACACATACATGATAAAGTAATAACGTTTAGTGCGAGGTAAAGCCAGCAAAGTCCGATCAAAGATAGTGGTTCAGGACTGCTCTCTGGTTGCGGTTGGATGCTTTAGTTGCCCGATAACAGCTGGGAGGAAACTGTCCCTGAATCTGGCGGTGTGCGTTTTTACACTTCTCTATCTTTTGCTTGATGGGAGAGGGGAGGAGAGGGAGTGGCCAGGGTGCGACTCATCCTTGATTATGCTCAGAAGTCAGGTCTGTGGGCACCCGGGGTGAGGAGACCTGGGGGAGGACTCCAGCGGTGAAGAAACCCTGGGTATGGGTACGAGGGGCAAGGAGAATTGTGGTGAAGGGGCCAAGAATGAGGGACGATAGTGTTGAAGGAACTAGAGATGTGTGCACCAAAGGGAAGGAGCCAAGGGGGAAGGGACTGGTAGTGAGGGAATTGGAAGGGTGAGGCTACAAGTGGTGGAGGACCTAGGGATATAGGAATAAGCTGCAAAGGAGCAAGAAACGAGGGCACAAAAATCATTGGCACCACCTTGAAGATCCATCGGTGTAGACATTAGGAATGAGGGGCTGAAGGAGCCGGAGTCTATCTCCCAGGGGTGACAGCAGGAGGGTTGTCAGCAATAGTGGTGAGAGGACTACAGTTGGGGGGAACTTGGGACAAATATCCCAGGGGCCATTGTTTAGATGTGGTGGAAGGAAGGAGTCAAGTTTGCCGTGGAAGCTGAAGCATTGAGGGGAGCTTGAGGAGGAGATGGGAAGAATGTGAAGGTTGAGGATAAATAGCGTAAGTAAATAGGCCCCTCTCGGTCATGACTGACCATGGGTGATGCATCCTGGTCGGATGCAAGCCTGAGCGATGTCATATGGAGGACAGGCTGTTGCCCATGCAGCACGTCCCCCCTCTCCACGTCGCTGATCGATCCAAAGGAACAGCAGGGCCGTTACAGTTTGGCACCAACGCTGTCGCAGGAGCTGCCAGAACGAGGTTGTAGACAACGACAAACGGCCTTAGGGGCTCCAACTCCGGATTTTCTTGAGGTTTACTCCGGGAGCCTTTTCCACGACTGGATATGGCCACAATGCAGTTGACGTTTTAAATCAGAGTTTTCCCACTCCGAGATGGACTGCCTTCCCTGGCTGACGAGCCCCATCTGCCCCAGGCTCATGGGGGCTGGAGCGTCTATCTTCCCGTGCAGGTCTGTAGCACCTGCCCACTGCCCTAAATAGTGTAGCCCAAACACAATATCTAAAATAGCCACTAGACTAGCTCCGAAGTAGAGTTGGACCACTAATAATGACAAAGGAAAGATAGACACACAGTGCTGGAGTAACTCAGCGGGTCAGGCAGCATCTCTGAGAAAAAGGATGACCCTTCTTTTTGTTTCTCCAGAGATGCTGCCTGACCTGTTGAGTTACTCCAGAACATTGTAACTATCAATGACAAAGGAAAGTGTGATCTAACCAGTATGATTTTTATACCAGAAACTGTGTTTATTTCTGGGCTTGTTCTGAATTTGTTGATGCCACTTGATGTTCAATACCTCCCCAAAACCCTGAGTTAGGGTCCAATTCGCAACTAAGCTGCATTGTGTTTGGGGAAAATGTCTGAGTGTGGATGTGGGGTGCAAGGTTAGGATTGACTGTGGTAGTGGAATAGTTTGTGGACATCACTGCCCTAGATCAGTAACGGTCTGCAGGGCAGGGTTCGATGTTGACGGTGAAACCTTCAGTCATCTTCTGCAGGAGAGCAGAGCAAAGTCAGGAGACGAGGGGTGGAAAGGGGTTGAGGTGAAGCACAATAGATGTAAAACACAAAAGTGCTGGGGGCAACTCTGTGGGTCGGGCAGCATCTATGGGGGGAATGGACAGATGACGTTTTGGGTCTGAAGAAGGGTGTTGTGTCCATTCCCTCCGCAGCTGCTACCTGAGCTGCTGAGTTCCTCCAGCACCGTGCGTTTTGCTCCGGTACCCCAGAATCTGCTGTTGCTCGTGCCTCCTCTCCCTCCTTGGGTTGCGGCAAGAGTCAGTACCCCGTTTTGCTTTCTCCCCGTGTCCGTTGATTCCGTTAGCCCTGAGCTGTATCTAACACTCTCTTGAACACATGTTGGCGTGGCGAGAGCAGGCTGCTTGCTGGGTTTTGGGGCGGGCAGGGGGAGAGTGGAAGCAGGAGCATGGCTCTGACGCGTCTGACTGCCCTCTTTGTGTTTTTTAGATGCCGTTCTCCACGAGGACAGCTGACACAATATTGCGATAAAGCAAACGTGTTACTTGTAGTCTCTAGCTGGGCAGTTGGCGTGCGCATGGGCTGAAACAAAAAAACCTAAAGCTGTTCGAGGTGTTCAGCGCGACATCGGCGCGCGGGCGCGCGAAAAGGACCACGGTGCGTATTCCCTCCCAGCCGTGATGTGCTGCTGCTACCACTCCACCTGAATATCCTTCAGTCACTTCACGGTGTGACAGGGCCAGGGCGATCCAGGGAAGCTGAACAGATCAACCCTGTTCACCCTTGCACTGAGCCGGACTAACTTGTGAGGCAGGACGACTGATTCCTCGTGAGGTTTCACGTCCAGCTACAATAGGGCACTTTCTCGTCTGGTATGGGATAATGTTTTGTCCTGGGTTGCATTTCCAATCGATCACTTTCTCAGAATTCCGTCTAAGGGGTTAAAAAAAAACATGCACACAGTGCTAGAGGAACTCAGCAGGCCAGGCAACATAGAAAATAGGTGCAGGAGGCGGCCATTTGGCCCTTCAAGCCTGCACCGCTGTGGAAGGACATGGACCGGTGATGTTTTGAGTTGCGGCCCCTCTTACAGACCCTACCCGAAACTCTGTCCGTCCATTCCCCTCCACAGATGCTGGTTGACTCGTTGAGTTCCTCCAGCACTTTGTTTTAGGTCCAAGATGCCAACATCTGCGGTTCCTCGTGTTGTCCTCTAAGGAATGCTCCTGGTGTATCACGGTGGTGTGAGAGTAGGACAGGGGTCGGGAAGAAGTTTTCTTTTGCTCCTGAGAGGGCATTCTGAGAAGGTGATGGATCAAGGAACTACAGAACGTCAGTCAAGGCACTGGAGACAATTGGCTGGAGACTCCCTCCCCACACCCTCACTGCAGCCATGACCAGTGCACCAATGTCTCCATTGAATTGAGACAACCTTGCCTGACAATAACACTCATTGTTTTCCCAGGAAGTGAGAACAGGGAACAGTACTAACATCTAGTCCGTGTTTGAGTATAGGTGTATAGTCCGTGAATGGAGGTCCAAAAGTGCAGGGACCAGCTGAGGGCAACAGATGGTGTTGACGCCATCAACCGTGGTGGGATGTGTTCTGGGGGTTTCATCATATGAAGGTTCCACCCCACACCAAAGACCACTTGACACAGCGTTTATGCAACAAACCAGCTTCCCTATCCCAATGGCCTCTAGCAAGCCAATTGGAAGGGAGATGCTTATTGTTACCCAGTTGAATGGTTCCCGGCCATCTGCCCAACATTCTGTATGTCTTGAGGCTTTCTGTGCTCAAACATTGGCTAAGAAACCAAACCTGCATTCCCGGGCACGTTGGGGCAATCCAGGGCAGTGGCAGCTGAGGAGAGAGGCAAGTGGCCTCCACGTAGTCCTTTGGCTATGCTAGGACTGTCCTTTGATTACGTGGTGTGGCGTACTGTACGTTGTTATTTTGACATCTTTCTATGTTTATTTAATCTAAAATTACCGAAGATGCCTCGCAAAAGTGTGACGTCAAAATAAGGTTGCCATCACTGGTGTCCTCAGTTTTGATTGTTCCATAGATGTTCTTGCACAGATTGAGTGACTGGGGCTAGTTCGTGACGGACCTTCACTGGTGTAACTCTACTTCCTGATGTGACGCTCCCTCTGGCTGCACCTTGATGTCTGGTGCTGGCATCATGAGTTGCCAGAACCACTCTATGTGTCTGTCTCTTCAGATTGAGGTGCCTATGAGCAATGAGTGCCTTTGTCACCCAAAACCAAGTTTTGAAACTTCCGATATTCAAGGTCCTCCGGTGATCTTGTGTGACTCTAAATGGGAGACGGGGACTTGTTATGTTAGTGAGTGGTGAGTGATCTTCCTGTTGTCTCTTCATGAGCTGAATGATTGTAGTCTGGGAGAATAGTTGGCTTCAAGGCCATATCATTCCTTTATGCATGTTTTTTAAAAATGATATTAACTATGAAGCTTTCTGCCCCTCTGTCCAGTAAGGCAGGGAGTGGGATTATATTCTGTTCTGCTTGCTCGGAATGGCTCAAAGATATAAGCGGTGTCAGATTAAACAAGGTGCTGTCTCTTTCTTCTGCCCTTAAGTAGATGCCAGATAAATTCCGGACATAAGGAACTGCAGACAAGGTACTGGAGTGACTCAGCAGGTCAGGCAGCATCTCTGAAGAACATGGATAGCTGATGTTTTGGGTCGGGACCCTCTTCATACTCAAGAAGAAGGGTCCCAATCCAAAACATCACCTACCCATGTTCAGCAGAGATGCTGCCTGACCCACTGACTTACTCCAGCACTTTGTGTCTCATTTTGCCACAATAACCCTGGTCAGTTTTAGTTCTGAACAAGCCTTATTGTTTCATTGAGGAGACTGCACCAGAAACTGATTGGCATTGGGTACTCTATTCCTCTATGAGATATCACAACCAAACACACAGCGGCAATGGTGCAGGACTCTGCTTAGAGAAAGGGTTCTGAGAATATTTATAGTTTACAACGACCTTGGTGTAGTCCAGGGATTAAAGTTCTGTGACCTTTGCCTGTGGGCTTCACTGAGAAGTGAACTGAATAGTTAGATGTTCTCGTTAACCTTGCATTTAAAGGATGTTGAATGAAATGGTCATTGTGAACAAAAAGTAACGTCAGGTGCGATGAACAACAGGTGGTAGAGTAACACCATGAATATCCACCTCAAAAGCTGACGGAATTACACTTTGGTAAGCTTTTATGTCTTTAAGGTGAAGGTGAAATACGGCACTGAAGAGGAGTCATGGGTGGTGAAATCACTGGCATAGTTTGGGGGAATCTGTTTCGTCACCTTCTCCAAGACAGCATGATAGTGTGTAAAGAGGTGTGCAATTCACATTGGTCCATTCTATGCCTCTGCCCATGGCACACGTCACTGCTGCTGTTGTTTTGTGAGAGCTCCAATTGAACTGAATGTGAAAAAACAGATACCTTCCCTGCCCAAGTGCCTTGACAAGATCAAGCGCTTCGACGTTGCCACTTTTGAACCTTAAACTGGCCAAAATGAGTTTAGCTTATTTTCACATGTACGGAGGTACAGTGGAAAGCTTTTGTTGCGTGCTAACCAGTCAGCGGGAAAGACAATACATGATTGGAATCCAACTGTCCACAGTATACAGATGCAGGATAAAGAGTGTAACGTTTAGTGCAAGATAAAGTCCAGTTAAGTCCATTTAAAGATAGTCCGAGGTACTCCATTGAGGTGCAAGGGAGGTCAGGACTGCTCTAGTTGGTGATAGGCAATGGGAGTTCTTTCTTTAACTCAGCATAATGTGCCTCATGGAAATGAAAATGACGCATGCTCTAATGCGAGCAGAAGCAGAGGGACTAGTGAATGGTTTACATTGTCCGACCTGAGTGGGGAGTGACAAGGGCCCCCAAGGGTGGTCTTTGCAATGGCCTAGGAAGTTGTAGTGGTGGGAGCAATGGACCAAGTGCACGGTGGGGGGGGGGGGGGGGGCCGTGAACATGTCCTTGTGGAAACCAATCTCAGGATGACTGAAACTGAATGACAACCTACAGCTTTAAACGGTGAATAGATGTGAGATCCGCTGAAGAGGAGGCTTGACTCGGAACTAGACAGGAGGCACAAAGTACTGCAGATGTAGGAATGTTGAGCAAAAGCCACACAGTGCCGGAGTAACTCAGCAACTCAGGCAGTATCTGCGGAGGACATCGAAACATAGAATATAGGTGCAGGAGTACGTAATTCTGCCCTTTGATCCAGCACTGCCATTCAATATGATCATCCCAGAATCAGTACCCCTTTCCTGCTTTTTTCCCCATATTCCTTGATTCCATTAGCCCTAAGAGCTATATCTAACTCTGTCTTGAAAACATGGATAGGTGATCTTTCACATTGCCTCCTGAAGAAGGGTCCGGACCCAAATCATTCTCTGTCCATCCCCTCCACAGATGCTGCCTGACCCGCCGAGTTCCTCCAGTACTTGGTGTTTTTTGGGTTGAATCAGAAATATTCAGTCACTTTTAGATGTTGGTTCATTCACTAAGTAGATCAACACCCGTGTGTTGTTACTCACAACCAAGAGTGGTTGACTGTCCCTCAGTCCACGTGTAATTCCAGGGCCTGTCATTTCTTGGTCAGAGTTTAGATCCTTCCGAAGGGGAGTCACACGGGCAGTTTTGGATCGAAGAGGGTTTTACTTCAGGTTAAAAAGAGGAATAATCAGTTTGCAAATTTTTGGGGGGGAAAAAAAGAACGAAAAAAACGAAAAATGAACCTTGAGCCAGAAAACTAAAACTTTTATTCTGTTTATTAACCCTTTCCAGCCCACGAGCCTTCACAGAACAAGGCTCCATCAGTGTCGGCTGACAGCCACTTGCAGTGCCTTTCAGTCCACTGCACAGACGACCTTACTGACTCTAAGGGCCGGAGCCCCATGCAAACTTGGAGATCTTTGCATTCGGACATCTCTAATCGATTCGGAACATTCGTGGCTGCTTTGACCTGAGCAGAGATGAATTTTCTTTTGATTTCTCTCGTTTATTTTCCTATTTGTTTCCCTCCTCTTGGCTGCCGCAGTGTGACAGACAGACGGACTTCAAAAAAATAAATAGAAGTGATAGTCACAGGAGGATCTGTTGTCCGGCACTTCAGTCCATGAGCCGCATCGGTGGCCTGGAAAGGGTTAATTCCGAGGCCGCGCCACCCAGATTTTGGCCGCAGCTCTTGCTCGATTCCTGGCCCGTTTGGAATGCCAAATAAACACTGCAGAGACCAATCCCAAGCTGAGCTGAACCGAATGTTTGTTTTTGGAGTTGAACGACATTCTTCCCACTGGAATCCTTGCACTTATAACCTGATTTCTCCCCCCACCCCAGACTCCAGCCTTGCGGGTAACAACAAGGGCCTCGATGGCCAGTATTCCCCCCTCATGTCCTCCACATTGGGAGTGTACAGTGCGTGATGTGCAATCCTGAATGAACAGACGGCTGGCATGGAGTTGTTACCTCAGCCACTGCGAGCTGCAGGAAGGGGAACGGGCGACAGGCTGGGATGGCGGCTTGAGGTCCAGAGCTTTAATTTGCTGATTTGTGATGGTTTGTTGACAACTTCGGACAATAATGGTACAATTGGTGATGAAATCCCAGTGAATAGAAACGCGAGTGTTTTGCTGAACTGTTAGAATTAACTCATGTCGACCGTAAAAAAATAATAAAAAAAATAGAAATCAGCTGGCGGCCCGGTGCTTGAGTCAATATATATTACACCAGGTTACACTCAATGTCGTGGTTCCCGAGCCGATCGCAGCTCAATAATGTCTCAATTTCTGCAGAAAAGGGAAATGCATTAAAGATTTTTTAAATAACGCACTAATACATCTGCTGATTCCCATGACCTGTGTGGTTATTGAAACTGTGTTTCTTTCACGTGGAGAGCATTTAAAATTCCTTCCTTCCGACCGGCAGTGAGCAGAGCATCAAGGTTTCAGGATGAATGAACATTCTCCCTCCCAGGGCCTGCAGGCTCACTGACACCCACCAACTCGCTCCCTCCCATTCCCCAACACACCATCGCCTTATGTCACGGGGCAGAGTCCACCGCCTGCAGTTTGGGCACGATGCTGCCCTGATCGCAGGGAACGATTGAATGGGCGCAGGTTAGATTTAGCTCTGAGGGCTCAAGGAATCAAGGGATAAGGGGAAAAAGCAGGAACGAGGTACTGATTTTCGATGATCAGCCATGATCATATTGAATGGTGGTGCTGGCTCAAAGGACCGAATGGCCTACTCCTGCACCGATTTTTCTATGTTTCGCGGTCTTACCTGTTCCCTACATCCTATCAGCATGGAAGGAACCAGGGGAACATCAGGGGAACAACTATGCAGGGAGGAAGGAAAAAGCCATTATCCATGACAAAATATGGGCATTCTGGCTAGTCCCATTTGCATGCATTTGGCCCATAGCCATTTAAACCTTTCCTTTCCATATACTTGTCCATGTTCTTCCTACCTATTCCCTCATCTCTGCTGCCCTCATGTCAGCAAGTGGTCTGTTTCTCTTGTGAGGTGTGTCCCACCCCCTAGCTCTGTGTGGCTTGCTGAAGCCCAGTCACACCTCACTCTGAGAGCACTTCTCCATGCCCAGGAAATGAGCGTTGAAGGGAACGCAAGTCCTGGCTGGATGCTACAGAGGATGGCAGGTCATGTTTCATATCCCTCGCATCCTCTCCAATTTGAAAGTACTTCAGGAAGACTAAACCCGAGGTCAGAAAGACGTGGTACATTGACGGTGAGGGAGATAGCCTGTGTGGTTCCACATCATTCTTCACATCATTGTAGCACAGATGCTTGTAGGGTTCACATGGGGAAGCATCGCGGCAGCTGAGGGGGACTTGCTATAATCTGATAATCCCACTCCAAGATGTGTGTTCAGGATTCACTGGGTATCAGATGACAAATGTCCACCTGTCCCAACGCCAGCAGAGCCCAAGCCCCAACCCCTATTCTACATGTTTCCTTGATCTTTGTCCCCTTTGATCTCTTGTTTGCACCTTACCCTTCCATATCTCTATGTCTTCCTCTCCCCTGACTCTCAGTCTGAAGAAGGGTCTCGACCTGAAACGTCACCCATTCCTCACCAGAGATGCTGCCTGTCCCGCTGAGTTACTCCACCATTTTGTGTCTACCTCCAATCCAGAGTTCATTTGAGACCGCTGGTTGAGATGTGAAGCCAGGGGGTTGATGATGTTCAATGCTTGGAATGAGACGTCATGAGATGAAGCTTCTGCAATGGCACTGAGCAGACTCCAGCCAATGCAGGTATCTACTTTCAGCTGCTGGTTTAGTCACCTCCACCGTCATTAGCCAGGAGTGCAAACGAGATGGCTAGAGAAGGCTGTGGGTGGATTGTCTGAGGCAGGGTGCTGGAATTCCAACGCTGGTCGAGCGAGTGGGTTGGGAGTGCTGGGCCGTACGCATCTAGTTGTCCGGCTTCCATTGCTGAGTTGTCCAGGGGTGACTGTGGTCAGCTGGGCACTAGAATAGAGTCCCTGCGGTTGTCCATAATGAGCTTGTGGTGAGAGAAAGGAGAGGAGCCCCACTCGTGTCCCAGCTGGGAAAGGTATGTGCAGTCATTGATGTGGCATCTCACTAAGCTCTGACGTTTCCCTTTATCATGTACCTGGGTGCATAGGAGAAAATTGGGGTAAGGTCGAACCTCCTGATCACTGCAAGGTTTCTCCATCGTTAAATAGTCTGGGCCTGTTGGAAGGTGCTGGATGTTAACTTACCTGGCACAGGCACAACATCCCCCATAGTTGCCCCCACAAGGTCTGTTTTACTCAATGCCTTGGTTATGGACAGTAGTCCGAGAGTCATAGAGCTTTGGCTCAACTTGTCCACGCTGACCATGTTAGCATTCTGGGCTAGTCCCATTTACCTGCATTTGCCCCATAGCCATCTAAACCATTCCTGTCCATATATTTGTCCAAATGTCTTAAAAGTTATAATTGTATCCACTTCTATAGCTTCCTCTGGCAGCTCATTCCAGGTACACACTGCACTCTGAGTGACAAAGTTGCCCCTGAGATCCCTCTTAACTTCTAACCTTAAGCCTATGCTCTCTCGTGTTAGAATCCTCTACCCTGGGAAAAAGACTGTGAATACTTACTTCATTCATGCTCCTCATGATGTTGTACCCCTCCATAAGGTCACTCCTCAGCCTACGCTCGAAAGAAAATCATCCCAGTCTACCCCCCCCCTCTCGCTATAACTCAAGCCCGCAAGTCCAGGTAACTTCCTTGTGAATCTCCTCTGGTGAATTTCCCCAAATCTGCATCTTTTCAACTTAATAAAATCCTTTCCATAGCTGGGTGACCAGTACCGCACAAAGTATTTACTCCCCATGTGGTCTCACCAACGACTTGTGGAGATGTATCATCATGTCACATCTTTTGTACTCAATACCTTTCCAAGCCAAGGCAAGCATGCCTAACGCCTTCTTCACCACAGTCCTCTCCCGCAATGGGCTGACGTCATGTCATAAAGCCTTCTCGCCCTGACATGCTCTGAGGTCTCTCATAAATCTCTCCTCTCTCACTTTGTGCCTACGCCCTTTAGTTTTAGACAATAGACAATAGGTGCAGGAGTAGGCCATTCAGCCCTTCAAGCCAGCACCGCCATTCAATGTGATCATGGCTGATCATCCCCAATCAGTACCCCGTTCCTGCCTTCTCCCCATATCCCCTGACTCCGCTATCTTTAAGAGCCCTATTGAGCTCTCTCTTGAAATTATCCAGAGAACCGGCCTCCTCCACCCTCTGAGACAGGGAATTCCACACTCACAACTCTCTGTGTGAAAATGTGTTTCCTCATCTCCGTTCTAAATGGCTTACCCCTTATTCTTAAACTGTGGCCCCTGGTTCTGGATTCCCCCAACATCGGGAACATGTTTCCTGCCTCTAGTGTGTCCAAACCCTTAATAATCTTATGTTTCTATAAGAAACCCTCTCATCCTTCTAAATTCCAGAGTATACAAGGATAAAGAATCCTTTACCCTTGGGAAAAGACTGTGACCATTCACTGTATCCATGCCCCTCATGATCTTGCAGACTTCAATAAGCTCGCACCTCAGCCTCCTCCGCTCCAAAGAAAAAAGCCCCAGCCCATCCAACCTCTGCTTACATCGCAAGCCCACAAACAAGGCAACATCCTGGTGGAGTGGTTTTTTAAAATAGTTTGAGACAAGAGCATTTCTGATGCTCGGAGTAAGATTTCAGTAGCTGAAATATTTTGAGTTAATATTTTATCTTTCCTCTCCAACTGTTATTTAGTGGTTCAACTCAAGTCCATTGTTGAAACAACAGGGTCATGAATTAAAGTGGGAAGTGCTGGAAATGTTGAGCAGGTCAGGCAGTGACTGTGAAGGGAGAATCAGCGTTAATGTTTGCAGCTGATGTCCACTTTATTAATGTGACCTCTTCCAACGTCCCGACCTGCTGAACACGTTCACCATCGGTTGTTTAACATTTTTATTTCATATTTCTACCATCTTGCTTCTTAATCTTCCCTTGAAAGTTAAAGGCAGTTCAGAGCTATGCTGGATACAGGGCGGGTTTAGATCAACTTTCAAAATAATAAGAATAAATGCTCAGAATCACAGCCGGTTTTGTGACCTCCTTCCACCTCCCATTCTGAAAGGGGTGAAGTCATTCACACTGAAACCTATTCTTTTCTGAATTATTTCCCACACTTTGTAGCACTGAAACAATGTATTTACGAAATGTTCCCAGAGGCCAGTTGGAGAGGGCATTTATATGGAAAGCCATGAACCTCAGCTCGGGAACTTGTTCTGCTTTCTCTGTTCTCAGGGAAACCCTTTCATTGTCAGACCTGACCTGTTTTGAAGCAATGTGCAATTTGGATTAGAGGTGACTTTGTATTGGAGGTGACTTTACACCAAAACATTTAATCTCCTTTGAATCACTATAGGTTTAAGGTTTAAGGTGAAGGAGGAAATATTTAATAGGAACCCGAGGGGTAACTTTTTTACATAAAAGGGAGGTGCATGTATGGAATGAGCTGCCGGAGGAGGTAGTTAAGGCAGTACTATCGCAGTGTTTAAGAAATATTTAGACAGGTACATGGATAGGACAGGTTTAGAGCGATATGGCTAAATGCAGGCAGGTGGGACTAGACATGTTGGTTGGTGTGGGCCTGTTTCCACGCTGTATGACTCTATGACACTGTCTGCACAAAACACTGACCTGATCAGCAGCAAGGTAACCCATGCACGGATTATATTCCTGCATTGCAGTGGATGCTGTCAGCTGCAGTACTGCCAATGCAACCATGCAGTGGTGGGAAACAGCCTGCAAACGATACTGTTCCAGAGTGGGTTTGGAAATACCTGGTCAAAGGTTCATGGGATCTGGAGGTTGTTGCCACTTCCTATCACCTTGATGAGCTCGGTGACGAGCCTCCCATCACCTTTCCAGCCTTTATACCAGTAAATAATCGGCCCAAAACATAAAGACACAAAGTGCCGGAGTAACTGAGTGGGCCAGTCAGCATCTCTGGAGAACATGCTGGTCTAAAGAACCATAGTGTGTCAATTTTGCTTGAAATTGTGAATCGAGGAAGGGCCCGAGATTTGACTTCCAGGATAGGACAATGAAGGCACTTGTAATTCACCCGGCCTGACACTCACATCTACAGACATCGCAATACTGACTATTCACACCATCACCCACGCGATTTCAAAACTTGCCCCACTGTGTGCGAGCCAGCTGAAGCAAAGTCAGACTATGGCATGGCTGCTGGACCCATGTACCCAGTAACATCCTTAACCCTATGTAAGCTTATTCCAGAATCACATCCTTCTGGTCAGCTCTATCAAAATCAAACAGCGTGATAAAGAAGGGTCCCGATCCAAAACATCGCCTATCCATGTTCTCCAGAGATGCTGCCTGACCTGCTGAGTTACTCCAGCACTTTGTGTCTTTTTTTTGTAAACCAGCATCTACCATTCCTTGTTTCTACAGGTAACATTTCAAGTCGGGACCCTTCAATCTGAAGAAGGGTCCCAAACCAAAGCATCACCTATCCACGTTCTCCAGAGATGCTGCCTGACCTGCTGAGTTACTCCAGCACGTTGTGTCTTTTTTTGTTTGTTAACCACCACATGCAGTTCCTTGTTTCTAAATGATAAAACAGCATTTTGGCAAAACCATATATATAATTATTAAAGTAAAGATTCCTCAGCTCACTCTAGTTCCAAACTCAAATATTTTATTTTTGGTTAATGGATTCTGAAATTTGGATTCTTAATCTTTGAAGATGTATAAATGAAATGAGTACCTTATTTTGCTCACAGCATGTGGGCCCATGGTCAGTGTGATGTTTTTTTTTAAATGCGTCGTTGACTATATTCCCAATGGCAGCTGCCTTGCTTGGTTTGATGCAGGTAACTGAAGCAAAGTGTTGCAGTGCATCTGGTGACCGACCAAGAGTTAGATGTTACCTGCTGTACAATCCATCTCATCATCGCTCTTCTCACATGCTCATTATGGTCAATCATCCCACACTTGACACCTTGCAGTATGGTCCAATTGTGTACGTTAACAAGATAATCATTGCTGCAATTTGTACCATGGTACCTCCCTTCCTGTGGCTTTGTTCATTCTATAAGTGATGGTTCAATTGTACCTAGCTGAGATTCAACCCAGTAATCAGCAGGAGCAGTGAGTCGCCTGACGTGTTATAACGATTGGATATTTCTGAAGAAGGGTCTCGACCTGAAACGTCGCCTATTCCTTTTCTCCAGAGATGCTGCCTGACCCGCCGAGTCGCTCCAGCATTTTCTGTCTGTCTTTGGATACTTCACAACGTTTGTGAGCCTTGCGGTGGTTTATTGAAGTGTTGAGTTCAGTTCTGGTCGCAGGTGACGGCAAATTATCGAGTAATCCGTCACAATCCTTCAACCCCCATCTCTTCTCCATTGGCACAAATGTATTGATTGTTCGAGTAAAATTCCCAATGCTCTTCTGCACATTTTTATTCATCTCTGCTGACTTTCCATCAGCTGTAAACCCTACACCTCTCTTCCCCTCCTGACCTCAGCAATCTTTGTCACGCCCATCCACGAGGTCCGCACTCTCACACAGGGCTAGTGATCAGCACCTCCTCCCTCCATTAACCATGCTTGGTGACTCTCTCGCTCCCTCTGTGATTTACTCCAGACACCTCCCTTCCATCCTTCAACCCTCCTAGATTCCTCTTGTTTGTGTTCCAATAAAACTTCTTGCCGGGGCTCCAGACCTGACACTTAACCTATCTGTGGACCCCCCCCCCCCCCCCACATTGTGAGGAATGTATGTTGTTTTGCTCTCATGCACCAACTCTTCAGAACAACTAAATCCTGAGGTCACTTTCGAAGCTTCACGGTTGGTATTTTGGTTTCAGTACCTGCCAGGGTTTCGAGGCAGTCGTTGTCACTGCTGAGACTGCCCAGGCCCTAGTCTTGGTGTTTATTATTGCCACATGCACCGAGATACAACAGACTCAAAGCCCTTGAGCCCTTGAACAAAGAGGGACCTGGCGTGAGGGGGGGGGGGGGGGGGGCTCCGAGAACAAAGAGGGACCAGGCATGGTGGTGGGAGGGGGGGTGCGCTGAGGTCAAAGGGGGAACTGGCACGAGGAGGAGGGGCGCCGAGAACAAAGAGGGACCTGGCGTAGAAGGGCCACTAGGAACAAAGATGGACCATTGGGGACTATAATGAATACTTTGTAACTTTGTCACAGCACATGCGATAATAAAGTATCAATCAATCAATGCCTGCCCTTCCGGGCTGGGATCCAAACAGGGAGTTAGGAGGTGAATGGACGTAGGGTGTAATCCACCGCAGAGCCGACTGTCATCAGGGAAAGTCCCTCATCCCCTCTACCCGGTCTGGGGTCCCATGCAAAGAACAACTTGGTGCCAGGTCTGAAAGAAACAATACACTGCTTTTCATCTGCCATGGATCACTGTGTGAGAATTTGGACAGGGTTGATCAGGTAATGTTAGAATTGTGGCTCATTTAAATGATTCTCTGGTTAATAATGTGGACTGGAAGGGTAGCGGAACAGAATGGGTGATGAATGATTGGCGTGGACTGAAGGGGCCTGTTTCCACCCTGTATCTTTCAGCTTCAACTTTAGCTACAATCGCTGGGACTCCACTGTACCAAGGACCCATTCTCTTTTGGTCAGCAAGAGTGTCCATTCAAATATCAGGGTGAGGTGGGACCCACCACAATCGTCAGGTTGCGGATATAACAGCGTGAGCTGTTCGCGTCTTGCTGAGCGCTTTGACAAATCCTGCTCTTGCCATTTTGAAATGCGGAGTTTTGTGTTGGCCTCTGTCCCTCACACAATGCTGCTTTAGTCGCTATTAACTGACGGCAGCAGTTCCCACGGCTTTAGTCAGTGTTCTGTCTTTGCTCAGTGCAGCAGGACTTGGTTTTGGAACCAGGAAGAAAATGAAAGGTCTGGACCATGTACAGTCGGTGTGTCTGCCGCCTGCCCGTACTCGTACCTGATGCATTCATATGTCTAATGCCACACAAGACAATGAGTAAAATCTACTGCCAGCGATGACTCTTGTCTGATCTCCTGCATCTCTCTGTGCTTGCCGCAGGTGGCAGGTGACCCCCCCCCCCCCCCCCCACCCCGTGTACCTGTTGCTGGGTGATTTTCAAAAATGGCCGCTCTTCATCTGACTCAACAAGTGAACGAGCTTCTCTTTTTTTTTATATCAAAATAATTTATTTGATTACGAACACGATACAAAACCAAAAAAACTCAAAACCGTGGTGACCAAATTACCAAACTATCCAGACACTAAATTCCAAACAACTATGTTACAAATATACTAAATAACTACTATACAACTATGTCCCTCTCTGACACCACCCGGGCGTGGACGTAACCCCGGTAAAGGGGCAAGCAGGGGATTTATCGCCAGCGGTCTGTGAAGCCACCTGGTTGTGGCACGCCAGCATCAGCTGAGCTGAGAAGGGGACAATCCGGCATGTATTTGCGACTGTAAGCATGTTGGGCTATCTGGTCATTGTCATGCTGACGTCATGAGTCCAATGTCACGAGTGCTTAATTGCCATATGTACCGACAATGGAACAATGACGTTCCTACTTGCTGCAGCTCAACGAGCCCGTAAACGTGATGACACACAGATCAAGTCAAGGGAGTTTATTGTCATGTGTCCCAGATAGGACAATGAAATTCTTGCTTGCTGCAGCACTACAGAATATTGTAAGCATAAATACAGAACGGTTCAGTGTGTCTATATAGCATAGACCATATATATACACATAAATAAACAGGTAAAGTGCAATAGGCTGTTACAGTTCAGAGTCTGTTTGTTGGCGAGTTTAATATCCTGATGACTGTGGGGAAGAAGCTGTTCATGAACCTGGATGTACCAGATTTCAGGTTCCTGTACCTTCTACCTGATGGCAGCGGAGAGGTGAATGTGTGGATAATGTGGGTCCTTGATGATGCTGGCAGCAATACACAATAATCAGTAATGCAATAAATTAAGAATCAGTAATACCAGGCAATCATATCAGGCAAAACTAAAGTCCATAGTGCAACAAAAGACCCAGTCCGTAGAACATCTCAGTTGCTGAGGTAGAGGTTAGTGTTGTGCTGTGTTCAAGAGCCTGATGGTTGTTGGGAAGAAACTGTTCCTGAACCTGGAGGTCATGGTTTTCAGGCTCCTGTACCTTCTTCCCGATGGTAGTAGCGAGATGAGGGTGGCGTGGGTCTACGACATTCGCTGCCTTTGTGACTTGGCGCCTCCTGTTGATCATGCTGTGCGCTGTTTACTGGCATTGACGGCACTTTGAAATAACTATATTGTGACGTCGTGAAATGGAAGTGAAAGTCACTATATAAATGCAAGACGAAAACATAGCAAGACTGACAACAGATGATCAAGTAAGTGTGGAGCCCACAATGGCCCGTTACTAGTTCTTACTAGTTCCACTGTTCGCATCCTTGTATCCCTTCATTATCACCTCTTCCCCTGCCAACAATGAACCATTATGGGCTCCACCCTTCCTTTGTCATCTGTTGTGGTCCTGCTGTGTTCTGGTCTTCTCTTACCTCCAGTTTCCTCCCCTCTACTTTCAGTCTGAGGAAGGGTCCACAGATTCACCACCCTCTGACTAAATGCATTTCTCCTCATCTCCTTCCTAAAAGAACGTCCTTTAATTCTGAGGCTATGACCTTTAGTCCTAGACTCTCCCACTAGTGGAAACGTCATCTTCACATCCACTCTATCCAAGCCTTTCACTTTCATTGTACTTATGCAAGGTATTATCTGATCTGTTTGGACACCATGCAAAGCAAAGCTTTTCAATGTACCTCGGTACACGTGGCAATAATAAACCCAAAACCTAACCATTACCCTGAGAGCTCTTGCTTCATTTGTGAGCTTGGACTCATCCTTTTTCTCCTGAGGTGCTGCCTGATCCGCTGAGTTACTCCAGCACTTTGTGTCCATCTTCGGTATACACCAGCATCTGCAGTTCATACCTACATGTACTGCAAAGGCAAGAGTTTCTTTTCCGAAGCAATTTTGGCTTGCGGCCATCCTTTTGAATATAGACAGAAAATGCTGGAGTGACTCAGCAGGACAGGCCGCGTCCCCGGATCGAAGGAATGTGTGACGGTTTGGGGTCGAGACACTTCTTCAGAATGGGACAGTTCGTTTCAGTCCGGATGAAGGCTCGGGTGACATTCCGCCTTGAACTTGGTCAGAGATCTTGACGTTGAGGAGAAGTGTCTCGACCCAAAACGTCACCCATTCCTTCTCTCCAGAGCAGCCTTGTCGCGCTGAGTTACTCCGGCCTTTTGTGTCTATCTGAGATCTTTGACGTTGTTGGCTTCAGAGCCCACTGCCTGCCCACAGCGTTCAGTGCATCTGCCTGCAACTCTGCCGAGCACACCGCCTTTTGTGTGTGAGAAACCATTGTTCAAACAGCGTGCTGTGTTTATTGCAGAGGGAGGAAGCTTGGTGACAGGATAAAGGGTTGGGGGTGGGCAGCAGAACTGAGAGCCCTGACCCAGTGAATGGTGAGCCACGGTTAAATAATGATCAACCCACTGATCACTTGAATTGCTAGAGAAATCCAGCCGGGAGATTTCAGCCAACGCTTTGCTGTTACATTGAGGCAGCGACCCTCTATGTTTGTTGCATTTCTATTGGATTTGGTTACAGTCCATGTCAAGAGAGTCAAGAGTCAAGAGTGTTTAATTGTCATGTGTACTGGTGGCACAGCAATGAAATTCTTACTTGCGAAGGTAGACAAAATGCTGGAGTAACTCAGCGGGACAGGCAGCATCCTTGAGTTTGGCCTCTCCACCATTGGTGTCCCTGCCTTCAGCTGCCAGGTGTTCAAATTCCTCTTGTGTGTGACCCTCTGCACCTTTCTTCCAAGTCCGTTTGTAAGAGATCTGTGACAGATTCTTGATTAGCACAGGTGTCAAGGGTTATGGGGAGAAGGCAGGAGAATGAGGTTGAGAAGGAAAGATAGATCAGCCATGATTGACTGGCAGAGTAGACTCGATGGGCCGAATGGCCTAATTCTGCACCTATAACTTATGACAGACACAAACTGCTGGAGTAACTCAGCGGGACAGGCAGCATCTCTGGATAGAGGGAATGGTTGACGTTTCGGGTCGAGACCCATCTTCAAACCCAAAACGTCACCCATTCCTTCGATCCAGAGATGCTGCCGGTCCCACTGACCTACTCCAGCATTTTGTATCTATCTTCGGTTTTTCCCCCACCACGGGTACCATGTAATCCCGTGCTACCTGCTCCATGGTCGGATAGTCGGCGACTAAACCGTCTCCCCCACCTGGTTTGCCAGGTGAGGAGGGGGGCTGTGGGCCCCCAGCAGGATCAAAAACAAGACCTGTCAAAGGGCGGATGAGCTTCTGGCGAGCCGACAGCCATCCACACTTCAGTAGAAGTTGCGATCACTGTCGTACATAAGTATTGTAAGGAATGATGATAAAGCACACACACACCAAAATCCTATACGTCCAGCGGCGGAAGTCCGCAGGAACTGGAGGACAGAGATGTGTGGTGCGTCCGTCACCGTACCCGTCGGAAACCAGCGCCACTGCATCGCTAATGTTTTCAACAGAGATAATAATAAAATAATAATTCGGTGTAAACCAGCATCTGTAGTCCCTTCCTACCTTATGAAGAGCTATCTAATTTACTCTCTCTTTCCTGAATATTTCCTGCTGGGGTTTGGGTGTAAAACGTTGTGAGATAACACAACTGTCAGGTGCCTCGCTATGTCTATATATATAAATATATATAAATATGCAGCTGCTTTATAATAGGGGGATAAAACCTTTCCTGGCCTGCCCTGCCTACAGGTTATGGCAGGTTAATGATGCAGTTGCTCCTTGCCTGGCCCCTGAAGCCACAGATTGGAGTTGGATTGTGCTGTGTGTGAATATCTGGGATCCTACAGCGGGACGGGCAAACTATGACCCAGGTGCCAGGGTCATGCAGAAACAGCGGGAGAGCCGGCCCAATAGCCCTTTCAGCGGCTAAAGATTTGGGGGATTAAAATCCTGAAAAAAAAGCGACTTCTCAGCTGTTTGTTAATGAGTCTCCAGCCAGCCAGCAAACAAATCTAATCAATAGTTTCTTAAAAAAAACGCACGCACGCACCCTCGGCATAAGGCTGCCAACCCCCCCCCTCCACGCCAGGGGCACCGAGTGTCGAGGCCAAATACCACACAGACAAAAGGCTTTTCCCCTCTCAACGTTTGTGCCGTCTCCACTTTCTCACATATCCCAGCCATTGAATGAAGCGTACTTAGGCCGGGACTCCAATTTCAGGCTGGGTTCAGGCATGGAAACCTGAATCCAGACAGTTGTTCCACGAGTCCTTTGTCGTGCCACTAAATTTTTTTGTTCTGTTTGAATAGAGTGGTATTGAAAAGTCATTAAGTAATGATAATTGGCCTAATCAGCAGGTCTTAGAGCAGGGTCTGAGGTGGGGAGGTGGGACACGTTTGTTCCTGATGGGGACGGGAGGGGAAGGGAGGGTCCCATCCCATCCCCCCCCCCCCCCAGACACTGTTTACTGTGCCCTTTCTCGGCGGTGGAAAGAAGCCTTCTTCCTCTCGTGGTCAGGGTAGGGAACGATGGCCTCTGTCACGGCAGCACAATAAACCCATCGAGTCTGCGGCCTCTCGTCAGGGATGAAATACAGCTTGTGATGAGACAAGTGGCTGTTGCTTTGATAATTAAAGGCATTTTATCTTAATTTGACCTGTTAGAAACTGTCCTTGCCGTGATTTATGATTGCACCGATTAGAATGGGAAACGACTGCAGTAAAACAGGGCCTTCGCATCTATTCCGATACACCCCTGTGGGCCCATTAGTCAACAGTGTGCGCCTGTACTCCAGTCAGCTGTAGGTTTATTGATGGCACGTACTCCGAGGTACAGTGAAAAGCTTTGTTTTGCATGCCATCCAAGAGATTTGTTTTGCATGCCATCAGATAATATTATACGTAAAAACAATCACACCATGCTTAAGTACAACAGGTAGAGCAAAGGGGAAGCCACAGAGTGCAGAATATAGTTCTCAGCATTGTAGCGCATCAGTTCCAGAGACAAAATCCAATGTCCACAATGGGGTAGAGGTGAATCGGACTCTAGCTTATGGAAAGACCATTCAGAAGTTTGATATAAGAGGGGTAAAAGCTGTTCCTGAATCCGGCGGTGTGCACTTTCAAGCTTCTGTACCTTCTGCCGGGTGGGAGCAGGGAGAAGAAGGAATGATCGGGGTGGGACAAGTGTTTGATTATGTCAGCTGATTTTCTGAGGCACAGTGAAATGTAGATGGAGTCAATGGAGTTCTTGTCTATTTGTTCCTTGTGGGAAACTGTGTACGTTTGTTAGAAACAGTGAATTAATCGCAATCAAATAACCGTGGATTATAAAATAATGGTGTGGCAGACAAATGTGAACAAATATATAGAGTCATGCAGATACGACATGAAAATTAGCCCTTCGGCCGCCTTTCATGCAGACCATCATGCACCCATTGTAAGGTAATCCTTCCTTAACTAATGTAGAATGCAAGGTGCTGGAGTAACTCAACAGGTCTGACGGTACCTTTGGTGGACATCTTCTGTTCCACGCAAGATTCCAGCATCTGCATTTCTGGTAGTTGAGGCAGGTGCTATCACAACGTTTATGAAACATTTGGACAGGAACATGGATAGGATAGGTTTTGAGGGATATGAGCCAAACACGGGCAGGTGGGACTATTGATGGGGCATGTTGGTCAGCGTGGGGAAATTGGGCTGAAGGGCCTGTTTCCGCGCTGTATGACTCTAAGACTCTCTCAGTGCTATTTGTGCAATGAGGAGTACATCAGTCTGTATTATACATTGTTGAATGTTGCCAGATATTTCTTATGTCAATTGAGCAAATGTACAAACTAAGACAATTTATTTAGTGATTCAAACAGTGGATTCGATGTTCTAATTTTATTTGATAATCATTCCGATTAAGTACCTTTTTAAAATTTTATTACATCAATGATGCGAAAAAAATGCAGATTTATTGAGACATTGGGGTTTTCATGGGCTGTGGTTGTGATTTGCAGCAGAACCAAATGCAAGCTTGGAGTTTGGGGCCAAAGTGGATTGGTATATATAAAGAAGTGGTGAAAACGTAATATTTTGATACCATTTTTAGAACCATCGAAACATAGAAAAATAGGTACAGGAGTAGGCCATTCAGCCCTTCGAGCCAGCACCGCCATTCAATATGATCATGGCTGATCATCTAAAATCAGAACCCCGTTCCTGCTTTTCCCCCCATATCCCTTGATTCCTTTAGCCCGAAGAGCTAAATCTAACTCTCTCTTGAAAACATCCAGTGAATTGGCCCCCTACCCCTTATTCCTAAACTGTGACCCCTGGTTCTGGGCTCCCCCAACATCGGAAACATTTTTCCTGCATCTCGCCTGTCCTAAGAATTTTATATGTTTCTATAAGATACCCTCTCATCCTTGTAAATTCCAGTCGACCATTCTTTCATCGTATGTCAGTCCGCCATCCCGGGAATTAACCTGGTGAACCTACGCAGCACTCCCTAATGTCCTTCCTCAAAGTAGGAGACCAAAATTGCACACAATACTCCAGGTATGGTCTCACCAGGGCCCAGTACAACTGGAGTAGGTCCTCTCGCAATGAAGGCCAACATATCATTTGCTTTCTTCCCTGCCTGCTGTACCTGCATGCTTACTTTCAGTGACTGAAGCACAAGAACACCCAGGTCTCGTTGCGTCTCCCCTTTTCCTAATCTGACTATTCAGATAATAATCTGCCTTCCTGTTCTTGCCACCAAAGTAGATAACCTCAATTTATCCACATTATACTGCATCATCTATGCATCTGCCCACTCACCCAACCTATCCAAGTCACTGTGCAGCCTCTTAACATCCTCATCGCAGCTCACACTGCCACCCAGCTTTGCGTCATCCGCAAACTTGGAGATCTCACATTTAATTCCCTTATTAAAATCGTTAATATATTGTAAATAACTGGGGTCCCAGCACTGAGACTTGTGGCACCGCACTAGTCACTGCCTGTCATTCTGAAAAGGACCCGTTAATTCCTACTCTTTGATTCCTGTCTGCCAACCAGTTCTCTATCCATGGCAATACCCTACCCCCAATACTATGTGCTCTAATTTTGCACACTAATCTCTTGTGTGGGACCTTATCAAAGGCTTTTTGAAAGTCTAGATACACCACATCCACTGGCTCTCCCTTATCCATTCTACTTGTTTCATGGTCAAAAACTTCCAGAAGATTAGTCAAGCATGAGTGCAGCGTAGGTTCACAAGATTGATCCCTGGGATGGAGGGACTGTCATATGAGGAAAGATTGAAAAGACTAGGGTTGTTTTCACTAGAGTTTAGAAGGATGAGGGGGAATCTTATAGAAACATATAAAATTATAAAAGGACTGGACAAGCTAGATGCAGGAAAGATTTTCCCAATGTTGGACGAGTCCAGAACCAGGGGCCACAGTCTTAGAATAAAGGGGAGGTCATTTAAGACTGAGGTGAGAAAAAACGTTTTAACCCAGAGAGTTGTGAATTTATGGAATTCCCTGCCACAGAGGGCAGTGGAGGCCAAGTCACTGGATGGATTTAAGAGAGAGTTAGATGGAGCTCTAGGGGCTAGTGGAGTTAAGGGATATGGGGAGAAGGCAGGCACGGGTTATTGATAGGGGACGATCAGCCATGATCACATTGAATGGCGGTGCTGGCTCGAAGGGCTGAATGGCCACCTCCTGCACCTAGTTTCTATGTCTATGTCTATGTCTATGATTTCCCCTTCATAAATCCATGCTTTGACCGATCGTGTCTCTGTTTTCCAAATGCGCTGCTATAACATCTTTCACAATCGACAAGCATCTTCCCCACTACCGATGTAAGGCTAACTGGTCTATAATTCCCTGTTTTCCCACTCCCTCCTTTCTTAAAAAGTGGAGTTACATTGGCTACCCTCCAGTCCACAGGAACTGATCCAGAGTCGAGAGTAAATTGGAAAATGTTCACCAATGCATCCACGATTTCTAGGGCCACCTCCTTGAGTACTTTTGGATGCAGACCATCAGGACCTGTGTACCTAACACCATTTCCTGACTAATGTGGATTCCCTTCAGTTCCTCCCTCGGTCCTAGATCCTCTGTCCCCTAGTATTTCTGGGAGATTGTTTGTGTTCTCCTTAGTAAAGACAGAACCAAAGTACTCATTTCTATTTTCATCCCATTAAACTGTAAGACTCTGCAAGATTACATAATTGGATTATGTAATCTTGTGGAAACAATCCAAACTTGGATAGTTTTCTCTGGAGCTTTGGAGGGTTTGGTAGACTGACGATCTCCAACTCACCACAGAGTTTTTGTTTCAATCTACTCTTGACATTCCATGTAATCTGTGTGGTAACATTACGATATATCCTGCTGATGTCTTTATAGGAGCTATGCTCTTACTAACATTCTTAGTAACATTCTTTACTAACATTCCTTGTCAATCGCAAAGTGTGCACGTCTCTGTAAAAAGGATACGTACATAGGCACAAAATGCTGGAGTAACTCAGCGGGACAGGCAGCATCTCTGGAGAGAAGTACTGGGTGACATTTTGGGTCGACCCGAAATGTCACCCATTCCTTCTCTCCTGGGATGCTGCCCTTCCCACTGAGTTACTCCAGCAGTTTGTGTCTATCCTCGGTGTAAACCAGCATCTGCAGTTCCTTCCTACATATTTCAAATGTAAGTTAATTGGATGTCAGACGATCTCTTGGTGACGTGCTCCAGAAACGATGCATTCATTGCTGTCACGTCAGTTAATTATTCTGCATCGTGGCTGCAAAATGCCTTAAAGTGCAATAATATAATATAGGTTTAGGTTTATTATTGTCACGTGTAGCGAGGTACAGTGAAAAGCTAGCCAAACTGATCAGATAATACTATACATAAATAGAGCAAAGGGGAGGATACAGAGTACAGAATATAGTTCTCAGCATACACAACCTAGACAAGACGTAGAAACAAGGAACTGCAGATGCTGGGTTACAAAAAAAGACACAATGTCAGTGGCACGGTGGTAAAGTTGCTGCCTTACAGGGCTAGAGATTCAGGCTCAATCCTGACTACGGGTGCTGTCTGTACGGAGTTTGCACGTTCTCCCTGCGACAGCGAGGGTTACCTCCAGGTGCTCTGGCTTGCTACGAGTGTTCCACTTTCCTCCCACATCCCAAAGACGTACAGGTTTGTAGGTTAATTGGCTTCTGTAAATTGTACATTGTCCCTAGCGTGTACGATAGTACCAGTGTACAGGGTGATCGCTGGTCTGTGTGGACTCGGTGGGCTGAAGCGCCTGTTTCTCTAAAGTCTAAACTCGAAAAGAGACTTTGTGTCTTTTTTTGACAGCATAGACAATTAGTGCTGCCACTGGCTCACTAGTCTATGCCATCATTTGTCCAACAAACCTGCATTGTCGTTAGCCTGCAGAAGGGATGAATCTTGCAATGTTTCTGGAGAATGAGATTAGGTGAAGTTGAAGAGTATAATTTCAGACTGACCTCTGTCTCTTCTAAAGGACTTGTAAGATTTCACCGTACTGTGAGGACTTTTCTCTGTAGTATCTCTTGGGATTATTAATTAGCCATGTCTTACAACAGCATAAGTTCCAAGATAGTCTCCTGGTCCTCCTCAAATTAGGACAGAGTTCCGTTCCAATCGTAACCCAAACTGTTTGTAAAACGCAGCTAACAGTATATTCATATGAAAAACACTGGCCTTCAGAGGTAACGTCTAGTTAAACAGCGGCGTCTAACCCAACCATTCCCCTAGTACCGTTAACCCCGAGTTCCCACAAAGCAGAAGACTGCTCTGCAGCAGTCAGCAAACTCATCCGCTGCGCTCCCAAACACTTGTCCGTTCGCATGGGTTGTCCATGGGTTGGGCGCTCTGAGGAGGATCTGTTTCACCACAGTGTGAATTGTGATCATATCTGACAAGGACAGGGAGTCAAATCAATATCAGTGAAATGAGAGCTAAAGGGACAAATAAAAAACTCTGGTCGGAATAGTTTGCAGGCTCCGTAACACAGGATTACAATGGAGAGTTGTGGAATCGCACAGCATGGAAACATGCCATTTGGCCCATCATGTCCATGCTGACCAGCTTGAACTCTCCCATATTAATCCGTTCTCCGTGTCCTTCCGGTGCACATCTAGATACTTCGGAAATACTGTCATTGACCAGCTTCAACTAAATAAATTACCTGAAAAAACTTCAAAGTAAATTAGTCAGAAGTAAGAAAACCCTGCAGCCTAAGAAACATCAGGGGGAATTCAAACTTCCTATAGATTCAACAGATCAAACTAGCAATAATGGTTGGGGGATGAATGTATCCGTTTTCTAAACGAGATAATGCCACCATTTGCAGAGCAGACCATTTTAGACCTTACGGTGTAGCGAGAACAGGGATAATAATAATCCCAAAGGATTCTCCAGAGAAAAGTGATCACAATACAGTGGAATCTTGCATGTCCGTTATAAGAGGCAGAGGTTGGTCTGAAATTAGATTCTTCAACTTAAATTAAACAAATTATTGTATGTTCGGTGGTGCAGTGGTTAAAGTAAGGTTGAGCCTAGTCTTGCCAGCAGTTCATTTAAAGAAATGTTTTAACATTTTTGATGAAGGTACTTTCTATTTAGGGGAAACAAAATCTCCACTTGAAATGGTTATCCCTCCAAGGTTATCTAAGAAGGTTAAAGATACAATTAAATTTAAAGAGCAGGCCTGCAATGTTGCCAGGACAAATAGTAAGGTTGAGAACAGCAAGATTTGTAATGGTGGAAAAACTCAATGGGGTGGGTGGGATAAATCACTGGACAAGATTAGTGAGAAATGTCAATGAAATTAATTTCAAGAGCTTTGAACGAATAGTGAGTGAGTGGCTTCTGTAAAGACAACAACAGAAAAAGTACAGAGTAGGAAGGAACTGCAGGCGCTGGTTTACACTGAAGATAGACACAAAATGCTGGAGTAACCCAGCGGGACATGCAGCATCACTGGAGAGAAGGAATGGGTGACGTTTCGGGAAAAGTACAGCGGGGAATGGAGGGGTGACTGAAACATTAAACAAATATTTTACATCTCTCAGCACGGCAGAAAATCCAGTGCATGGAGCAGCAATTGAGAGAACCATGAATGCACTGACAGTACATGACCTCTTCCTCTCTGGTACAGGCATCTGAACAGTCCTTCCATAAGCGAGGGTAATGTCCGATTCACCTCTACCTCATTGTGGTAATTGGACTTTGAGAACTATATTCTGCACTCTGTATCTTCCCCTTTGCTCTACCGATTGTACTTGAGTTTGAACTGATTGTATCCATGTATAGTATGATCTGATCTGTTTGGATAGCGTGCAAGACAACGTTTTTCACTGTACATGTGACAATAATACTCAAATAACTAATGTTATTTAAGAGAAAGCTCTAGAAAGGTTAAGGGAAGTAACCGCAGAAGAATTGCCTTGACCTGCAATCTACATCTACACCCGTGGGTTCTATTGGACGTTTACTTTTTCGTTTAGTTTAGAGATACTGCACGAAAACAGGCCCTTTGGCCCACTGTGTCCATGCCAACCATCGATAACCCATGGTTTCTAAAGGCGGTTGGGTACTGAGTAGATTATATTCCGAAACTCCCTGATGCTGTAACACACACCACATGGGTTGCAAGGTAGTAAATGTGAGTCTGCTAATTAAAGGGTTAAAGAAAGCAAATAGAGAGATAAAGACTATCTCGTCTGATATCTACAATAAAACACAGGAACCCTTAATCAGTACTGTAGTACTTACAAAGCAGGTAGCACAGTTACACAGCTGGTAGAGTTCTTCCTCACAGCGCCATTGAGACCATGTCTCAATCCTGACCCTGGGTGCTGTTTGTGTGGAGTTTGCACGTTCCCATGTGACCGTGTGGGTATCCTCTGAGTGCTCTGGTTTCCTCCCACATCTCAAAAAACGTGTGGGTTTGTAAGGAAATTGGCCCTCTGTAAATTGCCTCTGGTGTGTTGGGAGTTTCCATGCTGTATCTTTCAATCAACCATTCAATCAAAGCCAGAGAATTATTGGGCAGAATCAGCACATTTTATGAAGGGAAAGTTGCCAAATCTGATAGATTTTTTCGAGGCTACCACAAGGAGTGAGGGGGAACCATTGGATGCAGTAGATCTGGTTATTCAAAAGTAATTTAAACAATAATGATAGAATGTACCACAAAATAAGGCTTACATAACAGAGTGGCATGGTAAAAGAATCGGGCCAAGAGTGTGTATCTGGTTCCATATTACCCATGGTTCTGTGATGTGCCTTGGTCCTAACATGTACTTTGGTTCTTTGATGTGCCTTGTTTCTACGATGTACCTTGGTTCTATGACACCCTTGGTCCTATGATGTACCTTGGTTCTATCAGTCCCTGTTACCCTCCTGCATCTTGCCAAAGTAAACAGTCTCCGCATGTGAGCAGAAACAGTGCGTGTTGGCTATTTACTAAACAATCCATCAGAGTTGGTCCCAGTCTTGCTTTGCCCCAATGTCCATGTGTGGGATTTACAGAAAAGCCCTGGCCTTCAGGAATGTGGTCAACTGAACTTTCTTCTCTCCATGCCAACCTTGGAAAGGATTAACCAGTCGTGTTTGGTAGTGGTGTGAATACCAAGTTCTGATCTTCACGTGTAGGAAGGAACTGCAGATGCTGGTCACCACTGAAGGTAGACACAAAGTGCTGGAGTAACACAGTGGGTCAGGCAGCATCTCTGGAGTGAAGGATTGGGTGACATTTTGGGTCGAGACATTGGGTCGCTTCATTTTCATGTTTATAAGGGATAGGAGCAGTATTAGGCCATTCAGCCCATCTACACCATTCAATTATGGCTGATGTATTTTTCCCTCAATCCCGTTCTCCTGCCTTCGCCCCGTAACCTTTTACACCCATACTAATCAAGAACCTGTCAAAATACCCAATGACGGCCTCCACAGCAATGAATTCCACAGATTCACCATCCTCCGACTAAAGAAATTCCTCACTGTTTCCTTTTTTAAGGCACACGCTGAAGATCAAGTCCTCCGCAGAACGTGGGCACGAACCCACTTTTGTTGTGATTCAGATACATTTACATTGGACCTTGAAAGTCCAATTGAGATGTGGGTGGGCAAATGGCTGCTGGTGCCTGGCCTCTAGTTCAAGGGGGCGTGTCAAGAGGCAGTTCCCAGGAAATCCTTTCCTTTTCTGTTCGTTAAACAGTCACAGCAGAACTTCTAATTCCTGGTGTGAATCTCTCGGGAGCATAATGAAGGCCTGAAAATGTTGGATTAATTATCCCGTGAAAGAGGGACCCCCACTGGGTAGGGGAGGGGGAGGTGTCACAGGCAAAGACAAAGTGCCCTTCACCATTTAAGGGTGGAACATCAAAATAGGGCACCCGTTAAGGTGTATCCATGAGCACATATGGGATTGGTCCCTGGTTGTAGTTCTGGACCAGGTTCTTAACACTGACACCAGTGCCATGGATCAGAATATTAGCCCCAATTCCCCAATCAAAATGAAAGAGAAAACCAGACTAAAATATTGGTGTAAAAGACTATCTGAAGCTTTCACACCCTCAGGATGTTCCAAGTCTCCGCTCAGCTTTACAAAGAAGTCATTTAAGATGTTTTCACTTAGCTGAACCTACAACTTAATTATGACTTTATCATTTGTTTCAGTGGTCTGGCCGGGTATGGTATTGGCTCAAACTTTAATTTAGACTGTAGACTTTAGAGATACAGCATGGAAACAGATCCTTCGGCCCACTGAGTCTGTGCCGACCAGCGATCTCACCGTACACTAGCACTATCTTACACATTTGGGATCATTTACAATTTTATCTAATCCAATTAACCTACAAACCTGTATGTCTTTGGAGTGTGGGAGGAAACCGGAGTTCCCGGTGAAAACCCATGTAGGTCATGGGGAGAACGTACAAACTCTGTACAGACAGCACCTGTAGTCAGGATTGAACCCGGGTCAATGCTGTGCCACTGTGCCACCCTACACACCCTAAGAATTACATTGTCGCTCTTCACCCTAATAGGCAGTAAACCTGTGGCTGTTTCTTCACTGCTGTGAATAGTACCTGGAGCCTGAAAGAATGGTACCGAACCAGAACATCATGAGGATGTGGAGGCTTTGGAATGAGGAGGTTTACCAGGATGATAAACACAAAATGCTGGAGAAACTCAGCGGGTATGGCAGCATCTCTGGAGAGAAGGAATGGGTGACGTTTCAGTTCGACACCCTTCTTCAGATAGATGCCTGGATGAGGGGGCATTAGCTACAGGGAGAGATTGGACAGACTTTGATTGTTTTCTCTGGAAAGGCGAAGGTTGAGGGGGGACCTGATAGGTATATAAAATTATGAGAGGGTAGACAGTCAGAACCTTTTTGCCAGGATGGAAAAATCAGACACCAGAAGGCATCGGTTTAAAGTGAGAGCAGAAAGGTTTAAAGGAGATGTGCGGGACAAGTGTTTACACAGTGGGTGCCTGGAACGAACTGCCAGGGGTGGTGGCGGATGCAAATGCGGTGGTGGCGTTTAAGAGGCTTTTGGATAGGCACATGCATATGCGGGGAATGGAGGGATATGGATAATGTGCAGGCAGATAAACGATGGCCTTGGAATTATGTTCGGCACAGATATTGTGGGTCGAGCCGCCTGTTCCTGTGCTGTCCCGTTCTGTGTAAACTGTCCTTTTTCGCTCCACAGAAGCTGCCTGGCCCGCTGAGTTCCTCCAGCACTTTGCATTTTGCTGAAGGAAACGAGGGGCAGGCGGGAGACTAGGACCAAGGAGGAACGTGATAAATTATTCTGGAGATCAGGTCAACAATGGGGAGATGTAAAATGCAATGGAATATAGTATCCCGTCTGAGAAAGGACAGCATTATCTGTCTGACAGCGGGAGAATCCAACCCCACCTTCAGCCAGACGGCCACTTTGTGTTCAGTTCTGGGCACCATGATAGAGGAAAGATGTTATCAAGATGGAAAGGGTGCAGAGATGATTTACAAAGATGTTGCAAGGACTCGAGGGCCTGAGCTATGGACAGATTGGGCAGGCTAGGACTTCATTCCTTCAAGCCCAGGAGGATGAGGGGTGATCTTACAGAATCATGAGAGGGATAGAGCGGGTAAACGCAGGGAGTCCCAGAGTAGGGGAATGGAGAACCAGAGGACATGTTTAAGGTGAGGGGGGAATCATTTAATAGGAACCTGAGGGGTAACTATTTTACACATAGGGTGATGGGTGTATGGAAGATGTAGTTAAGGCAGGTGCTCTCCCAACGTTTAAGAAACTTGTAGACAAGTACATGGATAGGGTAGGATTAGAGGGATAACGGCCAAATGCAGGCAGGCGGGACTCGTGTAAATGGGGTATGTTGGTCGGTGTGGGAAAGTTGGGCTAAAGGGTCTGTTTCCACACTGTGTGACTCATAAGTTGTAGGAGCAGAATTAGGCCACTCGGTCCATCAATTCTACTGTGCCATTTAATCATCGCTGATCTATCTTTGCCTTTCAACCCTAATCTCCTGTCTTCTCCCCTGTTGACTCTATGACTCTCTGTGACTCTATGTCGGTATGACTGGGTTTATACGTGGGCACGTCCCTGGCAGTCCCAGTCTCTGGCGGACACCCTCACTGCATGAAGATTTATCATTGCTGGGACACGGTAGGGGACAGGGGCTGCTGTTACTGCGATCATTGCTTGATGCCATGGGCTGTCCCCACTTCCTCCTGCCACCATCCATCTAGTTGATCGACTTTAATAGGAAACCCATTTGCCTGATTGTGTTGTGTTCCTTTAGTGACCAGGCAAATAAAAGCGAAAGAGGTTTGGGTAAGAGGAGGGGGAGGGGGGGGGGGGGGGGAAGAGGGGGG
Organism: Malacoraja senta; assembly: GCA_038087875.1. Lineage (NCBI taxonomy): Eukaryota > Metazoa > Chordata > Chondrichthyes > Rajiformes > Rajidae > Malacoraja > Malacoraja senta. The sequence continues at coordinate 16,026,156 of CM075980.1, forward strand.
GACAGTCAGAGAAAGAAAGAGAGAAAAACCATCATCAAATTCACATTCTTTTTCAATGGGAAAAAGGAATGAACTTCGACCTTGTAGTGAAATCCAATAGAAAGCATTTGTTCCCTGGTGTTGAGATGAATGAATGAGAGACCCCATGCTCCTCAATGGGCCTTTGATAGCAAGCTCTCTTTTTTTTGTTGTGTTAGTGGGGCAGTAGCTTTGTCTCTTTCCTTTAGCAAGCCCAGGTTTGTGCTCTCGGAGAGACGCCGGCTTTAGCGCGCATTTTATTAGCTGGGCCACGGCGTAATCTGACATTGATTGTTTCAACTAATTCTGCTTTGGATGCTTCTTCACGGGGCAGAGTTTTGGTTGTCCGAGCACACATATGTAATGCTGCCCCCCCCCCCCCCCCCGCCTGAGCCAATAGCCGGGACACGCTAATGCAGCCTATGTGACATGTTAAAGTTTGACGTCGTTAATGGTTTGTGTTTAATTCGTGACGGGACGAGAGGGTAAACGTGTAAACAGCATGTTTCTGCATGACTGCACCAGGATTTCTATGTCAGGACCCGCGTGTGAGCGTCACACGCGTATGTTTAGGTGCGTGCGAGTCTGTGTGTGGGTGCGGGGATGTGTTTGAGCTGTGCGCAGAGGAGAGAGTTTTCCACTGTTGCTGCTGGCGGGGACAGCGGTGAATTTGCACTGAACGCGATTCACCGCTTTAGGTGTGGGGATGCGCCTGGATTGAGGGTCAGTGCCAATCACGTGACCTCAAGACAGCCGAGAGCCTCCATCAGGAGCTGGATGTCTCATTGTCATAAGTCATAAGTCAAAATTGATAGGAGTAGAATTAGGACCTTGGGCTCATCAAGTCTACTCCGCCATTCAATCATGGCTGATCTATCTCTCCCTCCTAACACCACTCTCCTGACTTCCCCCTGTAACCTCTGACCTTTCTGTCCTGGGCCTCCTCCACTGTCAGAGAGAGGCCCAGCACAAATTGGCCAGCCATTGATAATCACATTGGCCGTCAGAATTTCGTTGTGTATGCAAAATATTCAATACATTCCACTGACAATTGACAAGTTGAACTATTGATCACATTTGACTCCCAATCTTGGTTGTAGCCTGTTCTATTCATAAAACAGATTGCTTGCAACACGACACCTCTGGAATCATTTTGTTTTGCTCTCCCTCATTTGACTAGATCTCTCTGCATTACCCACTCAAGAGTCAAGGGTTAACAGTGTTTAATTGTCATATGTACCGGCAATGGAACGATGACATTGTTACTTGCTGCAGCTTTGCAGGCCCATAAATGCAATAATGCACAAATAAATATACAATAATCGGTGACACAATAAATTAATATGGAATGGAATACTTTCTTGTCACATGTGACAAGGCACAGTGAAAATCTTTGCTTGCACACCCAAGGTCCACAAACAGTCAGTGTCTGAAGGAACTGCAGATGCTGCTTTAAACCGAAGATAGACACAAAAAGCTGGAGTAAGTCAGAGGGACAGGCAGCATCTCTGGAGCAAAGGAATGGGTGAGGTTTCGGGTCAAGACCTTTCTTCAGGCTGCGTGGGTTTTCTCCAGGAGTTCCGGTTTCCTCCCACACTCCAACGGCGTGCAGGTTTGTCGGCTAATTGGCTGCGGTAAAATTGTAAATTGTCCCTAGTGTGTAGGATACTGCTAGTGTACAGGGGGTGATCGCTGGTTGGCGCAGACTCGGTGGGCATAAGGGCATGTTTCTGCACTGCCTCTCTAAACCCTAAACTAAGCTAAAAGACTGTGGGACAAAGCCGCAGAAACCTCTCCTGGTTTCCCAAACAGTCCGCACCTTTCCTGCTCGTTCCCAAATCTGTTCAAGTGCGCAGGATCTTTCTTGGAATGCTTATCCCTTCTTTCGGAGGCAGAGCGTGGAACAAGAGTGGTTAACGCTGTGTGCTGCGGAGATGGGTAACCTTGAGTCTGAAGGATATTGATTGTGTTGCAATAAGGTTGTGGTTGCCGTCGATATTGCTCGGTATTGCCACGGGAGGGGCGCGAGGCTGGCTCCCCAGGCTACCCTCCCACTGTTTTCTGCCCTGTTTACACTCTTCGATTACTGCCTGGCACATCTACCCATGGCCACAGTCAGGATCAATAAAGCAGAGCGTGAGGAATTATCGCTGTGAGTTCCAGTGCACTCTTGCCGCATCGCATCGAACTTTATTTAACATCCACAAGATTCACACAGAAAGCCTTCCTGGAGTCAGTTTCTGCGGAGACCTTAAAACTGTTTCTGACAATGCTGCATTTGTCAGTGCACAGATACTGGCTTGTTGTACTGCCTATAAACACAGGAAACCCCTTAAACAAGAGGCAGCTGCCTTCAAGAGGGACCTACAGCTAAAATAATCTGGTTGTCGCCAGTGAATCTTCTGCATTGAATCGCAACGAGCTTGATCAGTTACAGTTAAAGAAACCTTTCAGCTTCACTTAGGGTTGAGAGGGGACACCTCTGTGAGCGATGTACATTAGCAGCCCACTCTGTCTGGGAGTGGGGAAGGTTGATGTCAGAGCACCATATATTATAGGTATCAAGGAACTCTTTACACAGCTAAATAATACCTAGGAAGCCGATTTAATATGTGCTAAGTTGGTGTATATTTTTCTCATCCAAGCACAAAAGGTTGACTAGAAAGTTGAACGCATCAAGAATAGGGCAGTTAGCTTACTACAAGTTCCTCTTAAAGGTGACTCAGTGGCACAGCTGGTAGAGCTGCAGCCTCTCAGTGCCAGACATCTGGGTTCGATCCTGACCTCGGGTGCTGTCCGTGTGGAGTTTGCACGTTCTCTCTGTGACCGTGTGGGTTTCCTCCCGTTTCCTCCCACATCCCGAAGACGTGTGGGTTTGTAGATTGATTGGCCCTCTGTCAATGGCCCCTAATAGGGAGTGGATGAGAAAGTGGAATAACATAGAACTAGTGTGAATGGGTTGTTGATGGTCGTCGTGGACGCGGTGGGCCAAAGGGCTCGTTTCACGCTGTACATTTCAATCAATTAATAGACCATTGGCCCTTTTTTCTGATTTGCCATCTTCTTTTGTAAAACAGCGTAACCAGTGGGAAGAGCAGTCCCAGGGGCACTGACTGCTGTTGTGTTGCAGTTGTGGAAAGCTCTCCTCTTGTGAAGCTTGGAGCATTTGTTTCACACGAGACGGTCTGGGTTCTGCCGGGCGGCTGTGTCTTTAGACTTTAGGGATACAGCGCGAAAACAAGCCCCTTCAGCCCACCCAATCCACCAAGTCTGTGCCGCTCAGCGTAAAGTTGTGAGGTTAACCATTCTTTCTGGAAGTGAGACTGGACGAGATGCCACGACACTGGCAGATTGCAATTTAACCACCTGGAAATTTGGTGGCGATATTCTTTGCCTGGGGATTGGCAAAGAGACGACGCGCGCAGTTACTAATGCTTTGGCTGCATGTATCATGCCGTAGCAGCGCAAACCCTACTCAAGTTCTTCTGAAGTCCTTGCAGTGGTCGGCAACAGAGTAAACAGAATGAAGAAGGGTCCCGACTGGAAACGTCGTCTGTCCATTCCCTCCACGGACGCTGCCCGACCCGCTGAGTTCCATCCCGCACTTTGTCTTTTGTGGTGGAGCTACACGATCAAATCAAAAAAGCTTTTCACTGTACCTCGGTACACGTGACAATAAACTAAACTGGAACTGAACTGAAACTGGCCCCACTGAACTCCGAGGATCAGTCATGGAACGGGCTGTGTGTGCAGGGAACACAGAGAAGGGTCCACATGTTGGAAGCACTCCACAAAGTGCCCTGGGGTAGAAAATCCATAAGATATTAACTAACTTAGCAGAAGTAAATCTGCATCCCATCATCTTTGGCATCCTTGACATCGGTTCACACTGGTGAAAGATGGATTTACAGCAGAAACACTGTCAAAGAGTTTCTTTTAATAAATGACGCTGAACACTTGGAATGAGTCCAGGACAGAGAGTGAAGGAACTCCCTCTCAGTCATTCAAAAACTCATTGGATGATGCAATGAGCGATCTGTCAATATTTCTCTTTAGATGGATAGCTAACATGGGTCGAAGGAACCTTTTTGTCTGTATTTAACTTCTGATTCATGTATATGCAGCAAGGTGGCGCAGTGGTAGAGCTGCTGCCTACAGCGCCTGAGACCCGGGTACGATCCCGACTACAGGTGCTGTCTGTAAGGAGTTTGTACGTTCTCCCCGTGACCTGCGCGGGTTTTCTCCGGGTGCTCCGGTTTCCTCCCACACTCCAAAGACGTGCAGGTTTGGAAGGTAATTGGCTTCAGTAAAATTGTAAGTTGTCCCTAGTGTGTGTAGGATAGTGTTAGTGTGCGGAGATCGCTGGTCGGCCTGTACCTGCGCTGTGTCTCTAATCTAAAGTAAATATTCTCTGCTGGATCTGCGGAGGGCCACAGCTCGAGTAATGACAAAGTGGAACAGCAACGTCTTGTGCCTCGGTCACCCTCCCCCACCCCCCTCCCCTCCCCACCCCCTCCACACTTCCTGCCTTCCAGCTAAATGGCTGATCAGGTTTGCCTTCCAAGCCATGATGGAGTGATTGGCTTGCAAATTTGTTTCATTCTTTTATTTTTATTTTTGTAATTGTATTCTGCCTTTAGTCTTTCGGGACCTCCCTACTCTTCAGGAACCAGAGGGGCTTTGCAGAAATCAGAGAGAGCAGTTCCCAGTGCCCTTGGGGAATGCCATAGGTCACCTCAGACAATGGGCACTTTGATAGAGGGTCTGTGCAAATGTAAATCCGTAACGAGGAAGAATAGGCATTCTGCTGAGAGGAGTGCCTTGCATTAACAGGGAGTGGGGGGCTGAAAAAGGGTTTTAATCACATTTTCTTTTTGTGCTTGTTCAGAGGCAGCTTGGTTACCAGAGGCTGAAGCGTTGTTTAACCCTTGTTGGCTTCAGAGGGTGTTTAGATTTTTGAGAGCTCCACTCTTATGATTCAGTCCAGGCAGGCACCTTTTAGAGGCTTGGACAGAGTTTCATCGACCTGCCCCGGTGCTGTTGCCCTGTTCACAGCCCTTTCACGCGTGTAAAACTCTCGCTGACGAGCTTTACAGAAGGGAGTGAGATGCTGCAACAATAATTTTAATAGAGAAAGGATTTTTCCATTTGCCTTGTCCAAGTGATTTCTTCCCACAACCTGCCTCTCAAGGGTGATGGTGACAGCACTGACTGAAGACTATAGGTTAGAAATGGCTTTTAGTGACATTAGCAAATGAATGCTTAACCAGTTTGTATGACATTTCCCTGTCTGCTAATTTAAAATAAATGAGTTACCACCTTTGTTAAGAGGGCAGACAGATGAATGTTGGATGAATGCATATTATTACCAGCGGTAATCTCTCTCCTTGTATCTGGTGATGTCTCGGCTTGACAGGAAGTGAAAGAACAACCACCTTCTGACAGATTAATTTAGACCTGGTCATTTAATTAAAATAGTTAGAAGGGATCAGAACACAGAAATAAATAGAGTGGGAGGAAACAAGGGAAAAACGGAGAGGTGAAAGAGCGATGCAATGAAGGAAGGTGCAAACAAACGGGCGTCATGGTGGCGCAGCGGTACAGTTGCTGCCTCACAGCGCCAGAGACCCGGGTTCGATCCTGACTAGTGGGTGCCGTCTGCACGGAGTTTGCACGTTCTCCCTCTGATTGCGTGTGTTTCCTCCAGGTGCTTCGGCTCCGGTTTCCTCCCACATTCCAAAGACGTGCAGGTTTGTAGGTTAATTGGCTTCAGATGTCCCTAGTGAGTAGGATAGAGCTTGTGTACAGGCGATAGCTGACCAACATGGAGTCGGTGGGGCGAAGGCTGAGGGTGATCTGATAGAGGTGGATAAAATCATACGGGTGAATGCGCAGTATGTTTAACCCAGAGTAGGGGAATCAAGAACCAGAGGACATAGGTTTAAGGTGAGAGGAGAAAGATTTAATAGGAAACTGAGGGGCAGCCTTTTCACGCAGAGGGTGGTGGGTATATGGTACAAACTGCAAGAGTAGTTGAGGCAGGCACTATGACAACATTTAAAATGCATTTAGACTGGTGCCTAGATAGGAAAGGTTTAAAGGGATATGGGGCAGATGCAGTGAAATGGGACAAGCTCAGATGGGTCATCTTGGTCGGCATTTACACATTGGGGTGAATGACCTATTTACATGCTGTGTGACTATGACAAGGGAGAATCTGGAAGAATAATCACTAATACAGCAAATTTGCTCTATGTTCCTGAACATGGTGCCAAGACAATGTCTTATCTGCCTACCCATGATCCACATTCCTCCATTCCCTCCATATCCATGTGCCTATGCAAATGTCTCTTAAATGCCACTATCGTATCTGCCTCCACCACCACCCTGGCAGCGTGTTCCAGGTATGCACCACCCTCTGTGTAAAAAAAAATTGTCCCGTACTTCTCCTTCAAACCTTGGCTTTCTCACCTTAATGCTGTGCCCTCTAGTATATTACATCTTCATCCTGGGAAATTGATTCTGACTGTGCATCCTATCTATGCCTCTCATAATTTTATGTGCTTCTATCAAGTCTCTCCTCAATCTCTGGTGTTCCAGAGAAAACAATTCATGTCTGTTTGACCTCTCCCTGTAGCTAATACTCACCAATGCAGCCAGCATTTTGTTGGTTCACATGCTTGATCAATGGTGTTTTATCATTAATGTTTTATTATTATTAATGTTTAGTATTTTCTGAGTCATTGGTAACTGTCACTGTATGTCATGTTGTTACATGGGCGGAGCACCAAGGCAAATTCCTTGTATGTGAATACTTGGCCAATAAACGTACTTACTTACTTACATTCTGGTGAATCTCCTCTGCCCCCGTTCCAAAGCCTCCACATCATTCCTGTATTGGGGCGATCAGAACTGCACGCAATACTCCAATTGTGGCCTCAGCAAGGTCTAGTAAATGGGACACTGTTTGTGGATGGGGACCTCACCCTTCCCTCACTCAAGGCTGTCCCAGCCTTGCTTCAGCTCAACAAACCTAACTCATTTCCACGTTTCCGTATGTCTCTCAGCACTGCTCTGGGTATTCTTTTACGCTCTCCGTAACTGCTTGCTCTGAACCCGTCATACGGAAAGAATCATTAGAATCGAAAGACATATCCATTGTAAAATATCAAGTTGAAATTTGAAAACATTTCCAGCTATTGGTTGTCAAAAAAGGCTAATTTCAAAGTGTTTTATTCTTACACATATTGCAAATGTTACAGAAGCAGAAATCAGTGCCTTCCACTCCTGGGTATTTATAGAGGCTGCCTCGATAACTCTTTTCCTTCTTGAGTCCAACCAAGAAGGACGAGGGGGGGGACCTTATTGAAACTTACCGAATAGTGAAAGGCCTAGATAGAGAGGATGTGGAGAGGATGTTTCCATTAGTGGGATAGTCTAGGACCAGAGGCCATTGCCTCAGAATAAAAGGACACTCCTTTAGGAAGGAGATGAGGAGGAATTTCTTTGGTCAGAGGATTGTAATTCTGTGGAATTCTGCCACAGAAGGCTGTGGAGGCCAAGTCAATGGATGTTTCAATGGCAGAGATAGATAGATTCTTGATTAGTACGGGTGGCAGGGGTTATGGGGAGAAGGCAGGAGAATGGGGTTAGGAGGGAGAGATAGATCAGCCATGATTGAATAGCGGAGTAGACGATGGGTGAATGGCCTAACTCTGCTCCTATCACTTATGTCACTTTCCTCAGTAGCTGTGCTGGGTTTCCAGGGTTACGTCCGTGCCCGGGTGCCTCTTGAGAATGAACACACGGTGTCCACGGGCAACCATGGGTGATTTCCGGGACCGCTAGGCACCGCGCGGGGTGGGGGTGTTAACTCAATCCTGGTCATTTGATATTTAGTAATAAGAATATTTGGTCATTTTTGTATTGTGGTGGTGGGTGTGTTCTCATCGTTTGTTTTGTTAATATTATCATTGAAAATAATTGAATAAATTTAGTCTTGATAAAAATAATTAGTCGTGCTGGAGAGCCTTGACGTGGAACTCAGGGAACAGAAGGCTATTTCGTTGGGCCGAACCTACAAGACAGAAGAAGGGTCTCGACCCAAAACTTCACCCATTCCTTCTCTCCAGAGATCCTGCCTGTCCCACTGAGTTAAGGGCCTGTCCCACTTGGCCGTCATTTGCGCGTCACGCAGATGGCGCGTGAAGATTTTGTACATCACAAAATCCTGCGACGCCCCGCGCGGCCACGCGTCACTGCCTATGTCATCGCGCACCATGTGACGTCTTGACGCGTCTTGACGCGTAAATGATGTGGCGTAAATTACGCGCAAATGACGGCCAAGTGGGACAGGCCCTTTACTCCAGCATTTTGTGTCTATCTTCGGTTTAAGCCAGCATCTGCAGTTCCTTCCTACAGACTTTAATTGGCAATGTCAGGCCCAATCAATGGAAGCTCCGCGTTAATTGGTGATTTGATATAGTGCTAAACCTCTCTATTTTGGGGGCTTTTTTAATCAATTGAATGAGGAAGGGAAAGGCTTTTAATTGACCTAATCTCAGGTGTTCTAAACGAGCACAGCTCATTCACAATTGCCGATTGATTCCTATGTTAAGGAATGACAGGCACATTGCCGTTGGTTGCTTCTGCAGCATCACAGCCCGCCGTCTGATTCACAGAACGTTTGCAGAAAGTCCTACAACTCGCATTCTCTGCCAGAGCTTCTGGGGAAAGTGCAGAGGGAGAGAGGTCTTTATTTTTTAAAAGTCACCTTTCTTCAGACTTTAGACTTTTTAGAGAAGGGCGGCACGGTGGCGCAGCGGTAGAGTTGCCAGAGACCCAGGTTTGATCCTGACTACGGGTGCAGTCTGTACGGAGTTTGTATGTTCTCCCCGTGACCGCGTGGGTTTTCTCCAGGTGCTCCGGTTTCCTCCCACATGCCAAATATGTACAGGTTTGTAGATTAATAGCCTTGGTAAAATTTTAAATTGTCCCTAGTGTGTAGGATAATGGTAGCGTATTTGGTGATTGCTGGTTGGCACAGCCTTGGTAGGCCGAAGGGCCTGTTTCCATGCTGTATCTCTAAACTGATACTAAGATACAGCACAGAAACAGGCCCTTCGGCACACTAAATCTGCGCTGACCAGCGACCCCCTTACTCTAACACTATCCTACACACTAGGGACAATTTACATTTACAGAAGCCAATTAACCTTCAAACCTGTACGCCTTGGAGTGTGAGAGGAAACCAGAGCACCTGGAGAAAACCCATGTGGTCACAAGGAGAACGTGTACAGATACAGGATAAAGAGAATTACGTAGATAACTTGTAGAGCAAGATAAAGACCAGTAAGGTCCAATTAAAGATAGTCCAAGGGTCTCCAATGAGGTAGCTTTTAGCTCAGGATCACTCTCCAGTTGTTGGAGGGATGGTTCTGTTGCCTGATAACAGCTGTGAAGAAACTGTCCCTGAATATGGAGGTGTGCAGTTTAACACTTCTGTACCTCTTGCCTGATGGGAGAGGAAAGAAGAGGGAGTGACTGGGGTGCGACTCGTCCTTGAAAATGCTGGTGCCTTGCCGAGGCAGCTTGAGGTGTGGATGGAGTCAATGGAAGGGAGGTTGGTTTGTGTGATGGTCTGGGCTGCGTGTGTCCACAACTGTCTGCAACTTCTTGTGTGGATAGTGAGGGAGCCGATGAGTCCAGTGTGGGAAGACATTGCACTACGACCTACTACTTATTACATTGTGGTATCAGGCTTGCTCATCCCGCCCAGCACCTTCTGTCTTTACTTTGAGTCGGGCTGATATCGGGAAGTCAGACAAAAGACATAAGCGGGGATTTTTTTTTCTCTCTCCCCTTCAGTGAGCTGCTCACAGAGGCTCGAACAACATCAGTGTGTTGGGGCAGTAACCCATACATAACCCTTCAACTGCCAGAGGCGTTGGTCTGCTGACAGACTCGCTGGGGGTCTGCTGACAGACTCGCTGGGGGTCTCCCTTCTGTCAAGGCTCGGCCTTGCCTCCGGATGGTCAGCAGGCGGTCCCCCCCAACATGCCCAGACCGGTTAACGTGAGTCAGAGAGACGGCTGGGTCTGCCTCGCTCGCTCGCTCGCTCGCCCGCTGCCCTTTGGGCCGTCTCCATTTGGAATATTGTCTAATGAGGACCTGATGTCTTTTCTTCCATCAATGATGGTCGAGACTTCTGATTAATCCCTCGCTGTACTGAATATTCAGTGGGAACCAGAGATGCACAACACTGTCTTGGAAGGGAGGTGTGTATGCATGTGTGTGTGTGTGTTCGTGTGTGTGTTCATGTGTGTATGTTCATGTGTGTGTGTTCGTGTGTATGTTCATGTGTGTGTGTTCGTGTATGAGTGTGTGCTGGTGTGTGTGTTTGTGGGTGTGTGTTCATGTGTGTGTGAGTAAGTGTGTTTGTATATACATGTGTGAGTTCTTGTGTGTGTGTGTGTGTGAGAGTGTGCGTACATGTGTGTGTCAGTGTTTGTGTGTGTTTGTATGCATATGCTCATGTGTGCATATGTGTGTGTGCCTGTGTGAGTGTGTGTGTGAGAGGGAGGAGAGAGAGGATATTTATTATTTTGTGTGCATACTTGCGTGTGTGTGTGTTGGTGTGTGTGTGTGTGTGTGTGTGTGTTGGTGTGTGTGTGTTCGTGATGTGGGCTCGTGTGTGTGTGCGTGTGTGATCCACCTACAACTCACACCAAGTGCACAGTGTCATTCATTGCCGCAGATACTGAATGCACTCAATTACCATCTAAATTATACTCATAAATTCTGGCTCCAAACCACATATTGAGAAGGGGGTTGGAGCATGTGCTGTACCCCCCCCCCTCCCCCCTCCCCCAGTCCTCCTTTATCCTCACTCAAGCTGTGCTCAGCTCTCTCTTCCCTGGGGTCTGCCAGGATCGCCATTGATTGACTTTTTTTGTTTTTCTGGTTTTGTTAAACAGCTCTTGCCTGGTGGCTCATTATGTCTGAGTTCTGCATAATTCATTGATAGAAAATATCAGTGAGCCCACAGAGCTGAAGGCTTTTCAATAATTTAACCCGTTCCCCTCTGGATTCCTGCCGCGCTGGTTCTCTGTGGAAACGTGGAGAGAGAGGGATGGGGGCGAGAGAATGGATGAGGTGAGACTAATTAGAGGCATGTGGGATAGAGAGAGGGTGATAGAGCTAGTGGGGGGGGGGGGAGCGGGAATGACAGACAGAGAGTGAGAGAGAGGAGGCAAGAGCAAAGGTAAAATAAATCTGACGAGAGGAGGGGAAGTTGGGGGGGGGGGGGGAGAGTACACTTGATCAAAGAGTTGGGGAAATTAAAGAACGGTTTCATGGAAGGAGTCATCAATTGAGAGGAAGGGATGTTTAATGAGAGCACAAAGCGGGAGAGGCTGGGGGGAGGGAGAAGAAGCCACAGTCAAGGAAGATGTTAGTTTGCAGTGGGGGCTTTTGCGACCGGTCTGAGGGGAGGGGACGATGGGGGGGGGGGGGGTACTGACGGGGTTTAAATCCGAGGATGAGAATCTTTAGCTGGAGGCGTCAGGAATCGGCGCAGATCAGCAGGGTCCGAGTGAGGGTGAGACCGGTGAGTGAGACTTGGGGGTGACCGAGGCATGGATTGTGGAGGTGGCAGCGAGCTGGATGGAGCCAGGACCAGAGCGTTTCTTGGAGCGGATATTAGGCTCAGATCGCTGACATTGCAAACAGTGTCAGTGTAAAGGCAGCAAAATATAAATAGAGTAAAGCTGATAGACAAACAGGATGCCCCTCTCCTTAACCCCATGTTTGTGCCGGAGTCGTAGAGTCTTACAGCACGGAAACAGACCTTTCGGCCCAATTTGCCCATGCCGACCTAGGTGCCCTATCTGCCCGTGTTTGACCCATATCCCTCTAATCCTTTCCTTTCCATGTACCTGTCCAAATGTGCTTAAACGTTGCAATGCTGCTTGCCTTAACTACCTCCTCTGGCAGCTTGTTCCATATACCCGCCAACCTCTGTGTGAAAATGTTGCCCCTCAGGTTCCTTCTAAAATCTTTCCTCTCTCGCCTTAAACTTACAGTATGGCCCCTAGTTCTTGATTCCCCTACCTTGGGAGGCTGGCTAGTCAGTGAAAATGAAGGCATTGTGCGCTTGAACATGTGGATCTCACCAGCTAATAGAAGATAGACACAAAGTGCTGGAGTAACTCAGGCAGCATCTCTGGAGAGAAGGAATGGGTCGAGTCTGAAGAAGAGTCTCGACCCGAAACGTCACCCATTCCTTCTCTCCAGAGCTGCTGCCTGAGTTACTCCAGCAATGTGTGCCTGTCTTCGGTATTAAACGTGGCATCTGCAGTTCCTTCCTGCGCATTTCGTCGGTCCCGCCAGATAGTCAGGTACCAGAAAGGGTCCGGAATCGAACCCGTGGCTGTCCTGATCTCCGCAGCTCGGCTTTGTGCTGGGTCCACTGGCTACAGTGCAGGCGAGCTGAGCTCTGAAATATGACTCTATTGAGCGAGAGGCAGGGGCCGAGGGTGTGGGTGCGTCCAAGGGCTGCTTTGTGCAGTGATCAGGGTCCCTTGTTGTGAGGGGCGGATCGATGCGGTGCTGGATGTTGCGGGAGGAGCAGGTCGAAGGCATGCTTGCCCGGCTTTACTGATGCACTATCGGGGGAATCGATTTCTGCTGCTGTTGCCGTGAGCTGAAATCTTTTAGTAGGAGGGGAAACATTTTCAGAGATAATGTGCAGCAGGATCCTGCTTCCAGACAGGAGTGAGCAGTACAGCGCTGATCTCTCTATTGAAAAGCTTGCTCCCATTTGATATATTACTCCAGTATCCCCTGCGTGGCAACAAACTGATGTCAGTTATTTCCAAATTCATTGCAAATGCTATCACAGACGCAGGTTATTATTTTTCTGTGAATCTGTTTATGGATCACAAAGCTATGACGTTGACAGCACTTAGAACATAGAACTGTACAGGACATGAACAGGCCCTTCGGCCCACAATGTCTGTGCCGAACAGGATGCCAAGACCGTTTCTTGTCTACCCGCACCTCCATGTGCCTCTTAAAAGCCACTCTCGTTATCTGCCTCCACCACCACCACCCCCCCACCCCCCGGCAGCACGTTCCAGGCCCCCACCACTCTCTGTGTAAAAACAGTGATCTCACTTTCACACCCACTCCCCACACACTAGGGGCAATTTATAGAGCGCCAATAAACTTACAAACTCGCACGTCTTTGGGACGTGGGAGGAAATCGGAGCACCCGGAGGAAACCATATGCGGTCAGAGGGAGAGCGTGCAAACTCCACACAGACAGCACCGGATGCCAATATTGAACCCGGGTCTCCGGTACTGCTATGGTGGCATCTTCGAGTGTACTCACTGAGCTCATTCGGTGATTCCTCCCCTCACACACTCGGGAAATGACAACAAACTGCAATATATCGGTGGAAGCAAATGGAAATGGAGCAAGACGAATCTATTTCTGACAGGTCAGGTTTGGTCGGATCAATCTACACCTGAGGGGCCAACCCGTTAGGGAAGTGGAGCTTCGATTACGAGAGCTTTCCTTTTTAAAATTATTTACGTTTCAGTGCAGTAATGTGTTTACTGATGATCCTGCTTATAAATCAGCTTCAGTGCAGCAACAAAGGCCTCTCTTAAGCAGTAAATATTTCAAGTAATTAATATCTTTATTGCCGCCAGTCCCCTGGCATTCAGTGTTATTTATTTTATTGACCCCTTGGGCTGAAGCCTTCAACGAATACGTTGGCCAAATGGTCACGTTGAAGAGACCAACCAACAACGCACCAAACTGGGGCCAAAATCCAGACTCAAACCACTCCTAAATAATGCACACATCTGGACCAAGATCCACTATCTTCTCTAGGTTCCACCGGTCTCTTTTGAATGGGTCTGGACTCACCCAATGAATCTCTTGCCAAGTGCTTTAAATCTAGTAAAGTACTTAGAAATGCAGTCATGATTGTAATGTAGAAAACACAGCTGATGGGAGTTGGCTTTGGTTTGGCATTTAACGTAATAGGTGGCACCTCCACCATTGCGGCACTCCCACCTCACTGTGACAAAACAGAAAATGCAGGCAGCACCCACAGGTCAGGCAGCATCTGTGGAAAGGGATGTTTTGGGTCTGAGACTCTGAGCCAGAACCTATTTCTGCTTTCAGTACCTGAGTGCTTCTAACGTTTTCTGTTTTTATTTCAGGTTTCTGGAATCTGCAATTTTCTTTTTTGCTCTTCCACCTCTTTACTGCACAAAATCACCAATCTTCAATCATGCCACCTAACGCATAGTCATAGAGTCACACAGCACGGAAACAGGCCCTTCGGCCCAACTCGTCCATGCCAACCAAGATGCATCATCTAGGCTAGTCCCATTTGCCTATATCCCTCTAACCCATTCCTATCCATGTACCCATCCAAATTATTTGCCTGATCCTAGGCCCTCTCAGGATACGCTGATGCTGACGGCATCGTAACCGTATCCCAGCACCTTTTTAATTTGGTCATTGTGCTCATAGACTTGAAAAGTTCTATGTATGAGGTCTGAAGTTGTTTTGGTTTGTCACCATAAGGTGCCACCATCCAAGGGCAATGTTGGAGCTGTCTGAGAGCATGCCTTTTTCTCTTTCTAGCAGCAGAAATCACCGAATGCCATCTGGCAATGGGAACCATGCAATGCCCAGGATCCTGCCTCCTTGGACACCAGGGAGTGACCCAGGAATGGAAACTAGATTCAAATTTCTGCATTTCTCCATTTCTCTTTGACTCTGCAACGTCCCCTTGCCCTATGATCCTCAGAAGACGCCTCCATTTCCAATCCATGGTCCACATCTTCTATCATTCGCATCATGATCGGCAGCTGGGTCTTTAGATGTTCCAGTCTTGATCACCACCAAACACTTCGTACTCTCGTTTTCACACCTTCCCCTTCACGGAATGGTACCATTCGGCGCCGCCGTTTTGCCTTTTCGGGGTGTTAGGGTTAGGGTTTCGGGGTGTTAGGGTTAGGGTCAGGGTTAGGGTCAGGGTTAGGGTTAGGGTCAGGGTTAGGGTTAGGGTTAGGGTTCTAATGAGTACAGATATTAGGGTTAGGGTTAGGGTTAGGGTTCTAATGAGTACAGATATTAGGGTTAGGGTTAGGGTTAGGGTTAGGGTTAGGGTTCTAATGAGTACAGATATTATAAACGGAGGCGCCGAAACGGCAGTGCCGAAATGTACCCGACTCCCCCCTTCATTATCTCTGTTTCCCTCTCCCCTGACTCTCAGTCTGAAGAAGTTCTCGACACGAAACACCGCCCATTCCTTCTCTCCAGAGATGCTGCCTGTCCTGCTGATTTACTCCAGCAATTTGTGTCTATCTTCGGCATAAACCAGCATCTGCAGTTCCCTCCCTACACACTTTGTAAACCTCTCTGTCTTTTCTCCGTGCTCCCCTCTTTCAACGAACTCCATGAACATGACGTATTAAACCAAGCTTAGAGGCGTTTGTCCTAATGTCTGCATTTAAACTTGGGCTGAATTTTTACATGCGTGAAACAGTACCTAGAACAGTTAGTCATTCTCCTCTGAAACCCCTTGTGTGGGGATGGAGTGGTGGCTACCATATCAAAGGTGGCAGATACATGCAAGGTGATGTTAGGACTCTATGTATGGTAGTGGGCAGTTCATTTACTAGCCCAGTCACCTTCCAGCTCCCACGACCTCATCTTTGTGACCCCTGGCCAAAGTCACAACCGATTGTAACTCTTTCGATTTTGCAGTGACCAGAATAACTCAGGAGCCAGAATATCTGTAAGTAAACAGGAGCGGATGCCAGCAGGCAGTCTGGTTAATTCACACTGGCTGCTCGCACAGCTACAAAACCACTGTAAAATTAGCTTTTGCTGTGCTTGAGGCAAAAACAAAATTTGGACAAAAATATCAGTATTCCTGCCCTCTGGGTCTCTGTCTATCTGCGTGTCTGTCTGTCGGTCCGTCCATTTTCAAAATTGTTCAGGTCTGTGCTGCACTAACATTGCAGATGGAATTAAAGAAGGATGAAATCTATCTTTAGCTCTGATGCCTTTGATCCAACTGATCACATATAGGATCACAGGACGTGGAGGCACAATTAGTTCTCAGCCATTTCATCCTTGTGACTCTTTATTGAAACATGGAAACATAGAAATTAGGTGCAGGAGTAGGCCATTCGGCCCATCGAGCCAGCACTGTCATTCAATATGATCAAGGCTGATCATCCTAAATCAATACCCCGTTCATGCTTTCTCCCCATATCCCTTTATCCCGTTAGCCCTAAGAGCGATATCTAACTCTCTCTTGAAAACACCCAGTGAATTGGCCTCCACTGCCTTCTGTGGCAGAGAATTCCACAGATTCACAACTCTCTGGGTGAAAACGTTTTTCCCTATCTCAGTCCTAAATGGCCTACCTCTTATTCTTAAACTGTGACCCCTGGTTCTGGACTCCCCCAACATCGGGAACATTTTTCCTGCATCTAGCGTGTCCAATCCCTTAAGAATTTTATATGTTTCTATAAGGTTCCCTCTCATCCTAAATTTCAGTGAATATAAGTCCAGTTGATCCATTCTTTCATCATATGTTAGTCCCGCCATCCCGGGAATTAACCCGGTGAACCTACGGTGCACTCCCTCAGTACCAAGAATGTCCTTCCTCAAATTAGGAGATCAAAAACTGCACACAATACTCCAGATGCAGTCTCCAGGGCCCTGTACAATTGCTTTAGGACCTCCATGCTCCTAAACTCAAATCATCTAGCCATGAAGGCCAACATGCCATTAGCTTTCTTCACTGCCGGCTGTACCTGCATGCTTACTTTCAGTGACTGATATACAAGGACACCCAGGTCTCCTGGCACCTCCCCTTTTCCTAATCCGACACCATTCAGATAGAAGGGTCTCGACCCGAAACGTCACCTATTCCTTCGCTCCATAGATGCTGCCTCACCCGCTGAGTTTCTCCAGCATTTTTGTCTACCATTCAGATAATAATCTGCCTTCTTGTTCTTGCTACCAAAGTGGACAACCTCACGTTTATGACCTGATGTGGCTTTGGAGAGGGTACGGAAAGGATTTATGTAAATGCTGTCTGGATTAGCTATTAGCTACAATGAGAGGCTGGACAAACTTGGAAACCTGATGGAAGTACTATATAAAATGACGAGAGGCATAGATAGGGTAGGGTAGACAAGCAGCATTTCTGGAGAGAAGGAATGGGTGATGTTTTGATTTTGTTTCATCAGTGTCTGAAGAAGGGTCTGGACACGAAACGTCATCCATTCCTTCTCGCCAGAGATGCTGCCTGTCCTGCTGAGTTACTCCAGCATTTTGTGTCTATCTTTAGTGTAGTGCTGTGTTCAAGAGTTTAATTGGGTCAGGATCTCGCCTATGCAACTGTGCACAGTTTCTGCTCCAACAGCAGGAGCAGGTTTATTACACAATGTTGCCAATGCTGAGCTGAGTCAGAGTGGAGACTGGGCTCATCTGTGCTGTGTTCAGCCAGATACTTCAGCCCTGAGGCACCCAGGGATCGGACGCAGAGAGCATGTTCTCCACAGACGCTGCCTGACCCGTTGAGTTACTCCAGCACTGTGTGTCCTTTTGTGTAAATCAGCATCTGCAGTTCCTTTTTTCCACACTTAGAGTTAGGTTTAGGTGTCGGTTTATGATTGTCACATGTACCGATGTACAGTGAAAAGCTTTGTTTTGCATGCTATGCAAACTGATCAGATATACTGTCCATAAATACCGCAATCAACCCAAACTCAAGTCTGGAGAAGGGTCTTGACCCAAAATGTCACCCATTCCTTCCCTCCAGAGATGCTGCCTGTCCCACTGAGTTACTCCAGCATTTTGTGTCCATCTTTGGTGTAAACCAGCATCTGCAGTTCCTTCCCACACAAACTCAAGTACAGTAGGGGGAAGATGCAGAGTACAGAGGAAGTTCTCAGCATTGTAGAGCGTTGATTAAAACTTGGCAAATATCACCACAAACCTTGGAGGGGTCAGACCCAGCTTGTGTGTGGGTCTGTTTGCGGGGCAGGTTTCAACTCAGGCGGAACATACAATTTGGCACAGTCTGGAAATTCTGCACTTACTCCTCCCTCAAGTATCCGGGAGGAGAATCAGGGTTACTCCTTGGGGGTTTGTGTTTGTCGAAAAATATAAGTCGCTCACCAGGGAATTGGAACAACCTTGAATTGTACCACAGCCCAGGGAGTGCGCAAAACACCTTTTGTTTGTTTGCAAGCGGTGAATTATTTTCTTGAAGTACTTTATACAGCAGGGAAATGGTTTGATTTAAAACTCCCATCAACAGAGGCCCAGGAAAGGCTCAGGGGCCTCTGACGTAGGTGGCGGGCTCGGTGCCAGGCCTAATATGATCGCGGGGCCTCCTCTGTCTCTGGTATCGCTGACACTCTCCCTAATGGGGGGGACACGAGTTCCCAGCATCGCCGCCACTGGGTTTGGGTGCTTGTGTTCTGTTTGACACAAGATCATATTAGCAGCAAGCGAGCTGACGAGCTGACAGGTCAGAGAGGCGCTGGGTCAAGGCATGTGTGCAAGTCACCCAAGCACAAAGCAAGACCCGCTGTCTGCTCCTGCAGCACAGTTGCCTAGCAACGGCGCTGCTCTCCTTAGATACCTCTGTTACTGGGTATGGGGGGGGGGGGGGTGGGGGGTGGAGGGGGGAGAAGAAAGACTTTGGCCATTTAACAAAACTATATCATTTTTGAATGGGCAGTTTCGTGAGCCGGGACACTCCTTCGTAGATAGACACAAATTACTGGAGTAACCCAGTGGGTCAGACAGCATCTCTGGAGATAAAAGATGCTCTTCATTTCTCTCCAGAGAGAGACGTGGGTGACGTTTCGGGTCGCAATCCTTCTTCAGACTTCACTTTCACTCCGAAGAAGGTTCCAACCCAAAATGTCACCTATTCTTGTTCTCCAGAGATGCTGCTTGGCCCGCTGAGTTACTCCAGCATTTTGTGTCTATCTTTGGTAGAAACCACCACTTGCAGTTCTTTCTTACACACTCCTCCAGGGTGCTGTCATGGCATCACAGTGGCTGGACTCAGCTTAAAGAAAAGACACTAAGTGCTGGAGTAACTCAGCGGGTCAGGCAGCATCTCTGCAGAACATGGAGAGATGCCTTTTCGGATCGGGACCCTTCTAACGGATTGTAGTTGTAGTAGTTTGGGGGAAAGCTGGAAAAGAGGTAGGGGAGGGAGGGACAAAGCCTGGCGAGTGATGGGTGGACATAGGTGATGGTGGTGGGAGGAGGGGTGCAGTGTGGAAGATGGGTGGACAAAGGCCAGAGATGAAAAGACAAAAGGCAGAAGAGAAAAGATGCATGAAATGTGAAGCCAGAGAAAATAACATAGATGGAAGGTGATGGGAGGGGGGGGGGGGGGGGGTACACATCCAGATTGGATTAAATAATTGCTGCTTGTTGGTGGGAAGGAAGAATAGAAGTGTAGAAATGTGCAGCACAAATGAGCCCCAACAGCACATCTCGTCTATGCCCACCATGGTATAGGTGCTAATCCCATTTACCTGCAACAGGCCCATATCCTTCTCCTCCTGTCCTGTTCAGATATCTGTCCAAACACCGATTATACATTGCGATGAATAATTGCAAAAGGATACAGGACTGCCAGGAGGGGATTAAACCTGCAAGGTTATGGGGGTAGAGTGGAGTAATGGGGCGGACTGTACATTAGTCTAGAGTACTGACAAGGAATTCAAGAGTCAAGCGTATTTAATGGTTATATGTACCAACAACGGAACAATGACATCCTTACTTTCTGCAGCTGGACAGGCCCGTGAATGCAATGATACACAGATAAACATACAATAATCAATAACACAATAAAGCTAAATCATTGGAGACCCTCCGACCTCAATGGAGACCTTCAGACTGTAATGGGACTTTACTGGGCTTTATCTTGCACTATACGTTATTCCCTTTGCCCTGTATCTATACACTGCGCATGGCTTGATTGTAAACATGTATAGTCTTTCCACTGAGTGGTTAGCATGCAACAAAAGCTTTTCACAGTACATCGGTACACATGACAATAAACTAAACTAAACTAAAACAAAATAAATCAATAACTGTAACACCTGCTAATATAATTGTGATGGAGCAAAATCAAAGTCTGTCGTACAACCAATACACAGTCCAGAGAAGATCACTGTTGCTGGGGTTAGTATTGTGCAGTGTTCAAGAACCTGATGGTTGTTGGGAAGAATCTGTTCTTGAACCTGGAGGTCATGCTTTTCAGGCTAATGTATCTTCTTCCCAATGGCAGGAGTGAAATGAGAGCGTGGCCAGGGTGGTCTCCTCTGCTCTGCTTTGATAAGATGAGGATGACCATCTGTAGCAGCAGTTCAGCCCGTAGCTGGAAGATTACACCAAGAAGGTTCATCTCCACTCTACCAAAGTAGCCAGACTTTGGGCATTTTAGGAACAGAACAGTCGCTGTGAAGGAAGGAACTGCAGATGCTAGTTTACACCGAAGGCGGACACAAAATGCTGGAGTAACTCAGCGGGACATGCAGCATCTCTGAAGAGAAGGACTGGGTGACGTTTTGAGTCAAGACCCGTCTTGATCCGAAACATCACCCATTCCTTCTCTCCAGAGATGCTGTCTGTCCCGCTGAGTTACTCCAGCATTTTGTGTCTGTCCACAGTCACTGTGTAACTGTACTGACATCCTGTTTATTTACACCATCAGAGTCACTCAGAGTCTAAATGTATAACGTTTGCCTCCATGGCAACAGTGACTGCACCAGAAAACAATTTACTGAAAGCAGAACGTTTTGGGATGTTTCTCAGAGGCGTGAAGGGGTGCTATACAAATGCAAGACACTTCTTCTCTCCCTCCTCGCTGTGTATCTGCTGTAGCAGCTGTTTATTTAAAAGGGTAGGAGCGACTAATTGTGTAACCTCTGTTTGTGATGGAGCAGCTCGTAGTCACGAGTATTGAATTAGCGGGTTTGTGAGGAGTGGCTCTGTAGTGTCAGTGCTTGATCCAAACCTTCTGCACAGCCTGTCTTTCCTGGGCCATACTTCTGTGTACAGCGATGGGCCTGAAGTCCCAGGACTCAGACGATGATTCTGAACTATCAGCAGGAGCTGCGTTGTTGTTCCAGATAGCAACATAGAGAGAGAGAGAGAGAGAGAGAGAGATAGTCAAGAATGTTTTATTGTCATATGTCCCAAATAGAACAATGAGATTCTTACTTGCAACAGCACAACAGAAAAGCTGTGTGTGTGTGTGTGTGTGTATATATATATATATATATATATTTACACGCACACACACATATATATATATATTTTTTTACACACCCACACACACACACACATATATTTTTTTTTACACACCCACACACACACACAGACACAAACAACGAATAATAGTGCAAAAAGACAAAACCAATGCGCCCAAGTCTATGTCGTTCAGAGCTTATTTGGAGGTTGTACAGTTTAATAGCCTGATGGATGTAGGAGGGAAGCTGCTCCTGAACTTGAACGTTACAGTTTTCAGGCTCCTCTATCTTCTTCCCGATGGCAGGAGTGAAATGAGTGTGTGGCCAGGATGGTGTGGGTCTCTGGTGTGGGCAGCATTTACCCCCTCAAGCCCACTTTGACATCAGTGATATTATCTGTCTTTTACCCACAACCCCTAATGCAATTACGTAACAGAAATCTATCGGCCTTCCATTGACATTCAACTGTCGAAACTGCCTTCAGTACCAAATGCAGATGAGTGTTCTAAGCTTCTCGTGAAACTGAAAGACCTGGCTCCAGATTCTAGACACAAAGTGCTGGAGGAACTCAGCGGGTCAGGCAGCATCCGTGGAGGGCGGCATTAAGGGGACAGGCCGCTACCTTAGACTGATGAGTTCATGCTCCAGATAAGGTTTTTCTCGGAGACAGAGAAGCAAGCTTGAATTGTTTTGTCTTGAGCTTCGAAGACTGAAGGGTGATCCAATAGTAGTATACAAAACATTAGAGGCATGGATAGGGTTGGCAGTTAGAATCCTTTTCCAAAGGTGGAAGTGTCAATTACTAGAGGATATAGCTTTAAGATGAGAGGAGGAAAATCTAATGGATATTTTCTTGGCAAATTTCTTACACGGGTACACAGTTGCCTGAAGAGGTAGAAGCAGATGTCACAGTAAATTTAGGAGGGGAGTTAGGCAGGCACAGGGACAGACAGGAAGGCAGGGATTTGAGGGGCATGATAGGGATTTAACTGTTGGCAGATCTATTTCCCTCCGAGAATAAATAAAGTTCTATCGTATCGTATTGTATCGTATACACCACGTGCAAGCAGATAAGCTGGGCCGATGGGCTTGTTTCCGACGTGTATTATTGTATATACTATACTATTGAATACTATTGTATATTGTATATTCAATGAGAGATAGGTTGAGGGGCAGTGAGGATTAAGTAGGGAGTTTCAATGCTTTGCCTGTCGGATACAAGACCACAGATGTAAAAGCCGGAATGGGAGGAGTGTAGATGTCTTATCGCAAGAAAGATTGGTGAGTAGCACAAATTAGGGAGGAAACCTTACTTTACTCTCTGATCTTTGACAATTCAGAGTAAAACAACAAGTGAACAAGTGTGCAGCGAGAATATGACTGGCCTCCCAGCAGTTCAAACATCAGTGTGTACATTTACTTTTGAAATTACTTTGAATCTATTTTAAAGCATGTTGGGCTGTCCTCTTCACTTGTATAGGAAGGAACTGCAGATGCTGGTTCATATCGAAGATAGACTGGAGTAATTCAGCAGGTCTGGCAGCATCTTGAGAGAAAAATAGTAAGTTCTGACCTGAAACGTCACCTATTATTTTTCTCCAGAGACGCTGCCTGACCTGTTGAGTTACTCCAGAATTTTGTGTCTATCTGTCCTTTTCACTTGCCGGGTTTGTTGATTAATTGATCTCTGTAAATTGCCCCTAAGTTGTAGGGAGTGGATGAGAAAGTGGAATAACATAGAACTAGTGCGAATGGATAATGGATGGTCGGCATGGAATCGGTGGGCTGAAGGGCCTGTGTCTTTCAATCAGTCATTCAAAAAGACACAGCCAGCAGATTGAGCAAAGGGAGGAAGCTGTAACATAATAAAATAATTCAAAAGTAAGACACATTCAGCGGTAAGGCAAGACGTTAGAATGTGCACTTTCAGGCAGTCAGAATACATAGATCCAGTGGTTTAAAGCATTATGAATAAAAAAAGCTACTAAGATACAGTAAACAACAAAACAACAACACCCTGCGTTTATAAAGCACCCGTACTGGGGCAATATGTCCCAGGATACATAATAGGAGCATTCTCAGGCAAGGATGTAGCTGTTGTCTACCAAGTTGCAACCAAGTCCCTGGCTGCAAATCAAGTGGTGAGGTTGGTTTAGTCAGTTGAAATGACCATCGCTTGCTCTGGTCTGGTCACTTAAAAACAGCCAAGAGTTTCAGTTGCAACAAGGGAGATCACATTTCATCAGCCTGCAGATCCAAAGCCAACAACATCAATTGTAGTGTCAATTTGAAACAACATTAGAAAGGAGGACTTCATGGTTTGGAAGTTCACTCAGGCAATGAAGAACTGCCAACGTGTGTTATTATTAGGTAACGACTGTGAATGAGGAGTTGATTTATAACTGGCATTGACAAGTGAACTGACACTACTGCACGCTCTTTGGTAATGAGTCAAGATATTTTAACAAATTCACCCAGATGATACTGATGGAGAAGTTTGTGAACCTGAAAACGCGTTTCCGTTGGCGAGGTACCCGGAACTCCCAGAGCAAGGAACACTGAGTGATCGCAGCTATGCTCTGTCGCAGCCAACTCTGTAAACAGGGAAGGTTTGATGCCAAAAAACCTGGCTGAGAAAATTTGTGCTGGATTGCAATGAACGTTCGAAGTCGAGATTTGACATGTCGGGATAAGATGGATCGGCACGGTGGCGCAGCGGTAGAGTTGCTTCCTTATAGCGCCAGAGACCCAGGTTCGATCCTGACTCTGGGTGGTGTCTGCAGGGAGTTTGTACATTCTCCCTGTGATCGCGTGAGGTTTCTCCGGGTGCTCTAGTTTCCTCCACACTCCAAAGACGTGTAAATTTGTAGGTTAATTGGCTTCTGTAAATTGTCCCTAGTGTGTAGGTTAGTGATAGTATACGGACTGGTCAGCGTGGACCAGTGGCCGAAGGGCCACCCTGCTTCCACGCTGTAACTAAAATCTAAAGTCTAAAGTACATGTGTTGGTGCGTCCAAAGATGGTTGCACTTGTATTTGTAGTGGGGCTAAAGCAGTTCTCTGCCACGGCCAGATCAGTCCCTTGTACCCTAAAATGTTAAAGAAATACTTTGAATGAAATAGATCAGCTGGAACAAAACAAAACACAGACACATTGAGTGGTCTATGCCAGTATTGGTTTGGTTTAGTTTGGTTTAGTTTAGCTTATTATCATGTGTACCGAGGTAGAGTGAAAAGCTTTTGTTGCGTGCTAACCAGTTAGCAGAAAGACAATACATGATTACAATCGAGCCATTCTCAGTGTACAGATACATGATAAAGGGAATAAGGTGAATAATGTTTAGAGCAAGATAAAGTCCAATAAAGGCCAAACTATGAGTTTCCAATTAGGTAGATAGTAGCTCAGGACTGCTCTGTAGTTCTGGTTGTGCCTAAGGCAGATAAAACTATGTTGTTGTGTGGAGATTACAAAGTTGCATTAAATATAACCTTTGGAAATATGCACCAATACACAGAATTGTCAGCGAAAATGTTATTCACAAAGTTGGACCTCGCCCACATCTACCAATACACGAGCGTTGAGAGAAAGATCCACGGTAGATCTACGATCTATGTCAATGTTCAGTACCTGATGGACAATGGGCGCAAGAGGCTCCACTCACACGGGAGATATCCCAGCAGAGTCAAGTCTTTACCCGTGAATTTTTATGGATAAAATTTTCCGTGAAGTGGATCATTGGTGTGTGACCAAACTACTTCACTGATTGCCACAAGCACAAGAAGTGGACACGTCTTCTGATCTGGGAGGAATTATTCAGGGGAGTACATGGACACAATCTGAAGCTGAAGAAAAGCAAGTTGCATTTTGGTTAAGAAAGAGGGTGTACTTTGGTGTGAAGGTCGAGTGTAGTGGCCTACAATTAGTGAAGGGCACAGTGGAGGCCATCAATGATGTGCAAAGCCTGGACGTATGCTGGGCTATGGTTAATACTGAGGATAATGCAACATAATGCACAATGCATCCAAATCCTGCGATGTTCTCAGACCATCAAGGATCATTCTGAGTATAAATCCAGAATCAAACAATCCAAAAGTTGGTTCAACACTAAAACTCATGAGGGGATCAAGAAGACTCTGAAAACCTTTAAGTGGATGGACATCTGAAATAGAAAGAAATTTAAAGACATGTGGCTTGTTTATGTTGCACAGTACTTGTGGCTCCTGGTTGAAAATATAAATGGGCGATAGACAAAGATGTCCTGTTAGTAAAGTGGGGAACAGTACATTGTGAGTGTGGACGTTTTGTGGCTACCTTGGACAGGAGTCTTGTATAGTCTACTTGCTTTGACCAATGACATTGATTGGGAACACAGTATGTGGCAGGGGATAGAAAAACCCATGTTTGGGTTAAATGTTGCAGCTTACAAATAAACCACAACCTCTTCAGCTGGGCACATGCCGAGCCTTTCTACTTTGGTGAAGACATTACCATGTTTAAGTCTTGATGTGGAAACAATGAACTGCAGATGCTGGTTTATACAGAAGGGCACAATGTGCTGGAGTAACTCAGTGGGTCAGGCAGCATCTCTGGAGTTTAAGTCCTTGGAGTGGAAATCAAACCCATGACATTTTGACTCAAAGTGGGAGGATACAATGCCACCATCAAGGACACAACCTACTTGTAAAGTAGCACAAAACTTTACCAATAAGTGCGAGTGCCATTTGATTCCCACTTGTTGGCTAACCCTATCTTCTCAACTATCCTCTTCTATTCTCTCCAATCTTGACATCATCCTGTGGTATCAGTCTTGACCCTCTCAACGCGGCTTCCATCAACTAGTTCTGAAATGACTGATGCAAATTTATGGAGAGAAAGTTCCTTGTGTCTTTGTGTGTGAATTTCACAACAATCCACATTCTTCCAGCACTAATAGTATCAAAGTATGTATAGACTTAGTGTGCACAAGGATCTATGGAGTGTGTAATTACACATACAGCAGTTATCTTTTCAAATGCACTGAAATCTCCCGGTGTCAACATGGTTCAACCCTTCGGGAAGAAGGTGCAGGAGCCTGAAAACCGTGACCACCAGGTTGAAGAACAGCTCCTTCCCAGCAACAATTGGGTTCTTGAACACTGCACAACACTGACCACTACTTCAGCATCTGTAATCTTCCATGGACTGTGTCGTTGAATGCACTGTTATGAATATGTAGTTTTCAGTTATTAGAGTCATAGACTCATTGGATGGAAACAGGCCCTTCGGCCCAACTTGCCCACACCGGCCATCATGTCCCAGCTACAATAGTCCCACCAGCCCGCGTTTGCCCCAAATCCCCCCCCCCCATACTTGTCCTATCCACGTACCTGTCTAACCATTTCTTAAACATTTATTAATGTATTGTATTTTTGATTATTATATATTTATCCGCGTGCCACAGCGTGCCACTGCCGATACATACGACAATGAATTTCACTCTTGATGTAACGTCGTCCAAAACTGCATGTGGGATCGGAAACGTAGCTGTCTCTGTGGGATTCTGAATATCCTGAACAATCACCGCCAAGAACATCCAGTGCAGGGAGAAGCGTCAATAAATAAAAACATAAACACCCAAAGAATGTTGGCCACGGCCTGAGGATAGTGGGGTGACAGGAGATCAGAGCAACACCTGGAGGAAGTTCACATTAGTCCCCAGGTTAGGACAGTGAGGCTCCCTGTCTAATTCACTGCCAGAATAAAAGACGAGAATGCAGACGTGAAGGAAATAGAACACCACGGTGACTTGTTAATCCAGTTTGTGTGAGTGAGCCCCTCCGGACTTTACATCCACCCAATGTCAAGGCATAATGTTTCATGCCATTGGCCTTCCTCCTGTACTTCCTCAGTATTTATCTGTGAGTTTAAGCAGGCCTGTGTGAACAGATTAGTCAAGGGAAGGTTTCAGAAGCCTGGCTGTACCTGAAATTCTCACTCGCAGGTCACCGCACGGAGACTAGCAGGGGTCGATGGTTGAAATTTGCAGCAATCTCGTTTTTTCGGTTCATTGGTTGAAATATATTAACTGGCAAAGGGTTTCAATGTGGTGGTAGACAGTGGTGTTTGACCAGGAGTACATTAAAGACTGACCAAATAGCACTTATCCAAGACTTCTTCTTATCGAGTCCACATCACAAGATTAGAAATTGTTCAGCCAGAGCTGAACACACTTCTCAGCATCTGCATACAATGGCGTATTGTGCTTCTTGTGCTTCTTGTGCATAGTTGGTGGAAAGATTGGTGGAATCGTGGAATCAGGGCCGCGACGTGAATGCTCTTTCCTTGACCCCACTTATCCAAGTCAAGGTCAGTTTGTTGTTCAAGTACGGTGAGGTACAGGTACAATGAAACTCTAGCGTACAACAACATTACAGGCATATAGACTCAGACAACACACAAAACTCATTATTAAAAAAAATAACAACATTTTTAAAAGAGACTGTAAAACATAATTTGAAATAAATTGAAATAAAAGTCTGTGGAAGTGCAAGAGGTACTCAGCAGTAAAATGGAGACCCAAAGAACTACAGGTTTAGTGGTATGAATATTGATTCCTCTAACTTCAAGTGACCACGGCATTCCCTCTCTCTCCATCCCTCCCCCACCCAAGTCACACCAGTTTCTCGTTGTCACCCAACATCCAGCTAACAACGGCTGTTTCCTTTATCATTGTTACCTTTTTGCATATCTTTCATTCATTGTTCTTTGTCCCTGTACATCATTGTCTATATCTCTCTCGTTTCCCTTTCCCCTGACCAGTCTGAAGAAGGGTCTCGACCCCGAAACTTCACCCATTCCTTCCCTCCAGAGATGCTGCCTGTCCCGCTGAGTTACTCCAGCTTTTTGTGTTTATCTTAGGTTTAATTTAGTTTAGTTTAGTTTAGAGATACAGTGATGAAACAAGCCCTTCCTTCCACTGAGGCCACACCAATAAGTGATCCCCATACACTAGCACTATCCTACCCACTGGGGCCTATTTGCAATGTTTACAATTTATACCCCGACCACCCTTTGTGTGAAAAAGTTCACAAAGTCCTGCTTTGCCTCTGTCAATAAGGGAGCTGAGCCAGGCAAGAAGACCAGGATCCATTCCCCGACACCCAGTCAGGTGATTGGGCTGCGTGCTGTCTAAGTGAGACAAGCCCACCTGGGTTTTTGTTTCGCTCACTGGAGCAGCACTTTAAGGAGTGACACCTTGACTAGATGCTAGTGAATCAGGGAGGAGAAGACCTCCCCAGAGGCACAAGTGGCAGCAGATGCTGGAAAGTGGAGCCACAAGCAAACTGCTGGAGAAACTCAATTCAATTGGAGTTAGGAGGGAGAGATAGATCAGCCATGATTGAATGGCGTAGACTTAATGGGCCGAATGGCCTAATTCTACTCCTATTCCTTATGAGCTTAATTCAATCATATGTACCTAGGTAACAGTGAAATTCTTTGTTTCTTTGAGGTGAAAGGTATTGGGGCAAATGGAGCTGTAGGGTGTTGGAGGGGTTGGGGAGAGAATGGAGAAAATCCCCCTGGAGCTATTTGCCATACTGTGGTAACCCCACTTTGGTGAGCCTAGAGTGAGGGCAATATTGGAATTGATGTGCACTTGCCCCCAATTAACTTGGCAGTACAGAGCGGCACGGTGGTGCAGCGGTAGAGTTGCTGCCTTACAGCGCCAGAGACCTGGGTTCGATCATGACTACGGGTGCTTGTCTGTACGGAGTTTGTACATTCTCCCCGTGACCTGCGCGGGTTTTCGCAGAGATCTTCGGTTTCCTCCCACACTCCAAAGACGTACAGATTTGTAAGCTAATTAGCCTAGTGCAAATGTAAAATTGTCCCTAGTGTGTGTAGGATAGTGTTAATGTGCGGGGATCGCTGGTCGGTGGGGACCCGGTGGGCCGACGTGCCTATTTCCGCGCTGTATCTCTAAACTAAACCAAAATAAACTAAGTAGTCGAGAAAGATGACATGTCTTGGCCCAATATATGGGTGGTCCTGAGCCGGAATGAAGGCAAGAAAAGATGAAGTAAATCATTGGATGGTTTAACTGATGTGAAGATTGGGGAAGGGTGTAAAAATGTGAATGAAATGTGGCCAAACCCCTACAAACTTTGTACTCGTGTATCTGTCCTTTAAACAACGTAATTGTGTCCACCTCTACAGCTTCTTCTGGCAGCTCTTTCTAGATATGGACTGCCCTCTAAGTGAAAATGTTGCCCCGGAGCTCCCTCTTGAATCTTTCCCCTCTCAAAAGCCTGTGCCCTCAAGTTTTAGAATCCTCTACCCTTGGAAAAAGACTGTGAGTGTTCACTTTATCCGTGCCCCTCGTGATCTTGTGCACCTCAATCAGGCCACCCCGCAAGTCGCCTACGTAGTCCAAGGAAAACAATCTCACCCTATCCGACCTCTCCCTTTAACTCCAGCTTTTTTCATTATCTTTCCCTCTGGAATTGCAGTCAAAACAATAGTTAAATTAAAATAACGTGGATTATCTCAATCACAGCTCACTTTAGCAGCCCGTTGATGTACATAAATGTCTCTTTAAAATAAAATAGACTGTAACATGATGCATCAAAGTGGCATACAGTTGCCTTCTGAAAGGAATTTGTAAAAGAATTGCAGTCATGTGTTTTTTAACTACACATTTGGAATCGCTGGATTCCTCGAGCATTAAGTCGATGATCTGCACTGATTCATCGCTTTAATAAAAGTCGGTGTGGAATTTCGGGCTGCTGGGAGACGTGCCCTGTAACACCTGCAGCACACAGCAGGCCTGTCCTCCACCAATCCACCTCTAGCTTCCCCCTGAACTGTGGTGCCAATAATTGTGGAGGCACGGCCCTGCCTGGCCCGTTGCCACAGGGCTTTCCTTCAGTAACAGCTCAGGCAGAAGGGAGGCTGCTTTGACATTTCGGGCTGTGAAGCATCTTTGGATTGCATTCACTGTCACTTAGTGTGCGTCTCGTCGAGGGCTTTCCTCCGTCGACGGCTGGGAAAGGGCGCGGTGTCAACGAGAGGGCTTCAAATACCAGAGCGGGACTTTGACACCGTGTCTCAGTGGCAGGGGTTGAGAAGGTGATGGAGGATGTGTCAGTGTAAATGAACGTGATCATTGCCCTGTGGGTGCTTGGAGTAATGTTCACTGTCCATCTGTGGAAATCGCTGCTTGTGGGGGGTAAAATGTGAGTGTGTCTGAGTGTGAGGGACGGTCAAAGTCTCATCCGTGTGAGTGTGATATCTGGTGCGAAGTGTGATCCGTGTGAGTGTGATGTCATGTACGTCTGGTGTGAAGTCTGGTCCATGTGAGTGTGTCTGGCAGGATGTCTGGTGTGTCTGAGTCTGATGTTGCTGCATCTGACATGATGTCTGGTGTGTAGGAAGGAACTGCAGATGCTGGTTTATACCGAAGATAGATACAAAATGCTGGAGTAACTCAGCGGGTCCGGCAACATCTCCGGAGAAAATGAATAGGTGATGTTTCGGGTCGGAACCCTTCTTCAGACCTCTGAGGTCTGGTGTGATGTCTGGTTTGTCTGGATGCGTTGCCTGGTAGGTTTGGGTGTGATGTTTGACTTGTCAGAGTCTGATGTTTGGTGCACTGGTAATGTTCTGTAATTCCAAGGTGACTCTAAGGTGTGAAGATATTTTGATCCACGCCTGACGTATCTGGGTGTGTTGGTTAACGTAACTGAGCACGATGCCCATTGCCTTGGAGAGTCATGTCTTAAAAGCGACTTTGAGTCCTGAAAAGCGCTATATAAAAGAAATCTATTATTATTATTATTATTAAATAACAATTTGGAGCATCTAAGTTGACGTCTGTTCTGTCTAGTCTGTTTTAAGTAACATCCAATGTGATCTGTTCTTTTGGGGTCTATAGCTGGTGGGTCTGATATTTTGGTCTATATGAATGTGACAAGGGTCATGGAGGCATAAAGCACAGAAGCAGACTCTGAGCTAAACACGTCCATGCCAACCAGCAAGAACCTAGTTATAGACATTTCACTTGCCAGCATCTATATCCCAGCCTTGTATGCCTTGAGAGCTCTAGATTCTTCAATGCTTTGGAGGGTATGTGTTTCCAACACCCAATCAGGAGGTGTGTTCCAGGGCAGTCACGGTGGCACAGCGGTAGAGTTGCTGCCTTACAGCAAAATGCAGCGCCAGAGACCCGGGTTCGATCCCGACTACGGGTGCTGTCTGTATGGAGTTTGTACGTTCTCCCCGTGATCTGCGTGGGTTTTCTCCGAGATCTTCGGTTTCCTCCCACACTCCAAAGATGTACAGGTTAATTATATATTAGCCCCACCTACCCTTGTTTGGCTCATATCCCTCTAAACCTGTCCAGCCTCTTGTATCTTCCTTGGATCTTCTCTAATATTCACTTTGAGTGCTCAACAGAAAATCGAGGATATAGAATCTTTTTTGGTGTTTGATTTGCAAATCCATCTGCTCTTGTCTACCTGTTACTTCCCTGTATAGGCGGAGGAGAAGTATCTCGTAGTCACTGGTGGGAGAAGGAGTGACTGACTGAGATACTGGTGAGAAAGAGAGAGCGGGTGAGAGAAGGAAAATAAGGATTGATGAGCAGCAGAAAAGAAAGGAAAACAAGAAAGGCAGGGTGGTTTGATGTTGAGCACTTGTGCATCACCCACTGTTTGTCAAGGGATTATGCAGCAGGTCACAGTTTCCCGGGGATGTTGTTGAGACGCCTTGTGTTATTCCATATGGCGTGAAGATTTCCCCAGATAGAAGTTGACAAATAAGCTGAGCCCACTCAGAACCTGAGGCCGATGGAATTTATTCATGTTCATAAGTCGTAGGAGCAGAATTAAGCCATTTGGCTCATTAAGTCCAATCCGCCATTCAATCATGGCTGATCCATCATTCCCACTCAACCCCATTCTCCAGCCTTGACTCCTGACACCTGTACTAATCAAGAATCTATCAATCTCCACCTTAAAAATATCCATTGACGGCCTCCACAGCCATCTGTGGCAATGAATTCTACAGATTCACCACCCTCCAACTAAAGAAATTCCTCCTCATCTTTCTAAAGGTATGTCTGAGGCTATGGCCTCTGGTCCTAGACTCTCCCACTAGTTGAAATATCCTCGACACATCTAAGCCTTTCACTATTCGGTAAGGTTCAATGAGGTTCCTCCTCATCCTTCTAAACTCTGCACAGTGCACAGTGCAATAGTGCACAGTGCAGGCCAACTTCACGTAGCTGGCAAACAGCATCAAGACCAAAGTAATCCTGAAACCTGGAGGCTGAGCTGAAAGAGGTAGAAGGCACCTTCAAGACATGAAGCAGGGAGAGAATTAAACATTGATCTACAGAGAGTATGAGGAAAAACTTTTTCACTCAGAGAGTTGTGAATTTGTGGAATTCTCTGCCGGAGAAGGCAGTGGAGGCAAATTCACTGGATTTATGTCAAGCGTGCATTGAAAAAGTATTCAGACCCCTTCACTTTTTTCACATTTTGTTACATTACAACCTTATTCTAAAATGGATTAAATTCATTTTTTTCTAAATCATCAATCTACACATAATACCACATAATAACAAAGCAAAAACAGGTGTTTAGAAATTTTTGCAATTAAAAAGAAATAACTGAAATATCACATTGACATAAGTATTCAGACCCTTTACTCAGTACTTTGTTGAGGCACCTTTGGCGGCGATTACAGTCTCAAGTCTTCTTGGGTATGACGCTGCAAGCTTGGCACACCTGTATTCGGGTAATTTCTCCCATTGTTCTCTGCAGATCCTCTGAAGCTGAGTCATGTGTCTTCTGCTCATGGTCCTCTGTACGTGCGGTATTATGTACTTTCCCCCCACTCTTCTGCAAATGGCAACAGAGTCAGGTTGGCTATAGACCAAATTATAATGCTGCTGGTGTACATTGACTATGGTTGTCAGCTGATACTCTACACACATGTTGACTGCCAATCTAGGTAGGCAAACGTTCACACACAGTCTTTTACCCAGGGCAGGGGAATCCAGAACCAGAGGACATGCTCTTAAGGTGAGAGCGGAAAGA
This sequence comes from Malacoraja senta, assembly GCA_038087875.1. Classification (NCBI taxonomy): domain Eukaryota; kingdom Metazoa; phylum Chordata; class Chondrichthyes; order Rajiformes; family Rajidae; genus Malacoraja; species Malacoraja senta. The sequence goes on from CM075980.1 coordinate 16,059,584, forward strand.
CTTAATAGGAACCTGAGTAGCAACCTATTCATACAGAGGGTCATGGGTAAATGGAAGGATCTGCCAGAAGACGTACTTGAGGCAGGTACTATAACAGCATTTAAAAGACACTTGGACAGGTACATGGATAGGAAAGGTTTAGAGGGAAATGGGTCAAACATGGGCAAATGGGACAAGTGTAGATGGGACATGTTGGCTGGCATGGACGAGTTGTGCTAAAGGGCCAATATCTGGCTGTATGACCCTCTGGGTCTATTCCTACATCTCCAGACCATTGCGGGTCAGGGCGGATCTCTGTACCTCTCTACGCATCATGGTGTGTCTCTTGAGTTCTCCGTCCATCAGAGTTAGTCAGTGGAGATCTCAATGTATCCCGAGAACTCTGTGGTCTGGGGTGCATCGATACAAATCTCTGTGTGTGAAAGTTTGCCTCCCTAGATTTCTCTTAACGGCTCTCACTAATCTATCAAACATTTGTCTCATCTGGCCACTCCATATCAGAGAGAGTGTCAGCCACTCCATATCAGAGACCCATGTATATAATCATTGTCATATAGCATGGAAACAGGTCCTTCGGCTCAGCTTGTTCATGTTGACCAAGATGCCCCCATCTACGCTAGTTTGCCCCCGTTTGACCCTTGTGCCTCTAAATCTTTCCTATCCACATCCCTGTGCATATTTCTCCCCTCTCTCTCTACAATTTGAAACAAACTTGTTTTCTCACTTTTCAGTTCAGTTCAGTTTATTTTATTGTCATGTGTACCGAGGTACAGTGTAAAGCATTAGTTTCCTGCTAACCAGCCAGCGGAAAGACAGGAAGGAACTGCAGATGCTGGTTTAAACCGAAGATAGACACAAAATGCTGGAGTAACAGGCAGCATCTCTGGAGAGAAGGAATGGGCGACGTTCCCGCTGAGTTACTCCAGCATTTTGTGTCTATCTTTGAAAGACGATATATGATTACAATCGAGACATTCGCAGTGTACAGATACATGATAAGGGAATAACGTTTAGTGCAAGGTAAAGCCAGTAAAGTCCGATCAAAGATAGTCCGAGGATCTCCGATGAGGTAGATGGTAGTTTAGGACTTTTCCGGGCCTGATGAAGGATTGTTGAGCCAAAACATCAGCTCTGTTCCTGTCTCCACGGCTGCTGCCTGACCCGCTGAGACCTTCCAGCATTCATTGTTGCCATGCAGTGATGCATGCAGACATGTCGAGATGCATGCTGACACATGCAGATGTGCAGGGACCTGCTCCTGACAACATGGAGCATGTTAGATACAGGGCACGCACACCCAACAACTGATCCTTGAACATGTTCCAAGGAAAGATTTCCCAGTGATTGTGGTTTGCTTTTAGCTGCACGTTGTTCCTTTCTCTCGAAACATAACTCTCTTGTGAAAGATCACATTGTATTGAATAACAAGTTTGATTTAGGCTAGATTGCTTTGAATGATTACTGGGCTGTGGTACAAATATTCCGCATTGCTGTGTTTTAAACATGCATGCTGCACAGATCTGGGTCGAAGCAGAGTAATTCTTGGCACACCAGCTATTGTTTATCGGAATCTCACAAACTACATTCCTTACTTTGGAAGAAAGCAAATGCTTGGTTTTCTGAATGTTTGGGTCAGGATGGAGAATGGATGTGGGGGAAGAAAACCAGCAAGAGAAGGCGAGGGAGATGAACAAGGTGTATCGTTTCAAGAACATTCAGAAGCAGGGAAAGAAAGCAGCTGTAGGATCAGTGAATTGTGAGCATCTGTGTTTAAAGCTGGAAAGGGGTGCAGGGAACAATTACGAGGATGTTGCCAGGACTTGAGGGCCTGAGCTAAAGGGAGAGGTTGGCCAGACTCGGACTTTATTCCTTGGAGCGCGGGAGGATGAAGGGTGATGTTATAGAGGTGCATGAGATCATGAGTGAATGCATGGAGTCTTTTACCCAGAGCAGGGGAATCATGAACCTACCTGGCAGGGGAGGATTGGTGGTGACGATGGCTTATCTCCCGAGACAAGGCTATCCCATTGCACTTTGTGTGTGCTGATGCCTGCGATGTCCTCATATGTGGGATACTCGACTACACAATTTGTGGGAGCTGGGGACTGCGTTCGCATTAAAAACAAAGAGGCAGCATGGTAGCGCAGCGGTAGAGTTTCTGCCTTACAGCACCAGCGACCCGGTTTAGATCCTGAGTTTGATCCGGAGTTTGCACATTCTCCCTATGACCGCGTAGGTTTTCTCCGAGAACTCCGATTTCCTCCCACACTCCAAAGATACAGGTTTGTAGGCTAATTGGCTTGGTATAATTGTAAATTGTCCCGAGTGTGTGTGGGATGGTGTAAGTGTGCGGGGATCGCTGGTCGGCGCGGACTCGGTGGGCTGAAGGGCCTGTTTCCACGCTGTATTTCTAAAACTAAAGTAAAAACTAAAAACTAAAAGCTAGAAGACATCATTTTAATATGTGACATATAACAATATCCTTTGACTGTGCCTTCAATTGATGTAACAATATCTTTGTTAAATTGGTTTGGAATTTAACGAAGTTTATGGCATGTAAATGTATTACAACTGGATCAACTGTTCCCTCATGAACATCATGAAACAATAGTGGAAAGATGTATTGACAACGATGAAATAATGAAGGATTCCGTCTGAAATAACTCATTCATCCTCTTCCAAACACTGAGGCAGTTGTTCATCATTCCCACCAATGTTTGCTCAACTTGTCACTACCCACTCAAAGCCGAGCGACATGGAGCCACATCATTTTGATCCTTGCGTTATCTGTCTTCTCAGAAACCCAGAAACAGTCTTGTTTAAAAAAATAATAATAATAATAATCCTGATGTTGCAGCCAATGGAATCTTGCTTTCAATGAGATGAGAAGCAAAAATTATATCACTGGACGTATTACAATCTAAGACATTTAGATCTTTTGCTAATTTTCTCAACATTTGCATCTTTCACCTCCTTGACTGTTCAACGGTGAAGTGACCTTAATCTCTCTGTTGAGTTAATAGGGGTTGTATCTCTACTGGTCCTCCATCTGAACTCAACACAGAACATATATTAGTATGCATCACATTACCAAAATGATTTGTTTTGGAGGTAATGTCTTTCTACATACTGCTCCGTAGAGTATGTCCAAACCAAATTCCTAGGAAATCTGTAGTTAGCATTATATTCCAAGGAACACCAAAGTATTAAAAATACGATTCGCATATTTCAGTTGTGGGGAAATGTTTAATGATGTGTTGATATGGGAACGTCTAAGGGGACGGGTGATGGAGGCATTTGTCCAGAATGGAAAGCAAGTAGCAAATGCGCAGAATCCTGATCTTTGTCCTAACACTGGTGAATCTGGGACCCTCCAAATGCTTGTACCCTGAATCTCAGGAATGTCTAAATGTCCATACTCTGTCTCAGCACCCCCACAGTTAACGCCCCAATGTGTCACCAATGCTGGTGTCATATAAAATAGTGCCACGTTTCATCTTGTGCCATTTCATTTAATCGCTGTTGAATGGCATCGCAGCCGAAAGCTTTTAAACCCTGTTCTATTTTCCGACAACACTTGTGACTGCTCAGGTGTTATCCCTGACTGTTCCCACTGCAGCAGCGAGGGGTGTGAGGGACATCTTGTCAGCGGGGCTGGGCAATAACACGATGCCAAAGGAAGTGGGGTATCGGGAGAGATTGAAGTAATTCTTTCCAATCTATTACTCACTCTTGCCGTCTTTTAGAAGGAGAGGGAACTGATTTTGCTAATGAAGTCATTCTCTAACGCAGCTTTCCTCCTACATTATGATCGCGCATCTTTCTTAGCTGTTTCCTATTTATTCAGGCAAACCATTGCATGCTGGCTTGTCAAGTAGCCTGGTTGCCACAACACTCATCTTGCTGCTGTGAATCATGGTTTGATGCCGGAATGGAAGGTCAGTTCATTTGAGGTGGAGAAGGAGACTCAACTATTTGGCTTCGATCAACTGGTCTGTTGGAAAATCCCTCATCTCAACAACTCCAGCAAGCACCACATTTTTTTCCTCAATCTTTTGGTCACCAGTAAGTCAAGAGTGATTAGTTGTCATTTGCACTAGGAATGGAACTATGAGATTCATACTTGCTGCAGCATTACAGGCCCCATTAAAGCAACAACACACAGATAAATAATGTACAATAGTCAATTATACAATAAATTTGGCGGTCGGAGGAGGGGCCATGAAACGAGATAATAAAGCATTCATTCAAATTAATAATCAGTGGGAAAATATCAAATACCAGAGGGCATAGCATTAATGCGAAAGGAGCAAAGTTTAAAGGAGATGTGTGGGGCATGTTTTTTTACACAAAGAGACCACCCTCTGTGTAAAAAACCTGCCCCGCACATCTTTCTGAGTGCCAGGGGTGGTGGTGGAGGCAGATACACTGGAGGCGTTTAAGAAGCTTTTAGATAGGCATATGGATATACAGGTGATGGAGGGATTGGGTTATGTGCAGGCAGGTGGGGCCGAAGGGTCTGTTCCTGTGCTGTACTGTTTTATGCTCTTTGTAATATACGATAACCAAACCATTATAGTGAAAATCTGAAGTATGTAGTGCAGTCAAAAACAAAGTCCACAGTAGATTGTTGCTGAGGTAGGGTTATTCACAAGTTATAGGAGTAGAATTAGGCCATTCAGCCCATCGAATCTACTCCGCCATTCAATCATGGCTGATCTCTGCCTCCTAATCCCATTTTCCTGCCTTCTCCCCATAACCCTTGACACCCGTTCTAATCAATAATTTGTCTTTCTCTGCCTTAAAAATATCCACTGACTTGGCCTCCACAGCCCTTTGTGGCAATGAGTTCCACAGATTAACTACCCTCTGACTAAAGTGGTTGAAAGTGGTTGTGGTTTAAAGTCCTGAGTGCAATTAAGACAGTTCGTAGTTCATAGTTTAGTTGGTGTTTGTAGTGTTCAGTAGTCTGATGGCTGTAGGGAAGAAGCTGCTCCTGAACCTGGACGTTACAGTTTTCAGGCTCCTGTACCCTCTTGCCGATGCTAGCAGCGAGATGGGAGCGTGGCCAGGGTGGTATGGGTCGTTGATGATGCTGGCTGCCTTTTTGAGGCCGCGTCTCCTGTAGATCCCTTTGATGGTGGGGAGGTCAGTACCCCTGAGGTCAGTCCCATGTGAGAACATTAGACCTGCTGCCTCCTTGAGACGGGCATTCTTCATCCCCGCATTGGCTGATTTAAAACGTTCTGCGATAATTCACATTATTCTCAGTGACACTTTTTGTATCTCACACCTCACTGATACCCTTCACATAACGCCGTCACACACCACTCCTGTCTCACAGTATTAGTCCTCAATTTACCCCGTGCTCTTTAGTGCAACACCCCGTTCTCTCCTTGACCTTCTGCATATTTCTTTTCTCACTGCAAGTCTCTGTTAGACCCATTAGACGCAATGAATTTAAGGACACAATAGACTCAGGAAGGAAGCAAATGATATCCCATAAATCCAGTTTTGAAAATGTTTTATTTTATGACTGCTTCACCTTAAATCTGCTACCTCCTCGTCACTAATGAGCTGCCAGATGTGTGCCCAGTGACAAATGACATCTCTTTGAGTAACTTTGCTCTCTACCCTTGACCATTCTCAGCGAACATTACCTGGGAACACCCAGCCTGAATATTCGTTGAAAGTCTAATAATCAGAGGGAAAGAGCTACTTCCCCTCCAGTATCAGGCCTTTGAACGGTTCTTCCCCAAGCTAGGGTAGTGTCCCATTCACCTCTAGACCATTGCGGACATTGGACTATGTCCAAGGAACAGATGCGCTTTGATGCTGAGAACTATATATAAGGTCATGTGATAGGAGCAGAATTAGGCCATTCGGCCCATCGAGTCTATGCTGCCATTCAATCATGGCTGATCTGTCTCTCGCTCCTAACCCCATTCTCCTGCCTTCTCCACATATCCCCTGACGCCTGTGCTAATCAATTATTCTGCACTCATTATTCTGCACTCTGTATCTTCCCCTTTGCTCTCCCTATTGTGCTTGAGTTTGTTTTGATTGTAGTAACATATAGGAAGGAACTGCAGATGCTGGTTTATACCGAAGATAGGCGCAAAGCGCTGGATTAAGTCAGCGGGTAAGGCAGCATCTCTGGAGAAAAAGAATAGGTGACATATTGGGTCGGAACCCTTCTATTTGGGTGTAGTATATCTGATCTGATTAGATAGCCTGAAAAAATGAAGCTTTTCACTGTACTTTTGTTCAGTGACAATAATAAAACTAAACCTAGAATTTCACCGAAACACACAGTATCGTAACAGAAGTGCACTACTTCTGAAATCCTACAGTGGAGCCAAGTATCGGAGATGGAGTAACATGCACACCTATTATTACAGATATATCTTCGCAAAGCAGCTTGTGATTGCAGAATCTTTTGCCCTTCCACTGTTACCTACGAGAGATCGTAGTTTTAACTTCAGAGGGAAAACGTTTAAAGGAGTAGTGCGGGGCAAGTATTTTTACACAGTGATTGGTGTGGGCCTGGAATGCACTGCCAGAGGTGGTGGTGGTGGCAGATAGGAGCATAGGGTTGAAGTAGCTTTTAGATAGGCCCATGGATATGCAGCAAAATAATAAACCTCTGGAGGAGCTCACAGGGTCGGGCAGCATCCATGGAGGGAATATTGGGATAGTCAATATTTTGGGATGAGACACATGATCTGATGCAGTCCTAACCTTTTTGCCTCTGCAACTGTTACCTGACGTTGAGTTCCTCCAGCAGTTTGCTTTTTACTCCAATTTTAACAATTCCAACCTTTCAAGGGAGAAATTTGGACAGAAAAGTGAATAGGAGAAACGTGGAACTGCAGAGCCTGGAATCTTGAGTAAAACACGAAGTGCTGGAGTAACTCAGCGGGTCAGCCAGCATCTCTGGGAGAACATGGATAGGCGACCTTTCTGAGCATGAAGAGTTTAGAGGAATAGGCATACTGACCTAACTGACCTAATTGACTTGTGTAAGAAAGAACTGCAGATGCTGGTTAAAATCGAAGGCAAACACAAAATGCTGGAGTAACTCAGCGGGCGAGGCAGCATTAATGGAGAGAAGGAATGGGTGACGTTTCGGGTCGAGACCCTTCTTCAGACTGACTTAACTGGTGAAATGCAGGCAGATGCTGAATATGCCAACTTGGTCGGCATGGACAAGTTGGGGCAAAGGGGCTGTGTCCATGCTTTACAGCTCTATGACTCTATGGCACTTTGGAGAGTTCATTTTAACTTGTTGAAATTGTTACAATAGGACACAAAAGTTAGGTCAATACTCTTAGACCAATGCTTTGACCAAAAGTTATTTTCCAGAGGCTTCTGCCAACCACTCGAGCTGCTGGCCTGCTGTACGATCAGACAGCACTTCCAGGAACCCTTGTGATGCAAACTCCATTTTTATTTATGAGGCAGTTTTTCCATAGAGAGGGCAACATTCAGTTCACGTATAACTTGAATTTATCTACTTCAGTCTGGAATGTAGTGGAATATTTTGCTTAAGGTTAATTGACTACTGCAAATTTGCACCTGTTTATAGTTCATGTAGTCACGGAGTCATACAGCATGGATAGAGGCTCAACAACCCAACATGCGACCAACGTGCCCCATCTAAAGCCAGTCCCATTTATCCGCATTCAGCCCAAATCTCTCTAAACCATTCCTATCCATGTCTAAATGTCTTTTAAATGTTGTTATCGTACCTGCCTCAAATATCTCCTCTGGCAGCTCGTTCCATACACCCACCACTGGTGGAATTTCAGGGGGATTGATGGGAATGTGGGGAGAATAAAACAGAGACATAAGGAACTGCAAGTGCTGGAATCATGAGCAAAAAATACAAGGTGCTGGAGGAATTGAGCAGGGGTGAGACATTTCAGGTTGGGGTGAATTATACTGGGATTGGTGTATGTGGTTGATTGATGGTTAGTATAGAGTCAGTGGGCAGAATGGCCTCCTTCCATATTACTCTAGAGGATGGCCACGGCTCTAAGGTAATTGACTTGACTAAGCCAAATAGCTACAATTCTCCTCAAATACCGAGACAGGATGAGAACTGTGGACCAGATGCTGTAATATTTTCACCACCTGTGAGTAATATGTGGGGCTTCACGGCAGTGTGTTAGGCGGGCGTATGCTTGGGTTAGAGTCTTGAGTCCTCTTGCTCGCTGACAATCCATGCCCCTTGGTCACAGTTGTGCTGGCCGCTTCACCTTATGTCAAGCTTCACCCCTGGCAAAGCTGCCATCTCGTGGGGAGCCAGTTCGATACCTGCAGCCGCGTTTCAGAGCCAAGCTGTGCCCCAGACGGCCTGTAACCCGCGCTGACCTTTCCATCTTTAGCAGGCGGTCGTGTGATCAAGGGTAGAATATTGTTGCTGAAAACCTGCCTTGCCGTGTTTGGGATCACCGTGAATTTTTGATTCACAGTAATGTACACTGTTGCAGATAGACACACAATGCTGGAGTAACTCAGCGGGTCAGGCAGCATCTCTGGAGAAAAGGAATAGGTGACATTTCGAAACCCTTCTTCAGACGTTTCTCCAGAGATGCTGCCTGACCCGCTGAGTTACTCCGGCATTTTGTGTCTCTCTTCGGTATAAACCAGCATCTGCAGTTCCTTCCTGCACACAATGTTCAAGGCTGATTTGTTTCATTCTGTCACCTTAACCCCTGTGTCGACCGACTGACATTTGAGCAGGCGTGCAGCACAATAGGCGGCGATCAGTAAACAGTGGGGATGGTTGCTTCATGCCAATGCCCGAGGACTCATGGCAAAGGATTGTGGCTTCGTAGCTCCGCACACCCTGCCTGCTATCACCCTACGGAGCAGGTTTAACCTCCGCTCCCATATCTTTGTGGTTTGAATCCATCTTGCATGTGGGTGGGAAAGAGATGGATGCAGGGGAAGGGGAAGGGAATTACCAGGCACTGTGAAACCATGGGTAGGAAAGAGCTGCAGATGTTGGTTTACAACGAAGATAGACACAAAATGCTGGAGTAACTCAGCATCTCTGGAGAGGAGGAATGGGTGACATTTCTGGTCAGGGGAGGGGGAGTCACAGAGATAAGGAAGTGTAAAGGGCCTGTCCCACTCGGCGACTTTTTTGGCGACTGCCGGCGTCATATCAGGGTCGGCAAAAGATTTTAAACATTTCCAAATCCAGCGGCGACAAAAGAAATGTTACGACACTTGAAAAAACAGCGCGCGTCAATACGTCATCACGGCGCGTCACCGTTGCATCACGCCGCAAATGTTTCGGTGACCTGATGTCAGTCAATGATGCCGGCAGTCGTTGAAAAAATCACCAAGTGGGACAGGCCCTCAAGAGATCAAAAAAGATGAAGTTCATGGAAAATGTAGAATAGATCATTGTTAGCTCGGAGTAGGTGACAACTAAATGAAACGTCACCTATTCCTTCTATCCAGAGATGCTGCCTGTCGTGCTGAGTTACTCCAACATTCTGTGTCTATCGACTGGGAAACCATGACATTGCTAAGGAAAGGGTGGAGG
>CM075980.1:16069345-16114345 GCA_038087875.1 Malacoraja senta
AAAATGCAAATGCGGTTTGCCAGACCAGTGGGGCCTGATGCTTCGAGTAACTGTTCTGCGCTCATTAGATATGAGGTATCGTCATCCAAGTCGAACTCCATCGGGAATTCCGCTTTCATTTCATTAGATGTCGACTTCCCCACGGATTCTCTGTTAGTCCCATAATTTACTGTATTGCCCTTGGCTATAGGACTCTGCAGATGCATAAACATGATGAAATCTCACAGCGACTGCGGCACTTCCCTAATTTATTGGGAAGAACTGGTTGTTTTTTTGTCAAAACTCAAATGCTTTTTCTCGCGGGTGGGAAGAGGTTATAATTTAAAAGTGAGGAGTGTTAATAATGCTGATTTGTTGCCTGCAGTTGGCTAGTTTGTGGGTGGCTTTTTGCAAGCATCCGGTCTGCAATCCCGCGCAGTTACTTACGGCTCAAGTAACGATACAAGGCACTGCTAATGTTTGAATTATATTTGTGGCATGGATACCGTTGTGTCTCGTGGATTACAGCCGTGCTTGCATGAGGTGTTCTGATGAACAATGAACTTTCTGCATGGCTTGGAAATACACGACAGTGAATGGGTCAAGGAATCAGGTGACCATCCTTCTGCTGGGACCTCAAACCTTTCATTGTGTTGCAGTGTTTGAGTGCTTTACCAATGTATCACCATCTACACTAATGTAAGTAAAATGAGTTGAAGAGGAATCCACATTTGGTGTCGGCTGTTACCAATAGCTCAGCTATCAAGGATCAACCCTTTTGAGACAAGTAGTAGGATATTCTTCATTCCAGCATTTATGGTTATTTGTGTCTCCCCTCTAAGGCAGGACTGGCTGTATTTGTTCCATGGCTACTTCATAAAGTAGAATTGATGAGTGGATTACTGAAAACGGCACTGAGACTTTAGAAAGTAATAGCGTTCAGTGACAGAGGGAAAAGCGCGAGGTCTGCAATGTGGTTGTTTGGAAGATCGAGACTACAGCCCGGCTTATGGCAGAGTAAAGTGGATAACAACCACTGGCGGCGCAGTGGTGTAGCGGTAGAGTTGCTGCCTTACAGCGCCAGAGACCCAGGTACAAAGCTGTCTGTAGGGAGGTTCTATATTTTCTCTGGGTGCTCTGGTTTCCTTCCACACTCCAAATATGTACAGGTTTGCAGGTTAATTGGCTTCCATGAATTGTAAATTGACCCTAGCATGTAGGATAGTGCTAGTGTATGGGGTGATCGCTGATTGGCATGGACTAGGTGGGCTGAGTGGCCTGTTTCCGCGCTGCATCTCTAAAGTCTAAACATAAAACAGAGAAACGTGCAGCACAGAAACAGGCCCTTTGACCCACAATGATTATGCTGACATGATGCCGAGTTAAATTAATCTCTGCCTGCACGTGATCCATATCCCTCCATTCTCTGCATATCCATGTGCCAATCCAACAGCCTTATTAAATGCCACTGTCGTATCTGCTTCCATCTCCACCCCTGGAAGCGCATTCCATGCACCCACCAACCTCTGTGTTAAAAAACTTGTCCCACATATTTCCTGTAAATTTTGCTTTTTTCGCTATAAGTCCTCCAGTCTTTGACATTTGCATCCTGGGATAAAGATTCTGACTCTCAACATTTCTGTGCCACTCATCGTTTTACCTACTTCCCTCAGCCTCTGATGTGCCAGAGAAAACAATTCAAGTTCATAAGTTCTAGGAGCAGAACTAAACTATTTGGTCCATCCAGTCTACTCCGTCATTCATTCATGGCTGATCGATCTTTTCCTCTCAACCCCATTCTCCCGCCTTCTCCCCATAACCCCAGACAGCCTTACTAATCATGAATCTGTCAATAAAAATATCCATTGACTTGGCCTCCACATCTGTCTGTGGCAACTTCGTAACCCTTGCGTCCCCTCTCTCTCCGTCCCTCCCCCATCTTAGTCCTCTTGCTAATTTCACCCTTTGTGCCTCTTCGTTGTCACCTCGTCCCCAACCAACAATGTACCATTGTGGGCTCCACCTTTCCTGAGTCATTGATGCCGGCTCTGCTTTGTTCTGTACCTTCCCGTAAATGTGTCCCCCTCCCCGACTCCCAGTCTGAGGAAGGCTCTCGACCCGAAACGTCACTTATCCATGTTCTCCAGGGATGCTGCCTGACCCGCTGAGCTACTCCAACACTTTGTGTCTAGCTTCCCTACCTGCAATGGTGCTTTACATCGAGTCCTCTGATGAAACATTGTTTGGCTCAGTCACTGATTTCACTGCCTTTTCGATGGAGAGCAGCCAGCAGCAAGAATGCTCCTGCACTCCTAACATATGGCAGGATTTCCACAAGTACTGGGCATAATTGATAGTGCTCATATGGCCAAACCAACTTCAATCCCCCAATGCAAACTGACTCATGTATAAAACCATGACAGACTCCTCCGTGAATATGTGCTGCTTTCATTGAACATAGAAAATAGCACTGTGCTGTATCTGTGCCAACCATGATGCCAATTATATCTGCCGTCACATGGTCTATATCTCTCTATTCCCTCTCTGCTCATGTTTCTGTGCCAATGCCTCTTAAACATTGCAACCGTATCTGCTTCCACCACAACATTCCCCTCTTTTAAACTCACCTATCCTGTACGATGTAAAAATGACAGAAAAAATACCGTAACACAACGATTAGTACGGGTTTCAGAGGTTATGGGGAGCATGCAGGAGAATGGGGTTAGGAGGGAGAGATAGATCGACAATGATTGAATGGCGGAGTAGACTTGATGGGCCAAATGTTCTCTTCTGGAGAGAACGGGTTTACAGAGTTCTGTGGCGCAGCGGTAACGCCAGAGACCCGGGTTCGATCCTGACTACGGGTGCTGTCTGTACAGAGTTTGTTCGTTCTTCCAGTGACCGTTTTGAGCCTTTTCTGGGATCTCTGGGTGGGGTTTGTAGGTTAATTGCCTGCGGTAAAATGTGGAAATTGTCCCTAGTGTGTAGGATAGTGCGAGTGTACAGGGTGATCGCTGGTCAGCGCGGACCCGGTGGGCTGAAGTGACCTACTCTCGCCCCTGTTTGCTTGTGTCTATTGGCCTTAACAATGTCACCCAACAACGTTACTTCAGTGGAGACAGGAGAAAAAGCAGATGCTTGAATCCTAAGTAAAAAACAAAGTGCTCAGTGGGTTAGGCAGCATCTGAGGAGGGAATGAACAGGTGACCCTTCTGAAGGGTCCTGACCTGAAACGTCGTCTGTCCATTCCTTCCCCGGATGCTGCCCTGAGTTCCTCCAGCACTCTGCGTTTTGCTCAGTATTACTTCAGCTTCAATCTGGAGCACAGACTTAAATTGAGACAGAACCTCGTAAGTGGGGTTTGAACCAACAACCTTTCAATCCAGAGGCAACGGTGCCAATTGCACTGAGGTTCCTTCCAGGATCCAGGACAGGTTTCAAGCCGAGAGATTCCTCGTCCCGACATTGCCACATTGTTGAACTCCTCAACATCTCCATGTGAGTGGGAAGAATCACTGGTGCAGGACATCTTGTTCCGTTAGGTAATGTTATTTCTTGGTATAGAGTCCCGAGAACAGCCAAGAACAGTGTGTGCTGAAAGAAGGCAAAAGAGAAAATGATTCTTATTCCGTTTCAGTGCTAAAATATTTGTCTGACTCATGCTGGTGTCATTTCTTTGGAAAAAACATAAACCATCCTCCCCAGATAGTGGCAGGGTGATGGGTTTAAGTAGTGGGCCTCCTTGTGACAATAAAACATTCATGTTTAGCAGGCAGAAGGTTGCACCCTGGTGCTGGCTGGTTTCTAAGTTCATAGGTTATAGGAGGCAGATTTAGGCTCATCGGGTCAACTCCACCTATTCAATCATGGCTGATCTATCTTTCCCTCTCAACCCCATTCTCCTACCTTCTCCCCGTAACCCTTGACCCTTACTAATCACGAAACCGTTGATCAGAAGCTGGAATCCTGAGCAAAGAACAAAGCACTGCAGGAACTCAGCGGGCCAGCCAGCATCTGTGGAGGGAATGGACAGGCGACGTTTGGTACTTCAGGCTGTTGGAGTAAGGAGGGGTGGGGAGAGAGAAAGGAATAGAATGGTGGAGCTGGGGGAATGTCTGGAGAAGAGTCCCAATGCGAAACGTCATCTGCCCATTCCCTCCACAGAAGCTTCCTGGCCCGATGTGTCTTAGAAGCACTGTGTGTTTTTCTGCACTGAGATCCTGTTGCAGGCTGTCTTTAATCTGAGTGTCCTTCTTACACATTTAGTCTGAGCCAGCCGCCCACAGTGATGATCCTCAGCTGGAGTGTTCGGCAGTAGTCAGTGTTAGCCGGATCAGTGTGGTCAGAGTTAGCCGCCTACTGAAGCCATTGTTTAGTTCAGTTTAGAGACACAGCACAGAAACAGGCCCTTCGGCCCACTGAGTCCGTGCCGACCTGCGATCCCTGCACACTAACACTATCCTACGCACTGGGGACAATTTACTTTTTTACCGAAGCCAATTAACCTACAAACCTGTACGTCTTTGGAGTGTGGGAGGAAACCGGAGATCCAAGGAGAAAATCCACACAGGTCACGGGGAGAAGGTACAAACACTGTACAGACAGCACCCGTAGTCAGGATCGAACCCGGGTCTCTGGCGCTGTAAGGCAGCATCTCTATCGCTGCGCCACCATGCCGCCATTGCAGTGAGCAGGAAGCACAAACCACTGCATGCCTGGGTTTAGTTTAGTTTAGTTTATTGGCACGTGTACCGAGGTACAGTGAAAAGCTTTTGTTGAGTGCGAACCAGTCAGCGGAAAGATTATACAAGATTACAATCGAGCCGTCCCTAGTGTATAGATACATGATCAAGGGAATAGCATTTAGTGTAAGATAAAGTGCAATAAAGTCCGGTTAAAGACAATTCAAGGATTTCCATTGCGGTAGATAGCAGCTCAGGACCGCTCTCAAGTTGTTGTTGCTGTTGTTGTTCTTCTTCTTCTTCTTGCGTATGGCGTGCACAGCCTAAAGTTGTAGGACAACTTGTTCTATTTGATCTTATTTGAATGTGCACACCGGGTTCATTGCATTCATCGAAACAGGGCAGACCACGTGAAGGTTGCAATCTCAAGTTGTTGGGAGGATGGTTCAGTTGCCTGATAATAGCTGGGAAGAAACCGTCAATGAATCTGGAGGTGTTCGTTTTCACACTTCTGTACCTCCTGCCTGATGGGAGAGGGGAGTAGAGGGAGGGAGACACTGCTGCGGGCAACGGTGGGGGTGAGGCACACGTTATGACTGCAGTGGCCACTTTCCAGGGCTGCTGAGTGGTCAGCAGTTTGCAGATGACTGGAGAAGAGATCAGGATGAAACTCAATCCTATCATCACAGACGTTTGACCCGAAGCGCATACGCTGGCTGCACCTTTCCTAGCCCAGGGACAGTCAGTCTCTGTTGATCCACTGTTTCTGTTTATCCATCTTTGCATCTGCCAATCTGTCAGCCTGCATTAGATGTTTGCATTGTTTCACGTTTGGCCGGACGATACAACTGTATCTCTCCAGAAGCAGATTGTGGCTTGGATCGTGCGGCTCGATTGTACACGGATGGATTCACACACTGGTGGTGTGTGAATGTTGCACGTCCCGGTGCCGATGTATGAACGAGGTGAGCCCAGAGAGTCGCTGAGCTGTCGGCGATTGCTTTGTGCGTCGCTGGGGCACGGGACATGGAGTTTGAGCGACCTGTCAGCCAATGATGGATTGACAAAGCTGCAGGGATCCGGTGCAGGCTACCCTGAGCCTTTGACCTGCTTCAGTGGGTGTGCCGCTTGATACAACAAGTTGGGAGAAGGCTGCTGGCGGAGAATAGGTCAGGTTAAAACAAAAGCTGTGTATGACATGTTGCCACGGTTAGCCTGGCCATACAAACTTTCTCAATTGTTTCCATGGAAATGGCTCCAAGTTCTATTTTCATAAACAACTTTCTCTCCCTTCACATTCCAGGACCTACTCACCAGCTTGTTTACTTTCGTTTGGTTTAGTTCAGAGATACAGAGTGGAAACAGGTCCTTCGGCCCACCGAGTACACGCCAACCTGTGGTCGCCCCGTACACTAGTTCTATCCTCCCCACACTGGGGACAATTTACACACAAGCCTGCGCGTCTTTGGAGTATGGGAGTAAACTGGAGCACCCGGAGAAAACCCACGCAGTCATAGAGAGAACATGCAGACAATAGACAATAATTGCAGGAGTAGGCCATTTGGCCCTTCGAGCCAGCACCGCCATTCAATGTGATCATGGCTGATCATCCCCAATCAGTACCCCGTTCCTGCCTTCTCCCCATATCCCCTGACTCCGCTATTTTTAAGAGCCCTATCTAGCTCTCTCTTGAAAGCATCCAGAGAACCTGCCTCCACCGCCCTCTGAGGCAGAGAATTCCACAGACTCACCACTCTCTGTGAGAAAATAGTGTTTCCTCGTCTCCGTTCTAAATGGCTTACTCCTTATTCTTAAACTGTGGCCCCTGGTTTTGGACTCCCCCAACATCGGGAACGTGTTTCCTGCCTCTAGTGCGTCCAAGCCCTTAACAATCTTATATGTTTCAATGAGATCCCCTCTCATCGTTCTAAACTCCAGAGTGTACAAGCCCAGCTGCTCCATTCTCTCAGCATATGACAGTCCCGCCATCCTGGGAATTAACCTTGTAAACCTACGCTGCACTCCCTCAATAGCAAGAATGTGCAAGAGCAGACTATGTAATCAGGATGGAACCCGGGCCTCTGGCGCTGTATGGTATCAACTCTACCGCTGCGCCACCGTGCGGACCATCTTCTTCATGTAATTTAGCCAAGTTACATCAGAAGGGACTTGTGAACTGATGGCAGTGTGGACACTGGGGTTGTGAGTCACACTCCACAATCCCTCCATAGTGTAGTCCCAGCTTGCAGCTGCCTTGCTTTGTCTAAAACCCATCTCAGGAGTCACTTGCCATTTCTTTCCCCAAATAAACTTAGAAAAATCCACTATTGTTCTTCATGCGGTCGATTCAACTTTATAAAATCATGAAAATTATTTTTCATAAAATACTGCCTGGTTGTTGTTTTGTTCACAGCCTTAGTCGTGGAGTCAAAGAATCATACAACATGGACAACTCAGCCCAACTTGTTCATGCCAAATGTCCCATCTAAGCAAGTCCCATTTGTCCCATATATCTCTGAACCATTATTATCCATGTACCTGTCCAAATGTCTTTTGAATGTTGCTATTGTACCTGCCTCAAGTAACTCCCCTGGCAGTTTGTTCCATACACCCGCCACCTTCCGGGTGAAAAAATTGCCCCTCAGGTTCCTATTAAAGCTTTCCCTCTCATCTTAAACGTATGCCCGCTATTCTTGATTCCCTTACCTTGGGAAAAAACACTGTGCATTCATCATATCAATTCCGGTCATGACATTATACACCTCTATACAATCACCCCTCATCCTCCTGCAATGCAAGGAATAAAGTCCTAGTCTCTCCCTATAGCTCAGGCCCTCAAGTCCTGGCAACGTCCTCATAAATCTTCTCTCCACTCATTCCAACTCACTGGTAGAGTTTCTTAGAGTTGTGTGACCAAACCTGAACACAGTGACTGTGTATCTGTTCTGTAAGTGTGTGTGTTTGTGTTCAAATCAAAGATACTATAGTATCTTTGGTTCAAATGTTCATAAGTTATAAGAGCAGAATTAGGCCAATCGACCTATTAAGTCTACTCCGCCATTCAATCTTTGCTGATTTGTGTGTGTGCGTGTGTGTGTGCATATCCATGTGTATCTGTGTGTATCCATGTGTGTGTTTCCGTGTGTGTATGTGTGTGTTTCCGTGTGTGTATCCTTGTGTGTATCCGTGTGTATGTGCGTGTATCCATGTGTATCCGTGTGTGTATCCGTGTGTATTAGTGTGTATCTGTGCATCTTGCTAACTCTATGTATTGATTTGTTACAGGCCTGGACACTTCCCAAAGCAAGGCACTGATGGGTCCGGTGGGGAGCCACCCGCAGCATCTCTCTGTCCACAGTACTGACCTCATTGACTCTAAGCCACAGAGCCCCGTGCAGTCGTGGATGACGTCGCATTCGGACATCACGTACAGAGCTGGGGCCTTTGCAGCTGCCTTGACGTGTATATAAGTGGGTGATCGGGAAGGAGGGACAGAGAAAGAGACTTCATTTTGTTAGGCAGTCTGGATTGAGTTACTGAAACCACGGAGAAAGACATTTACATTAACATCTTTTAAATTGTATTGGGTACAATTCAGTTCCTGGTCATAATGTCCTGTGGTGTGATGCTTCTACATTGGTTTGGAGAAGTCAAAGATTTAAGAGTTGCAATATTCCTTCAACTTGGTGGATGTGGTCTACAATAGCATGTTCTCCAGTTTCAATCTCTTCATCCCAGTCAAAGTCCTCCCCAAACCCAGTCTGAGAGATAGTGGCTGATGATGGCAGCCGCTTGCCGATCATATTACAGTCTGGTTCCGACCTAGATCTGTGCCTCATCCTTAGCCGCAGCCTGGAGGTCGAGAGGAAGAGATGTGAGGTCAGGTCGGTGCTCAAGGAGTAGTCTTCAAGATTAGCACAGCAGAAAGGCAGAGTTGAAACACTTCTGGCTACACGGTGGCGCAGCGGTAGAGTTGCTGCCTCGCAGCGCCCGAGACCCGGGTTCCATCGTGACCAAGGCTGCTGTTCGTACGGGGTTCTCCCTGTGACCGCATTGGTTTTCTCCGGGTGCTCCGGTTTCCTCCCACACTCCAAAGACGTGGAGGTTTGTAGGTTAATTGGCTTTAGGAAGTCGTAAAAATAAATTGTGTATAGGATAGTGTTAGTGCACGGGGTGATTGCTGGTCTGCGTGGAATTGATGGGCCGAAGGGCCTGTTTCCGCACTGTATTTCGAAAGTATAAAATAAAAGAAACTTCCCTGCCTATGTCCAGTTACTCAGGCAGAATACAAATGACTGGGGGAACTCAGCAAGTCAGACAGCATCTGTGGAGATGAGAGAGAGAGAGAGAGAGAGAGAGAGAGAGAGAGAGAGAGAGTCAAAAGTGTGTCAATTTGTCATTCACACCAGATCTGGAACAATAATATTTCTACTCCCTGCTGTGTTACAGGCAGGTTAGATGCAACAACAATAACATTAAATATGCAATAAAACATCAATTACTCTATATAAATTAGACCATGATAGTATGTAGAGCAACCACAGTTGTGAAAAGTCC
Organism: Malacoraja senta; assembly: GCA_038087875.1. Taxonomy (NCBI): domain Eukaryota; kingdom Metazoa; phylum Chordata; class Chondrichthyes; order Rajiformes; family Rajidae; genus Malacoraja; species Malacoraja senta. The sequence goes on from CM075980.1 coordinate 16,078,564, forward strand.
ATAGTGGTTCTTTGCAGAGGGATATTTGATGTTTCAGGTGCAGGCCCTGCATCAGGATTGCCAGACCCGCTCAGTTCCGCCGGCAGTTTGGTTTTCCCTCCAGATTGTGGAGTCTGTGGCCTCTTGCGTCTCCACTCAGACAGAGCGTGAGAAGATGAACGAGAAGTTTGAATCAAACTTCAAGTTTCCTCTACAGAAGAACGAGCGTTTGTATCAAAGTTTGGAACACCACTAGACCATTGGTGGGCTCAGGCCCTATCGGTGGGGGGGGGGGGAACGAGTGCCATTTGGCACGGGCCTCATGCCTGTCTGCTTCAAAGTCTTGATTTGGAGGCCTCTAAAATTGAGGGGCCCCTGCTTGATCTTGGTTTGGGGGGCTCTAAAATTGAAATTGGCCTGGGCCTCAGTTCATCTAGGAGAGGGCCTGGGTGGGCTCCAGTAAATCGTGAATTAATTATCGAGACAGGGAATGGTGTTCAGCCCGCACAGGTTGCAAACGCGGTGGTCGGGACTTTTATAGGTGATTATTCCTCCTTCCCCATAACTATGTTGGAAGATCAATGAAACCATTAGGGTACTGTTGCCTCTCCCATAAATTTAAGGCGGCAGATGAAACTAGCTCTGAGCCCTCTACACACCGCACTTCTATGCCATTTATATATTTTAGCAATTATAGCCCTCTTATCCGAATATTGCTGAAAAATGACACACAGGCAGGAGGTGCAGAGACAGCACAATGTAGTTATTTAATGTACAAACCTGAGCTTACTGAATAAACAGATAAATCACAGGCTTGTCCAACACCTGCAGTGTATTTGTGGCTGAAGATTCATCTTCCTCTGCTCGTCTCAACACACGAGGACAGGTTTTGCTCGCGATCCCACTCTAATTTCTTCACTAAGATGGATGGACTTGAGATGACGCCCATACATGACCCAACTAATGAGTAGTTGATTAGTACGGGTGTCATGGGCTATGGGGAGAAGGCAGGAGAATGGGGTTGAGACAGAGATACATCAGCCATGATTGAATGGCCGAGTAAACTTGATGGGCTGAATGGTCTAATTCTGCTCCTATAACCTATGAACCAAACATGGGGCAGGTTTATGGAGCTGATTGTCCCACACTTGCTCCAAGGGTGTGAGCCATGAGCTACCTGGCACTGCATCTGGAGTTGTGAAGGCTTTCTCCATCTCTCCTGGTACATGGTTCATTTCAAAAGTCATTGGGACAGAATTAGGACATTCAGCCCATCGTGTCTACTCCACCATTCAATCATGGCTGATCTATCTTCCCCACTCAACCCCATTCTCCTGCCATCTCCCCACACCTCTGACGTCCTTACTACCTCCTATCTTGTACTCTTGCACTTGCACGCGTACCAAACATAAATGCTTTATCCTTTATTCCTCTTGGTCATTAATCCCCGTCCAAATTTTAAGTGGCTTGATTCTTTAAGGCGTAATACCCCTTCTATTAATGCTGTTGCTCATTCTTCCAATTCCTCTTGAGTGGCCAAGCCTCTATCATCTTCCAGAGCATTCAATTATTGCTGAATGTCTTGTAGAGTTCTATAGTGGATGAAGCCCACGAGGATAAAATATGCCAGAAACCTTTCTCGTCGGAGGTCTGGCCAATTTCAGCCATGCCAGTAACACAATTGTGTACTGGTGACCTGTTTCATTGCGGGTATATCGATTTGCCTCTCACAATTCACTTCTCGTTGCCACAACATGGCCAGAGTATTTCAAGCAGTGTGGAGAAGAGTCCCGACCAGAAACATCACCTATCCTTGCCCTCTAGAGATGCTGCCTGACCCGCTGAGTTCCTTATATCTCCCGAATCCCTCCATTCTGTTCTCTGTGGTGCAGCAGTAGAGTTGCAGCCTTTAGAACACCAGAGACAAGGGTTCAATCCTGGCGATGGGTGCTGACTGTGGGGAGTTTGCACGTTCTCCCTGTGACCATACGGGTTTCATCTGGGTGCTCTGGATTCCTTCCACATTCCATAGACGTGCAGGTTTGTAGGTTAATTGGCTTCTGTAAATTGCCCCAAGTGACACGATGCAAAACTGGGATAACAGAGTTGTACGGAGTTTGTACATTGGTGCATTACCCCCGTGACATGCGTGGGTTTCTTCGGGTCCTCCAGTTTCCTCCCACACTATCTCCATGTGTGTAGGATAGTGTTAATGTGCGGGGATCACTGGTCTGCGCGGACTCGGTGGGCTGAAGGGCCTGTTTCCACGCTGTATTTCTAAACTAAACTAAATTGGAAATTTAAAATTATTTCCAATGTTAAGTGATTATTATATGTACATACCTGTATAAATAGTACTTCTGAATGAAAAATAGAACATGCTAGAGTTACTCTGTAGGGCAGGTAGCATCCAGGGAAAGCAAAACTGAATTATCTTTCAATTATTGTCCCTGTCAGACCGTTCTAATAAGAAGCGACTGAGTGAAATGTTAATACTGTATCTAGTCAAGAATTAAGAGTCAAAGAGTAATTAATTGTTATACGTACCCATGATACGACAATGAAATTCTTTCCTCAGTAGCTTACCAGATCTGTAAATACGATAACACACAGATAAATGTATAATAATTAATAATGCAATACATTAATAATCTTCATAATAGGTATTCATAATACTGCCAAACCAAAGTTGATGGAGCAACCAAAGAGATGGCCTCTCTTCATAAACCTACTGAGTATTACCAACATCCTCTACTTTATTTCAGACTCCCAGCAAAGTTTATTTTTTGTCTATTCAACCAATTATTCCGTAATGTTTCCAGAGCGAAATGTCCTCACGAAACAGCAACTCCCCGTTCTACCAGGAGCGACCATTAACCTGATGAATAACCAGCCCATCCATTTATTATACGGTCTTGCAGTGAGCAGCCCTCAGCCCTGTTGAATAAGTAGCAGCTCATAATTGAAATGCAGTGAGTGACCTTGGAGCAAGCAGCAGATGTGATACAGTCACCCACTTTACATTCCAACACTTCCTTTAATCTATGATCATCTTAAAAGCATGAAGCGAGTTGCATAACAAACTTACTTAAACCTACTGGAACTGCAAGCTATCAAAACCGTTTGTGTGTCAGCCTGGTAGTGCCATGTACAAAAATGAACCCTTCTCATTAAAGTTCAATGAATGTGGTAAATAGGTGTTAACAATTTGCCATTTTAACGATAAAATTACACGTCTGTTAAAAGAAGTACTTGGGCAATGAAGGCACATGGGGAGTGGAGTAACCGATATGATATTAAAAGGCCTCCTCGGTACAACTGTTCGCCATTTCTTATTAGCTAGACGAACTTTTCATAAATATTTCCTCCTGACACCGATGGAGGCCGCTCAGCCCATTGTCCATGTTGGCCCTTGGGGAAATCCCATCCCCCCCACTTATCCCACTGTAACCTATTTTCTCCCACATGCTCTTTAACACCTCACTGGTTCTTCTCCCACAGGTCTACCTTAAGGGGCATTAACAGTGGTGCCAGTTGGCCAAACAAGGAGCATGCCGTTAGGATGTGGAGGGGAACTGGAGCACCAGGGGAAACTGGCGGGGGAGGGCGGGGGGGGGGGGGCAGTTATGGAGAGAACCTGCACTTGGACTACACTGGAGGTGGGTCCCCAGAGCAGTGAGATAACCTCTCCCCCCAGCATCACCAGCCTGCTGCCTTGTATGAGCTGAGATATTTCTAACACATACCCCAAAGACCCACGTGAATGTTGATGATCAAATCCAGGCCAGTGGTCACTGAACATGTGCTAACTCAGAATCAATCAAACTGCATGAAATCAGGCCCTTCAGCCCAACTCGTCCATGCTGACCAAGATGTCCCATCTACACTAGTCTCTTTTGCCTCTAAACCTTTCCTTTCCCAGTATCTGTACCAAAAATATTTTAAATATTGTTATTGTACCTGCCTCAACCATCTCCTCTGGCAGTTCGTTCCATATATCCACCACCTTCTGTGTGTAAAAGTTGCCCCTTAGGTTCCTTTCCCTTTTCACCTTGAACCCAGGCCTTCTAGTTCTTGATTCCCTTACTCTGGGCCATGTGTCCTAACCACACAGAGGCTAACTAAGCCAGGCTTATTCTGACTGGGTCCAAGCAAGTATGGTGTAGGTAAACTGTAGAAAACGTGAGAGTAAATCTCTGCATATTGAATTAAGATAAACCCATACACAGGTGGTTGGCTACAGTCTTTGGACTTTAGACACAGCATGGAAACAGGCCCGACGGCCCATCGAGCCCACACCGACCAGCGATCACCCCATGCACTAGTACTATCTTACAATTTTCTGAAGCCAATTAACCTGCAAATCTGTCTATTTTTGGAGTGTGGGAGGAAACCGGACCACCCAAGGAAAACCCACGCAGGTCACAGGGAGAACATACAAACTCCGTCCAGACAGCACCCGTAGTCAGGATCGAACCCTGGTCTCTGTCGCTGTGAGGCAGCAACTCTACCGCTGTGCCACCGTGCTCAAACTCCAATACTCACGCGTGCCTGGGACTTTACGATGCTAAATAGTTTTGGAATCTTGGATGTTATTTCTGTTAATATCCCAACATGATTTTAAATTCACTTTTTTTAATAGATTTTACGCAGGATTATAATAAATAAGTTAATCTGCCTTATTTAAAGGGGCCATGCTCAGTTTAAAGAAAAATAGAGCTTGGGGTAAATAGACCCCCAAAATGTTAAATGAGAGATCAGGAAGAGCGTAGCTGGTGGGTGGTTAAGAATGCAGGACAGTTGGCCCCAGCCAGTCTGATGGGACCACAGGAACCGCGGGGCTCCAGTAAATCAAGAGTATGGCAACTGGAATTCTGGCAAGTTGGAAGGGAGTGCACCAAAGTCAGCAGAGTCTGAAGAAGGGTCTCGACCCGAAACATCACCTGTTCCCTTTCTCCAGAGATGCTGCCTGACCTGCTGAGTCACTCCAGCTTTTTGTGTCTATCTTTGGAGTCCATCAGTCCCCGGTCTGCTGCTGATTATTGGAGTTTACTGTAACTATTCTTAAACTGAACACACTTCGCAAATTGTACGCATGTTTAAAACGATGGGAGCCCTTGGAACAATCTGTTTTTCTTGTGGGACTCACACCAATTAGGTTTGATGTCCAAACCTTAAAGATGAAATAATTGAGCTAAAGTAACATTCTTTGGGCTTGGTCACAGATGCGAGACAATTCAGGGTTAGGCTATAATCGACATCAAGAAGCCAGATAAAGGACATCCACACACAGCCACCACTTTCAGGACAACCAGCCTGATTGGTTTGGTGCATGGTTCTGGTCCTTCTTCTGCCAATGCTTAATGTTAAGCAAACCGTTTTGTTTATAAGGAAGTCACGTTCGTTCAAAATCCCTTTTCAATTTGTATATATGAATATTTCATCACAATTGCCTTTGAACAGCCTTTGGGTGTGAAAAAAATCTGGCCTGGTTAAATGAAAATAAAAACAAATACATGTGAATTTTCCTTGCATTGTAACAATATGAGCATTATTTGGATCCTGATATCCACAAGCGATGTGGAAACACCCCATCATTGGGCAAGGTAAATTGCAAAGTCTTTGCTCTCTGGGTATTTATGGACAGATGGGCCCAATTCTCTTTTGTACGCAAATCATTGCTTTTCTGCCGAAATTGTACAAAAATTAGTGTTCGGTCGCTAACGATCAGAACTTGAGTCTGTTGTCGGGAAACTCCTTCAGTGGAACGAGAGATTTGACTGAAAAGGCCAACTCGGTGAAGACTTGTGGAAAATGTTGGCCTTTGTTTTTTGTTTGCTTTCCACCCAGTTCCATTTGTTCCTTCCAGTGTGAGATAAGTCCTCAAGTTGCAATCAGATTTGGAAACGCTCAGCGGGACAGGCAGCTGGAGAGATTAACAGTGTTGATGTTTCAGGCTGACCAGAGCTGGAAAATAGCAGAGATATGAAATAGACTGAAAAGGGAATGCGCACAAATTCATTTGTCGCTTCTCTGTTTTGAGCATCTTAACAAACGTTTGGCCTTCAAATTTCTAAACCTGTCAGAAAAGGCGAGTCTAATTGGGTTAGAGTGAAGCGGGTGATCCTCAACAACACCACAGTGGTCCCGGCTGGTAGTGCTGCTGCCTCACAGCACCAGAGACCCGAGTTCGATCCTGACCTTGGCTGATGTCTGTGTGGAGTTTGCACGTTCCCCCCGTGACCACTTAGGTTTCCTCCTGGTGCTCCGGTTTCCTCACACATCCCAAAGATGTGTGGGTTTGCAGGTTAATTGGCCCTCTGTAAATTGTCCCTGGTGTGCTGGGGTCGGATGAGAAAGTGGGGTGACATAGAACTAGTGTGGATGGGTGATCGACGGTTGGCGTGGACTCGGTGGGTCTGAAGGACCTGTTTCCATGCTGTATCTTTCAATCAATCAACTTTCCCAGCAGCCAAATTCTGGCATGGTTGAGGACCAGGGCCTATTGCACAATTCTTATAGATGAACATGCACAAAGACCTTTCCTCTGTCAACCTCAGCATTGGACAGTCAGCGGAGGTCATAGACTGTAGACTGAAGGAACTGTAGATGCTGGAATCTACAAAGTGCTAAAGGACATTGCCTGACCCGCTGACTTCTTCCATCACTTTGTGTAGAGTGGCCGGAGAACCTACCAAGGGGGATGGTGGAGGTGGGCATGGAGGATTGGGCTTGGGATCTAGGACTACTGGCATTGAAGAAAGGGCATCAGCATTATAGAGTGGAGAATGCCATGTGGTGTGGTCAGATGGTGGTGAGGGTCAATGCATGACTGGAGTTGGGTCTTGGGGGATGGAGTTCCATTATGTGGATTGGGGGCCAACGAAACTCCACATCCGCAGCAGAGGGGGAAGTGTTGGTGGCCAAGGCCAAGCAAGACGCTTAAAGTGGACAAACGTTCTAAAAGATCAATATCTGGGCCATCTCCATTGTGCCTGAGTCTGGATCTCTTTAACTAAAGCTGGACAGGCTTCACCCAGAGCTGTCTGGGCTGTTTATGGGCCACTAGCGCTCACTCTTGCCCAAGTGACAGCAGGATGTGTGAGGCCATTCCCAGAGACGCCCAGGCATGGGGAAGACCCATTCATTTTGGGATACATTGGATGTTTTAATCCTCTACTAAATGTTGGATTATATCGTGGCATGATCCTTGCTGCCCAGTTCAGTGGGGTCAGCAGATGGGTTAATTAATGCAGAGGGCAAACGGTATCGATAGTTCCCTGGAAGGTGGACGTAGACACTTCCCAACCAAATAAAAACCGACTCTTTATGGGCGAGGAAGGGTCTAAAGAAGGGTCCTGACCCAAAATGTCACCTATCCAAGTTCTCCATAGATGCCACCTGACCCGTTGAGTTACTCCAGCACTTTGTGTCCATCTGTATGGGCTTCTTGACCCAGCCATGAATACGTTGGCTTTATCAGGCATCCTGCAGTGAGCTCTGCAAGTTCCTGATGCACCATCAGCCTCCTACATGGACGGGCTACAGAGGAACCAGCCAGTAGATGGGTGGTTGAAAGCCCCACGAGGCCGGGGAGAAAAGGGAAAATACCAGCAGCAACTCGAGTGACTTTTGAGGATTTTAATTGCTAAAGTTAAAAGCACAATTGGAACTTACCCACACCACTCCCTTCCTGACTGAGTGACACATTCCAAGGCCTTGCTGAGTGAGCTTGCATTGAGTCTCACTGAGACTGTTGGCCATTTACAGCGAAGTATAACAAGGGGCTCGGGTCCAGGAACCTTTGCTGCTGCAAATGTTATTACAGTCTTCCATGCACTTGATATGGTGGCATGCGGATGTTGCAATCTCTGGCTCGACCTCTCATCTCGGCACTCAAGAATAAACCTGACCCAGGCCGCCATCTGAACAGAAGCCGCTGTTCACGTTGGGAATTGTCACCCTGAGGTTCTCTGCAGTGACAACTTCTCGATCGATTTAGTGATCACCGCTCATTTGATGTGCGATTTTGTGCTCAAGACATGGGATTTACGATTCTAATGCGTGCAATTAGTTGCACATCAAAGGCAAGAGTTATAGAATCGAACAGCACAGAAACAGACCCTCAGGCCCAACTCGGCAATGCCGACCCATTTAAGCTTGTCCCATTTTCCCATATTTGGCCCAAATCTCTCCAAACATTTCCTACCCTTGTCCGAATATCATCCCCTCACTGCCTCGCCCAAAGTGCCGCAAGTCCTCTCCCACACTGATGAATCTCTCAGCCCAGCTAGATGTACTAGTGACTTGGATTCTGAATTGTTAATGGTTGGGCTGATATCTGCAGTGCCATATCAGTGTACAATATGTTTATGTGCTTGTATGAAATCCCTCTTCACATGGTAAGAATGGAGATTTTAATGATTATTATAGAGTTGACATATTTGTATCTAAAATCAAAGTGGATTTCACACCAAATCTCTCTTAAAAAGAGTCAGTATATTCTCTGAGAAGCTCTTGGGAAGATTGTAGCCTACAGCCAGGGTGTCGTGTGGGTTGGTGTGAGCTTGGGGTCCAACCTTGAGCAGATTTTAGCTTCTCCAAACCATGCATGCAAGGTACAATTATTACAAAAAAAAATGTTCTGCAAAGCCTCTAAAGATACCGCACCACAAAGAATCAGAAACATTTAAACCATAGAAATTAGCTGTCATTTTGTTTTCTAGGTATTGTCAAAAAATGTACTTTGATGGAACTTTCAGTTTTTCTAATAACTTGTAAATATTTCATGAGGACTCAAGCTTGTGTAAAGAGATGTAAATTTATTTGATGAATGTTTTTTTAAGAAGCAGTAATTGAAATAAACTGTGTCAGCCAATGGAGAGTGATGGAGCTTTGATTAATGTCGACAATAAGTTACAACCACCTAAATAAGTTCCCAACCATGAAGTGATCTCAACAGAAGCTGCCAAAGCCACAAGCACACACTAGCCAAACACCACATAAGCAACTGATTATCTAATTCTCTACCCATGGTACAACTCTTAAATCCAGTCAAAGCCAATGATGGATTGAAAGATGCAGCATGGAAACAGGCCCTTCGGCCCACCATGTCCACGCCGACCATTGATCACTCGTTCACACTAGTTCTATGTGATCCCAACTTACGCATCCACTCCCTAAACACCGGGGGCAATTAACAGAAGCCAATTAACCTACAAACCCGCATGTCTTTGGGATGTGGGAGGGAATCGAAGCACCCGGAGGAAACCCACACGGTCCCAGTGAGAACGGGCAAACTCCACACATACAGCACCCAAGGTCAGGGTTGTCGCTGGTGTGATAAGGCAGCGGCACTACTAGCGGCGTCATTGTGCCGCCCTGAACATTGCAGTTGCCCTGGAGGCACAGGCGGGTCAAACTGCATGAAGATGCTAGTTGTCCTTCCCAAAAAGACACTAATGGCCCAGATGAGTTGTTGCAACAATTCATTACTTTCCTCATCGACATTGTTGATTCTAGCATTTTTATTAATAGATCCTAGATGATTTTTTAATTCCTCAAATTCAAGTTTAACAACTGTTGTGCTTGTTTTTGAACTCCTTTAATTTGGCCACATATCCGGAGATGCTGCCTCGCAGCGCCAGAGACCCCGATTCGATCCTGACCTCCGGTGCTGTCCGTGTGGAGTTTGCACGTTCTCACAGTGATTATGTTGGTTTCCTCTGGCTGCTCCGGTTTCCTCCCACATCCCAAAGACGTCTGGGTTTGTAGGTTAATTGATGTAAATTGGATGCAAAAATGGGATAACATAGAACTGGTGTGAACGGGTGATCAGCATGGACTTGGCGGGCCAAAGGGCCTGCTTCCATGGTGTATCCATGCTTTTCTATGCAGGTGAAAAAGCTTTTCACTGTACCTCAGTACACGTGACAATAAACTAAACTAATGTAAACTAAATCTCTGATCTAGTGATCTACTCCTGAAAGTTTGAGTCTTTTGTCTAAACTAAATGCAGGAGGTGAAAAATGATATTAATTCAAGTGTAGTGTGGCTTAATAATGCTTTTTAATAGATTTTTTTTCATGCCTGGGGCAGCTTCATATGTCGGGAAAGGTATCTGGAAATTTGGGACTGAGGCCATGCATTCTCTAAGAGGAACTCAACAGGTCAGGGAGGAGGGGAATGGGCAGCTGACATTCTGGATCGAGACCCCCCCCCATCGGGACTGGAATGGAGAACTGAAACGTCAACTAATTGACATTTTAAAATAAAGGACAGAGAAGCAGAGAGGGAATGAAGGTGATCAAAATAAAATAACTGGGGTTGCAACGAGAGAGAGGAGCAGAGTTTTATGAAGGTGAATGCTCCCAGCAGAGAAGCAGAAGCCAGATGAACGGTAATTGAAAACCACCAAAAAAACAACCGAGCTGATCCGTTCCCACGGGGGAGAAGGGTAGGGAAATCAAAGTCAAAGCTTGTGTGATGTCTAAAAATATATATATATATATAGTAAGATGAAGCAGAAAGAGATCAGGAATCTGCTATCTAAAATGAGCTGCCAGAGGAAGTTGTAGAAGCAATATAATTATGATTATTAAAATACATTTGGACAGTTATGGGGATAGGAAGGGATTATGGGCCAAAGCAAATGGGACTAGCCCAGTATGTCAACATGGTCAAGAATGGTAGGAAGGAACTGCAGATGCTGGTTTAAACCGAAGATAGACACAGAAGGCCGGAGTACCTCAGCGGGACAGGCAGCATCTCTGAAGAGAAGGAATGGGCGATGTTTCGGGTTGAGACCCTTCATCAGAAGAGTTACTCCAGCTTTTTGTGTCTAACCTTGGTCAACATGGACTAGGTGGGCCGAAGGGTCTGTTTTCGCACTGTACCGCTCCATAATAAAGTGATGAATGCCAAATTGTTTATGCAAGTGTGAACCAGTCTGATTGTACAAAGCTCGGGGTGAAAGTAAAGTGGAAGGAGGAGATGACTGGGAAAAGGCCGGCAGTAAATATAAAAGAAAGGCCAACATTATTCTTAATGCATGTCAACAGGAAAGGTGGGGCCAATCAAAGACAAAGACTGGAGGTATAGAGTGCGTGCCTGGGGTAGTCATGACCTAGATTACATCAATTTTGCACCAAGGAAGGAGATATTATTGGAGATTCAGCACAGGAGGATGTAGTTGGGATTCTGAATGATCTAATTTTGAGAAAGAAGAGGAACAGAAAAGGCTGGACACAAGAAGCTGCAGATGATGGAAGAGGTGGATAGGTGGCATTTCAGGTCAGGACTCATCTTCAGACTGAAAGCCTAGTTGCACTTAAAGAGGATGATTCACCTGGTGCAGATGAGGTACATCCTACAATGCTGTGCGAGGGGAGGGTGGATATTGCAGGGATTCTATCTTAACGTTCTAAACATTAGTGGATTCTGGTGAAGTGTCTGTGGAGTGTTCTCAGCAATCATTCCTGGACAAAGAGTTCCCAGCGGATTCAGGTACCGGCAGCTTCGAGCCTTGGGAAATAATTCTTGTCTGCCGAGCTCTCTGGGATGATTTAACTCTCATAGACCCGGCATGAGCCTGTCAATGGATTGTTTGATCTACTGTGTCCAAAGAAGTGAAACCAAGCGTCTCCACACCCTGCAGTTTAATGTGGGCTTGCCTTCAGAGATCGGCCGGTGATTGCAGCTCTCTGTCCATTATCGAACATGTTCCCCAAACTTGATTTACCAGTAGCCTGCCTCCCCATCCTTCTCCACAGCTGATGGGGACATCCATTCCGAGTGCACCAACACAACACTGGAAGCCAGCAATGATCTGACCCTAATGTGTACTCCAGGTCTTCAACATCTACACATGGAAGCTGGAAAAAGTCCAGCAAAGATCTACGAGGATGTTGCCAGGACTCGAGGTCTTGAGCTATAGGGAGAGGTTGGACAGGGCTAGGATTTTGTTCCTTGGAGCTCAGGTAGATGATGGGTGATCTTATAGAGGTGTATAAAATCACGAGGGGCATAGCTAGAGTGAATGCACAGTGTATTTTACCCAGGGTAGGGGAGTCAAGAACTAGAGCGCATAGGTTTAAACTGAGAGGGGATACATTTAATAGGATCCTGAGGGGAACCATTTTCCCTGGGTGGTGGGTGCATGGAACAAGCTGCCAGAGGAGGTAGTTGAGGCAGGTACAATAACAACATTTTGGGGCAGGTTCATGGATAGGAAAGGTTTAGAGGGATATGGGCCAAACATAGGCAAATGGAACGAGCTTGGGGGGGGGGTTTGGATCGGCATGGATGACTTGGGCCGAAGGGCCTGTTTCCATGCTGTAGGACTCCACAACTAGATATACCACTCAGCAGGCTGGGTGTTGAACAAGGGCAACTAGGAGCATTTCTCTTCCCTAGGATTAATTGGGACCAGAATGGGTCTATGCTGCTGACCCATTCAGGAGGATAATTTGTTGAAGGCAGAACACATTTTCAATGAATTAGCAGCCGTAGAGGTGAGGGAGTTTAGTTTGGTTTATTGTCACAAGTAGCGAGAGTACAGTGAAAAGCTTTATTGTCGCGTGCTAAGCAGTCAGCAGAACGACCATACATGTTTACAGTTGAGGCGTCCACAGTGTCCAGATCCAGGATAAAGGGAGTGACATTTCGTGCAGGAGAGAGACCAGTAAAGTCCGATTAAAGATCATCTGAGGGACTCCAATGGTAGATCAGCACCATGCTCTGAGAAGTGACAACGGGGTTGGGGAGATGGGAGCTGGTTTTAGACAGTGTGACAGGAGAGGGTGTGTGTCTGACAGAAAGTAAAGGACTGAAAGGTTGACTAAAGATGGGAAAGTAAGGAGCAATTTGCCTTGCTGCACTCAGAGCCATTTCATCGGCTCGCTCCATTCAGCGTGACTTACAGGCCTCATGCGATTTTAACGCAGGGATTTTTTTCCCCAATTCCATTGGGTGTCACAACCGTAAAGTATGAAATAAAAATAAAGTACAATGTTAGCTGTTAAATTTTAAAGAGCATCATAAATTCATATCTGGTTCAATGAACAATATTTAATCACGAAGAAAAGTGAGAGAAATCTAACTGTTTAGCCCTTATTAGGCGGAGGTTGTTAAGGGTAATTTACGTACATCACTGGCCTTTCAAAGATGCATTGTAGCAAAAGTAATACCCTACAGTAAAAACCTACCGCTCGGAAGACTATTTCGTTTATTGGAGCAAACGATCATCATCCTTATATTGCTCTCCATTTTGCACGGTGATAATTGGTTAAAGAGTTTTAATTTTAATGTTTGACTCCTGCATTAGATTCTGCTAAATGTCGCCAATTCCAAAGAGGATCAGCACCATCGCCCGGCACGCTATGGACAAGCACTGTTCAGACACTTCTCAAATAGGTTTTGTGATAAAATCCTGCCAATGCGTAGAACTCCTGCTCAACCTACCAGCTTTATGCAGAACTACACCAGAAAGAGTCACTGCCACAACAGCACTGCCACGGACGGCTGTGAAGGCCAAGTCAATTGATATTTTTAAGGTTGTGACTGATAGATTCTTGATTAGTAAGGGCGTCAGGGGTTCTGAGGAGATGGCAGGAGAATGGGGTTGAGAGGGAAAGATAGATCAGCCATGACTGAATGGCGGAGTAGACTTGATGGGGCAAATGGCCTATTTCTGCTCCGAGAACTCATAAAAATGAAGCCATTCAGCCCACCTGGATTCTGTCCCTGTTCAAACTTGGATCCACAGAGTCATTCAGCACGGAAATGGGCCCTTCGGCCCAACTTGTCTCTGCCGACCAAGATGCCCGATCTATATTAGTTCCACATGCCCTGTTTGACCCATATCTCTCTAAACCTTTCCCATCTATTTACCTGGCCAAATGTGTTTTAAATGTCATTATAGTACCTGCCTCAACTACCTCTTCTGGCAGCTTGTTCCATACACCCTCCACCCACTGTGTGAAAACGTTGCCCCTCAGGTTCCTATTAAATCTTTCCCCTCCCACCTTAAACCTATTTCCTCTGGTTCTTGATTCCCCTACCCTGGGTAAAACAACTTAATTAGAAGCTCCCTGTCTTGTAGTAAAATCCCATTAACGATTCTACTTCCTTCAAAGAGTGAGGAGATTTGGTATGTCGACAAATACTTTATTGAAGTTCTGCAGGTCTAGAAAGCTTGCATCGTGGCCTGGTCCAGTAACTCAACTCCCCAGGAATGAAGGTGACTACAGAGTGTGGTAGACACTGCCTGGACCATCACATGTACTCACCTCCCCACCATCGAAGGGATCTACAGGAGGCGCTGCCTCAAAAAGGCAGCCAATGATATCAAAGATCCACACCAGCCTGGCCACGCTCTCATCTCACTGCTATCATCGGTAAGATGGTGCAGGTGCCTGAAAACCGTGAACGCCAAGTTCAAGCTTCTTCCTATCAATCATCATCACAGCACAGCACAAGAAGGGTCCGACCCAAAACATCACCCATTCCTTCTATCCAGAGATGCTGCCTGTCCCGCTGAGTAAACCAGCATCTGCAGTTCCTTCCTACACATCACTAACCGTTACCTCAGCAGTAATGATCAGCTGTGGACTATGTTTTTTGGCTACACTACGGACTTTGCGCTGTTATGGTTACTGAGCATTATTGACCATTAATTTATTGTATTTTAGATCATTATCTTTTTAATTGTGTGTATTGTGTGAATGGGCCAGTTAAGCTGCAGCAAGTAAGAATTTTATTGTCCCAATGCCGGTACATATGACAATGACAATACTCTTGACATCTCACCCTGCCCCATTCTCCCGTGTATGCATTCTCAAGCTTGTTACAATGGATATTAAGCACAGATCTGACACTTGGGCAGAGTGAGGCATGTATAACTCAGAGAGACCTCCTCCTGCACACGTCACATCTTGAATGTCAGACGGTGCTAATGAACAAGCCCAGGAGTAGTCTGTTAGCCTGGGGAAGGATGAGAGGTTGTCGGTTCAGTCGGATATGCCTGGCTGGTAAATAGATTACTGGACAGATGGCTGCGTTCCGCCATTCGTGGCCAGCCCAGAGTAAGGCCCATGCACATCCAATCATCCATGCTGCCTCGTGGTTAGTCACCCATGTATGGTATATGGGGCATCTCAAAACCATCCATCCACGTTCACTGCTCAGCGTGTAAATAATAATCCATATTCCATCCACCACTCGCCATCAATGTCCATTTCATTGCTGGCTACTCACGCTCAGCCTTCAGGACTGATCTACGGTCATTTCACGGCCAGTTATTCATGACCAGTCTACAAGCAGCCGTCTACGTCCAGTGGCCAACTATCCACCCACAGCTGTGCCACGAGCCATTACTGCCAAGCATTTTAGAAATCTTAGGTTTACTAGAGTCTTACAGCATGGAAACAGGCCCATCGACCCAACTTGCCCACACCGGTCAACATGTCCCATCTACACTAGTCCCACCTGCCTATGTTTGACCCATATCCCTCTCAATCTGTCCTATCCATGTACCTGTCCAAATGTTTTTTAAACATTGTGATAGTACCTGCCTCAACTATTTCCTCCGGCAGCTGGTTCCATACGCCCACCACCCTTTGTATTTATTATTTATTATCTTATTATTGTCACATAACAGAGGTACAGTGAAAAGCTTGGTTTTGCATGCTGTCCTAACAGATCAGATATACTATACATAAATACAGTCAAGTCAAGCTGAAGTGCAACCAGTAGAGCATAGGGGAAGATACAGAGTGCAGAATACAGTTCTCAACATTGTAGCGCACCTGTTCCATAGACAAAGTCCAATGTCCACAATGGGGTAGAGATGAATTGGACAGTAGCCTAGCTTATGGAAGGACCATTCAGAAGCCTGATAACAGTGGGGAAGATGCTGTTCCTGAGTATGGTGGTGTGTGCTTTCAAACTTCTGTACCTTCTACCCAACTGGAGTGGGTAGAAGAGGAATGACCGGGGTTGGACAAGTCTTTGATTAAAACATGGAAACAGGCCCTCAGCCCACCTTGTCCACACTGACCATCTATCTCGCGTTCACACTAGTTCTATGTTATCCCACTTTTGCATGCACTCCCTACACATTAGGGGGGATTTACAGAGGGCCAGTTAACCTACACATACTGGGGACGTGGGGGAGTGACAAGGAGTTACATGAAAGTTAAACGTCATGTGGCAAGAGCGTTTAATTGTCCCGTGTACTGAAACAGAACAATTAAATTCTTACTTGCAGCGGCATAAGAGGTTTGTAAACATAATGTGTGTTGTGTGATTGTGCAGTGTGTCTGTGAGATGCGTGTGTTTGTTGATTGTGCAGTATGCGTGCTGCTTATGTTTGTTGATTGTGTCTCTTTTTTTAGAAGCTACTGTAATGCGCCCTTTTAAATTGCCCCTCGGGGACGAATAAAGTGCTTTGTATTGTATTGTATTGTATTGTATAATACTCAATAGGCAACATAATAAAGAAACAAAAAAGAAGTTCAATAAATATAAAACCCAATATGGTGCAAAAACAAAACAAAGCCTGAGGCCTCTAGTACAACCCAGGCAGCCTGTAGTTCAAAGTTTAGTTGGAGTTTGTTGCGTGCAGTATCCTGATGGCTGTAGGGGAAAAGCTGCCCCAGAACCTGGACATCACAGTTTTCAGACTCCTATACCTTCTTGCCGATGGCAGGAGT
This sequence comes from Malacoraja senta, assembly GCA_038087875.1. Lineage (NCBI taxonomy): Eukaryota > Metazoa > Chordata > Chondrichthyes > Rajiformes > Rajidae > Malacoraja > Malacoraja senta. The sequence continues at coordinate 16,095,255 of CM075980.1, forward strand.
GGATTAGGAGCGGGTTAGGCCAGGGTGGTGTGGGTCTCTGATGATATTTCTGCCTTTTTGAGGCAGCGCCTCCTATAGTTCTCTTCGATGGTGGAGAAGTCAGTAGCGATGGGCCAGGCAGTGTCGACCACCTTTTGTAAACTCCTATGTTCCTGTCGAGAGTGGGGAAGATTTTCCCGGCCAGAAGTTCAGGCTAGGAACCAGTTGGGATTTTATGACAAACAGTAAACTTGATGGATTTTTTTTGGTGAGTAAGCATTTGAAGATTAAGTTGGCACGGTAGCATCGTGCTTAAGTGACTGGACCAATACCCAGAGGCCTGATTAATAATGTGGTGATGTGGCGTCAATCTCACCAAAGCATCTGTGCAACGTAAAATTGTAATTGAATAAATTTGCAATTTGGAATCAGTAATGCTGATTAAAAACCTACCTTCTTCACTTCGGGAGGGAAAACTGAAAGTCTGAAGAAGGATCCCGACCCAAAACATCACCTATCCATGTTACCTAGAGTTGCTGCCTGAAGGGGCTGTCCCACTGTACGAGCTAATTCAAGAGTTCTCCCGAGTTTCTCTTGATTCGAACTCGGAGAATTACGGTAATAGCCGCTCGCAGGTACTCGGGGCTCTCGTGGACATTTTTCAACATGTTGAAAAATCTTCACGAGTCTTCAAGAGCTTACCACGTTTCTCGAGTACCTGCCGTTAGCGTTACGAGCCGCTAAGAGACGTCCCGAGCTCCAACGTACCCGCTATATACATTCTACGTGCTTACGACGAGTTTGATTTTTTTTTAAACTCGGGAGAGCTCTTGAATTACCTCGTACAGTGGGACAGGCTCTTGACCCGTTGAGTTACTCCAGCACTTTGTGCCTTTTTTGTAAAGCTGCTTCTGCAGTTCTTTAAGCCTCCGCCATACATATGTAATATTCTTTCGGTATGAAGAACAATTACTTAACTTGAGACGAGGACATTTTAAAATATATTGATGCTATTTCCCATTTTCTATTTGCAGTCAATATAATTGTGTGGGAAGGAACTGCGGATGCTGGTTTAAAGCCAAGATAGACACAAAGTAACTGACTTTCAAGTTAGACTCCCTTCTAGCAATAACAAAACCTTAAAAGAATCACTTGCCAGGCTTTGTCTCGCCCCACCTCTCTTCCAACTTTCTCCCCCCTACTCCAATCAGATTGAAGAAGGATCCAGACCCAAATTGTCATCTATCCATGTTCTTTAGAGATGCTGCCTGACCCGCTGAGTTATTCCAACACATTGTGTTCTACGTCAGATTCCAGCATCTGCAGTTTCACGTGTCTCCTTTCCCAACAGATTTGATCATGTTTCCATTGGTGAGGAAGCACTTTCCTATCCAGACAGGAAGGTGGAAGAAGATTGGGAAGAGATTGTAGGAGGTGGAAGACTGTCTGTCTATAATTGACAATTTGAGAGGACGAGATGGCCAAGCCAGTGGGCTCAGTTGAATCACTATTGAAATGTGCTGGAGATTGGCTTCTCATCCTTGGCAATGCAGAAAATGAGACAGCAGCTTTTCCAATTGCAGTGATTAGTGGCCCTGCCTCTATGGGTCACAGGGTTTTCAGTTGGACTGAAGCATGGAACAGGTGGTCTGAGCTTCTAACATGACCTTGGGACAACTGTATTATACAACGTCATGCACAAGGCTGGAGTAACAAGCTTCTCACGATCAAATTATACTCAGTTAGTCACACACTTCAGTGGGAAACCAAGAACTGTCTCACATTCTGTCTGGCGACGTCACAGGGACAAAATACTAGGATATTATTTGAGTGAGTTAATCAGGTGGAATTAAGATGACGGTTTTGATGTCTAAAGTGAATGATGGACTCCACTGCTTTGAGACGGGTCACATTAAGTGCTGACACAATAGCCTTTGTACACATTGTGCCTTGTAAGTTAAGTTGTCGGTGATGTAACTCAGATGCAAAGTTTTGATTTGAACAAGTTTTATGAAATGCAACAAATCTTTCCACTTGCATCTGAAGACATAAGTGTACAGTCGGTCACCTTTCACTCCTGTTTCCCACCGCATCGAGTTGTGAAACAACACCTTTTATTTTCTGATTATGGCAACTAGCTGCAGATCCAACCAAGGGAAGCTACCTTGTTCTGGAGACCCCTGACATTATGCTGCTCTCCGATGTAATCTGGTGCGCTGGAACTCCCTGGCTACTGCTTGTCCCACACCTGAATCTTGTACAACGTGCCGATACAAAAAGTGGAAGGACAGGTAGAAATGGAATAATTATCAGTGCCAGCAGCTGGAAGGTGCAATAAAAGACACAACGTGCAGGAATAACTCATAAGGTCATAAGGAATAGGAGTAGGATTAGGCCATTCGGCCAGTTAAGCCTACTCCGCCATTCAATCATGACTCATCTATCTCTCCCTCCTAACCCCATTCTCCTGCCTTCTCCCCATAACCTCTGACAGCTGTACTAATCAATAATCTATCTCTGCCTTAAAAATATCCACTGACTTGGCCTCAACAGCCTCCTGTGGCAAAGAGTTCCACAGATTCACCACCCTTTGACTAAAGGAATTTCTCCTCCGCTCCTTCCTAAAAGGATATCCTTTAATTCTAAGGCTATGACCTCTAGTCCTAGACCCTTTCACTAGTGGAGACATCCTCTCCACATCCACTCTATTCAAGCCTTTCACTATTCTGTATGTTTCAATGAGGTCCCCCCTCATTCTTTTAAACTCCAGCGAGTATAAGCCCCATGCCGACAAACACTCATCATAAGTTAACCTAATCATTCCTGGGATCATTCTTGTAAACCTCCTTTGGACACTCTCCAGAGCCAACACATCCTTCCTCAGATATGGTGCCCAACATTGCTCACAATAACTCAGCAGTTCAGGCAGCATTTCTGGAGAACATGGAACATGGAACATATGACGTTTCGGGTCGGGACCCTTCTTCAGATTGAATTCTTATTTGACCTCTGCAATTCATATTTGACTTCAAATTGTTCAAATTGTTACTATTTGCCTCTATAGCAATAGTCTCAGTTCATCATGGTAATACATTGCAGACTCAGTCTAGATACCGCAGCTCGGTGGCCAGGTGCGTTGACCGACAACCCGTTAGTTGTGACACTATTAAATTATTATGTAGTTTGAAAGGTCAAATAAAAGAAAGGATATAGACAGTAAATGGTATGGTGATAAAGAGTAGTGACGAACTGAGGGGCTCATAGATGTCTGAAAGTGGCAGCACCAGTAGATATCATGGTGAATGAAGATACATAAGATGCTTGACTTCATCAACTGTGGCATCTATATAACTAAAAGTCGCATCTTGACCACTTCCTGTCTGCGCTGTATATTGATTTTAGAAAATACGCTACCCTATATCACTATGATTTTTGGCCATCTTACTCACAGTCCTCCTCCGCTGAGGCAGCCCTGAGGATTTTTCCGATCGATGAAAAATAAAAAGATTATGAGTGTTTAAAAAATCCTGAGATCAGCTGATTGGTCCTCTCGCCTGTCAATCACCACGATGAAGGTAACACCCCTTCCGGGGGGGGGGGGCAGGACTATAAAACCCCGGATGCCTGGACGTGAGTCAGTCACTCTGGAAGATCGCGAGGGAGAGTCCACAACTGTGATTCTAAGCTGTGAATCAACGGAACTGTGAGTCTGTAAAGTACTTGTAATAAATGATTTGTTAGCCCTTAATGACAATGCAATGAGTTGTTCGGCAATTTGGTGGCCTGCACTCTGCTTGAAATGCTATGAAATTGATTTTGGTGGCCTGCACTGTGCTTGAAATGCTATGAAATTGAATTTGGTGGCCTGCACTCTGCTTGAAATGCTATTAAATTGAATTTGGTGGCCTGCACTCTGCTCGAAAAATGCTATGAAATTGAATTTGGTGGCCTGCACTCTGCTCGAAATACTATGAAATTGAATTTGGTAGCCTGCACTCTGCTTGAAATGCTATGAAATTGAATTTGGTGGCCTGCACGCTGCTCGAAATGCTATGAAATTGAATTTGGTGGCCTGCACTCTGCTTGAAATGTTATGAAATTGAATTTGGTGGCCTGCACTCTGCTTGAAATGCTGTGAAATTGAATTTGGTGACCTGCACTCTGCTTGAAATGGAATTTCAAGCAATAGCCGTGAGTGAACTGCCAGCCCACCAGCCCTGAGTGACTGATCTGCCAGCCCACCAGGCCTGAGTGAGTGATCTGCCAGCCTACCGGTCCTGAGTAACTGAGCTGCCAGCCCACCAGCCCTGAGTGACTGATCTACCAGCCCACCAGCCCTGAGTGACTGAGCTGCCAGTCCACCAGCCCTGAGTGACTGAGCTGCCAGCCCATCAGGCCTGAGTGACTGAGCTGCTAGCCCACCAGGCCTGAGTGACTGAGCTGCCAGCCCACCTGGCCTGAGTGACTGAGCTGCCAGCCCACCAGGCCTGAGTGACTGAGCTGCCAGCCCACCAGGCCTGAGTGACTGAGCTGCCAGCCAACCAGGCCTGAGTGACTGAGCTGCCAGCTCAATAATCCATTCGGCCCACAATTTCCATACTAGCCCTCTGGAAACCAGTCCCTTCAGCCCACAACATTCATACTAGCACTCCAAATACCCCCCCTCCCCCTCCACTGGGCACCCATATTGGAATTAGTGGAGAGGTGGAATATTGCATTGGGGGACCAGCCCTCCCGTGTGAACATGGGACCCAACGGGTCTAGTAGAGTATAAAAGTAGGGATGTCATGTTAAATCTTATAAGAATGGAGAACCTGCTAATATTTTGCCAGGACATGAGGGGCTGAGCTATCGGGAGAGGTTGGGCAGGCTAGGGCTTTACTGCTTGGAGTGCAGGAGGCTGAGGGGTGATCTTATTAATGTGTATGAAAGCATGAAGGGTGTAGATTGGGTGAATGCCCAGTCTTTTACCTAGAGTCGGGGAAACAAGAAACAGAGGACATGGGTTTAAGGTGTGAGCTGAACGATTTAATAGGATTTCTGAGGAGCAACGTTTACACACAGGAGGTGGTTGAGGCACGTACTATAACACCTTTTAAAATACATTTGGACAAGTACATGGATAGGAAAGGTTGAGAGGGCTATGTGCAAATACGGGCAAATGGGATTAGCTTAGATGGGGTATCTTGGTCAGCATGGATGAGTTTTAACCTGAAAGGCCTGTTTCCCTGCAGTATGACTCTGTGACTTTACGTGTGATACCAGCCGTGTGATATCGCCCCAATTAGGTGATCCCACTGCTATTGTGATTAGACAAAGGGATGCACAATAGAGACACAAGGAACCGCAGAAGCTGGAATCCTGAGTAAAACACAAAGAGCTGGAGTAACTCAGCAAGTCAGACAGCATCTGAGGAGGACATGGATTGTTGTCGTTTTGGGTCAGGACCCTTCTTCGGACTGAAGGAATATCCTGACCTGAAACATCACCTATCCATGTCCCCCAAAGACGCTGCCTGGCCCACTGAGTTACTCCAGCACTTTGTGGAATGCACAATAGTTTGGATTGCCTGCGCCCGGCACTTAGAGTATTGTGGAACAACAGCTGGGGCATATCTTTGTTTCCAGTTAGAAGGTAGTGGAGCTGCAGGGCGGCCCGGTTCACCGACAAAACCAATCTGGTGGCATTGTAGATCATGAGAAAGATCGCGCTCGGGCACAGCAAGATATTGATTAGTTAGAAACGTAGGCAGAGCAATGGCCGACGGAATTGAACCCTGGCAGGAGCAAAGTCATATATTTTGGAAGGTCAAATAAAGGTAGGACATACTCAGTAAATTATAGGGCACTTAAGAGTATTTATGAACAGAGGGAACTTGGATGTACAAGTCCATAGATCCCTGAAAGTGGCAGCAGTGGTTGGTAGGGTGGTGAAGAAGACACACAAATGCTCGGATTAATCAGCTGTAGCATGGTGTATAAAAGCAGGGTGCTCCTTATAAAGAGGCAGATCTAGATATCGTGTATAGGACTGGCCACTACACTAAAGAGAGGATGTGATTGTACTGGAGATGGTGCAGAGAAGATTCACTCGGACAGGTTCAGGAACAGCTTCTTCCCTACAGCCATCAGGCTATTAAACATTACAACCTCATCAGCTATGAACTACAATAGACTATTATTATTATTATTATTATTGCAGTTATTGTTTGTTCTTTTTTTTGGTGTTTTTGTTATATTATTTATTCTGATTACATATTCTGTTGTGCTGCAGCAAGATTCACCCAATCTACACCCCTCATGATTTTCCTCAATCTACACCCCTCACCCCTCAAGCAGTAAAGTCCTAGCCTGCCCAAGTAGGAATTTCATTGTTCTATCTGGGACATATGACAACAAAACAGTCCTGATTCTTGACTCTTGACGTTTCCTGGATTGGAGCATTTCAGTTATAAGGGAAAGATTGGATAAGTTGGATTTGTTTTCCCTGAAGCATAGAGGTATGAAAGATTATGATGGAGATAGATAATTTTCTTCCCTTGGCGGGTGTGTCTAATCCAAGAAGGAATAGGAATAAATTGAGAGGTTAGAAGCGTAGAGGAGGTCAGAGAGGGAATATTTTCACACATAGAATGGTTTCTATCTGCAACATGTTGCCTGGGGAAGTTGTGGAGGCAAATACACTCACATTTCAGAACATAGAACATAACAGAGTCCAGCTCATGAACAGGCCCTTCAGCCCAAACTGTCCATGCAAAACATTGTTAAACTACTCTCCTCTGCCTGCATGTGATCCATATCCCTCCATTCCCTGCATATCCATGTGTTTATTGAAGAAGGGTCCCGACACGAAACATCACCCACCCTTTTCCTCCAGAGATGTCGCCTGACCTGCTGAGTTTACTCCAGCATTTTGTGTCTATCTTTGCCTATCTAAAAGCCTCTCAAATGCCTCTATCATAGCTGCCTCCACCACCACCCCCCCTCCAGTTAGAGCATTGCAGGCACTCAGCAAACTCTGTAAAAAAAACGTTGCCCCTCTCCTCATACACAGCTATGCCCTCCAGCCTTTCAAACATTTATATTAGCATTTAGACATGAAATTTAATTGCCAAGGCAGAGAAAGCTACAGAGCAAATGCAGGTAAATAGCACTCAGTCTAATGAATGGCATAAGCATGGTGGGTTGAAGGGCCTGTTTCTGTGCTGTGTGACTCTATGAGTTGGAGTTAGTTTAGTTTATTGTCAGGTGTACCGAGGTACAGTGAAAAGCTTTTTTGTTGCGTGCTAACCAGTCAGCAGAAAGTCTATACATGATTACAATCAAGCTGTCCACAATGTACAGATACAGGATAAAGGGAATAACATTTATTGCACCATAAAGTCCAGTAAAATCCGATTGAAGATAGTTTGGACTTTTAATGTTAAAATTGGGGTTAAATAGCACGAAAACAGCCCCTTTGGACCAACTCATCCATGTTGACCAAAATGCCCATCTAAGCTCATCCCATTTTCCCGCATTTGGCCCATGTCCCTCTAAACCATGTATCTTCCGAATGTTTCTTAAACATTTTAATGTTACCTGCCTCTTCCGGCAGCTCATTGCATGCACCCACCACCCTCTGTACGCAAAATTTGCCCTCAGATCCCTGTTTAAATGTTGACACCAATAAAGATCTTCAAACCCAGCCAAGCATCGCCCTGCTCTTCCAGCTCAATATTGACAGATCCGCTTACTCAGGAGCACAGAAATAACCATTCATGAGGTGGGAATATATAGGAAAGGAGGTAGAACGTTATTTATTCGAAGTGTAATGGATTTAAGGAATAAATTATGATGAAGAACAATGAAGTACAATGGAAATAGTCTCTAAGGTAATTTAAGAAGCCCCCTCGAGAGAAAGTGATGTGAAAGTGGTTGTAAACGGAATTGAGGCGAGAGAAATGAAACAATTTTTTTCTCTTTTCCATGTTAATTAAAATCCTTTTCAGAAAATTCTACACATTATCAGTATTTTCTGAAAATCAAAACAGTTACAGGCGTAGGTTTTGCTTGTGGGTTGGTTGGGAGATTCGGCTGAACTAGAAGGCCTGTTATCTCCTCCATGTGTTCAGGAAACTCTGGCACTGATCAGGACAGACACCAGAAGCTATTTTAGTTTAGTTTAGGTTTAGAGATACATCTTGGAAAGAAGCCCTTCGGCCCACAGAGTCCGTGCAGATCAGCAATCCCCACACATTAACACTTCCCTGCACACTTATACCAAACCAATTAACCTGCATATGGGACTATCCCTAGAAATAAAACTAGTGGAACAATCTTAACCCTGTGCTTTGGTGAGTCAACCATGATTTTGCAAAGAAGTCTGAAGAGGGGTCCCAACCTGAAACATCATCTGTCCATTCCCTCCACGGATTTAGGAGTTTGAAGTCTGAAGAAGGGTCTCGACCCAAAATGTCACCCATTCCTTCCATCCAGAGATACTGCCTGACCCGCTGAGTTACTCCAACATTTTGTGTCTAACTGAGGAGTTTGCATATTCTCCCTGTGATCTCGTGGGTTTACTCTGGGTGCTCCAGTTTCCTGCCACATTCAAAGATGTGTGGGTTAATTGGCCACTTTAAATTGTAGAAATGCCCCTCGTATGTACGATGAGAAAGTGGGATAACATAGAACTAATATGATCGAAGGTTTAGAAATATAGAAACATAGAAAATAGGTGCAGGAGGAGGCCATTCGGCCCTTCGAGCCAGCACTGCCATTCATTGTGATCATGGCATATCGTCCATAATCAATAACTCGTGCCTTGCCTTCTCCCCATATCCCTTGACTCCACTAGCCCCTAGAGCTCTATCTAACTCTCTCTTAAATCCATCCAGTGATTTGGCCTCCACTGCCGTCTGTGGCAGGGAATTCCACAAATTCAGAACTCTTTGGGTGAAAAAGTTTTTTCTTACAGTCTTAAATGGCCTCCCCTTTATTCTAAGACTGTGGCCCCTGGTTCTGGACTCGCCCAACATTGGGAACATTTTTCCTGCATTTAGCTTGTCCAGTCCTTTTATAATTTTATATGTTTCTATAAGATCCCCTCATCCTTCTAAACTCCAGTGAATACAAGCCTAGTCTTTTCAATCTTTCCCGCCATCCCAGGGATCAATCTTGTGAACCTACGCTACACTGCCTCAATCACAAGGATGTCCTTCCTCAAATTAGGAGACCAAAACTGTACGCAATACTCCAGATGTGGTCTTACCAGAGCCGTATACAACTGCAGAAGAACCTCTTTACTCCTGTACTGAAATCCTCTTGTTATTAAGGCCAACATTCTATTAGCTTTCTTCACTGCCTGCTGTACCTGCACGCCAACTTTCAGTGACCGGTGTACAAGGACATCCAGGTCTCGCTGCACCTCCCCCTTACCTAACCTAACCCCATTGCGATAATAATCTGCCCCCTTGTTTTTGCCACCAAAGTGGATAACCTCACATTTATCTATATTATACTGCATCTGCCATGCATCTGCCCACTCACTCAACCTGTCCAGATCACCCTGCAACCTCCTAACATCCTCTTCACAGTTCACACTGCCACCCAGCTTTGTGTCATCCGCAAACTTGCTAGTGTTGCTCCTAATACCCTCTTCCAAATCATTAATTTGTCAACCAAAGAGCCTATTTCAATGCTGCATCCTTCCATTCAATTTCCTGGCCCACTGAGTTACTCCAGCACTCTGTGCTTTCTCTGTAAACCAGCACCTGCAGTTCCTGGTGTCTCTACGGTTTTGCGTGGCGAGGTGGAAGTTTGGTGCCAATGGCGCTTCTTGCATGTGGGCTGAGTGGACTATTTCTGTACACTTTGCTATTCGAGGATGTGCTTAGGCAAGGCGATACTGTACTGGACCGTATGTAATTAAAGAATAAAAACACCATTGAGAACCATTGATTGAACCATTGAAGTTTAAATCACATTTGAGCTATGGACATAATTACACTGGGTTGGATAATTGGTAGGGTTGGAGGGCAATAAGATGAAACTCCTCGCCCTTTCTCTTCCCCCGCCCCACCTCACCTCCCCCCTTCCCTCAGTCCTGGGCTCTGAACTCATCTTTTACTTTAGCCTTTTTATTCCCACTGGAAGCTAACCCAAGCATGTGTCGGTTACTCTGCAGGTATTTTTATGACCAGGATTTGCAAGTGTATTTTGGTCACAGGATGAGACACAGCCAGGGCCAAGCGAGGGCCAAGCGAGGGAGTGAGCTGCTGAGGACGCAGATGTAATGGGAGGCACTCCTCTCCACACACCCTTATACGGAGCTGCAGGGCGAGGAGACTGGGCAAAACGGTAGCTATTGCATCACCCTGCCTAATAACAGAGTTCTAACTTAGGAGGCACACAGCAAATGGAGCAGGGAAAATAGACTGTGGATGTTCTATTCTGGCCCAGTGTTAGTGCCAAGCAGAGAGCGAACCTAATATGCTGTCATGTCATCTGCTAAGCAGCTATTTCATTTTGAATACGGAGGAACTGAAGGACGTCACAACGGCTCAGTATTGTCACGGTGCGAGTGGCAGCTGGATGATGACCTTGTCAGTGTGTGACTGACAACCGCAGAGAGTACAGTCACCATATGACTGTAGCAGGACAGTGAGAGACCACAGGACAGGCACCCGTTACTGTGTGATGGACCACAGCAGAGTGACCATCTCTGACAGGTGTCGGGGTTATGGGGAGAAGGCAGGAGAATGAGGTTATGAAGGAGAGATATATCAGCCATGATTGAATGGTGGCATAGACTTGATGGGCTGAATGGCCTAATTCTACACCTATCACTTATGACATGATCCCTCTGTGACTGACCACCGGGAGTGACCCATCACTGTGTGAGTGACCACCGGGAGTGACGGACACTGTGTGAGTGACCACAGGGGAGTGACGGCCCTGTGTGTGACCACAGCGGAGTGACCCATCACTGTGAGTGTCCACAGAGGAGTGACCCATCACTGTGTGAGTGACCACAGGGAAGTGACCCATTACTGTGTATCTCACCAGGGGGGCAGGGACCCTGTCCGTCCTTCACTCCCCAAAGTGCAGTGGTTCGGGACTGACCCGGGCAGGATCCTGGGTGACAGACTGACTACCAACAGGCCAGGCCAGGCCAGCATTAGATTCTCCCCTCTGTGACTTTATGGTCATCTGAGCTCAAGTGCTGTTATCTGAAAGGCACCAGTGCTTCTTTCGGTAGGAATAATTTATCCTTTTGGTGAGGTTTCATAGGCTATGCTTGTTTTCTTTGGAACGTGGGTAGCTGTGCAGAGACTTCACTGACATTGAGGGGCCTGGATGGAGTAAAGAGCAAGGATCCATTTCCCTTCGTACACAATCAAAGACCAGAATCCATGAGCTTAGAGTAATTAGCTGAGTGATTGGACAGGAAGTGAGGGGCAACTCCTCAACTGGAACCTGATAGGAGTCGGGATCTCACTTCTCGCAGCCCCAGACCAGTCATGACCTGGACGTGTAAAGCCCGTGAGTCATCCAGCACGGAAACAGGCCCTTTGGCTCAACTCAGCCATGACGACCAAGATGCCCCCTCTAAGCTAGTCCTACCTGCCCATATTTGCCCAAATCCCTCTAAACCTTTCCTATCCATGTACCTGTAAATGTTGTTATGATACCTGGCTCAGCTACCTCTTCTGGCAGCTCGTTGCATATACCCACCCACCCACTGTGTGAAATAAATTGCCCCTCGGGTTCCTATTAAATCTTTCCCTATTCACCGTAAACCTATGTCTTCTGGTTCTTGATTCCCATACTCTGGGTAAGAGATTCTGTGCATCTACTCTATCTAACCCCTCCATGATCTTACACATCTCCGCAGATCAATCCTCAGCTCCAAGAATAAAGGCTTAGCCTGCCCAACCTTTCCCCATAGCTCATGCAACCTCTCCCTGTAGCTCCTGATGTTCTGATTGAAGGAAGTCATTCATGAGCAGCCAGGGCCAGGACACTGCCCTGAGGACCTCTTCCTTTGATAACCAGGGGACGGGATGATTGACTTAGAAACATGGAAAATAGGCGCAGGAGTAGGCCATTCAACCCTTCGAAACAGCACCGCCATTCAGCTCGGCGCTGTCGGACTTTTAACCCTTTTGCTGCTGGCCAGTTCTCTGCTGCTTTCGATCAGCTCTGCGCCCCCTCTGCGTCCACTTCTCTTGATACGGAGGAGATTAGTTCTTGGTTTCAGTCCTCCTGCAGAACTATACTGGACTCTGTGGCTCCATTAAAAACTTTGCAGCCTAGAGCTAAACCCAAGCCCTGGTTCAGTGACGTAACTCGTACAGCTCGACGGGAGTGTCGCAGAGCTGAACGAAAGTGGAAGAAAGACAGGCTGCAGGTTTCACTTCAAATTCTAAAGTACTGTTGGCGTCATTACCAGAACACTGTTAAGGAGGCCAAAAGAGAATACCTGTCAAATATTATTGTGTCTAAGCGTCACGACCCACGTGTGCTATTTAAAATCATTGACTCTGTTCTAAATGCCCCGCAGCCTGTCTGTCTGGAAGCATCGTCTGAAATGTGCAATGACTTCCTGCACTTTTTTATTAATAAGGTTGTTTCCATAAGGGCTCTCATTTCAGCTCCTGCCTCTGACCCCTCTGTTTCGGTCCCATGCCTGGTGGTATTGGATAAGTTTGTGCCTGTGACATTGTCGTGTTTAGAGGATGTGGTTAGCCATATTAAGTCATCGGGTTCCCCTTGTGATGCTGTCCCTCCTCATCTTTTTAAAGAGGTTTTCCCCAGTATAGGGCAGTTGGTTCTTGCCATTATAAACAGCAGTTTGTGTTCTGGGGTTGTCCCCGTAAGATTTAAACATGCAGTAGTGCAACCACTACTTAACAAACCTGGCCTGGATCAAACTGTTCTGGCCAATTTTAGACCGATCTCCAAGTTGCCTTTTATCGCTAAAGTCCTGGAGAAAGTTGTTTATGCTCAGCTAAAACTCTTCTTGGACGAGCATAATATTCGGGAGGTTTTCCAGTCTGGGTTTAAAACTATGCATAGCACAGAGTCAGCATTGCTAAGGGTTTTTAATGACATCCTCCTAGCAAATGATTCTGGTAATTATGTGGTTCTTGTCCTGCTGGACCTATCTGCCGCCTTTGATACAGTGGACCATGGTATCTTAATATCTCGGTTACAGCACCTAGTGGGCATCTGTGGCAGTGCCCTGGGATGGTTCAGGTCCTATCTGGCAGACAGAACCATGTGTGTAAGCCTTGCTGGTTTTGAATCCTCCTCCGCTCCTCTGTCATATGGGGTTCCACCGGGCTCAATTTTAGGGCCCCTGCTTTTCTCACTATACTTACTTCCTCTGGGTTCCATTCTTAGAAAGCATGGCATCTCTTTTCATTGTTATGCTGATGATAGCCAACTATATATACCGCTGAGGAAGGAAGACGCCTTTTCTGTCAAAACACTTCTGTCATGTCTTGAGGACATTAAGTCCTGGATGGCCCTAAACTTTCTAGGATTTAATGAAAAGAAGACAGAGGTGATATTGTTTGGCCCCAATGGCTGCCGTGAACCTCCCCTTGTTGACTTGGGTCCACTGGCACGGTATGTGAAGCCAACAGTTTTGAACCTAGGTTTTAGGATGGACAGTGATTTTAAATTAGATCATCAAATAGGCGCGGTGGTTAAGTCCAGCTTCTTTCACCTAAGGAAGCTGGCAAAGGTGAAGCCCATTCTCGAGCGGCAGCATTTTGAAACAGTAATCCATGCCTTTATTACATCTAGGCTGGATTACTGTAATGCACTCTATTTTGGAGTTGCACGATCTTCACTGGCTCGTCTCCAGTTGGTTCAAAATGCTGCTGCTCGCCTTTTAACTGGAACTCGAAAGAGGGAGCACATAACGCCAATTCTGGCCTCCCTCCACTGGCTCCCGGTGCACTTTCGAGTTCATTTTAAAATTATTTTATTTGCTTTTAAATCTCTAAATGGGCTCGCCCCGCCTTACCTCTCTGAACTGCTCCACCCATACGCTCCTGCCCGGTGCCTCAGGTCAGCTGATCAGCTGCTCCTGGAGGTACCGAGGTCTAAGCGGAAGCTCAGAGGGGATAGAGCCTTCTCTTTTGCTGCTCCGGCACTCTGGAACACCCTGCCGTTGCACATCAGACAGGCCCCCTCACTGTCCATCTTCAAAACCAGTATTAAAACACATTTATATTCCTTGGCTTTTGACACTGCTTGAGACTTTGCTCCTGTTTTCAGTGCTTTTAATGTTTTTAATTTTATTGTTTTTACTCTTTCGTTTAATGTTTTTATTGTTATGTAATAATTTCTTGTCCATGATTAGTCATGTACAGCACTTTGTTGCAACTGTGGTTGTTTTTAAAGTGCTCTATAAATAAAGTTATTATTATTATTATTCAATATGATCATGGATGATCATCCAAAATCAATACCCTGTGCCTGCTTTTTCACCATATCCCTTGATTCTGTTAGCCCTAAGAGCTAAATCTAAAGGGCCTATCCCATGAGCATGCGACTGCATGCGGCAAGCGCGACCAAACCGGAAGCGGGGCCGCGCGGAGGTCGAGTGAGTGACGTGAAGTTCGAGCGAAGTCCGCGGGAAGTTCGCGGGTGACGTACGCCGTCGAGACGCTGCATACGGCGTCGAGACGCTGTGCATGCCCCGTCGAGGCGGCTGCGGGCCGGCAGGCTGTTGCCGCGCGGAATTTTTGAACAGTGTCAGTTTCGGAACCCCGCGCGATGTCGGGACCAGCTCCGCACAACTCCATACGGCTCCGGCGATCGAAATGGGACCGGCCCCGCGAGGCCGTACGGCTCAAGCGACCACGTTAGGTCACGCTTGCCGCATGCAGTCGCATGCTCGTGGGACAGGCCCTTAACTCTCTCTTGAAAACATCCAGTGAATTGGCCTCCACTGCCTTCTGTGGCAGAGAATTCCACAGATTCATAGCTCTCCAGGTGAAAAAGTTTTTCCTCATCTCAGTCCTAAACGGCCTACCCCTTATTCTTAAACTGTGACCCCCCTGGTTCTGGACTCCCCCAACATCGGGAACATTTTTCCTGCATCTAGCCTGTCCAATCCCTTAAGAATTTTGTATGTTTCTATATGTTTTCAACATGTATACTTCCAACAATCTCAACAATCTCCCTTTCTGTAAGGTACACTCCGACCATTAGGGTGCTTTACTTTGATGTCCACTGACTTTCACCAAAGTTTCACCAAAACTTCTTGACCATGGCATTTGGAAGTTATTCATAGCCTGCCTGTATTTTTTCTCTCCTGCCAAAATTCTTGATGGGAAAAATTAAATGTGGGGGTAATCACAATCTTGTATCTCAGCCAAACAGACGGTCTTCATATGACACAAGATTAGACTTCAGCAATTGAACCAGTCTGGGGCTTTTCCTGAATTTAGACATACACACATTCTTTCAGGAATCATTGGATAGTGATCAGGAGCAAATATACTCCTCTCCCTTCCTCTATCCAGCCCAGTAATACTGGGATTAGTGTGATAACAGCACAATATCTACAGCCAGATAGACTTGTTAGACTTTTTTAGGACTTTAGACATGCAGCGTGAAAACAAGCCCTAAAACCAAGCGAGTCTGCACGGCCCAGCGATCACCCCATACACCAGCACTAGTGTACACTATAGGGCCAATTTACAATTTACAGTAGCCAATCAGCCTACAAACCTATACGTCTTTGGAGTGTGGGAGGAAACCGGAGCACCCGGAGAAAACCTACGCGGTCACAAGGAGAATGTACAAACTCCGTACAGACAGCACCCGGAGTCAGGATCAAACCCGTGTCTCTGATGCTGTTGGGCAGCAGCCGTACCGCTGCGCCACCGTGCGACGTGAAGAATGAATGCAGACTGAGGCATTGAAAGCTGGTCTACATCCATGAACTAGCACCACAGGAGTTAGTTATTTGAGGAGAGGATGGAACTAAAGGAATGGAAAAGCAAAATGGGATAACTGTCAGGTCTCTCTGAAGTATTTCCTGAAACATTTGTCTGTTTCATGTGAGTGTGAAGACTAATTAGGGATTGGGTGTGAGGATGCATGACCATTAGGGATTGGGTGTGAGGATGCATGACCATTAGGGATTGGGTATGAGGATGCATGACCATTAGGGATTGGGTATGAGGATGCATGACCATTAGGGACACAACAACAAAGGGAGATGGCATGGATATGGGAACAATGACATTGGGATTTAATTAAGATTTGGAAATGAGATGCGTGTGCGTGTATGTGTATGCGTCCATGTATGAGTGTGTGCTTGTCTGCATGAGTGTGTGTGCATGCATGCAGGAGTGTGTGTGTGTGCATGCATGCATGAGTGTGTGTGTGTGTGCATGCATGTGCGTGTGTGTAGCGAATGTGCATATCTGCATCTAAGTGTGCATGCACATATTTATGTTTGCGTGCACATACATGGAAACGCACACCTCCAGATACAGGGACAGTTTCTTCCCAGCTATTATCACGCAACAGAACCATCCAACCATAGCCAGAGAGCATTCCTGAGCTACTATCTACCTCATCGGAGACCCTCGGACCATCTTTTGATTGGGCTTTGTTGGCTTTACCTTGCACTAAACGTTATTCCCTTATCATGTGTCTAGATACTGTGATTGGCACGATTGTAATCATGAGTCATCTTTCCGCTGACTGGTTAGCACGCAACGGAAGCATTTAATTATACCTTAGTACATGTGACAATAAACTAAACTGAACGGAACATATTCGTGCATGTGCATGCATGTGTGCGTGCTGAGCAATTGGCAAGGAAATGTAGACTGCCGCACATAATGGCTCTTTTAGTTTAGTTTGGAGATACAGTGCGGAAACAGGCCCTTCGGCCCATTGGGTCCGCGCCGCCCAACCATCCCTGCATATTAACAATATCCGACACAACCTAGGGACAATCTACATTTATACCAAGACAATTAACCTACAAACAAGCGCTGTAAGGCAGCAACTCTACCGTTGCACCGTCGTGCTGCCCACAAATTGTACAAACAGAAGCCATCATGGCCTGCCTGACTACAGCCTTTACATGTCTATACAAGCAACCTACAGATTGCTAAAACAATTTTTGGAATATTTCCAAAGAGTACAAATGGATTCTTTCCTGAATTTAAACTGTGACCTCCGGGGGAACTGCCATCTAAGTGAGGAAGTGTACACAAAGGTTCTGTCGAGATCTGAAGTGAAGGGCTTGTTATTGGGTATTAATCAGATCTAATCAGCTACTGGCTTTGGACTGACAACTGATTAGATTGAGAGCGAAGGGAGAATGATGGCAGATCTCAGCTATACCGCTGATTTGCTTTCCACTCTGGCTGAGGTTTGATGTAGAGCCATGATTTTGTTCCCCAGCATATGGCTTATGGAGCAAACGTCCTTGAAGGCACAGAGAACTGCAGATGCTGCAATCTTGAGAAAAACACAAAAGTGCTGGAGGAACTCAGTGGATCAGGCAACATCTGTGGAGGGAATGGACGGACAACGTTTTGGCTTGGGACCTTTCTTCAGACTTCAAGACCCGAGACATCCCGCCATTCTCTGCACAGATGCAGCCTGACCCACTGAGTTCATCCAGCACTTTGTGTTTTGCTCAAACCTACTTGAACTTTTGGCCAATGTGTTTAACTGACTTGGATGAAACTTCCATTCACCGTAAAAAATTGGGGTTTCTGCTGATCCTGCAGTAGTTGTGTGTAATTGGTAGCCAGGATGACTCTGGACGTCCCAAATTTAATGACACTCTATTGTCTCCATTTCACCTCCAGCCTTTGTCACTATCATTGCCCATTTACCAATCGCCCCCCTCACTATCTCCACTTATTACTTGCATGGCTTTTTCCTGCCCCGCGTCTCTCCTTTCCATCTTCTACCCCCCTACTGCCGAAGGGTCCCGAACAGAAACGTCACCTGTCCATTCCCTCCACAGATGATGCCTGACCCATTGAGTTCCTCCAGCACTTTGTGTTTTGCTGTTGCTTTCACATGTTCCTCTTCAAAGCCTTTTAAATGCCACCATTGTACCTGGTTCCACCACCACCCCTGGCAACACATTCCAGGCACTCTGTGTAAAATAACTTGCTCCACACATCTCCTCCCACCTTAACGCAACGCCCTCTGGTCTGATTTCCACCCTGGGGAAAGAGGTTCCGACTGTCTATCCTATCCATGCCTCTCATCATTTTATATACTTCTATCTGGGCTCCCCTCGACTTTCAGAGAAAACGACCCAAGTCTGTCCAACCTCTCCTTATAGCTAAGACCCTGTAACCCAGGCAGCTTACTGGTAAACCATCGGACGTTCTAGGAGTGGGAGTTCAGAAGCATGAAGTGATGCAGTACAGCAGGGCTGTGTAGAGGACTCAAGACCTTTATTTGCAGCATTGTAGACTTAATTCTGTGGATAATTTCATATCCTTGATTGAATTTGAATGTGAATTACCGTGAGTAGAAAGTTAAAAGCTTGGCAAACCGAAGTGAAGCAGCAGAGATAACTCCCCTCCCCACTTCCACACTGACCTTTCTGTCATGGGCCTCCTCCAGTGTCAGAGTGAGGCCCAGCGCAAATTGGAGGAACAACACCTCATATTTTGCTTGGGCAGCTTACACCCCAACAGTATGAGTACTGTTTTCTAACTTCAAGTAACCTTTGCTTACTCTCTCTCTCTGTCCCTCCCCCACCCTAGTTCTCCGACTAGTTTCACTGTCCTGATTAATTTTACAGGTTGTGGGCCTCCTTGCTACCTTCCCCTCAGCTAACAATGAACCATTCTACATTACACGCTTCTTCGTTCCCTTTGATCTCTCGTTTTCACACCTTAACCTTCCCTAACTCTCTACTTCCTCTCCCCTGACTCTCAGTCTGTAGAAGGGTCTTGACCTGAAACGTCACCCATTCCTTTTCTCCAGAGATGCTGCCTGTCCCGTTGAGTTACTCCAGCATTTTTGTGTCTATCTGTGGTGAGATGCCTGGGCAGGGTTGCTCCTGTCTATGGAGCCAGTTGCTGAAGTGGCGGTCACACAGACTGCAGGACACTT
>CM075980.1:16119345-16141102 GCA_038087875.1 Malacoraja senta
CACACACACACACACACACACACACATGCATCCATACATGCACATGCATACACACACATACACACACGCACAGACATGTGCATTTACCCACACCCTCACACATGCACACATACACACACACACGCACACATACACAAGCACACACATGTGCATATACCCACACACACTCACACATACACACACACACTCACGCACACACACAACACACACATGCACACGCACACACATACACACACACACACATGCGTGCACACACATACCTATCATAATTTCCTCATCACTCCATAGAGTCATAGCATGTAGAGCTGTAGAGCATGGAAACTTTAGCCCACCTTGCCAACCATGCTGGCACACTGGGCTGGTTCCATTTGCCTACATTTGGCCTATATCCCTCTAAGCCCTTCCTATCCATATTCAAATACCTTTTAACAGCTTTAATTGTGTTCGCTTCTATAGCTTCCTCAGCTAAAGATACAGCTGAGTGAAAATGTTTCCCCTTGTTTATGACCATTGATGTAGATGCGTGTATTTGTCCTGTGCTTCCCTGTGCGTGTGCATGTGGGTGTGTGTGCGTGTGCGTGTATGTGTGTGTTTATATGTGTTTCTGCATGTGTTTATGTATGTGTTTGCATGCATGTCTAAACCTTTGCCCCATCTAGCAATGAGAGATGGGTGCAGCTGGTAGAGCCTTTGGCTCACAGTCCCAGAAACCTTGGTTTGATCCTGACTACGGGTGCTGCCTGTGTGGAGTTTGCATGTCCTCCCTGTAACAAACGTGGATTATCCCAGGGTGCTCCGGTTTCCTCCCAAAGGCATGCGGGTGTGTAGGGTAATAAACCGTTGTAAATTTTTTTTAAACACATGCAGGTGGGACTGGTGTAGCTGGGACATGTTGGCCGGTGTGGGCAAGTTGGGCCGAAGGGCCTGTTTCCACACTGCATCACTCTATGACTCTATGCCTTGAGTTTAATTTGATTGTATTTATGTTTGGCATATCTGATCTGTTTGGATAGCACGCAGAAAACAGCTGTTCACTGTACCTTGGTACACGTGACAATATTAAACCTAAACCTGCTAGCTGATTGATCGATTAAAAGATACAGCATGGAAACAGGCCTTTCATCGCACCGAGTCCACGCCGACCATCGGTCACCCGATCACACTAGTTCTATGTTACCCCACTTTCTCACCCACTCCCTACACCGTAGAGGCAGTTTTCAGAGGCCAAAGAAGGGTCTTGACCCGAAACGTCACCCATTCCTTTTGTCCAGAGATCTTCAGTGTAAACCAGCATCTGCAGTTCCTTCCTACACAACCTACACACCCGTACGTCTTTGGGACGTGGGAGGAAATCGGAGCACCCCAGGGGAAATCCACGCGATCACAGGGAGAACGTGCAAACTCCACACAGAAAGCACCCGAGGTCAGGATGGAGCCTGGGTCTCTGGCACTGTGAGGCAGCAGCTCTACCCTCTGCCATGAAGGCTGTGCCATCTTATTGCTGGGAGCGGCTGAGTCTACAATGACGGGACAGCAAAGCAGGGCGACGTGCGGAATGGGAAGGTTCACCGAGTCAGTCCTGTTCCTCCTGACTCATTGAGTTAGGGTTAAGTATTTGTCCCATCTGAGGGGCACGTGTCAGACTCACACTGGTACTCCCTATGCTTATCTGAGGCCTCAGAGAGCTGCTTAAGGTTTCAAATGACACTCTTCATCGAGCCTCACCGCACAAAAATGCAAAGCATTTTTGTTCCTAGTTCTCATCACAAAAAAAAGTTCTGCCCTTGCAAGTGCAATCTAGTGAGTGCCTGCCTCCACTCTACCCCAGACACCTCAAACACCAGTGCTTGGTGGAAGCTCCTGACTTTCTACATAACACCTCCTCTTGAGCCGTCTCGCCTGGCACTGGGGCAGGCAGGGGACAGAGAACACTGTTTCGGCAAAAAGGGATGTGAGGCATGGTGTTACTGGGCTGACATAGAAACATAGAAACATAGAAAATAGGTGCAGGAGTAGGCCATTCGGCCCTTCGAGCCTGCACCGCCATTCAATATGATCATGGCTGATCATCCAACTCAGTATCCTGTACCTGCTTTCTCTCCATACCCCCTGATCCCTTTAGCCACAAGGGCCACATCTAACTCCCTCTTAAATATAGCCAATGAACTGGCCTCAACTACCTTCTGTGGCAGAGAATTCCAGAGATTCACCATTCTCTGTGTGAAAACGTTTTTCTCATCTCAGTCCTAAAAGATTTCCCCTTTATCCTTAAACTGTGACCCCTTGTTCTGGACTTCCCCAACATCGGGAACAATCTTCCTGCATCTAGCCTGTCCAACCCCTTAAGAGTTTTGTACGTTTCTATAAGATCCCCCCTCAATCTTCTAAATTCTAGCGAGTACAAGCCGAGTCTATCCAGTCTTTCTTCATATGAAAGTCCTGACATCCCAGGAATCATTGCTGGTCCTCAGGTTCCTATTAAACCTTCCCCAACCCTTTACCTTAAATCCTCTGGTTCTTGATGGCCCTACTCTGGGTAAAAGACTCTGACGTACTCTACCTATTCCTCTCATGATTTTATGCGGCTCTGTAAGATCCTTCCTCCTCCTGTGCTCTAAGTCTTAGACTGCCCAACCTCTCCCTTTAGCTCAGGCCCTCGGGTCCTGGCAACATGCTCGTAAAACCTCTCTGCACTCGTTGTCTCGTTTTCACATCTTAACCTTCCATATCTCTGGGTCTCCCGCTTTCCTGAATCTCAGATTGAAGAAGTGTATCAACCCGAAATATCACCCATTCCTTCTTTCCAGAGATGCTGCCTGTCCCGCTGAGTTACTCCAGCATTTTAGTGTCTATCTTCGGTGTATACCAGCATCTGCGTTCCCTTCCTACATATTCTCTACACTCTTTCCAGCTCGACAACGTGGTAAGGTGAAGCTGCAGTAATGATACAGGTGCGGTACCTTTTGTTGGCTTGCTGGAGATGGCCAGGAGTTAATTGAAACTTACAGAATAATGAAAGGCATAGATGGAGTGGATGTGGAAAGGACATTTCCACTGGTGGGAGAGTCTGGGACCAGAGGTCATAGCCTCAGAATTAAAGTGGGCTCTTTTAGAAAGGAGGTGCGGAGGAACTTCTTCAGTCACAGGGTAGTTAATCTGTGGAACTCATTGCCACAAAGTGCTGTGGAGGCCAAGTCAGTGGATATTTTTAAGGCAGAGATAGACAAGTTCTCGATTAGAACTGGCGTCAAGGGTTATGGAGAGAAGGCAGGAAAATGGGATTAGGTGGCAGAGATCAGCCATGATTGAATGGCATAGACTCGATGGGCCGAATGGCCTAATTCTACTCCTATCGCTTGTGAACTTGTGAACTTGTGACCGCTTGTCCTGATCTCAGTGAGTGGCTGATGCCAGGCATCCATGATGCACAGCGTTACCATGAAGCACACATAGTTTACGCCCAAATCGCAACATTACTGCTCCAAGCAATGTTTAAATGACCCTACCGCGGGAAACCTGCTTGTAGTTCTTGCAGGACCACGTTCTGGCACAACTCTCTGGCAATAGTGTAAATGGTTGTGAAGAAATTGAAGACGAGTAAGTTATGGAGGCTGTGTTTGATATAACATAGTGATGCAGTGTGATACTTATGAGCTGCACATTGGGTGGCAGGGGTTATGGGGAGAAGGCAGGAGAATGGGGTTAGGAGGGAGAGATAGAACAGCCATGATTGAATGGTGGAGTAGACTCGATGGGCCGAGTGGCCTAATTCTGCTCCTATCACTTATGATTGTTAGCACAGAGCAGTTGCAGCTCTTGTGGAATTATCTCTGCACCACCTTCGTGCCTTTGTTTGTGCAGACGCAGCAGGGGGGCTGACACAGGCTTGAAGGAGTTAAGTGTAACTGGAGGGCACATGGAAAGGGGAGTATGTTATTTAAAGCGTTAGAAAATATGTTTGGATTAGAAGTTTGGCTGAGGAATGCACCGATGATGGGCAGGTCAGTGGGAGTGAGCAGGTCCCGTGGTCCTCCTCTGCCATGCTACAGCCTGATGGCTCCCAGATGGTGCAGTGAACTCGGCGTTCAATGGCACTGGCAGGTCTGCCTGTAGGAGAGGGGGCTGGTGGAAGGGGAGTCAGGTCAGGCCTCCTGTGGGTAATATAAGGTTTCAAAAGAATGAGGCCACCAGTATTAGCCTGCTTTGTGAAGCAGGGGGGGAGGGGGTGGGGAGGTGGAGCGAGGTGTGTACAGTCTTAAGCGTCCTTGAGTCTGGCTGATTTATCTGTAACACAGGAGGCGCGTTGAGGTCTGTTCAACATTAACCTGCAGCACCACACATCTCCAATGTTAATTTTATTGCAGTGAGCTTCGGGGAAGGGGTTTACAGCTGGGTAACTCCAGGTGACCAGTCAGAAGAGCTGGCTGAGAAAGGGGCGCCCAAACCTTTCAGCGTGCAAAAACCCAGTCCCAAAGTGCTGGAGTAACTCACCAGGTCCGGCAACATCCAGAGAAAATGGACAGGCGACGTTTTGGGTCGGGGCCCTTCTTCAGTCTCTTTGCAGAGCCAGTGGGCTGCTCCTGGGAACAATAGGCACAATCCCACATGGACGAGTTCCACCAGCACTGCACAGTCAGGATGACGCCTGGGTGCGGCAGGTAGTACTGCTGTCTCAGAGCGCCCGAGACCCGGGTTCAATCCTAACCTCGGGTGCTGTCCGTGTGGAGTTTGCATTTTCTCCCTGTGTTTCCTTCGGGTGCTCCAGTTTTCCCCCACATCTCAAGGACGCATGGGTCGGGAAGTTTATTGCCCCAGCAATAGACAATAGACAATAGACAATAGGTCCAGGAGTAGGCCATTCGGCCCTTCGAGCCAGCAACACCATTCAATGTGATCATGGCTGATCATCCACAATCAGTACCCCGTTCCTACTTTCTCTCCATATCCCCTGACTCCGCTATCTTTAAGAGCCCTATCTAGATCTCTCTTGAAAGTATCCAGAGAACTGGCCTCTACCACCCTCTGAGGCAGAGAATTCCACAGACTCACAACTCTCTGTGTGAAAAAGTGTTTCCTCATCTCCGTTCTAAATGGCTTACCCCTTATTCTTAAACTGTGGCCCCTGGTTCTGGACTCCCCCAACATCGGGAACATGTTTCCTGCCTCTAGCGTGTCCAATCCCTTAATAATCTTATATGTTTCAATAAGATGCCCTCTCATCCTTCTAAATTCCAGAGTATACAAGCCCAGCCGCTCCATTCTCTCAGCATATGACAGTCCCGCCATCCCGGGAATTAACCTTGTGAACCTACGCTGCAATCCCTCAATAGCAAGAATGTCCTTCCTCAAATTAGGGGACCAAAACTGCATACAATACTCCAGGTGTGATCTCACTAGGGCCCTGTACAACTGCAGAAGGACCTCTTTGCTCTTATACTCAACTCCTCTTGTTATGAAGGCTAACATGCCATTCGCTTTCTTCACTGCCTGCTGTACCTGCATGCTTACTTTCATTGACTGATGCACAAGGACCCCCCAGTTCCCGTTGTACTTCCCTTTTTCCCAACTTGACACCAGATAGCATATAAATGAATGGTAGAACAAAAGGGAAGATGCAGAGTGCAGAATATAGTTCTCATTGTAGGGCACCAGTTCCATAGATAAAGTCCAATGTCTGCAATGGGGTTGGGGTGAAACGGATAGTATCCCAGCTTATGGAAGGGCAATCCAGGTCTGATAACAGAGGAAGAAGCTGTTCCTGAGTCTGGTGGTGCGTGCTTTCAAGTTTCTGTGTCTTCTGCATAACGGGAACCGGCAGAAGAAGGAATGACCGGGGTGGGACAATTTTTTCATAATGTTGGCTGCTTTTGTGAGACTGCCTGAAGTGTTGGAGTCAATAGTGGAAAGTTTGGTTAGTGCGATGGACTGGGTTTGCAACAACACTTCTCTGCAATTTCTTGCAGTCTTGGGCAGAATTGTTCCAAAACCAAGTTGTGATGCAGCCCGACAGTATGCCTTCGATGGTGCATCTGTAGAAGTTTGTAAGAGTCGCTGTAGTCACACCTCAGTCTCCATAGAAAGTAAATGCCTTCTTGGCTGTCACATCAATGTGGTCAGTCTTTTTCTTTAGTCTTTAGAGATACAGCGTGGAAACAGACCCTTCAGCCCACCGAGTCTGCACCTGCCAGTGATCCCCAGGCGTTAACATTACCCCACACACACTAGGGACAATTTACACTTATATCAAGCAAATTAATCTACAAACCTGGACGTCTTTGGAGTGTGGGAGAAAACCGAAGATCTCGGAGAAACCCCAGGCGGTCACGGGGAGAACGTACAAACTCCATATAGACAGCACCCGTAGTCGAGATCGAACCCGGTCTCTGGCGCTGCAAGCGCTGTAAGGCAGCAAGTCTACCGCTGCACCACCGTCCTGGACAGTGATCGGTCCTCAACAGATAGATCATTGATAACATTAATGCCAAGGAACTTAAGACATTGGGCTATGCCCATTAAGGATTGAATCTGCCTTGGGTAGCGAATTCCAAATATTCCAAAAAACTCCAAACAGCATCTCATATTTCGCTTGGGCAGCTCACAACCCAGCGGTATGAATATTGACTTATCTAACTTCAAGTAACCCTTGCTTTCTCTCCCTCTCCATCCACCCCCCATCCTAGTTATCGGACTAGTTTGACTGTCCTCCTGATTAAATTTCACTTTGTATGCCTCGTTGTCACCTTCCCCGAGCTAACAGTGATCTATTCTACATTTTCCTTGACCTTCGTCCCCTTTGATCCCTCGTTTTCACGCCTTACCCTTCCATATCTCTATGTCTCCCTCTCCCCTGACACCCAGTCTGAAGAAGGGTCTCGACCCAAAATATCACCCATTACTTCTATCTAGAGATGCTGCCTGTCCCGCTGAGTTACACCAGCATTTTCTGACTACCAAAGATTCATCACCCTCTATCATGTACTGGCGAGCAAGCAACAACATGTTTTTCACTGTACCTTGGTACATGTGACAATAAACTAAACTAAACTGAACTGAAATAAGCTCTGGCTGAAGACATTTCTCCTCGTCTCTGTCTTGTACTCCGTTTGTAAGGATTTTGAGAGCTTTGGCACTTTCTGCTTGGAATCTAGTAAACTGGAGCCCACAGCACTAACCTGCCCTAACTTCAGTATCAATCACCTCTGAGTTACAAATCTCACTCGAGGAGATTGTGTAAAAGATTGTGATTTTCTTTTTTAAATCGCCGTGCCCCAGGTTAATCTCGCGTGGCAGGGTTAAATGCGGATAGATGGCGGAAAGTAAAGTGAACCCGCCCCTCGCTTTAATTAATGTTATATGTGATCTGAAATTTCATAATGGGACAGTGTAGACAAAGCTTCATTTTGTTTGAAACTGTGACTGGCCTCATCTTGGATTGAATAATACGTCCTTGCCCTGCGACTGTTGATATGGAAGCCTCCTGCGGTTTAGCCCTGAGCCATTGATATACCGGCAATGAGGCACACACCAAGCTGGCAGTAACAGAGGCCGCATAGTTTAGCAAATGTCAAACGCTGCTTGTGGATTTGAAGGAAAATTCACGTTGATAATGACAATGCATTTTCTGCCGTGGCCACATCCCTCGAAAGTAAATATGTGCTCTTTCAGGCTGCGGGAGTTTGAATTCAGATTGGTGCAGTGATGAACAGCCGTTCCATTTTATTTTTACTGGTGTTGACATTGACTATTTATATTGACAAATGTAATCAGTGCTGGCAGCCAACAAGTTGTTAAATAATGCTTCTTCTTCTTCATGCCAGTGCGTTGCTTTTCATTGGCTGGATTTCAGAGCCATAAAGCAAACACATCTTAGAAGTCATTTCAATCTTTCAGGGGAAAAAAAAACTCATTTTGTTGCTTTTCTATTTTTCTTCCTTCCCTACGCAACACCCATCTCACAGAGCTCGCGACATCATCCCAATGCGTCTGGTTTGCAGTTAGTGTGATTTGTGCAGTGATGGTCGGAATGAAATGCGGTGAATATCAGGTTTTTTTTCTCCCCCACTGAAATTGATTTTTCACCTGTTTGGAGTCTGATTGCTTTTCCATTGCAATTGAGAGCGTTGGAGTTGAGATGGATATTGCGATGCCGAGATAGTTCGAGAGTTATTATGCTCAGAATCCATGGGCTCCTGTGATAATGTGAATGCTTGGTAGATTAAGAGACAACATTGAGTGAACACAGGTGCCTGGCAGTATTTTTGAAGATTTGCAGAGTTGATCTAATCACTAATTTTCCCTTAGCCAAAGTGCATCTCTCCTAAAAGGCCAAACTGGTCATTTAGCTAACTGCTGCCTGCACTGCTGCCTGCACTTCTCAGTATCTCAGTAGGGAGATTTAACTTAAAAATGATCGCAGAGCACATTTACCACAGATATACTGGGGTTGGAGGTTAAATTATGAGATCAAACAAAGAAAAATGGAAACCTCAGCTGGTTACTGTTTAATTTTGAGGGACGATTTCAACAACTGTGCTTATCTCGTCTTATGTGTTGAATATTAGGTAGGGATCTTGTTGAGGTGTTAACGATAACTGAAAGAATCGAAGGCATAGATAAAGGAAGCAGTTCCTCAGGCTGCTGAATACAGGATTGGGGAACAAACAATTGACTTAGACCCCTTCAGAGGTGATGTTAGAACCATCCATCACACAACAAGGACACAAGGAGCTGAAGACGTTAGAATCTTGAGTAAAATACAGGTCCACCACAGATTGCCCTGCACCCTTGGTTCCAGAACCTTTCTGGATTAGCTGTTTTGCCAGACCAACAGATGTTACAGCCTCCAAGAGGAGTCCAACGGCATCGGAACGGTCCGCCAAGGACCCCAAGGGGCCCACAAAGTCGGCCATGGAAGTCGGCTATGGGAAATGATCTGCCAGCTCTGACCAGGCCAGTTCCAGAGCGCCGGCCACAGGGGGAAATTTGACCTCCTGATCGGCTGCGAAAGTCCCGATGAGGTCAAGATCGGCCGCCTCACCCGGCCTAGCACCACGTTTTTGGGGAGACTTTCGATGGGGATTTCAAGCGCTGCTCTCATAATTTAGTTCGGATTAAAGGAAATACTGGACCACTATTTGCCGCAAAGTCGATGGTGGGCCGGACTTGTCCGGTGGCCGCTGCTAACAAGGTCGGGCCTGGCGGACGAAGTGGCCCGCAGACAACAAGAGACAAGGATGGGCCTGGTCACCGAGCGAGGAGGGCCGTCGGTGAGCGTGGAGGGCCTATGGTGAGAGGGTGGAGGTACGTAGGTGAGAGTGCACGGCCGTCCGTGAACGAGGAGGGCTGTCGGTGAGCGAGAATGGCCGTAGGGTGAGTGAGAAGGGTCGTCGGTGAGAGTGGAAGGACGTCAGTGAGAGTGGTGAGCCGCCGTCCGCGTGAGTGCCGGCGGGAGGCCGAGGGACAGGCCAGTGTGTGTACTTACGGTCGGGTGCCTGAGGGTGTGCGCCGCTGAGAACAAAGAGAGCCCGGGCATGGGGGAACCGAGAACAAAGAGCGACTTGGGGGTGGGGAGGGCCGAAAGGAAGAGGGATCATCGGGTGTATATTGAATACTTTTGTAACTTTGTTGCCACCCTATCTTTGCACGCGTGTGTATTGTATGCAAACAAAGGATTTCACTGTACCAAGTAGATATAACTATAAAGTATCTATATTTCAATCGATCAAGCCACAGAGTGAAACATATAGTTCTCAGCATTGTAGAGACAAACCCAGCAATTCGTGTCACAAGCCTCGGTTGGTTATCTTGCTAGCGAGCTCTTCTTCTCTCCAGATGTTTATTAATTGAGAAAGTCTGATAAAAGGCCAACAATGAGGACACAGAACAGCATCAATGTTTAAACCAAGGTTAATCAAAGGGTAGTGTAAGGTGACACCATACCTGCTCTGTACATGGTGGAACGCGGAGCAGACTGGACAAACCCTGATGAGTTTGCAGACTCTGTCCGCCTGAGCAGAATGACTTTTAGAGATAATTTGTGAACCTTGACTTAACCACAATGAAAATGCAAAAGGAAGGAAGTGTTTGTAGGATGGGTTGTTTGGAGCTTAAGGATGAACAAGGAAGTTTAAAGGATAATTGGTCCCAGCTGACAAGAAAGGCAGGCTAGACAAAAAAGAGTCAGGGCAGGAGGTCTGCACCAAGGCTG
This sequence comes from Malacoraja senta, assembly GCA_038087875.1. Lineage (NCBI taxonomy): Eukaryota > Metazoa > Chordata > Chondrichthyes > Rajiformes > Rajidae > Malacoraja > Malacoraja senta. The sequence continues at coordinate 16,129,553 of CM075980.1, forward strand.
AAGAAATAAACTATTTCAGGCTGAGCAGCTGGGTCTGATCAGGATTGATTAGGCAATGGAAAGGTGAATCTTGCACACTCTCACAGGCCCGTGCACTGACGGAAAAAAATGTGACTGGCAAACTATTAGTAAATGCACAACCTGATTCCAGCTAGGTTGTAGTGATTGTGAACAAACTGCCCGCATTCCTCTTCTGTGTTAACATCAAAAGAACTGTGTCCGAGGCTTTACTTCACCAGATGCAAAATGGAGAACTGCTTCAGAGAGCTGGGGCAGCACGGTGGCGCAGCGGTGGAGTTGCTGCCTCACAGTGCCAGAGACCCGGGTTCGATCCTGACTGCGGGTGCTGTCTGTACGGAGTTTGTACGTTTTCCCTGTGACCGCTTTCTAAAGGTGCTCCGGTTTCCTCCCACACTCCTAAGACGTGCAAGTTTGTAGGTTAATTGGCTTTAGTAAATTGTCTCTAATGTGTAGGATAGTGCTAGTGTACAAGGTGGTCGTTGGTCTGTGCGGACTAGGTGGGCCAAGGGGCTTCTTTCCACACTGTATCACTAAAACTAAAAACTAACTGGGGTATGAGACTGATTGTCTGCCTGTGTGAGTTGATGCAGCCACGCTACAGAGCTGTGAGGTTCTGCACAGGACTACGGGTGAACTTTTCCCCCATGCCAAGTCATTTAATTAAATTCTCCAGTTTTAAGCAACACTCCCCTTTCCACTTCACTCTCTCTTAACTGCAACCTTTTCTCCCTCTGTCCGCCTCCCTTGTCCCCTCTCACTTGTACCCCTTCCTCTAGCTTTACCTTTCACTCCTCCTCTTCTCTCCATATCTGACACCCTTTTGTCTTCTGTTCACCACTAACCTTCACATACTCCACCCGTCTGCCAATCACACCCCTAATCCTGTATCCACCTATCTCTCGCCAGGTTTTTTGTCCTCCCCTCTTGGTCAGATGCTTTCTCCCCTATACTACAATCAGTCTGAAGAAGGGTCCTGGCCCATTAGGTCATCTATCCCTGCCTTCCACAGATTCTCCATGACCCGCTGAGTCTCTGTGTTTGATAAAAATAACTTTGTGTTATGCAAAAAAATATCTTTGCCTCCTACTTAATTTTCTGTCCTCCTGCGCTGCTCAATGCCAGATGCTTTGTGTTCCACAGACACTAGCTTCTGCTCAGTGCCTGGCTGTTACTTTCATTCTCTCATTGACCCATGGCAGGCCAGAATTTATTGACCATCGCAGTACATGGACCATCGCAGTACACGCGTACTCCCAATCCATTAGTGGTCGGGTCCAGAAAGTTGACCCCACTAGGAGGAAGATAGAGCAGAGCATTTGCAAGTCAGGGTGGTTTGGGACTTTGAAAGGAGCTCACAGACCATGGTACTTCCATGGGAACCACAACCCTGGACAATGGGTGGGTGTGTACGTGGGACTTTCTGGATGAACATTGGCACTGGGTGCTGGTGAGTTTCTTTGCCGTGGAGGCAGCAGAGCGAAGCATTAATTTGACCTTACCGCATGCCCCCCCAAGGTCAATTTTAACGTCTTTATGAACAAAAGCACAGATCAAGGACTGGATCAAGGATCATCCTATTGTGCAGGGTTTAGGATCCCACAGCCTCTGGTCAGAAACGGAGCCAATATCAAAGGAAGTTGGAGATAATAGAAAAACGATACCTGACCCGTGACAATCTCTTGGTGTGGTTACTTGGCACTGGGCCAGGAAAGTATAATGCATTCATTTAAGTTCACGGAAGATTGCAATGCGAAGGTATTGGTTTTCCAGTTGCCTGTTACAGGAATTTTCGGTGAATGCCAAGCTTTTGATGTCTCATGCTCGTTTGAACAGAGCAGAAGATTAGATTATTTGCACCCTGTCCAGTGCTCCATCCAGTAAGTGGAAAATGTGCAGAAATGTGCACTCTGCTTCGAGGGCTTAAATAAAACCAGTGGGCTATTAGTGCTTTGTGAGTGATGATGTTTCTTCACCCTCTGAGCTCAGTCGGTGCAGTCACGGCATTTGATACTCAACTCCACATTCCTGAGATACCCGACAAAACTCAAAGTTCCCCATCCCACTGTGATCGTCAGGGATATGGATTACCAAAGTTCCGATCGCCCAATCAAAGGGACAATACTCTGGAATTTAGTCAACCTTCACATTTATTCGGCTTTAGTCTGACAAATTTTCACTCGCTGCCCAAGATGGGGTTGTGTGAAGAGGGAATTTGATCTTGGCGAAATCAGTGATCTGCTGAATGTAGCGGATTTCCAATTCTGCGCTGGTTAAAGGAGGCAGGTTTAGTGGAGCCCATTCCATTCTGCACGGCTCCCAGCATCAGTGTTAAGGGGCTGTCCCACTTGGACGACCTAATCCACGAGTTTAGAAGACCCTAGACGAGTTGAAAAAATGTCACGGTCGTGTTGACTCGTCGAAGTAAAAGACCTCCTATGACCTCCTACGACTATGTCTACGACCTCCTGCGACTGTGTCTATGACCTCCTACGACCCCCCTCGACCTCAGTCTTCCACACCTAAGACCAACTACGACTAGTTACGAGTGGAAATGATCACTTGATAAAATGATGTCATGTTGCTTTTTTTTTCTCGGGCCAGTTACCGACCTACGACTATCTACGACTACCATCATGATCTACTACGACTATCTACGACTACCTACGACTATCTACGACTACCTACGACTATCTACGACTACCTACAACTACCATCATGACCTACTACGACCTACCTACGAGTAAAAGGTATCAAATTTTTCCATGCCAACCTTTTTTTTTTACTCGTGGACATTTTTTATCAGGCTGGAAAAAAACGCCGCGACCTACTTGAGGCCACGAGTACACGGAGACCACTCACGAGCATGAGGAAGAGTTACGAAGACCTCCTACAACCTCCTACGACCTTGTGGGGACCATGCTGCGAGTATGAGTCAAGGGCAACCTCGGCCAATTAGGTCGTGAAAGTGGGACAGGGGCTTTAAAGGTTGAGGAAAAAGAAAGTATGTTGGTCCTACCTTCACATGCATCCTTAATGATCACAGGTTAAGAATGTACAAATAAGGTAGATTGATGTGGAGGAGGTAGTGCACATCAATGATAACATTTTGCAAAAATAAATTATTTAAATCAATCAGTAAAACACAAATTGTTGGAGGAACTCAGCGGGTCAGGCAGCATCTGTGGACGGAATGGACACACGCTGTCTGACCCACTGACTTTCTCCAGCATTTTATGTTTTGCTTAAGATTCCAGAGAATTATGTTCTGCACTCTGCATCTTTCTCTTTGCTCTACCTAGTGTACGTGAGTTTGACATGATTGTAATTTTGTGTGGTATTATCTGATCTCATTGGATAGCACGCAAAACAAAGCTTTTCACTGTACCTCGGTACACACAACAATAATACAATCTTAACCTCCAACATCCGCCATCTCTTGTGTGTCTCTTTGTTTTCATGAATGCTTTCCCTATATTTGATTGGAAAAAATGTGATGTAATCTTGCCCGAGAATGTATTTTAAGCTGCATTATCGTCACGAGAGACGCAAAATGCTGGAGTAACACAGCAGGACTCCATTAGTACTCATGATTAGTACAGGTGTCAGAGGTTATGGGGAGAAGGCAGGAGAATGGGGTTAGGAGGGAGAGATACATCAGCCATGCTTGAATGGCGGAGTAGACTTGATGGGCTGAATGACCTAATTCTACTCCTATTCCTTATGGCCTTATGATCTTATGACAGGCAGCATCTCTGGTGAGAATGAATGGTTGACTTTTTGGGTCGAGACCATTCTTCAGACCTTATTGTCAATGCCCTTTGATAAGTTATTTGTGACTTTTATATTAAATCTACAGATTGGTGTTTGGTATTGAGGCATTAAGAGAAACTTCAGTTCACCAATCGTGACAGGTGCAGAGATTCAGCAAAGGTGAATGCTCTGGAGCGTCCTGAGCAGTCGGTTCCAGTAAGTGTGCAAGCTTATCCTCTGGTCAGGCCCACAACACAGCTCTGCACCGATCTTCTGCCCTGCCTCCAGTCAACTTCCAGTCCTTCTGCAACCGCTCCACCGGCGAATCCCAGATGATGCCACACCAAGCTCTCTGAGCTTTCAATGGGACTCAGCCAAGCAACACCACTTAGGGCAGCACAGTGGCACAGCGATAGAGCTGCTGTCTAGCAGCCCCAGAGGTTCGATCCGGACCTCGGGTGCTGTCTGCATGGAGTTTGCATGTTCCCCCTGTTCCTCCAGGTGCTCCGGTTTCCTCCCACTTCCAAAGGCACTGCGGGTTTGTAGATTAATTGGCCCTCTGTAAATTGCCCCTGGTGTGTAGGGAGTGGATGACAAAGTGGGATAACAGAACTAGTGTGAACGGGTGATTGATAGTCGGCATGGACTCGGTGGGGTGAAGGGACCTGTTTCCATTGGTTTTATCCTACACACTAGGGACAATTTACAGAAGCCAATTAACCTCCAACGGTTGGCAAAACGTTGCCTATCCATTCCCTCTACAGATGCTGCCTGGCCCGCTGAATTTACTGCAGTTTATCAGTGATGCGAAGTGCCTTGAAAATTATCACAAAACAACCAGATCATTGTAAAAGCTCATTTGGTTTCCCAACACTCTTCGGGGAAGGAAAGCTGGCATCCTCACATAAGCCTCTATTGTGTTTTAGATCATATTCTGATATGGCCAACGAAACTATTCAATTCAATGGCTAATTAGGGAATGACATTACACCGTGACCTTGAGAATGGTTCAATGGTACTTTATTATCCCATGTACCTAGATGCAGTGAAATTCCTTTCTTGCAAATACTTCAGTAAAATATGTACTATGCACAAGCACAATTACGCTTAGGACAAGAGTGTAAGAACAATAGATCACACTGAGGTGATACACAAGAGTCGCCACGTTTCTGGCACCATCGTGCAACCTGCAAGTTTCAAAGTTCTTAAAAGTATAGAGTTCCATCAATACCTAAGCCTTGCCCATGTAAACTGGCCGCTTATGTGAGATTGTAACTTGGTGAATCTATATCATACACATAGCCATTTCATTGGCATTGAGTAATAACCACATTGGTCATCTTGGGAAGGCTGCAGGGGGCTAATGTGAGGTCACATTGGAGCGGAGGCCACTCTTCAGAGAGTGTGCTGTGAGACTGGAGATAGGACTTCCCAGTGCCCATGTTAACTGAGGGAGGTTGGCTTGCCTTGTCTCAAACTGGACTAATGAAGTCACAAAGTGCTGGAGACACTCAGCGGTTCAGGAAGCATCTCTGGAGGACGTGGATGGGTGACGTTTCTGAAGAAGGGTCCCAACCTGAAACATCACCTCTCCATTTTCTCCAGAGATGCTGTGTTAAGGGCCTGTCCCACTTTCACAACCTAATTCACGACCTCTGCCGAGTTTGCCCTTGACTCATACTCGCAGCATGGTCGTCACGAGGTCGTAGGAGGTCGTAGGTAGGTCGTGATGCTAGTCGTAGGTACTCGTGGCATCAAGTAGGTCGGGGCATTTTTCTAGCATGATGAAAAATGTCCACGAGTAAAAAAGGTCGTGAATTAGGTCGTGAAAGTTGGACAGGCCCTTTACTCCAGCACTTTGTGTCTTTTTTTTTTGTAAACCAGCATCTGCTGCTCCTTGTGTTTCCATTGAAATAATGGAGCGCAGGAGGACTACAGTGCTCTTTGCTCCTTCCCGAATGAAGAAAAGTTTGATAAACCAGGGAGATTTCTGGAGCATTTAACCAAGCTGCAACCAATTTGGGGGTTATTTGAAGGAATGGTATAGAAGCAGATTTGACCCATGTGTTCCAGACCTGGGAGCGTTTTCAATGTGTACCAGATGCTCGCAACTGTAAAGAACTCCAGTCCATCTCTCATCTTGATAAAAGAAAGAAACTTCAGCAAAAAAAAAAGCAAAGTCTTTTGACGGTGAACTGCAGAGGATAAATATCGACCACTGGAGAAGAATTGTAACGTCTTGAGTTGTTCAAAGCTGGAAGGGGGCCAGCATTATGGAAGGGTTGAAGGGGAGGGGAGCCTCTCTTTATGGTGCAACAATTGAACGAGTTCCAATAAATCCCACAGAGAGTGTTGCACTTTAGAATCTCGGTCGAGGTTGTGCTTTAGAATCTCAAAACATTTAGTGTGCGTCCCGCCTTAAAAATAAACATAAGCTTGCCTTCGTCGCCGAGTCTGTTGCGAAGTAGGAATGACTAATTCAGTGGCATGGAGATTTCATTTTAACCAATTTCCCTCTTATCAAAGAACATGAACCATTTTAACCCCCCTTCCCTTCCCTATGTTGACCTTTCTGTCCTGGGCCTCCTCCATTGCCAAAGTGACACCACACACCACGCTGAGGAACAGCGCCTCACATTACCCTTGTGCAGCTTACAATGTAAGGTATGAACATTGAACGCGCCAATTTTAGGTCATGAACCAATAAACATCCCCTCCCCCCTTTCCCCCCCTTTCCCTGCTCCTTGACTAGGCACCCCTTTCTCCACTCCCTCCTCCCTCCATCCCCTTCCACCTATATTCCCTCCTCTGGCTTCACAATTTGTACTTCTTCTATCCTTACCTCACACGTTTTGTCTTTTCATCTCTGGCTTTTTGTCCAACAATCTGCCAATCACCCCCCCACCCCACCCCACCTGTATCCACCTATCACTGGCTAGCCCCCCTCCTCTATTCCAGCTTTCTCACCCCAACCCACCCCATCACCATCAGTCTGAAGAAGGGTCCCGACCCAAGATGTCACCTATCCACATTCTCCAGAGATGCTGCCCCACCCGCTCCAGCACTTTCTGTCTTCCTGTTTGCGTAAACCTGCATCTGCTGTTCCACGTTTCTAGTGGGAAACTTGTGTTCTATAGGAGGAGAAAGTTTAAAAGGATATTTCAATTTGGCTGAGGTTAAGAGGACAAAGCTGTCTGCTTTTGAAATAGAAATGCCCGTCAGGAGATAGAGAAGTAACTAATTAATGGTGTTTATTCCGAGTTAGAGAGAGAGTGGCGATAAAACAGGAATTGATCAATACAGGAGGAAAAGAAAAAAAACAACAGTTTGAGTAGGTGGCGGAAAGCAAGATAAATACAGTGAAAGAGTGGTTGGTCACAAAGGGGATGGATGGGCAAGCTAGATACATGAGTTGAGACAAAAATTCAAGTTGATAGATCAGAGAGAGGGCATCAATGGGAACATAGGTATTGGAAGAGGGAGGGGAGGAGTATACAGTCAGATAGGACAGACAAGTGAAGGGAGACAGTCGATGTATACAGAGCTAAAGCTACAGACAGATAAATGAGGAGTGATAGGTAACAGATGGAATAGAAGAAGCTGGTAGAGCCGCTGCCTCACAGCGCCAAAGACATCAGGTGCTGTCTGTGTGGAGTTTGCACGTTCGCCCTGTGACCTCTGGGTGCTCCGGTTTCCTCCCACATCCCAAAGACGTGCGGGTTTGTAGGTTAATTTGTCCTGGTGTGCAGGGAGTGGATGAGAAAGTGGGATAACAATAAACTAGTGTTAAATGGTGATCGATGGTTGGTGTGGACTTGGTTGGCCAAAGGGCTTTTTTCAATGATCAATCAAGAAAGGGAAGGGGTGATGCAAGATCAATGGAACAAACACCAGATATTACATTCTTTTGCAAGGCCCCTATGACAGCCCACAGTGAGGAACACAGTGCATACCTTGAGATGATTTCTTGTACAACTAAATTACGTATTCCAATTAAGCTCTGTGCAAAGAAATCCAATGATATCTACATCCTCTTATTTGGTGTGTAGAAAGTGAAGCCAAAACACATGGTACAAAAAGAAGCAATGAAAAGGAAAGCTGTAAGAATGAGCACCTGCATGAAGGTGGCCACAAAGATGGACACAAAATGCTGGAGTAACTCAGCGGGTCAGGCAGCATCTCTAGTGAGAAGGAATGGGTGATGTTTCGGGCCGAAACCCTTCTTCACCCTGGGTGGACTGGAAACAACACTGGGGTGGTGGCGGTGGGGGGGGGGGGGGGGGGTTGTAGAGAGACTGGCCACAGACATATTGATAATGAAGCGTTGACATAGTCAAGGATAGATGCAACAAGTTGAATTGGAGAGCATGTAGGAAGGAACTGCAGATGCTTGCTTCTACCAAAGAAAGACACAAAGTGCTGGAGTAACTCAGCAGGTCTGGCAGCATCTCTGGAGAAAAAGGATGGGTGACGTTTTTTTGGAACCCTTCAGACTTTCAGACTTTCAGTTCCAACCCATCATTTTTCTCCAGAGATGCCGCATGACCCATTACTCCAGCGCTTTGTGTCTATCTTTGAATGTTGAGAGCATTGGGTTGTGGAGTAGCTATTTCAGGAGTTGGGATATGATGTCAGACATTAGGGAGGCATCAAAGGATGAGAACAAGTTAAAATGTGTGATGGACATGATTCCCAATGGAGCAGCAGATGTTTGCTCCATCAGATCATTCTTACAGTTACGTTGAAGTCTTGCTTCAAGTTGGAAATGTTCGGTAAACATACAATATTTTCCATTAGTGAGCTTTGAAAGCAATCAAAAGAAGCTTAAGAAATTCTGTAGAAAGGTTTGCACAAAGATAAATTTGAATGTTTGAAATCATCGTTCAGATCTAGGTGAGAGTTAATGATGGAAAGATGCCTGAATTTGAACAAAGCAGTGACAGCTGTGATTAATAGAGCTGTTTGCTTGTTAAAATGCAACTGTTGTCAGTTATCTGGTTGTGCGGTATGATTGGGCATGGAGTACATTAAGGCAGAAAGACGATGTTTTAATGACATAGACATAGTATGCAAAGCAAGTGACCAAAGCAAGGAAAATGGAGACACAATGAACTGCAGATGCTGGAATCTTGTACAAAACCCAGAGTACTGGAGGAACTCAGAAGGCCAGGCAGCATCTGTGAGGGAAAGAACTGCAGATGCTGGGTTATACACTGAAGACAGATGCAAAATGCTGGAGTAACTCAGCAGGACAGGCTGCATCTCTGGAGAGAAGGAATGGGTGACATTTCAGGTTGAGACCCTTCAGTCTGAAGAAGGGTCTCGACCCGAAACACCAGCCATTCCTTCTCTCCAGAGATGCCGCCTGTCACGCTGAGTTACTCCAGCATTTTGTGTCCATCTCCAGCATCTGTGAGGGAATGGACAGTCAATGTCTTGGATTGGCAACCTTTCTCCAGACTGTAGAACATGCTCGCCCTAAACGTTGTATGTCCTTTCACTCAACACGAGCTGCCCTGAACCGTTGTGTTCCTCCAGCACTTTGTGCTTTGGCCTGACACCAAACCTGTGTCCCAATTGCACTGTGGTTACCAAGCATTCCACACTGCCCACCACGCAGAGGTAACGGCGAACTTCAATACATTCAACCATTTTAACCACAGAGTCCAACCAAGTAGCATCGGAGAAATGACTGAGCAGAACTGGGGAGATACCAGACTGCTGACATTGGCTGGGATTTAGTTCCATGCACTCTGAGCCACGCGATTTAAGTGTTGGAATTCTCCGTGCTTGCTAGTTGAAATAATGAAACATTTGATGCTTGAGAATTGTGAAAGAAGACGGTTATGGGTGTGGCGTATTTGGCCTCCGTCCTCACATTCCCAACTGTGAGCCTCGACTGTAAACAGCCAGAGTCCAGCCAGACAACCAATGTTCTCACATGATTACAGTTTCTACAAAAATATTTAGCGTCATTAGAATCTTAAAGTGACAGTCGGGGCAAGCGAGCGAGAAATAGAGAAATGCACCAGGAGAAAGGAAGGGAGGAGGGCAGCTATGCAAATTCTTTGGGGAGGCAGACTTATTTATTGACTGAGACAAAGAAAGGAAGCGAGAGATGTGGGATTCATTAAGAAAAAGGTAGATTTATTCATTTTCAGAGACAATTGCTCTGGCATTGTCTTGGAGGGTCAGCGCAGATCCAAAAAAGACAATGCCGGGCGGAGGCATAAGACTGAGGAGAGTGAATGTGCGGTCCCTCATCTCGCTACTACCATCAGGAAGAAGCTACAGGAGCTTGAGAACCGTGACCTCCAGGTTCAAGAACAGCTTCTCTCCAGCAACCATCAAGCTCGTGAACACTGCACAACACTAACCACTACCTCAGTAACTGTGATCTTTGATGGACTGTTTCTTTGGTTGCACCACAGACATTGGTTTTTGGGCTATTATGGTCGCCTAATATTATTTTATTGTATTTTTGACAGTTATATATATTTTTTTGTACTTTTGTATCAATGGGCTTGTAAGACCTGGTGGGCCGTGGCCTGCGGCCTGTGGGGGGAAGCCGCCAAGCCTGATCCCTTGCTCGTCCCCCGAAGACCAGAGACCAGAGAGGAGGGAGCCGTCGACGATAGATGCGACAGAGCACGGCCACTCTCCTCCTGCTCTGGCCTACCGCGGCTTCAAGGTGGGCTGCGCGATGTGCCCCCGGGGCCCAAAGGTAGACGGGTGAGTTGGGGGACATCGGTACACTGGACAATCCAGATGATGGCGATGGCTGACAGGCCTGCAACATCCTGGGGCTCACCTGGATCGGGCACTGCTCCATAAGACCTGGAGCACGGACTGGACTTCCAAAATGGCGCTCAGAAAAAGGCCCTGGTGCCACTTGAATGTGGTCTCAGTAGACTACTTCTGTACACTTCGCTAATCAGGGGTTGTGCTTAGGTGTGACAATACTTTACTGAACTGCTTGCAAAACAAAGATTTCACTGAGCATTTGCACTTGTGGCAATAAAGCGCCATTGACCATGGCAGCTGCAGCAAGTTTCATTACTCCATTGTCGGTACATATGACAATTAAAATCTCTTGACTCTTGACGTGACTCTCAATGCCATAATCTTCAGGCATCTTCCAAAGAACCTTCGAATGTGCCCTGATTGTTACAACCTTTATGGTTTTGTAGCTGTTGAACTATTTGATGAGCCATGAGTCAATTCAGACCAAATCTTCTTTTCAAACGGAACATAACAGTTTTGGTAGCAATTAATTATTTTTTTTCTTTGCTTTTGATCCATTAGGGTAAGGGTAAGAGTTTTGAGCATCATGCTTTCTGGCATTGAATGAGAAGCCTGATGTAAGGAAATATTTACTCAAGTGTAGTCAACAATTCCAAGGGTCTAATGCCTAATAAATATGGAATGTAGTCACAGAGTCACCAAGCTGTACGGCATGGAAACAGGTCCTTCGGCCCACCTTGTTGGCAAGTTAGAATACTGTGCTAGTCCCATTTGTCTGCATTTAGCCCATAGGCCCTAAACCCTTCCAATCCATATTTCTGTCCAGAATATCTTTTGAAAGTGGGAATTGTCTCTGCTCCTACAGCTTCCTCTGGCATGTCACGCTGAGTGAAAAAGTCATTCGAGGTCCCTCGTGATCTTGTATACCTTGATAAGGTCACTGAAGATAGACACAAAATGCTGTAGTAACTCAGCAGGACTGAAGGGTTTGAAGAAGGGTCACCCATTCCTTCTCTTCGGAGATGCTTGCCCGTC
>CM075980.1:16141302-16255503 GCA_038087875.1 Malacoraja senta
TAAAAGACACTCGGACATGTATGTGGATGGGAAAGGTTTAGAAGGATATGGGTCAAATGCAGTCAAATAGATACATAGATACATAGAAAATAGGTGCAGGAGTAGGCCATTCGGCCCTTCGAGCCTGCACCGCCATTCAATATGATCATGGCTGATCATCCAACTCAGTATCCCGTACCTGCCTTCTCTCCATACCCCCTGATCCCTTTAGCCACAAGGGCCACATCTAACTCCCTCTTAAATATAGCCAATGAACTGGCCTCAACTACCCTCTGTGGCAGAGAGTTCCAGAGATTCACCACTCTCTGTGTGAAAAAGTTTTTCCTCATCTCGGTCTTAAAGGATTTCCCCCTTATCCTTAAGCTGTGACCCCTTGTCCTGGACTTCCCCAACAATGGACTAGCTTGGATGGGGAATCTTGGTTAGCATGGACGAGTTGGGCTGCAGGGCCTGTTTCCTTGCTGTATGACTCTATGACTCTATGTATGAAAGTTATTAAAAGCCATTCAAAGGCAGAACCTGGCTTACAGGTTTACAAAGCTGAACGCTGCAAAACGTCATGTACTGGGAATAACAGATGAGAAATATAATCGCACAGTTAGAAGTCATTTTGTTTTAATCAAGTACGTTGTTATGGGGTTCGATGGTGAGTCCTTTATTTTGAATTATTGCACAGAAACAAAATTTACTGATGGAATTACTGTCCTGTATGTTTACAATACTGTGAAATAAAACAACTTATTGATTTGTATGTAGCCTTGGTGGAACAGGCTTCTGAGAGCTTGAAGAAGCACATTCTCCAGAGGCTCAAATGCACTGACACCCAAGTGCAGCAATACTGGCGCCAAAAGAGAAAGCATTATAGGCCAAGGGTCCCATCTGTTTTGTCTCTGAGTATAACCTAACTGCATCCTTTCAGAAGAAAGGTCCCGACACAAAACGCCGCCTGTCCATTCTCACCTTAGATGCTACTTGACCTGTTGAGTTCCAGAAACACTTTTTGTTTTGCTGAAGATTGCAGCATCTGCAGTCTCATGCATCTCCATACGTTTATAAGTTATGGGAGCATAATTAAGCCATTCGGCCCATCAAGTCTACTCCGCCATTCAATCATGGCTGATCCATCTTTCCCTCACAACTTTTCAGCTTTTGGTGGGTAAGTGTTCTTCAGATAAGTCAGCTTTACACCTCGGCCACTTGTCGGCAATTCCATCGGAAAAGCAGATTTAAAATCACCCCTCTCTCTTTGGGAGGTGAGCTCGATCCTTTTTTCCTTCCGTATAGATGCCGACTTTGAAACATGTCGATGCCAATTAAGAGGAATGGTATAAGTCTGGTGTGGCAGAACGTGGAACATTTTTTCTGTGTCTGTGGCAGCAGACATTCTGAAAAGAAACCCCTTGGACCAACTAGAGGTGGCACAGTGGCGCAGGGGTAGAGTTGCTGCCTTACAGCACCAGAGACCCAGGTTCGATCCTGACTACGAGCACTGTCTGTACGGAGTTTGTCCATTCTCCCCGTGGGTTTTCTCCGGTTGCTCCGGTTTCCTCCCACACTCCAAAGACGTACAAGTTTGTAGGTTAATTAACTTCAGTAAAGTAAATTGGCCCTAGTGCGTAGGCTAGTGCTAGTGTACAGGGATCGCTGGTCAACACGTACACAGTGGGCCGAAGGGCCTGTTTCTCTAGAACTAAATTAAACTAAACTAAACTAATGTTGAAACACCCATGTATGGGATGGAACTGCAGATGCTGATTTAAACTGAAGATAGACACAAAAAACGGTGCGAATCCCTTTGAAAGCCAGAAAGGATGTTTCCAGACCCAAAATGCTGGAGTAACTCTGTGGGACAGGCAGTATCTCTGACCCATTCCTTTTCTCCTGAGATGCTGTCTGGTCCGCTGAGTTACTCCAGCATTTTGGGTCTAGAAACATCCTTTCTGGCTTTAAAGGGTTAATGGTGTCAACCCTTTATTGATACATTTTTATACGTATATATATAACTGTGATGTTTAGAAATATTTGGATTTGTTGTAGCAACCATGCTCCTTTACATAGTTGGAAGCCCTTTATTTAAACAAACATGGATGCATTGCCCAGTCTAAATGTGTCATTTATTAAAACCTTGGCAACATGCGTCCTCCCCTCAAAAAAAAATGAAGCCTCCCTCGCAGATTTAGTAAAAGAGACAAAAAATCGCCCTTTCTCCTCCGCCTGTCTAGACTCTTCCAGAGCTGTCACAAGTAAAAATTTCACACAAAAAAAAAAAAATCAAATTTTCTCAACATAGCTTTCCGACGAGCTCACATCTGAGCACGTAAATGTGTTTCGTTTTTTTTTTAATTAAGCTGTCTCTCTGCATTTTTCTCTCGCATTCCCTCTTCACAGTTCTCCCTTAAATCACAGGCTCCCAGTCCTTCTCCGGAGCCAAGCCACTCGTTTCTCAACTGATACCCAGTGTCTGTGATCCTCACAGCCTTGTTGTTAGTGAGAGCACCAGTGAGAGTGTTGAAAAACGGTGTCTGATAAAGCTGGTACTGAGAACCAGTCGCTTGGGATGGAATGGGATGGAACGGGATAAAACGGGATGGAACGGGATGGAATACTTTATAATCACATGTAACAAGGCACAGTGAAATTCTTTGCTTGCATACCCAGCGTAAGCAAGTAGCCGCCATCTACGGCGCCACCAAAGGTACAAAGTACCCCCTCCGGCTCCTTCTTTGTTCTCCCCCCTCCCCCACCACGGGTCCTCCATTGTTCTCCCCACCCCCCTCCCCCCCCACCCCGTCCCTCACGGTGGTCCCCCCACGCCCTCATCGACCGCCGACCACGGGTCGACCCGTGAGGCTTCACTGCCGCCGAGGCCCAGTTTAAAGTGACTGTACAGTTTCCCACCATCAATGATGTCTTTGGCAGACTATTCTTCTGCTCGTTGTGGCAGGGTGGCACGGCTGGTAGAGCTCCTGCCTTGCAGCACCGGAGATGTGTTCCATCTTGACCTCGGGTGCTGCCTGTGTGGAGTTTGCACGTTCTCCCTGTAGCTGCGTGGGTTTCCTCCGGGTGCTCCGATTTCCTCCCACATCCCAAGGACGCGCGGGGTTGTAGGGTAATTAGATCTCTGCAAATTGTCCCCTCGTGTGTAGGGAGTGGATGTGAAAGAGGAATAACATAGAACTAATGTTTCTGGGTGATCGATGCACACAGGCCCTTTGGCCCACCGAGTCCACACCAACCATCGATCACCCGTTAGAGTTTAGAGGTCAATTCCTAATAACTCTCTGGCCACAGCCCAAAATTGGGGAGCAAATGTTTGAAACTGGGTTGAGTATCCAAAAGTTTTTTTTATTTCATGCTTTAATATCGTTTCTGATGATTTAATTTGATTTTTATTTATTAAGCTTTAATAAGCTGCAAAGCCAAAATATAATGTTTTAAAAAGCTAAATCGTTTTGCATTCCCATTTTTCATTGTTCCGCTAATGTCGCCCTTTCTTTCAGCTCACTAGACCCCGAAAACTCCGCAACTTGCTCACTAAGTCTCTATACCTCTCCACCACTCGCTCCCTGATCCCAGCCTCCCAAGTCAAGTCCTGTCATGATATGCGAGGTGATTCTATGCTGTTGGGATTGACTTTGGGCTGTTCCACTTGGGTCATCTTCTTAGGCCCCCTTCGGTCATGGCTGACCATGGGTGTCTCCAGGGTGCTATTCCCTATATGGAGAAGCCTGTGCGTGACTTTGTTTAACGTGGGGAGACTGGTGCACCGACAGCCACCCCACGGTCTTTGACAGATCTGGGTCAGGATCCAGTGGCATGGAGTCCAAGACGACCTGGAGACCCTTTTCTGCTGCAGCCTTCATCCGCCTTCCCAGCCATTGTGACGCTCCACTAAGGTCAGCCATCGTCCTCCGTCTGTTTCACCGTTGAGGTCTTGGTTGGATTGCTCATTGTCAGAGACCTCTCCCTCGACCTTACCGCCATGGGTGACCCTACCAGGAGCATAGGTCCAGACAGCATCGCTCTCAGGATCTCAGGTCCAAACAAGCTTCTCCACCACGACAAGGCGACAATCCACTTGGGTCAAAGTCTCAATATAAATGCGAGTTGCAATTGTTGCAGATGTAGGTTATAAACACTGGAATGTGTACAGTATATCCTCGCAATAGAGTACCACGTACATACTGAGGGATAGCTATGGTAAGTGCAAGTATATGGCAGGACAATCCAGATAGATGGATAGTAGATGCATTGGGGGTTGATCTGACCTCAGTATGCGGCATCCGTCCATCCACGACCCTTCCTTCCCTTTTAATAATGAACGACAATAATATAATAAATGAGGTTAGATTAGTTTAGAGACACAGCGTGGAAAGAGGCCCTTCGGCCCACCGAGCACCAGCCGACCCGTGATCCCCGCACATCAACACCTTCCTCCACGCGCGAGGGACAATTTACAATTACACCAAGCTAATTAACCCGCAAACCCGCACGTCTTTGGAGTGTGGGAGGAAACCGAAGATCTCGGAGAAAAAACACACGGGGAGAATGGACAAACTCCGTACAGCCAGACATGTAGTCAGGATCGAAAACGTGTCTCTAGCGCTGTAAAGCAGCAACTCTACCACTGCGCCACCATGCCGCCTTAATAATAAGTAATGCTAGGTAACCAGCCATGGACGGTGCCCAACTGAAACACATAGTGCAACAAACATGAAGGAGAAAGGGGATCACAGTTGCTGCAGCAGGGTTGCTGTTCATCTGCAGCTCTGATTAAGGTTTATTGAGCCAAATCATTGACTCTACTTCTCTCTCCATTGGTGCAGCTTGACCTACTGAGTGTTTTGGCATTCTCTGTTTGCATTAGTGTGCGGCCATCGCTCTGTGGCCTGCAGATAACCCGAGAACTCCTTCCTTCACTTTATTGATGGTCCAATGTGGAGGCTGAGGGATGATCTTATGTATAAGATCATGAGGGGAATAGATATGGTGAATGCACAGCGTCGGATTTCTCATGGGGAAAGGAAAACCAGAGTATATAGGTTTAAGGTGAGGAGGGAAAGATTTAATAGGAACCCGAGGGGCAACTTTTTTTAACACAAAGGGTGATGGGTATATGGAACAACCTGTTGGAGGAGTTAGTTGAGGCAGGTATTATCAGAACGTTTTAAAAACATTTAGACAGGAACATGGATTGGATAAGATTAGAGGAATATGGGCCAAACGCAGGTAGGTGAGACGAGCGTAGATGGGACATGTTGGTCAGCATGGGCAAGTTGGGCCAAAGGGCCTGTTTCCACGCTGTATGTCTCTATGACTCTAGTATTTAGCAAATACTAAATATAAAATGGTGCCATATTGTCCTTATCACTAAGACTTATCAGTCTAGAGCATAGAACATAGAAGAGTACAGCACAGGAACAGGCCCTTCGGCCCACAATGTCTGTGCTGAACATGATGCCTAGGCAAATTAATCTCCTCTGCCTGCATGCACAATTGCACAATACGAGACTATATGATAGAACTTTATTCATCCCAGGAGGGAAATTGGTCTGCCAATAGTCATAAAACACAAGATACATGAAACATGAAATTAAAGTGACAAGTGGAAAGTCCAGGATTGGGGATGTGTAAAGATTGGGAGGGGGGGGGGTGGGGGGAGGGAAGGGGAGTCAGTCTATCCCACGACAGAAGGGGGCAGAGTTGTACAGTTACGGCTGAAGGGGGAGAGGTTGTACAGTATATGTGATCCATGTCCTTCCATTTCCTGCATGCGGTGTTCTGCTTGGGTGAATGTATGATGTGCAAAGGAGTAAGGCGATTCTTTCTGTGGGACATTTAAGCCTCAATGACATCCATCCAAATGGATTAAACATTTGCTGGCTCACTTGCGATCTGTGGGGTTCTGCTGTGTGTGAATTGGCTGCTGTGTGCTCCAATATAACAGTAATCACCTTTCAACCTTAATTAATTAGGATGGGGCAGAATGAGCAGCATTAGAATAAATACTTGTGTGCAGTATATTCATTCTGTGATTGTAAAAGCAAAGGACTTATTCAAGAGAATCGGGTAGCAGCCGCACCAGTGGAACCCATGCTGGTGACCATATTCATTGTGATTCAGTGGATTTTCAGGATTTTCCCTCTCAAAGTTTCATTTCAGGAAGGGTTGTGCCAAATCCTATCCTTGACCCATTCTATTTCTTTGTGGGAATTCCAATGATGCAATCCATAAATGGGGCGTTTTATGAGGGTCTTTGTGTTGGCACTCGCCCTGAACAGAAATGGAGTGAGACGAGCCAAGCTCGCTTCATGAAGAGACAAAGGCTGTGTCCGTCTCATCAGTGTGGGCTGGGCTCAGACAAAGAGGAACAATGCACACTCCTGCTGCACCACCCATTTCCCAGCCACTTCCCCTTCCTCTTCCTCCACCCCTACACAATTGAACGCAACATCTAGTCCCCGCTGACTCACTCACTCTCACCGCTCTCTTCCGTGCATCGGATGACATCTACCGGAGTTCACCTCCTTGAAAGGAGACCAAGTTTGCGCTGGGTTAGCAGGCCCTGCCTCTCCGTCTCAAGTGAGCCCTTTGCGCCCAAGTGGGGAATCTTCACTGCGCGACCACCAGTCGCGAGGGACCTGCCGGGCTCTGAATCAGGGAACGCACCTTTGGGAAAAGGTGCCGCTGGATGGAAGGTGGGACAGACTTCACGGGGTGACAACAGTTCCTGTGGCAGCCAGCTGTGAGCGACGGGATGTGAGGGTAGATGAAAATTCTGAGGTCGACCTCTTGACTTTGAGGAATGTTCATTCCACATGGGCAAAGGCAAAGCTGGAGGAAACATTCACTCATTGTGCCTCCTTGCCTGTCTGAAGATTTGCCTGTAGAGTACGCAAGATGAGAAAGAGCAGCCAACCAGAAGCGGTCTTGCACTCATTCCACACCGGTAACATTGCCCAGTGAGATCAGAAGCATTGGTGTGGTGGGAGCAGAGGTACAATACAGTTTGAACACAGCTATGCAGCAAGAGCCTCTTAATGGATTCCTGGTTCTCTCCCATGCCACCATGGTTATAGGTTCCCACCTACAAAGGCGGTCAAGAACAGGGTGGCACAATGGCGCAGTGGTAGAGTTGCTGCCTCACACTGCCAGACACCCGGGTTCAAACCTGACCACGGGTGCTGTCTGTGCAGAGTTTGCATGTTTTCCCTGCGACCGCGTGGGTTTTCTCCGGGTGCTCCGGTTTTGTCCCACATTCCAAAGGCATACAGGTTTGTAGGTCGATTGGCTTCTGTAAATTGTCCCTAAGGGGCAGGATTGAACTGGGGTACATGTATATGCACACACACTGAACTTTTTTTTCTCATTTATTATACTGTTTACAGAGTACTATGTTTACACATTCTGTTGTGCTGCTGCAAGTAAGAATCTCATTGTTCTATCTGGGACATATGAGAATCAAACACTCTTGACTCCTGACTAGATACGCACACGGATATGGAGAGACATCGATCACCTGCAGGCAGAGGAGATGCGTTTAACTTGGCATCATGCTCAGCGTGGACATTGTGGGCCATAGGGCCTGTTCCTCAGCAGTACTGTTCTATGTTCTATTTGTCTCTCAGGCCACTGATCAAACTGTGTCGCTCCTCCACTATCACTGGACCAGTGGCATAATGTCAACATAGGCCATGCTTGTGGTGTGGGATAAATACTAGCCCACTTGTGACTTCTGGGGCAGTGCACATCAGGCGCGCACACTGGCAAAGGGCAAAGGGCTAAGGGGAAAGGGCAAAGGGGAAAGGGGAAAGGCCTCCCAACAAAATCTGACCCCCTTGCATTTCTATCTGGTTGATTTTGACAAGTGGACAATATTTGTACAGAATGTTCAAAGTTAAACGTAAATAAAGTAGATATGCATCTGTTGAAGGACGAGAAGATTGTAATTCTTTCCAAAGTTTCATGTCGAAGAGATTAGTGCAAACAGATTTTTCAAAAACATCGAAGATAGACACAAAATGCTGGAGTAACTCAGCAGGTCAGGCAGCATCTCTGGAGGAAAAGAGTAGGTGATGTTTCAGGTTGGGACCCTTCTTCAGATTCCATACCTTGAGGGGATTTTGCAGTATTACTGGAGTTACTCCAGCATTTTGTGTCCCTGCTGAGTTACACCAGCGCTTTGTGTCTATCTTCGGTATACATAAATCAGCATCTGCAGTTCCTTCCTACAAATTTTCAAAAACATCGACGGGCTCTCTCAAGATGTTTGGAGGTCGCTTCAGGAAGGGAGGCGGCTGCCTTGCAGTCAGTGGCAATGAACACATTATTTAATATACAGTAACTTGCTGATTCAGCAAGATGGAACTTAATTATGACCTACACAATAAATGGTAGGCCTCTGGGTAGTGTTGTAGAGCAGAGGGATCTAGGAGTACAAGTGCATGGTTCCTTGAAGGTCGAGTCGCAGGTAGATAAGGTGGTCAAAAAGGCTTTTGGCACTTTGGCCTTCATCAGTCAGAGTATTGAGTATAGAAGTTGGGAGGTCATGTTGCAGTTGTATAAGACGTTGGTGAGACCGCATTGAGAATATTGTGTTCAGTTCTGGGCACCATGTTATAGGAAAGATATTGTCAAGCTTGAAAGGATTCAGAAAAGATTTATGAGGATGTTGCCAGGAATAGAGGGTGTGAGCTGTAGGGAATGGTTAAGTATGCTGGGTCTCTAATCCATGGAGCGTAGGAGGATGAGGGGAGATCTTTTAGAGGTGTACAAAATCATGAGAGGAATAGATCAGGTAGATGCATAATCTTTTACCCAGAGTAGGGGAATCGAGGACCAGAGGACAGGTTCAAGGTGAAGGGGAATAGATTTCATAGGAATCCGAGGGGTAACTTTTTCACACAGAGGGTGGTGGGTGTATGGAACAAGCTACCAGAGGAGGTTGTTGAGGCTGGGACTATCCCATCGTTGAAGAAACAGTTGGACAGGTACATGGACAGGACAGGTTTGGAGGGTTATGGACCAAGCGCAGGCAAGTGGGGCTAGGGTAGCTGGGACATTGTTGGCCGGTGAGGGCGAGTTGGGCCAAAGGGCCTGTTTCCACACTGTATCACTCTATCTACATGATCTCCAAATCAGGTATCTTAAGATGGCAAGCGGGACAGTGGTGCAGCTGGTAGAGCTGTTGCGTGAGAACACCAGAGATCCAGGTTTGATCCTGACCTCGGGTGCTGTCTGTGTGGGGTTTGTATGTTCCCCCTGTGACTGCGTGGGTTTCCTCCGGCTGCTCCGGTTTCCTACCACATTCCAAAGACCTGCGGGTTTGCAGGTTAATTGGCCACAGTCTGTAGGGAGTGGATGAGAAAGTGGGATAACATTGAACTGTTGTGAACGGGTGATTGATAGTCGGCATGGACTCGGTGGCCGATCCATGTTTCCTTGCTGTATCTCTTAACAAAATATGTTATTGAGATACGTTGACTGACTTCAGTCAGTTGTCTTATCACCATTTATTTTGGCCATCACACCTCCTGTTCCTTTGGGATCGGCAAATCGGGAGATTGCCCCGTGGAGGCGCAGCGGTAGAGTTGCCGCCTTACAGCACCAATGACCCGGGTTCGATCCTGACCTCGGGTGCTGTCTGAACGGAGTTTGTACATTCTCCCTGTGACCGCGTGGATAACATCCAGGTGTTCCGGTATCGTTCCATATTTGAAGAAATATAGGTTTGTAGGTTAATTGGCTTCGGTAAAGATTGTAAATTGTCCCTAGTGTGTAGGATCGTGCTAGAGTACGGGGTGATCACTGGTCAGCGCGGAATCGGTGGGCAGAAGGGCCTGTTTTCATGCTGTATCTCTAAAGTCCAACGCCTTTGCTCTTGTTTCAGGATAGTTTAGCATGGGCAGCCCACTGCTCAAGAGTTAATTTGCTGACTGTTCACTAGTTGAATGGTTATTGGCCTTTTCGCCTGCTTCCTTCTCTTCTGACTAGCCAACACACCCAATGCCAAGTGGCTGTCACTAAGGATTAACATGCAGTTAGCACATAGGTGATAGAAGGCACTGTTCCATGCTGGGATTGGCTCTTTGTCCCAAGCTTCTTGTGCAACCCGCAATCCTACTATGGCCTGTGTTTAAAGGCCCCGAGAATCAGATTGAAGTAGTCTCTATACCATGTCGTTAGGCAGACATTTTCTTTGTTTAAAAGGCTAACTATTAATTCTATATAACCATAGTGACTTATTGCCTATTGATCACCATACAGATCTTTGCAGCTGAAGAAATGTGTAGGAAGGAACTGCAGATGCTGGTTTAAACCAAAGATAGACACAAAAAGCTGAAGTAACTCATCTGGACAGGCAGCATCTCTGGAGAGAAGGAATGGGTGACGTTTCGGGTCGAGACCCTTCTTCAGTCTCGACCCGAAACGTCACCCATTCCTTCTCTCCAGAGATGCTGCCTGTCCCACTGAGCTACTCCAGCTTTTTGTGTCTATCCTTTTGCAGCAGAAGAACTGTGCCACGACTGTTTTTCCTGTCATCAAAGCTTTGGGAATGTCTGCAATAACTGGCCAACTATTCCTGTTCTTTCTATCTCATTTTCCTGCACCTAAGCCAGGAGAAGCAGGCTCCCCACTCTTGGCTCCAACTCGTCCATGGTTGGAGGTAAGCTGCTAGTTCTGTTTCCAAGCGGGCAGGCCAAGGACCAGCGGGGAGCGTCAGGTGTCCAAGAGCAGTCAGTCGAGCGTGTCCCTGTTTTGGGTGAGCAGCCATTCAAAGCCCAGCCAAGATCCATATTTCAGGGTTTTCAATGCCTGATGGAGAAAGGGTTGTACTGTGAACCGACTGAGCCTTGGCAATGGCCTGCTGTCCACACTTAGTCGTAGTCATGCATTCATCAGGGACATGAACTAATAGAGTACAGAAGCAGGCTCATTGAGACCATTCAACCATCAAACATTTACTTACACAAATACTGCTCTTGTAGGATTTTTTATTCTCAACACTTTCCCACCAACTCCCCTGAGATTGTGTCACCCACTTTACAGTGGACAACTAACTTATTACTCCACAGATGTTTGGAATTTATGACGGGGAGGATGTACAACTCCACATGGACAGCACCACAGGTCAGGATCGAAACAGGAGTCGTTGGGACAGTTCCACAATAAGAATATAAGAGGATAGGAATTTATGAAAATAACATCAGGGGTTGGCTACTCAGCCCCTTAACCTTGGCCCAGCATTTAATATGATCATGGCTGATCTGCCCGAGGCCTCAGGTTCCTGATGAACAAGAGGGTCATAGGGTCATAAGTGATAGGAATAGAATTAGGCCATTTAATTCGGCCCATCAAGTCTACTCTGTCATTCAATCATAGCTGATCTATCTCTCCCTCCTAACCCCATTCTCCTGCCTTCTCCCCATAACCTCTGACACCCGTACCAAACAAGAAGGGGTGAGACAAAAGTGTAAGATTGCCGCAGGTGGAAGGGAATGTAAGAATTGTTTTAGAATCAAATCAACCATGATCTGATGAAAGGGAAGATTAGGAACAAAAGATCAAGTGGCCAACTCATGCCCTTACTTTGTGCATCCTATGTTCAAATGTCTCAGAATGTGATCATGGCGTATAGTACCTGGAGCAAAGGTTAAATGTTTCAGTGTCCCACTCTTAATGCGATATTGCTGGATCTTTGACAATTAGGCATTTTTATCTGATTCAATCTTTTAATCCTACCCGACCAATCCACACAAGGCGGCAATTTGTTCTTAGGATCAAGCGTAAATTATTTGTTTATCCCAGAGCAATTGTGTTCCTCTCCGCTCTTGCTGTTAGCAGTGAGGAAGCTGCCATACTTGAACATATTTTTAAGTGATCAGTCTCTTCAGATTAGCATGGAAAGTAAATGTTAACCATTTGATGTATCCACTGGCTGCATCCTTTAACATAGAGTCACTTCACGGGAACATTTTCAAGCCATGTTCCATCAAGCAGGTCAAGTCAAGAGTGCTTAATGGTCATATAGACTCATAGAGTCATAGAGTGATACAGTGTGGAAAGAGCCCCTTTGGCCCAACGCCCACACTGGACAACTTGTCTCAGCTACACTAGTCCCACCTGCCTGCACTTGGTCCATATCCCTCCAAACTCGTCCTATCCATGACCCTGTCTAACTGCTCCTTAAACATTGGGATAGTCCCAGCCTCAACTATCTCCTCTGGCAGCAAGTTCCATAAACCCACCTCCCTTTGTGTGAAAAAGTTACCCCTCAGATTCCTATTAAATCTTTACCCCTTCACCTTGAACCTATGTCCTCAATTCCCCTACTCTTGGCAAGAGATTCTGTGCATCTACCCGATCTATTCCTCATCTATTCTGGAACAATGACATTCTTACTTGTAGCAGCACAAGTTTGTAGACATGATATGCAGTAGGTAACAGAATAAACAACAAAGAAAGGTTAAAGTGAGTGGTATGGGTCCATGATGATGCTGGCTGCCTTTTTGAGGTGGTGCCTCCTGTAGATCCCTTCGATAGTGGGGAGATCCGTGCCCGTGATGGACTGGACAGTGTTCGCCACCATTCGGAACCTCCTTCGTTCCTGAGGGTTCGAGTTGCTGAACCAGGCTGTGATGCAACCAGTCAACATGCTCTCTACCGCACACCTGTAGAAGTTCATGAGGGTGTTACCGAAAACCCCAGCCCAAAAACTAGGATTTCAAAAACATTTAATGGAAGGGAAAAGAGAGGTGGAAAATTGGTAATATTCAGGATGGGATTTTGGTAATATCCAGGACGGGATTTTGGTAATATCCAGGACGGGATTTTGGTAATATCCAGGATGGGATTTGGGTAATATCCAGGATGGGATTTCAACACTTGAGAACCGACGTAACTGAAGGATGGCCTCCATTTGTGAAGTAATCAATTGCATGCTTGATCCAAAGGTTGGAATTAGAGTGGTACAGTTATATTTAGTGATAGAACATGAACTTTGTTGACAAGGCGGACATTTATTGTCTATCTCTTATTGCCATTGCGCTGAGAGTCAACTACATTGTTAGGTCTGGATTTAGATGAAAAACAGAGCAGACAGGTCAGTATGCTCTCTACTGTACACCCGTAGAAGCTCGATAGAGTATTCAGTGACATGCCAAAACTTCTCAGGAAGTAAAGACGTGTTATTAGTCCTAGATATCTTGTGTGTATTACAGATGTGGAAGTCCCCATGGACGCTCGTTTGGACTCTACTGACTGCAGCACAGTGGCACGGATGCTGTGATTCACTGTGTGACAGCGAGGTCAAGGTAGATTAAATGCACTGGATGTCTGCTCATGGCCAGTGCCTCCTATGGGTCAGATGTGGACCTGGGCTTTGGCAAGCAATTACTCACTGTCCAGCTGAACACACAAAGGCAAGGTGCCGCACTGTGGAACCGAAGCCAAACGCAAATTAGCACCCTCCAGAAACGAGCGAGAAATTAAAGAGCAAAACAACAACAGCTTTCATAGCACACAGCGGCAGAGACCCGCGATCGATCCTGATTTTGGGGCACTGCCTGTGTGTGGAGTTTGCACATTCTCCCTGTGACCACGTCGTTTTTCACGGGATGCTCCGGTTTTGTCCCGCATCCCAAAGACGTGCGGGTTTGCAGGTTGATCGCTCTGTAAATTACCTCTAGTGTGAAGGGAATGGTGGAATCGGAGGGGGTGGATGGCAGTATGGAGATGCAAGGTTGGGTTAGATTTGTGTAGGAAGGAACTGCAGATGCTGGTTTACACCGAAGATAGACAAAAACTGCTAGAGTAACACAGCGGGACAGGCAGCATCTCTAGAGAGAAGGAATGGGTGACGTTTCGGGTGGAGACCCTTCAGGTGGAAGAAGGGTCTCGACCCGAAACATCATCCATTCCTTCTATCCAGTGATGCTGCCTGTCCCGCTGAGTTAGTCCAGCATTGTGTGTCTATCTTCTGGGTTAGGTTTGTGAAGGATTAGTGTAAATCGTTGCTTGAAGGGCCTGTTTCCATACTGTATCTCTCCCTGTATATCTGACTTTTCATGTCTTTAAAAGACATTTGGACAGGTACATACATTGGAAAGTTTGAGAGGGATATGGGACAAACATGGGCAGGTGGGATGAGGTAGTGTAGATGAGGCATCTTTTTTTTTAATATCAAAAATAATTAATTTAATTACCCTCACGATACGAAACAAAACCGTGGTAACACACCCACCACCATAGGACAAAATCACCAAATTATCTATACATTAAATGTTCAAACAATTATATTACAATCCTTACAAATATACCAAATAACTACTATACATAGATACATAGATACATAGAAAATAGGTGCAGGAGTAGGCCATTCGGCCCTTCGAGCCTGCACCGCCATTCAATATGATCATGGCTGATCATCCAACTCAGTATCCCGTACCTGCCTTCTCTCCATACCCCCTGATCCCTTTAGCCACAAGGGCCACATCTAACTCCCTCTTAAATATAGCCAATGAACTGGCCTCAACTACCCTCTGTGGCAGAGAGTTCCAGAGATTCACCACTCTCTGTGTGACTATGACCCTCTCTAACACCACCCGGGCGCAGACGTAACCCCGAAAAAGGGGATGGGGCATCTTGGTCGGCATGGGCAAGCTGGGCCGAAGGGCCTGTTCCCGTGCAGTGTGACTCTACAACTCCACAACACAGGAGCAGTTCAGAACAAGAGCTGGAAGAGGGAGAAAAGTCATCTCAAAGTTTTTCAGAGAATGAAATGTCCGCTGTATGTCAGCGAGCGGAGTGGCACTGGATAGAGTTAATGGCTCCAAATGGTCAATAGACAAATGCGCATTTTATATAATACAAAAAAAAAGGCAGCGGTTGCCATGGGAACCAGAGGCAGTGGATCTCATTACAGGGCATGTTGCATTATCCTCTCTAAGGACTCTCTCCGTTCCATTATTTTTTACAAAAGGTCAGATGTCCTCAGAGGGAGCCGGGATAAGTCTGGAAAAGGTGAAACATGTTCATGAAGGAATTCCCCCGGTGAAGTCGGGAACAATTCTTCATTTATTTTTCTTTCCCTTTGCTCAGAAATAAAGATCTTCAACCAAATCAGCTCGTCGGGAAACGGATTCCTTTAGCTCACAGAAACCAAGCTGCTCAGCACAAAAAACCTTTCACTCGATTTCAAAAGATCTGCTGCTCGCTATTCCCACACCAACCCCCCCCCCCCCCCCACCCCCGCCCCTCACTGCATGCTCTTGGAAAAGAAGGTTCTATTTAAACGTGGTGGAAATAGCTGAGTGTACATGGTCTTGTGCTGGAAGTGGAGGGATTAGCATTGCTGGCTTTAAAGTGGGTTCCTCTTTTTCACACTGGTTCTCGATTCTAGTCTGGGACCTTTTTCTCTGGAGTGAAGGAGGATAAAAGGGGGGACCTTATGGAGGTGCACAAGACGTGAGAGATATGGATAAAGTGAATGCCCGCAGTCTTTGTTCCCAGGGTGGAGGATGCTTAAACAAGGGCATAGGCGGAAGATAAGAGGTGAGAGATTTAAGAGGGGCCTCAGGGACAGCCTTTTTACTCCGATGGTAGTCTGTATGGAGCCTACTCGATAGGCTGAATGGCCTGATTGTGCTCCTGTATCTAATGATCTTAAGTTGTATGTAAAGAGCTGCCAGAAGAAGCTAAATTTGAAGAAAATTTGACTTGCAAAAGACATTTCGAGAGATATATGGATGAGAAGGGTTTACAAGGAAATGGGCCAATTACAGGCAAATGGGACTAGCCAAGTATGCCAACTTGGTCAGCATGGATATTGGGCCAACGGGCCTGTGACCATGCTGTAGAGCTCTATGACCTTATTATTCTATACAGCATCACCACAAGTACACATCAGCTCTCTCCGCTGCTCATTGGTTGAGGAAGGCAACACATGTACTATTTCTGATGGGAATCACAACCAACCAACAGGTTCCTAGCGTCACCACTTAGTACAGTCCCAGTGTCACCAATCTGGACACTCCTAGTGTCACCAATGTGCCATTCACGGGTCCAGGCAGCGGGCAGTCGACGGCCGCACAGCGGTCGGCTGCCTGCCCCTTTTCCGGGGTTACGTCCGTGGCCACGTGTCCCTGGAGAGGGAACACGCGGTGTCCACGGGGACCGTGGAGGCCTTCTGTGAACGCTGGTCACCGCAGGAGGTTGAATATATTATAGATAAAAATGTTAATATTTTAATTTGATAATTTTGTTTAAGTGTTTTTTAAATTGTGTGAGCTTTCTACCCTCCCTTGTAAATTGTACATTTGTTTAAAAATCTAATAAAAAAAATATTTACGGAAAAAAAGTGTCACCAATGTGCCCTTCGCGGGTCCAGGCAGCGGGCAGTCGACGGCCGCACAGCGGTCGGCTGCCTGCCCCTTTTCCGGGGTTACGTCCGTGGCCACGTGTCCCTGGAGAGGGAACACGCGGAGTCCACGGGGACTGTGGAGGCCTTCTGCGAACGCTGGTCGCCGGGGGAGGTCGAATGTATTGTTGACAAAATTGTTAATATTTTAATTTGATAACTTTGTTTGTAAACTGCCAATATAGGCATTCTTTGATCGTGTTACTGTTTGTTCTGAATAAAAGCATTTTGTATTTTAAAAAAGGTGTTACCAGCCTGTACACTCTTACTGCTACCAGCCTGTACATTCTCTTTACAAAGCACCAAGGCCATTCCTGTGGCCTCTCTGAGTTATGCCTCACCAGGGTTTGAGCGAGTGTTGAGCGTTGTCCAGTTCGGCTGGTGGTAGGACATTGGATGGCGGCAGTGGTTCATCAGGCCAGCGTCCGTCCCCACAGAGCTGCGCTGTGACCGGCACTGAGGTTCAGGGTGCGCGGCCACGTGAAGTCCTGCACCACGCTGGATACCAGTGTTCACACACAGCGTGGAGGAAGTTCTCATTCCCTCCGCCAATCTGACCGGCATGTATTATGGGTGACGTTCCATTCCATGGGTGGGCTCTTGGAGGGAGAGGGAGAGGGAGGCTGGGTGAGAAAGGCCATGGAATGAATTGTTTGAATGGTGTGAATTTTGATTTCTTACATTGTTGCTGCAGCTGGTAAAGGAGATGAATGGTGTGAAACCACTTGATGGCATCACTGTTCCCATCAGATATTATTTTCTGGTGTCTCTCACAACACAGCTTGGCAAGACCACGTCCAACTGATGGAAGAGATCCAGTTAAAGGAAGTTCGCATCTGGACAACTCATGTCTCTGTCTGCATTGCCTGGAGACTGTTGCTGCCCTTGTGGAGTTGCCGAGCTGCCTCGCAAATTGCACGACTGGGAACATCTGCAATCATCATTCATCCTCACGTCACAACCTGTCGCAGAGCAGCCTCTGCTTCCTCTTCCATTTGGACCTATGCCTCTCCGATTCCCTTCCTTCAACTCGCATGTACCTGGCCAGCAACATTAAAGGCTCAGAAGTCTCAATGCCAGTTCTTCAGGTTAAATTTCAGATAGATCCATGAAGGTGCTGTAAGCATTTTGGTTCTAAGTTGTACCCACTAACCAATGCCTGACACTTGCCCTCCCAACACCTCCACTCCTCTTCCTTTCTTACCGTGCTGCCCTATAGCCTTCATAAAATCTATGCTAAGTCATAAGGTGCAGATGTAGTTCCGATCTCCCAACCTACCTCATTGTGCCCCTTACACTTTTTCTAATCTGCACTTTCTCTGTAACACAGTAATGCTGTAATACTACACTGGGCACTCTGGTTATGTTTCTCTTCACACTACCTGTTGTACATGTGGGCGGTTTGATTATGCACAAGTATGGTATGATTGGACTGGATAGCACGCAAACTCACTAGACAGGTGACTATAAAACAGATACCTACATCAAATCTAAAACATAATGATGGTACGATGTTCATGTGTTTGACAGTCTTGCTGAGATGGCGGAGTGCACATTCAGAAACACCGTGCACATTAATTACCTGCAGATTTTTAAATACTGTTGCAACTCCTCGCATTGTGCTTGCAAGGACTGACCTCTGCGATCACTCATTAACTCTGGGCTAACAGGACGATGTACATACCTGCGAGTAAAGGTTCCTCCTCCTGAACATCGCTGTAGCCAAGGTGGATAACTGACCACCATCCCGCTCAATGGGCTGGTCCAAACGATTTGATGTTGTGCTTGAGAGGCCTTTGAAACCTGCAGAGATCACCAACACTAAGTCCAGGCATCAGTGTGGTCAACAGAGCATTGGCCTTCAGTACAATCTTCAAATGGAAGGTGAAGGTATGGATATAGTAATAGTTGAAGACATTCATGATAACGGAAGAGATTAGAATACCTGGCAAGCTGATTATTAGTGGCTGCTTGTCATCTCAACGTGTACCAAATGCAGTGTGACAACGAAAATTAACGTGTAAATGATTTACATCTGCCCTCAAATTGGAGGTACCTCAAGTCTAGACTTAAACTATTTCGCAGGCATTTTAGAAGGAAGCAAGGTTGAGTTATGATACGTGTGGATGGAAGGTTATGGAGGGAGGAGGCATCAAAAACATCGGAGGAGCAATTGGTAGTTTTGGGGGTAGATAAGACTCCTGCCAGTCTTACTTTGCACAACGGGACCACCGCCAATCAATTTCCCAATTCCAATGCCTGGTGTGTATGAAATGAATCCACTACAATCATCTCAAATGTAATTGATAACAGTTTCTAAGCTGAGAAATATTTCTCCGTGCCCCATTTACAGTCTTTAACTGGGCACATCGTGCCACCATTGCTAATTGGCTGTTATTGTTTTGTATTAAAACTCTTTTCATTCATCTTATCCAGTCACTTGTCTAATTAAATATTTCAATGATCACAACAAAATCTTCTCTGTCACATTTTTCTGAGCTGGAGGTACGTAATGTAGTTTTGTGGAATTCTTTGCCACAGAAGGCTGTGGAGGCCGTCAGTGGATATTTTTAAGGCAGAGAAAGATAGATTCTTGATTAGTATTGGTATCAGAGGTTATGGAGAGAAGGCAGGAGAATGGGGTTAGGAGGGAGAGATAGATCAGCCATGATTGAATGGCGGAGTAGACTTGATGGGCCGAATGGCCTAATTCTACTCCTATCCCATATGACATGACCTTTTGACCTTTGTGATGCTCTTCATGTTGTGGGGGAGTTGTTTCTGGTGGGGGGATTATGGACCAAAGGTCACAGGCATCAGACAAAGGGAGAAAGAGATTTAAGTGAAGAGGAACAACTCTCCTGCATAGAGTGTGGTTGAAAGCTGCGATGCATCCCGATAAAATGCCTTCTCCGATGCATCTGTGGAAGTTGGTGAGAGTTGCTGGGGACATGCCAAACTCCCTCAGCCTAGTTGGACTCTAATGTTGACAGCCGTACCCTGTAACCCCCCCCTGCTGACACACAGCAGGACATGTATTGAAACGCTGCCAGGAAAACCCAGCTTGGGAGAAGAGTTTGCACTGACAAAATATTATGTCAAGCTGGTGCAATGTAGCACTTGTGGCCCTAACATGCTGGATTGATGTGGGACTTTACCAGCACATGTGTGAGCCAACAGCAGTGCTGCAGAACCTTGCACAGGCACGTTTATGTGCAGGGATATCTGCCGCTACGCGCTGCCTCAGTGAAGCAGAGGCACAGCAAGCGGGAACTCTTGCTGAGATTCATCGTAAAACCAGGCTCTAAAAATAGGCTTGAGTGTGGATACTATTGCCTTGGCAATCTTCCTGCAGGGACGATACCTCTTGGTCTTCACTTACTCCACTGGACAGGCGTGGGACTCAACACTATTCGCAGCATTCACATTCCTTCGCACTAAAAGCTCGCCCGTAGCTGATCCGCTGTTGTATTTTTTAATCTAAACATGACTCAATCCACGAGCAGTTTGCCAATGTAAGTATTTGTGATATGCTGCTATTGTTGAGTAGGAGCTAAATGTTTCCTGGGTCTGATGCAATAAATTCAGTATAAATATTTGGTCTGTCGCTGCCTATTGTTATTGAAGATGATGCACGTATGATAAAAGTTTTTGTTAGATTTATCACGAACAGAACAAATAAAAATCAATTACCGGCCTGCAGAGTGACAGAGGGTGAAACAACACGGACATGGGAACTGGGTGTCAAGGGCTCAGGTCCAGCTGGACAATGAAGGCAATGTTCTGCGGCCGACCTCCAAGTAAGTTCACGAACAGCGATGGCATCATGGCACCAGGGTGGTCAGGTTACTGGAGTCCTGGACCATTGATCCAGACGTACCCTTCATTCTTTTTGGCAACTGAGGAATTCAGATTTGAGGAAATGAAGATTGTTTCTTCAATGAAGACACTGGATTACAAACATACATAGTACAGCACAGAGACAGGCTCTTCAGCCCACAATGTTGGTGCTGGACCTGATGGCGAGTCACACTAATCTCCTCTGCCTGCACGTGATCCATATCCCTCCATTCCCTGTACATCCACGTGGATTGTTATTCCAAATCGATCCCGTTCATTTCAGGAACGGAAATTTGCCTTCTTTATCAGGAAGTCATGATACAGTTCTATAGGACTTTGGTTAGGCCGCAGTTCGAGCTTTGCGTGCAGTTCTGGTTGCCCCATTGCAGGAAGGATGTGGAGGCTTTGGAGAGGGTGCAGAGGAGCTTTACCAGAATGCCGCCTACTTCCACTCTCACAACTGTATTGACTTTAGGTGTTAATCAACACAATTGTGATAGATTTGCCGTACATTTTTAACATTAACAAAGCAAGTAAAAATCTCCTTCCACCTCTCCACCTCCATCCGTCTGGCTTTACATTTAATTCTCTTCTTATCTGACTCTTTGATCTCCTTTTCACCTATAGTCTTTATCACTTACTCCACCCATCAGCCAACTAATCCCCCCCTCACCTGTATCCATCTATCACTTGGCAGGATCTGCCCCATCCCCGTCTCTCTCTTCTAACTTTCTCCCCCTTACACCGTCAGACTGAAGAAGGGTCCCAATCCAAAATGAGATGCAGGTGGGTCACCGAGAGCGTAGGGGGACCCGCGCCGCCGAGAGCACCTGGCGGGGGGTGGGGGTGGGGGGCCGTCAAGAGTGAGGACGGCCACTGGGAGCGAGGAGGGACCCGCGCGTCCGAGAGAAGGGAGGGCCACGGAGAGCAACCCAGCGAGGAGGGCTGCCATGAGCGAGGAGGGACCCGTGCTGCCGAGAGCGAGGAGGGCTGGTAAGGGGGAGCCAGTGGAGGGGGGGGGCATCTGCTGCCTTGAGTGGTGACAGGCCTGGCTCGCCGCTGCGAGGAAATAAGACTGTTCGATGGACTTTTAGTAACGTTGTCGGCACCAGAAACATGGCGACTCCTAGCGTACTGCCTAGGTGAGGTCTGCTGCGTGATTTTACCGGAATGTGCGCAAAGACAAAGAATTTCACTGTACCTAGGTACATGTGACAATAAAGTATGATTGAATTGAAGATTCAGCAGACTTGCTATTGAAGTAAGAGAAAGAAGAGGTTACAGCCCTTCATTCCCAGGTGGGGTGTCAATGGAAGTGAGTGGGGCATGAAATACAACTGTAGCATTGAATCTCCATCTCTCCACTGTGCTCATGTCTAGAGAGCCTTGACACTGCCAGCAGAGCTTTATAATTCTTAATGTTCATGCCAGCAGTAGCATTGCTTGGAAAAAATGATCTCATAGTGTTTGCACAGTGCACTAGTGTGCAGCTTGCTTCATATATAAGCCTAGAGAGTCTTCACAACAGTTTCCAATGCAGGGACATCACAGCTAAGTACAACCAGTCGCTGGCCTATGGACCATGCATTCTTCAGACTTTCTTAAATTGAATTAAAGACTTCAAAATAACAACAACTTACACGTCCTCTTCTAGTAACAAAGCACTGCACACAGACATAAAATGCTGGAGTAACACAGCGGGTCTGGCAGCATCTCTGGAGAAATGGAATAGGTGACGTTTCAGGCCGAGACCTTTACTTCAGACTGAATATAAGGGGTGGGGGGAACCCAAAACATCATCTATTCCTTTTCTCCAGAGATGCTGCCTCACCCGCTGAGTTACTCCAGCTTTTTGTGTCTGTATGCAGTTTAAACCATCATCTGCAGTTCCTACCTACCCATCGCATTGCATCGTTGTCAAATGGCTTTTGATACCTGATCCTCATAACAAGAGGTCAAGGTAGAGAATGCCAAAACAAAGAACTGAGATGCTGGTTTATACCAAAGATAGACACAAAGTGCTGGAGTAACTCAGCGGGTGAGGCAACAGCTATGGAGCGAAGGAAATAGGCAACGTTTCGGGTCGACAAATTAGGGCCAGCCACAAATGACCTCAGGCAGTCAGGGTGGTGTCCTGGTAGGTCCATTGTTGGCTGGGGAAGGTGTGATCTCAAGAGGGAAACAATGTGGTGAATTGGAGACAGACACAAATGCTGGAGTAACTCGGTAGGACTGGCTGCATCTGTTGAGACTGTGGAACTGGATACACGACTAGGGTGAGAGAGGGGGCAAGGGGTGGGAGGGGGGGGGAGGTGAGGGGAGTGTAGGTAGAAGTTACTTAAAATGAGAGAAATTCAACGTTCATACCGTTGGATTGTAAGCTACCCAAGCAAAATGTGAGGTGCTGTTCCTCCAATGGAGGAGAGGGAAGGACGTCAAGGAGAGTCCGAAAGAACGAGAGAGGAGGTAGAGCAAGAAGCATGGAGGAGGGAATTCCATTGCTCAGGACCACGGCATTTTAAGGCACGTCCGTTCAGGTCACCGAGGCGTGGAAGCTTCAGAGATGAGTCAGAAGACGGATCTCGACCCAAAACATCAACAATCTGATGAAGGGTCCTCGACACACGAAACTTCACCAGTCCGAAGAAGGGTCTCGACCCGAAACGTCACCCATTCCTTCTCTCCAGAGATGCTGCCTGTCCCGCTGAGTTACTCCAGCATTTTGTGTCCATAGTCAGAAGAAGAACCAGAGGTAAAGACTGGAGACACTTGGCAGTTTCAATCTTGGAAGGAACAAAGGGAATGGAGTGGTGATAAGTCAGAAAGGTCAGACTCTGCCCGTACAGTAGCACAGAAAGCCTGGAGTTCACTCAGGGATGTAAACTCATGAGGAGGTACCTCAGCTACATAGCATGGAGTGCAGAGGGGATTTGATGGTCTGTTACTGAATTCTATTTTGGTTTTTACCTACTTGTCTTTTGTCTTTTGTTTCAAAATTAAATTTCTGGTTGTGAGACGAATGTTTCATCATTTTTAAAACATATTTCACTCATAGGATTTTTTTTTAAAGAAAGAAAATAACTGACTTGCTGACTACTGTCAAACCCTAAGGGAGATCTGGCGAGTGGGAACTCCCTGAGCAGATGCTGAGATCTGATGTCTAAGTGTTGCTAGGAAGCAAACCGTTCCAGGAATGTAACACACACACACACACACGAGGTTACCGGAGTGCCTGAGGACGACTGGGGGAAGAGGCAGGAGCTGGGGAGAAATAAACCAGCGCCCCACCCACCCCCCTCCACCAAAGACCCCAGAGACCCAGCAAACACAGCGTAGATTTGTGATTAGTACGGGTGTCGGAGGTTATGGGGAGAAGGCAGGAGAATGGGGTTAGGAGGAAGAGATAGATGAGCTATGATTCAGCAATATCACAATAAGAGTGGGACACTGAAATGTTTAACTTTTGCTCCAGGTATTATTCCCAATGTCTTGTGAGATACGCCACGATCACATTTCGATCCTGACCTCGGGTGCTGCCTGCATTGAGTTTGCACATTCTCCTGTGAGTGTTTAGGGTTTCCTCCGGATGCTCTGGTTTCCTCCCACATCCTAAAGACGTACGTGCAGGTTTGTAGGTTAATTGGTCCTCTGTAGATTGACCCTCGTGTGGAGGGAGCAGATGAAAAAATGGGATAAAATAGAACCGGTGTGAACAGGTGATTGATGGTCCGCATGGACTTGTCGGGCCGAACGGTCTGTTTCAATTCGATTCACTTCCAGTTTTCTTTCCTTTGCTCTCCTGAAAGCTCTGGTTTGGATTTGAAGGTTGCAGTCCCCTGCTCACTGGCCCAATGTTGTGAGCTGTGTGTACTGTTAGTGAAGTACAATTGTTGGCTCGATTCGAATCTCCACTCCCTGCCAAAGTGGTTACAGCAGGTCGTTTCTCTTTCCACAGGGAAGTTGGAGATGGGAAATAAATAGTTGCCCATCGATGGATCTGTGCTGTAAGGGAAGGTGGTGTCCATGTTGATGGAGGTCCACGCCTCAGCTGCTCAGGGCCATCCTGTCCAGTCTCTAGTCCATCAGTCGGCTCACCAGTGCCGTGTCACATAGTGAACTGGGCTTGTGTCGGGAGTGCCTCATCCTCCATTGTGGTGGGTGTGACAGAGAGTGAGTGTGTCAGTCTCTGGCCTTCTGCCATGTGCCCTTGTCAGGTGAGTGAGTGTGTCGATGTCTCTGGAGGACTTGGGCGAGTGTGTCAGAGTGTCCAGAGCTCTGTCACACTGTGATGAATAAGTGTGTCAGGGTGGAGATCTGAATTGAGTGTGGCAGTGTGACTGGAGATATGGAGCAAGTTTGCCAGTGATTGGGGCTCTGTGGTGAGTGTGTCAGTGTCGCTGGAGGACTGGAGCGGGTGTGTCAGAGTGTCTAGAGCTCTATCACACCATGGTGAGTGAGTGTGTCCGAGTGTGTAAGGTTTGAGTGAGTGTGTCAGAGTGGAGATCTGAATTGTGTCATTGTGACTGGAGATATGGAGTAGGTGTGTCAGTGACTGGGGCTCTGTGATGAGTGAGTCAGGGTGATTGCAGCACTGTGGTGAGTGTGTCAGTGTGCCTCGGGTTCTCTTGAGTGTGCAAGTGTTTCTCGGGCTCTATTGTGAGTGTGTCAATGTGCCTGGGACTCTGTGATGAGTGTGCTCGTGGCTGTGGGCCTCTGTGGTGAGTGTGCCCGTGTGTCTCAGGTTCTATTGTGAGTGTGCTCGTGGTTCTGTTGCTCCATGGTGAGCGTGCCAGTGTGTCTGGGTTTCCGGTGTGGGTGGGTGAAGGGAGGTGAGGGTCGGACTGAGTCTATGTATGACCATCCCTCGGGTAAACCACAGTCCTCATCCCATCAGGTGACCAAACCAGAGTTCATCTGAATCACAAGTGACACCGTTACCAATGGCAACATCATCGTTAAACCTGAAAATATCCCTGGCCCTTCCCTGTAAGAATAATTAACCAGTATACTGTACATAGAAGAAAAGGACTTGTTTCTCGACTTCCTTTCTTCCTCATCTGCTGGAGTATGCTTCCATGCGGTCTGGGTTTCCTGGTCTCTTCTCCCTTCAAGCCATGCCTGGAGATTGATGGACAATATAGAAACATAGAAACATAGAAAATAGGTGCAGGAATAGGCCATTCGGCCCTTCGAGCCAGCAAGCATTCGGCCCTTCGAGCATTCAATATAATCATGGTTGATCATCCAAAATCAGTACCCCGTTCCTGCTTTCTCCCCCATATCCCTTGATTCCGTTAACCCTAAGAGCTTTATCGAACTCTCTCTTGTCATGGGTTTAAGTCCATTGTTGTCCAGGTGTAGATCCAGGCCATTGCCCGGATGTCAGCGGAGGTGGAAGTCAGTGAGACGAGAACCTCTCACTCCCAATGGACCCCAGTGCAGAATCCCCGCTGCCCTGTGACTGAAAGTGGCCGGTCGACCCCAACCCTGCCGGTTCAGGAGTAGGCGTGAAGGTCTTGGTGGTAAATCTCTGGCATCTGCTCCTTGGCCGTTACCTCAGCTGCAGTCTCTGGCAGCCTCACCTGAATCTCATTTGCTCCTTCCTTACAGACGGGGTTGCTGGCAGAGGCAGACTGAATGAGCCGGCATTGTGGAAGAACGGGGCTGGAGTATTTGTCCTGCCCCCCCCATCTGTTTGTTATATCGTGGAATTAAAAGAATTATGCCTAACCTTCTCAGGCAGGCTGTGGACCAGGAACCAGGTGTGGAGGGGGAGGAGGGGGGTGGGAAAGGATCCAGCCGGCCGCTATCTGTTATGACGTGAATGCTGAGCGGGGTCCATGTGTGCCGGCCAGAGGAATAGTTGGCGTTCTCAAAGAGCTTGTTGTGACAAGAGCCAGGAGCTGCCGACGTGATGTGCAAAGCAGATGTTCCAGGCGAGAGGCAAAGGGAGGACAAAATCAGATGGTGATTATTCCTCATTCCCAGTCAGGGTTTCGAGGTGGGAACGCCGACTTGAAAGAAAGAGCGAGTGAGAGAGAGAAAGGGACAGGCCCAGGGCCTGCTGTACGAAAGCCAGTGACATGTTATATGTATTAAAGCAACACATGGAAGTACTTTAGATGCATTTTGATGTTTGGCGAATCCTTTGAGCGATTTCAGAAGTCCCCATGAGCAGGTTTAAGTGCTGTGAACGGTGCTAGCCATTGATCAGCAGACACAGGGAAGGTGTTTATTGATATCCCATGGCGAGTGGCACTTTCACATCCTTCCAGTCCGAGTCGACAGGTTATTGGCCCCGCTTTCTTCAAGACAAGTGTCACACGTGCTACTGCAGTGAGAAGTAAGGTGATTATTTCAATACAAATTCAAAGCCTGGTCTAAGGTTAGTTAGCTATAGGGAAAGTCATAGTCATACAGCATGGAAACAAGCCCTCTGGCCCAACCTGCCTATGCTGCCCAACATGTCTCATCTACACTAGTCCCACTTGTGTGCGTTTTGGCCCATAACCCTCTAATCCTGTCCTATCCATGCACCTGTCCAAATGTTTTTTTTTAAACATTTTGAGAGTACCTGCCTCAACTCTGCTTGCACTCAGAGAGTGGTAGCTTTGTGGAATGAGCTTCCAGTGGAAGTGGTGGAGGCAGGTTCGATTTTATCATTAAAAAATAAATTGGATAGGTATATGGACGGGAAAGGAATGGAGGGTTATGGTCTGAGTACAGGTAGATGGGACTAGGTGAGAGTAAGAGTCCGGCACGGACTAGAAGGGCTGAGATGGCCTGTTTCCGTGCTGTCATTGTTATATGGTTTATATGTTATATGGTTATAACTACCTCCTCTGGCATCTTGTTCCATATACCAACCACTCTATGTGCAAACAAAGTTGCCCCTCAGGTTCCTATTCAATCTATCCCCCACCTTGAACCTATGTCCTCTCGATCTTGATTCCCCTTCTCCGAGCAAAGGAGAGGTTGGACACTTGGATTGTTTTCTCCGGGGCGCTAGAGGTTACAAGGAGACCTGATAGAAGTATATTGATTTATGATCTGGATAGACTCGGCTTGTACTCGCTAGAATTTAGAAGATTGAGGGGGGATCTTATAGAAACGTACAAAATTCTTAAGGGGTTGGACAGGCTAGATGCAGGAAGATTATTCCCGATGTTGGGGAAGTCCAGAACTAGGGGTCACAGTTTAAGGATAAGAGGGAAGTCTTTTAGGACCGAGATGAGAAAATCATTTTTTACACAGAGAGTGGTGAATCCGTGGAATTCTCTGCCACAGAAGGTAGTTGAGGCCAGTTCATTGGCTATATTTAAGAGGGAGTTAGATGTGGCCCTTGTGGCTAAAGGGATCAGGGGGTATGGAGAGAAGGCAGGGATGGGATACTGAGTTGGATGATCAGCCATGATCATATCGAATGGCGGTGCAGGCTCGAAGGGCCGAATGGCCTACTCCTGCACCTATTTTCTATGTTTCTATGTTTCTATGAGAGGAATAGATAGGATAGACAGTCAGAAACCCCCCCTCCCCCCGGGTAGAAATGCCAAAGTCTAGAGGGACTAGCTTTAAGGTGAGAGGGGCAAAGTTTAAAGATGTGCGGGCAAATGTTTCCACACCGAGGGTGGTGAGTGCATGCAACACGCTGCCAGGGTTGGTCGTGGAGGCAGATACGATAGTGGCATTTAAGAGGCTTTTAGATAGGCCAGTGGATATGCAGGGAAGGGGATATGGGTCACGTGCAGGTAGAGGGGATTAATTTAGCTTGGCATCATGTTCGGCAGTGTTCAATGTTATATGCTCTACATTCACCAGTCTAGATGAGGGGAACGCATTCCATCATCTTTCTGACTTTTGCCTTGTGGTCGAGAAGAGATTTAGAGGAACCAGGCGAGCAGCTTCTCAGAGTAATTGATCTCCGCTCACACAGTCATAACTCTGTACTCTCGAGTTCTATTTAGAGTCAGTTATGACCCTGACTCATTCAGTGATGCTGTAGCCATGCCAGGAGATGTTGTTGGAATGTGGCTATGCTCTCGTTGGCGATGGGCATTGTTCCCCTAGCTAACAATGATCTGTTCTACATTTTCCTTGAACTTCGTCCCCTTTGATGTCTCGTTTTCACACCTTACATTCTTTATCTCTGTGTCTCCCTCTCCCCGACTCTCAGTCTGAAGAAGTGTCTCGACCCAAAACGTCACCCACTCCTTCTCTCCAGAGATGCTGCCTGTCCCGCCGAGGTCCTCCAGTATTTTGTGTCTATCGTCTCACCCTACTGTGTTGACCACCACTACCAGCCCCTGCCCAGCTCATGTGCCAACTATATTAGACAATTGAACGGTCCTCTCATCAGCTAGAGAGTGGTCCTGACCTCCCATCGACCTCATTGGAGACCTTTGAACTATCTGTAATCAAACTTTATCTTGCACTAAATTTTGTGCATTTTATTCTTTATCTGTACACTGTGGACGGCTTGATTGTAATCATTGACATTTTTGGCATGGAACAAAAAGCTTTTCAATGTACCTCGCTACACGTGATGATAAACTAAACTAAACTGAACTATCCTCACAGAGCTAGGCAATAATGACATCTGGAGACTGCACAGAACCCAAACTGCGCATGTGCTTCTTTACATGGCAATTGGTGAGGAGGATAACACGTGGTGTTCCATCACTCTGATCGCTTCCCTTCCAGCACCCTACCTGCACCTATCCTGACCATTCTGTCCCCGACCACTATGTGTAGGTGGGACATGATGCATAGAACAGTACAGCACAGGAATGGGCCCTTCATAGAAACATAGAAACATAGAAAATAGGCGCAGGAGGAGGCCATTTGGCCCTTCGAGCCAGCACCGCCATTCATTGTGATCATGGCTGATCGTCCCCTATCAATAACCCGTGCCTGCCTTCTCCCCATATCCCTTGACTCCACTAGCCCCTAGAGCTCTATCTAACTCTCTCTTAAATCCATCCAGCGATTTGGCCTCCACTGCCCTCTGTGGCAGGGAATTCCATAAATACACAACTCTGTGGGTGAAAAGGTTTTTTCTCACCTCTGTCTTAAATAACCTCCCCTTTATTCTAAGACTGTGGCCCCTGGTTCTGGAGTCGCCCAACATTGGGAACATTTTTCCTGCATCTAGCTTGTCCAGTCCTTTTATAATTTTATATGTTTCTATAAGAT
Organism: Malacoraja senta; assembly: GCA_038087875.1. Lineage (NCBI taxonomy): Eukaryota > Metazoa > Chordata > Chondrichthyes > Rajiformes > Rajidae > Malacoraja > Malacoraja senta. The sequence goes on from CM075980.1 coordinate 16,170,752, forward strand.
TCCCCCTCATCCTTCTAAACTCCAGTGAATACAAGCCTAGTCTTTTCATTCTTTCCTCATATGACAGTCCCGCTATCCCAGGGATCAATCTCGTGAACCTACGCTGCATTGCCTCAATCACAAGGATGTCCTTCCTCAAATTCCGTTTCAGTTTAGTTTATTGTCACGTGTACCGAGCGGTACAGTGAAATGCTTTTTTGTCGAGACCCTACTTGCTTGCTCCTTGAGTAAAACACTAGGTGCTGGAGGTACTCAACGGGTCAGGCAGCATCAGTGGAGGGAACGGACGGACAACGTTTTGAGTTGGGATCCTCCTTTAGAGGTGTCGTCTGTCAGTCTGATGAAAGGTCCCGACCCGAAATGTGGTCTATCCATTCCCTCCACAGATGCTGCCTGACCCGCTGAGTTCCTCCAGCACTTTGTGTTTTGCTCAAGATACCAGCGTCTGCAGTTCCTTGTGTCTCCATGGTGCTTGGTCCTTGCCCAAAGCTGCCCAACAGAAACATTACAAGTGTAAATTACATCCTTCGGAATCTGAGCGATCTTATGGCAGGAGTTTATAATTCATTGCAATATAAGCTGACTGAGGCCACATGTCTGGGCACATCCCCAAGAAAAATTATCTAAAGTCTGAGTTTCCACCTATTGTGCCCATTTAAAGGCTTTTGAGATGGCTACGAGTTAACTAGATTTTTCTAGATGCAATCTGACTATCTGGCTTGTCTTAGAACCTTATTTCTTTCATTTACAAAGATGCTGCCAACTATGAACGTGCGTCATGCTTCAATATAGTTTCTTCCCAAAGTCGTGTTTAGTGATTTAAAACAAGGTTGCTGTCAGGTGTTAGCAAGACCCAGACAACTTTATTAAAAATGTTTACTATTTACAATGAGCCTGTTTAAAATTCATCATGGAGACGCAAAAGATTTCAGATGCTGTAACCTAGAGGAAAAACAAACTGCTGGAGGAACTTACGTTTTTCAGTTTAGAGATACAGCGCGGAAACAGGCCCTTCGGCCGACCGAGTCCGCACCGACCAGCAATCCCCGCACATTAACACAAGCCTATACACGCTAGGGACAATTTACACTTATACCAAGTAAACAAACCCAAGCCAATTAACCTACAAACCTGTACGTCTTTGGAATGTGGGAGTAAACCGAAGATCTCAGAGAAAACCCACACAGGTCACGGGGAGCACATACAAACTCCATACAGACAGCACATGTAGTCGGGATCGAACCCAGGTCTCTGGCGCTGCAAGCGCTGTAAAGGGCCTGTCCCACTTTCACGACTTAATTCACGACCTTTTTTACCCGTGGACATTTTTCATCAGGCTAGAAAAAACGCCCCGACCTACTTGATGCCACGAGTACCTACGACTAGCATCACGGCCTGCTACGACCTACCTACGACCTACCTATTGTCATGTTATTCTTATAATGAGGCTCGTACAACGACGTAATCGGAGTCTGTCTTTATTTAGCAACTCTGTACAGCAGCAGCCTCGTGTGCATGCCCGTGCCCGGCCCCTACGTCCCTCCGGTTACGCCCACAGCCCCAACTTCAGGCCGGATGCCGTCACTGCAGCCTGACCACTGGCAGCAGCGCCACCCTCCGGTTACTACAAAATAAAGGCATTCCTTACACTATTATTCCATAGTACCACATCTCCCTTTCTTTGAGAACAAAGGGTGGACTACCTTTGTCTGTGCAGGTCTTAAGGGGTTTATTCTGCCCTTTTGCTGGAAGACCTGTCCCTGATCTGTCCCTGTTTCAAGCATGCAAAATAGAAATAAAATAACTTACACGTTACCATACTGTGAACTATTACTTTAGCAGGCTGTGTTCTTCAAAACTTAAACTCTCAGGTTTCAGCTAAATGTAAACAGTAAAGCAGAACAATTTCACACTCACATTCCACTCTTTTTTTTTAACTGTAGAAAACAAATCAATGAATCACCAATCAAGTCTCTGCGGCTTTCTAACCTCTCTCCCACACCTGGTCCGCACAATCTCTGTGGTGGGGCCCTCTCTGCTGGGTGATGTTGTCACTGGTGGAGCTGGCTCTGGTGTAGGTGAATCTTCTCCCACCGGTGGCTCATCAGCATCGACTACCCCACTGTTGGTCTGCAGCGGCACCAAGTGATGCCGGTTCCTCCTCAGTGTGCCCTGAGGCACCTGGACAATATAAGAGCGAGGGGTGTTGTGTGTAGATAGCACTGTGCCCTGGACTCGTGCATCGGTGATCCACACATCCTCCCCAGGTACGAAGTGGCTCCAGGTTTCTCGCTCCGTGCCTCTTGTGCAAGGATCTTGCGTCGTTCCTCCTCTTCTCCCTTTCTTTGGCCCCCAGCGCGTTGTAGTCAGGCAAAACTGGATTCAGCAGGGTTGGAAGGGCAGGAACTGTAGTGCGGAGGCAGCGCCCCATCAACAGCTCGGCCGGGCTATAGCCGTTCTGTAGAGGGGTTGCTCTGTAGGCCAGCAATGCAAGATATGGGTCTGATGCCTTTGTTAGCAGGTTTTTCACGGTTTGTACAGCGCGTTCCGCCTCCCCATTGCTCTGAGGAAACTTGGGGCTGCTCGTGATGTGCACAAAGCCATACTCTGCTGCAAAGGCTTTAAAGTGGCTACCTGAGAACTGGGGCCCATTGTCACTTTTAAGAAATTCACAAATTCCATGACGAGAAAACATGGATTTCAGGTGCACCGCCACATCTGTGGACCTTGTGTGTGACAGCAGCGCAACTTCCACATACCTTGAGAAATAATCTACTACTAGTAGATAGGTCTTGTCTTTCAGCGTGAACAGGTCAGCTCCCAAGGTTTGCCAAGGCCTGTCTGGCATCTCCGTTGGCATCAGCGGCTCTTTGACGTTCCTTCTCTCTTGGATGCAGGTTCTACATTTCAGCACCATGTCATTCAGCTGGCTGCTGAGTCCTGGCCACCATACCGTCTGTTTGGCCCGGCCCCTGCACTTTGTCAACCCCAGGTGTCCCTCATGTAGTCTCTGCAGCACATCACCTTGTAAGGCTGATGGGATGACGAGCCTCGTGCCCTGCAGCAGCAGCCCATCGTGCACAGTCAGCACTGCTCTATCAGCCCAGTAATGTCTCAGCACTCCCTGCAGTTGGCTTTTGTCGGGCCAGCCGTCTGTGCAGTACTCCATCAGCGCAGAGCATGTGCTGTCTGCCTTCAGGTGCTCACGTAGGATGCTCAGATAATCTCCACTGACAGGAATGTTGCTGATGACAGAGTCTACATAGGTGTTGGTGTCCTCTAATAGGCTTGTGTCTGTGTGTGCTCTTGCGGCTCTCAGAGGAGCACGAGATAAGGTGTCGGCTGTCCACAGGCTTTTGCCAGGGACATGATTGACTGTATAGTTGTATCTCATGAGTCTCATCCTAAATCTTTGGATTCTTGGTGGGAGGTCATCCAAAGCTTTCCTTCCCAGCAGACTCACCAACGGCTTATGGTCAGTTTCCAGCTCGAATGGTCTTCCCAGGATGAAACAGCTGAACCTTTCACATGCCCACGTTGCAGCCAATGCCTCCTTCTCTACTTGAGCATAGCGCTTCTCTGTTGGCGTCATTGACCTGGACGCATATGCCACAGGTGACCACATGGCATCGCTCTTCTGCAGCAGGACTGCCCCCAGGCCAAAGGAAGAGGCATCAGCAGAGATCTTTAGAGCACTGTTTGGGTTGTAGAATGTGAGCACTGGTGTGGATGACAGCTCTGTTTTTAACTGATCAAAGGCGGCCTGCTGCTCTGTCCCCCCCAGTACCAGTGGTTCTTCTTGGACAGCAGGTCTCGTAGCACACTGTCTTTTTCAGCCAGGCAAGAAGCGGCCCAGCTGATTGACCATGGCCAGAAAACTCCTGAGTTCGCTGACATTTTTGGGTGCATCCATCTCTTGTACTGCGCTCGTCTTCTCTGGATCTGGCTTCACTCCATCTGCTGAAATCACATGACCCAGGAATCTGACTGTGTGGCGTGTGAGCTCACATTTGTCCATGTTGAGCGTAATGCCGGCCTTTTGTGCCTTCTCTAGCACCGCATGTAGCCGCACATCATGCTCCTCCTGCGTCTGTCCCCAGACTAGGATGTCGTCCATGTGACACAGTACCCCCTCCAGGCCACCGGTCACTTCTGTCACCATCATCCTTTGAAAGTGCTCGGGGGCTGATGCTATGCCAAAGGGTAGACGGTTAAAATAGTAGCGCCCAAAAGGCGTGATGAAGGTGGTGTATTTGGCAGACTCTTTTGTCAATGGTACTTGCCAAAAGCCCATGTTGGCATCTAATTTGCTGAATACTGTTGCGCCAGCTAGCATGCCCAGAGTGTGCTCGACAGAAGGCAGGATAAACTTTTCTCTGCATACTGATTCATTCATCATTGTGAAATCCACACAAATGCGAACATCACCTGCTTTTTTCGGCACCACCACCATCCCCGCACACCAATCAGTCGGCTCCTCAATCTTGGTGATTACGCCCATCTTCTCCATACGGTCTATCTCCTCCTTCACTTTTCCCATAAGCGGCAGAGGGACTCTGCGTGGTGTGTGGAGAGAGAAGGGCACAGCCTCTGGCTTTAATTTAATTGAGTATGGCCTCAGAACAAGACCCAAGCCGCTACACAGCTTTGGATATTGTTGTTTCACTGATTCCATGGTGATGCTGTCAACCCTGCACACAAGCTCAAGCTGTTCTATGGCAGGCCTTCCCAACAGTGCAGTGTGCAGGTCTTTTACTACATAAATGTTCTCTATGGCTGTCTTTTTGCCTCTGCGCAGTGTTTCTTTGGCTACACCTAGGACAGAGAGTGCATTGCCCCCTGGCCCAAACAACGGGCGTGTCGACACTGCCAGGCGCTTCACATCATGCCCCCCTGTAATGTCATGGTACACCTCGGCTGGCATGGCGGTGACATCAGCACCAGTGTCTATTTTAAAGCACACTTTTTTTTGTCTCACTTGTAGCTGCACCGTCCACGGGTCTTTTCCAGCATCCACGGCTCCCAGGAAAAAGCTCTCTTCTTCCTCTGTAGTGACAGCATTCAGAGATTTGGCACTGTTTCTGCACACTTTGCCATAATGTCCCTTTTTGCCACAGTTGTAACACACAGCATCTTTAGCAGGGAATTCCAATTTTCCATGCGAGGGCATTTTTCCACATCTATAACAGGCCTTTGAACCTGGCTGTGGCCGTGTATTAAGTTTATTTTTGCCTGGTGTTTGTGCTTGTGGCTGAGGCTTTGAGGGAAATTTGGGTTTTCTGTAGCTTTTAGCATGCACAGCATCAACATTAGAGCACTTGCTAGCACCGCCATTTTCTCCTCTTAAGTCAGACCGCTGTCGTCTAACTTCTTCAGACTGCCTTGTCTTTGTTATAGCAGTTCCAAGGGTTAGGTCTCTGTCTAGCTGTAGCTTTTCTGACAATGAGACGTTTCTCAGCCCGACCACTAACCTGTCGCGGATCAGCTCGTTCTGTAACTGTCCATAGTTGCAGTGTTCAGCTAATCCGTATAGAGCAGTGATGAAGGAATCCACCGTTTCTCCTGGCAGTTGCACACGCTGATTGAACTTGGCTCTTTCGTAGATTACATTCTTTTTAGGCACAAAAAATGCATCAAAGCCCGCCTTGACATCCGTGTACATCTTCCTCTCATCTGCAGTTAGCGTTAGCCCCTTTAGCACATCTTCGGCTTCATCGCCCATGCAATACACTAACGTGTTCACCTGGTTTTCTTCCGACGTTGCGTTTAAGTTGCTTGCAAGCCGAAAGCGGTCGAATCTCCTGATCCAACGCTCCCATTCTGGAGGCTTGGTAAAATCGAATGTCTCTGGAGGTTGTATTGTGAACGTAGCAGTTGGTGTAGGTTGCGCCATATCTGCCAGCTCATCTCCCCTTTCTCTGCCAAAACGATACTCTTTCCCCTTCTTCTTCTTTTTTTTTTTCGCTTACAAGAATCCCGTTTCTGACACCATGCCTAATTATTCTTATAATGAGGCTCGTACAACGACGTAATCGGAGTCTGTCTTTATTTAGCAACTCTGTACAGCAGCAGCCTCGTGTGCATGCCCGAGCCCGGCACCTACGTCCCTCCGGTTACGCCCACAGCCCCAACTTCAGGCTGGATGCCGTCACTGCAGCCTGACCACTGGCAGCAGCGCCACCCTCCGGTTACTACAAAATAAAGGCATTCCTTACACTATTATTCCATAATACCACACCTATGACCTCCTACGACCTCGTGACAACCATGCTGCGAGTATGAGTCAAGGGCAAACTCGGCAGAGGTTGTGAATTAGGTCATGAAAGTGGGACAGGCCCCTAAGGCAGCAACTCTACTGCTGCACCACCGTGCTGCCCGGTATCAGGCGGGAAAGGGAAAGTCGAAGCTTTGGATCGAGCCCCTGCATCAGAGACACGACACAAAACATTTATTACATTCTAAACATGCATGCTGGTTGCCAAGGTTTAGAATGGAGATCACCTTGGCCTATACGTAACTGGATTAGAGGGCATACATGAGCATGAGCAGTGGCAGGGTGGTGCAGCGGTAGAGTTGCTGCCTTACAACACTTGCAGCACTAATGCAATCCCATTAATGCAATCAAGGCAAACACAAGTGCAATAGATATCCTATATCCTCTCTCGAGGATGTAAAGTCTTCATATCCTTCTTATAGTTGGTGACCATGCTTTGCATTTGTATTTTACATTTAATACATCTCTATCCTGTATACTAATCTCTTATGTGGTACCTTTTATTTTACATTTAATACATCTCTACTCTGATAAGGAGAAGGTTTCCTCTGTGCATCAGATGTAGCGAGAATTATAAAGCATGCATTATGCGTTTTGATTCTCTAATGCGAGAGTCACAGCTGGAAGTCCCTCCTTGCTTCCACTGTCTCATCTCCAAGAACATATCGATTCACTTCTTGCTGTCCTCCCTCTGGTCCACTCACTGTTGTCTTGCTGTTTTATTCTCAAATAATAAAACAGTACAAAAGTGCACTGCTTTCGCTCGACTCCTGACATTCTAGTCTTTAATATGTGACCTTGCCAAGGGCATAATCCCTCTCGCCAACTGGATCATTCAGATAAGCTCAGGGACTCTGACCTGCCGTGGTCACATGCGGCAAGCGGACTTAAACATCTTTGCTGCATACCTTCCTATTCTGTGAGGTGCCACCGGGAATTTATGGATCCAACAATCCTGATATAACATCCTAACTGTGCAAGGGAATTCTGCAGGGAATGGGCAGAACCTGCCAGAAGTTATGTTTCATGAAAGTTTTAAGAGGAAACAAAGGTTTTATTGCATTTAACTTTGATTCAGCCTTCCCTTTTGGGTGTGCAGATCTTTAGCTCTCTCCTCACCTGCCTTTCTCAGTTTTATTATGTCATCTGCTCGTCTCTCTATACTCTGTGCCAACATCTCTGGATATATGTCTCTCTCTCTCTCTCTCTCTCACACACACTATCTCACACTTTATGTGGTCATCTCTCAAGAGGCAATTCTATCTCTTGGTACATCCTCTCTCTTTACTCGTTCCTTTCATAGATACATAGATACATAGAAAATAGATGCAGGAGTAGGCCATTCGGCCCTTCGAGCCTGCACCGCCATTCAATATGATCATGGCTGATCATCCAACTCAGTATCCCGTACCTGCCTTCTCTCCATACCCCCTGATCCCTTTAGCCACAAGGGCCACATCTAACTCCCTCTTAAATATAGCCAATGAACTGGCCTCAACTACCCTCTGTGGCAGAGAGTTCCAGAGATTCACCACTCTCTGTGTGAACAAGTTTTTCCTCATCTCGGTCTTAAAGGATTTCCCCCTTATCCTTAAGCTGTGACCCCTTGTCCTGGACTTCCCCAACATCGGGAACAAACTTCCTGCTTCTAGCCTGTCCAACCCCATAAGAATTTTGTACGTTTCTATAAGATCCCCTCTTAATCTCCTAAATTCTAGCGAGTATAAGCCAAGTCTATCCATTCTTTCTTCATATGAAAGTCCTGACATCCCAGGAATCAGTCTGGTGAACCTTCTCTGCACTCCCTCTATGGCTATAATGTCCTTCCTCAGATTTGGAGACCAAAACTGTACGCAATACTCCAGGTGTGGTCTCACCAAGACCCTGTACAACTGCAGTAGAACCTCCCTGCTCCTATACTCAAATCCTTTTGCTATGAAAGCTAACATACCATTCGCTTTCTTCACTGCCTGCTGCACCTGCATGCCTACTTTCAATGACTGGTGTACCATGACACACATGTCTCGCTGCATCTCCCCATTTCCTAATCGGCCACCATTTAGATAATAGTCTGCTTTCCTGTTTTTGCCACCAAAGTGGATAACCTCACATTTATCCACATTATACTGCATCTGCCAAACATTTGCCCACTCACCCAGCCTATCCAAGTCACCTTGCAGTCTCCTAGCATCCTCCTCACAGCTAACACTGCCCCCCAGCTTAGTGTCATCCGCAAACTTGGAGATGTTGCCTTCAATTCCCTCATCCAGTTCATTAATATAAATTGTAAATAGCTGGGGTCCCAGCACTGAGCCTTGCGGTACCCCACTAGTCACTGCCTGCCATTGTGAAAAGGACCCGTTTACTCCTACTCTTTGCTTCCTATTTGCCAGCCAGTTCTCTATCCACATCAATACTGAACCCCCAATACCGTGTGCTTTAAGTTTGTATACTAATCTCTTATGTGGTACCTTGTCGAAAGCCTTCTGAAAGTCCAGATACAACACATCCACTGGTTCTCCCCTATCCACTCTACTAGTTACATCCTCGAAAAATTCTATAAGATTCGTCAGACACGATTTACCTTTCGTAAATCCATGCTGACTTTGTCCAATGATTTCACCACTTTCCAAATGTGCTGCTATCCCATCTTTAATAACTGACTCTAGCAGTTTCCCCACTACCGATGTTAAACTAACTGGTCTGTAATTCCCCGTTTTCTCTCTCCCTCCCTTCTTAAAAAGTGGGGTTACGTTTGCTACCCTTCAATCCTCAGGAACTACTCCAGAATCTAAAGAGTTTTGAAAAATTATCACTAATGCTTCCACTATTTCTGGAGCTACTTCCTTAAGTACTCTGGGATGCAGCCTATCTGGCCCTGGTGATTTATCGGCCTTTAATCCATTCAATTTACCCAACACCACTTCCCGACTAACCTGGATTTCACTCAGTTCCTCCATCTCCTTTGACCCGCAGCCCCCTGCTATTTCCGGCAGATTATTTATGTCTTCCTTAGTGAAGACGGAACCAAAGTAGTTATTCAATTGGTCCGCCATATCCTTGTTCCCCATGATCAATTCACCTGTTTCTGACTGCAAGGGACCTACATTTGTTTTAACCAATCTCTTTCTCTCTCTCTCTCTCTTTATCCTTCTCCCCTCGCTCTCTTTTTTTCCCCCCTCTCTCTCTCTCTCTCTCTCTCTCTCTCTCTCTCTCTCTCTCTCTCTCTCTCTCTCTCTCTCTCTCTCTCTCTCTCTCTCTCTCTCTCTCTCTTTCTCTCTCTCTCTACTTGTCCCCCTCTCTCCGCTGTAATCTACACACAATTTTATCCCTTGGTACATCCTCTCTCTTTACACTTCTCTCTCTCTCTCTATGTCTCACTTTCTCTTTGTTGTAATGTCTCTCTGCCACAATTCTATCTCTTGACCCACCTCTCTCTCTCTCTTTATCCTTCTCCCCCTCGCTCTCTTTTTTTTTTCTTTTTTTTTCCTCTCTCTCTCTCTCTCTCTCTCTCTCTCTCTCTCTCTCTCTCTCTCTCTCTCTCTCTCTCTCTCTCTCTCTCTCTCTCTCTCTCTCGTTGTCTGGATGCTTTCAAGAGAGAGCTAGATAGGGCTCTTAAAGATAGCGGAGTCAGGGGATATGGGGAGAAGGCAGGAACGGGGTACTGATTGGGGATGATCAGCCATGATCACATTGAATGGCAGTGCTAGCTCAAAGGGCCGAATGGCCTACTCCTGCACTTATTGTCTATTGTCTATTCTCTCTCTCTCTCTCTCTCTCTCTCTCTCTCTCTCTCTCTCTCTCTCTCTCTCTCTCAGCTCAATACTATCTTTCGGCAATCTCTCTCCCATTATTCCTGATCACATTATTTGCTCTGCCGGTCCGTGACCACATTTCTCACTGTACACAATATTCTCTCTCTACATTTTTCCACCTTTCTCTTCCTCAGCCGGATCTGAAGGTATTGCCCTGAAGTTGAGCAGATACCATGTGACAATGTACTTTGCCCCTCCATCCCTTTTCATTCGATCATCGCCGGCAGAAAACCAAAGATTAACCTTAATCCTGGTTTAATGTTGATTCCGTCCTGAAAACTCCCAGATGTGCATTTAAGGGGTTAATCATCCCCTGCAGTTCCGATAGTGTCTACTTTATGAAAGGCTGTAACTGGATCATTATATTCAATTTTTACACATGTGGTCTGCAATGCAGTTGATTCCTCTTAAATCTATAACCTATTAACCATGGAACCCTAGACTGATTTAAAACATACTCCCTGTGCTCAGACTGCAGATTGTGTCTCTCCTGCAGGCTTGTGAAATGCTGCAATAAACACTGGGCACTTTTGAGCACAGGAGAGCAGCTGAAGACACTGCAGAGAGTGGTGGACACTGCCAGGTCCATCACAGGTACTGACCTCCACACCATCGAAGGGATCTGCAGGAGGCGCTGCCGCACCCAATATCATCAAAGACCCTCACCACCCTGGCCACGGTCTCATCCCATTGCTACCTTTGGGAAGAAGGTGCAGGAGCCTGAAAAACGTGACCTCCAGGTTCAGGAACAGCTTCTACCCAACAACGGTTAGGCCCTTGATACTACACACCACTAACCACAGCAACGGTGATTTCCAATGGACTGGTTGGACTACAGACTTTGGGTTTGCACTGTGATGGTTACCTAGTATTATGACTATTAATTTATTGTATCATTAATTATTGTATATTGATCTCTGTGTTATTACATTTATGGGCTGTTAAGCTGCAGCAAGTAATAATTTCAATGTTCTCTGTCTTGTCAGTATATGAAACATGGGCAATGAACTCTTGTTAATGCAAAATTCTTGACTTCTGACACGTCTTTCTTCTCCCTAATGAATGAAAACTGTTTCTGTTGAGGTGATGGGCAAATGTGGGGGATGAGCTGAAGTTATCAATGCTGGCTCCTGGCACTATTGATGGGAGTGGGGAAAAGCATCGGGAATAGTGAGGGAGCACAGACCGGGACACCGGAAGGCCAGGATTATTTGAGGGACCCAGTCATGCTCCCACCCTGGTCCCTGGTGGCCTGGGGCTCTCCTGCCTCCGAGTGCAAGGGATGGTGTTCACTAGTTATTCCAATGAGAACCTGTGCCACCGGTTAACAGCCAACTAGCGGGTCAACAACATGACTCATCCTGAAGTGTGAGCTCTGGGAGCTACCTGTCTCCCAGTGGGTTAGAATACTATATGGACGTCCTGGTACAGGGTGGCGACCCGGCAATGTTCTGGTACAGGGCGACGTCCCTGCATCTCGGCAGAAGGAGCGTTCCTCATGGTAGAAGGGTTGTGCATCTAGGGGAGATCGAGCATCCCGCTAGAGATGGAATTTCCTCCATCCCCTGCAGCATTCTCCCCATCTTCAGAATTCCCTCCATTGGAATTCTCTCCAGCTCCTTTAGAATGGCCCCCTTCTCCAGTGGAATTTCGCCCATCTCCTGCAAAATTCTCTCCACCTCCTGCGGAATTTCCTCCATCTCCTCCTAGCTGGTGTTCCCTTATCTGAAGAAGGGTCTCGACCCGAAACTTCACCAATTCCTTCTCCCCCGAGATGCTGCCTGTCCCGCCGAGTTACTCCAGCATTTTGTGTCTGTTCCCCGTCTCTTACTCGCTTGTGTGAAGAGAGGACAACAACTAAAAATCACAATTTGCTGTGGCAACTGAGAGGAAACTATGAACAGATTCAAGTCCATTCCAAAAGTTTTATGTCTAAAATAGCCCAGGCATCATCCCATGAATGGACGTGGAGTGATTTAACAGCTAACGGACCTGAAGAATATGTCTTTCAATGCCAGGAGTCCAGGACAGTCTCAGAGCTGACGGGTTGATGTGAATATCGAGCCATTGCATTGAATTCTAAATTGACATTAACAACCGGTTTCCCTCTCCCATCAGGCAAGAGGTACAGAAGAGTGAAAACTCACTCCTCCAGATTCAGGGACAGTTTCTTCCCAGCTGTTATCAGGCAACTGACCCATCCTACCAACAACGAGACAGCAGTCCTGAGTTACTATCTACCTCATTGGTGACCCTCGGATTATCTTTGATCGGACAATACTGGACTTTATCTTGCACTAAACATTATTCACGTTATTCCCTCTATTATATACCTGTACACTGCGGATGGCTCAATTGTAATCATGTCTTTCCGCTGACTGGTTAGCACTCAACAAAAGCTTTTCACTATAGCTCGGTACACGTGACAATAAACTAAACTTAAACTCAAGCTGAAATTATCGAGTAAAGAATGATTTAAACACTAGTTTAGGGAAACAGCATGGAATCCATGCCAACTATCCATCAGCCATTCACACTTGTTCTGTTATCCCACTTTCCCATTCACTCCCTACACACTAGGGTAATTTACAGAGGCCAGTTAACCTACAAACCTAATGAAACTGCTACTCATGAGACTGGAAATCCCCCTCTGCTCTGCTGTATTTAGGGACATTTGGCCTCCCCGCGCCAGCTTAGATTTTCACTCATGTGGCCATTCAGACATCTCCCTGAGTAACGTTTCCAATCAGTACTGGATTACGAGTAAATTCTGCATGGGCTTGTCTCCAGTTGCAAAAGGACACAAAGTTCTGGAGTAACACAGCAGGTCAGGCAGCATCTCCAGAAAACATGGACAGGCGATGTTTCAGGTTGGGACCCTTCTTCTGCCTTAAGAAGGGTCCCATCCCAAAGCATCACCTAACCATGTTCTCCAGAGATACTGCCAGACCGGCTGAGTTACTCCAGTACTTTGTGTCCTTTTGTACAAACCAGCATCTGCAGTTTCTTGTTTCTCCAGTTGCAAATGGAATTCTTCAGCCCATATGGATTTTGTAGAAACAAGAAACTGCAGAAGCTGGTTTACACCATGGATACACACAAAGTGCTGGACTAACTCAATGGGTCCGGCAGCATCTCTGGAGAAAAAGGATGGGTGGCGTTTCAGGTCGGGACCCTTCGTTAGACTTTGCGTTGTGTTGTGTTTAGATTTTGTGTTGGTCTACTGCAGGCAGAAAGCAGACAGGTCACTTCTTCCATGGGCTGAGCTGGGCTGGAGCCCAGGTCCCAGTGGTGAAAGGCTAGAGTGTGACTCACTGCCCACCCATACCCCCACTGTGGTGATATTAATGCCAGCGTGAAAGTATTGCTTCACTGGTTCCACGTGGCAGCCTGCTGTGTGAAGCTGGTGCCAGAGTCTCGAGCTCGCCCGCTCTCCCCCGGTCAGGATCCTGACTCTCTTGTGCTGTAACTGCATCCACTGTTTTGGAAAGGCTGCATCCAAATTATTAACCATGTTGCGACGCTAGGGAATGAACTGGAAAAATCCTACAAGCGCTCCTCTCCGACAACATTCTTCTGCGGCTAACAAATGGGGCGCGACCGTAGGCTCTGTGAAATTCTGTCAACGTTTATTGAAGCATGAACTAAGAATGTTCCTCTTTGTCTGTTAGATACAGTCCTTTCCTGGCTGTGTACAATCTCACTGCACATCTCTGCGCCAAGGTCACAGAAGGAAGAACTGGGTGACATGGGGACGCAGCGGGTAACGCTGCTCCCTTACAGCGCCAGAGACTCAGGTTCAATCCCGACTATGGGTACTGTCTGTATGGATTTTGTACATTATCCCCGTGACCTTGTGGGTTTCCTCCAGGAGATCCGGTGTCCTCCACGCTCCAAAGACGTACGGGTTTGTAGGCTAATTGGCTTCGGTAAAATTGTACATTGTCCCTAGTGTGTGTAAGATAGTGTTAGTGTGTGGGGATAGCTGGTCGACGCGGACGCGGTGGGCCGAAGGGCCTGATTCCCTGCTGAATCTCTAAAATAAACTAAAATATTATAAACTGATGGCCGTGGCTATACCGTATCCAGCTCAATCCCACACACATTCTCACAGTTCCTTCCTCTGGCAAACTGCCGGTGGAATTCAACGGGTCAGGCAGCATCTCGGGAGGGAAATGGACAGACAACGTTTCAGGTGGGAATCAGACAGATAGAAGACATTTTCATTCAGGACCTTTCTTCAGACTGACAGGAGACGTTTTGGGTCGGGACACTTCTTCAGAACGGACCAAATCTCTGTATGTCCATTTCCCTTCACAGATGCTGCCTGACCCACTGAGTTCCTCCAGCACTTCGTTCTTTACATCTAAAGCGATCCCTTGTCCAATTTGTATCGGTATCCCCAAATACTGCATTCATTTTTAACCTGAAATTTATTTGGTTAATTGTTTTCCACTTAATTTTTCATTCATACATGTGGCTATTTTTAAGAGCGGCTCTATCAGGTTCCTCGGGGAAATGAAACAATGTTTTAAGATATGCCCCATCCTGAAGTCCTCCACTCAACTTGCACATCCTGGCCCCAGGAGCACACAATTCCTAGTGTCCCGTGAGATTTTAGGCTGTCTAAGTTGAAACTGATCCTCGCAACCTTAAATCTAATTCCCACCCCTGATGTGTATCCAGTTCCATGTTTATTGTCTCACTGTTAATGTTGCTTGGACTAATATTTCACATTATTACAATCATATTGAATGCTTTATCTCAGGCCCAGAAATTGCTGTAACGCTCCACACTTAATGGGTTCATGGGATATTCTTCTACTGTTGCAAGTTAATGTATCAACATTAATATCTAAATTCGAATCTCCAGACTGCCTTGAGGTGCATCAGTCTCTGTTCACGGGTTGATATCAAATATCCCACTCACAAAGAACTACATTGAAATTATAATTTGTAAACTTGACATTCAACTCAACCAGCTTACACTGGGGTCTATATTCCACCACAACAATCCTGGGCTGGTTGCTTTTGTCTCCCGTTCCTTCAATGATCAGAGTTCAGTCCGAGCTTCAGTCGGCGGTCTGAGGCAATCTGAGATTGTCAGACCATCTGAGACAATGTCTTTCCCACCTCACAATTCCCAGTGTGAGAAAATATTCCTTCCAAAATGTTTACTGTTAAATCTTCCACCTTCTGTTTCTCAGTCTAGACCTCTTAATCGTTGGCAACTCTCTTGTGTAGAAATTAGATCCATTTGTGCAATTTCTTTTACATGAAATTTACGCGTGGAAGCTGTTTTACACATGCTAGATCGACCACTGGTCTGGTTACTTTCATGTGTGATCCCTCTTTTGCCTGTTGAAATTAGCCGGGTGCCTGGCAAGTGTGAAGTGTTGCACTTTGGTATGTGGAACCAGGAAGGACCTACACCAAATATTGGAGAGCCCTGGGAAGTGTTGCTGAATAGAGTGATCTGGAGTACAAGTGCACTTCCCTAGAATTGGCGAGTCAGGTGGACAGGGTGGTGAAGAAGGATGACCTGCCTTCATTGGAGAAGGTATTGAGAACAAAAATTGGCACATCATGATGCAGATGTACAAGTCGTTGGTGAGGCCACAACTGTGTCCAGTTCTGATCGGCCTGGGTGGTGTGGATCTTTGATGGTACTAGCTGCCTTTTTGAGGCAACATTTCCTGTAGATCCCTTCAGTGGTGAGGTAGTGAGTACCGATGATGGACCAGGCAAGAAGCTGAGTGGTGTCCTGGTACCGATGTACCCCAACTAGTGCCCATGTTGATGATGCAGCAATGAACAATCTAAAAGAGTGTGAAGAAGATTAGCGTTCCTATGTTTGGTGCAAAGAGCAAGCCTGCAGGGGGGAAGCTCGGAAGCCATCGAGCTCGGCCCCAAAGACCAGAGAGCCCAAGAGGAGGGAGCCGCTGGCAACGATGGATGGAGGAGTGGGGCGGTAGGAGAGGGACCGGGGTATTTATTGGCTCCAGCACCTTCAAGGTCGGCGGCAGGATGTGCCCCGCGGGACACAGAGGCGGTCGGGCGAAGAGAGGGACGTCAGTTCGCGTGCTGAGCCGGTCAAGGGCGCCAGAGGAGGCCCTGCAGCAGCCTGGGGCTTACCTAGATCTGGTGCCACTCCAGTACATTGAGCACATGGACCGGCTCTTGGACCTTTAGTAAATGACACCAAAATATGGCGACTCGTGCATGTGCGATCTATGCAAGAAGAATTTCACTGTGCCGTGTACATGTGACAATAAAGCACCATTGAACCATTGAAGTCATTTCAAGTTAGAAGAAGGTTCTGTCGTACAGTGTAACGTGTTTGAGTTGAGCCCAGCAATTGAATCATCTCTGTAGCATACTGGTGCTTGAGGCAACTTTGACTAGAGTTTAGTAATGTGTCAGGCAGCATCTGTAGAGGGAGTGGACAGACAATCTTTCAGATTGGGATCATTCTCCAGGCCGACTTTAGAAACTAGTTTGGGTCAGAACATGGTCTTAGAGCAGGAGAGTGATAGGAATCACAGAGGGGGGTGCAGTGAGAGAGGGTTATACAGAACTCCTGTCGGAGGGAGGAGGAGAACATCTTCAAGGTACAGTAGGTATGCCTTGAGACGATTTGGCAGTGGAGCAGTAAAATGGAGGCACAAGAATCTGCAGAAAATCTGAAGAAGGGTCCCAACCTTCAGGGGCACAAGCTCAGAATAAAAGTTTGGACCTTTAGAATGAGGAGGAATATCGTTAGCTAGAGGATGGCGAATCTGTGGAATTCATAGCCATAGATGGTGGCGGAAGCCAAGTCATTGGGTATTTTTAAAGTGGAGGTTGATAGGTTCTTGATTTGTAAGGGTGTCAAATGTTACGGGCAGCAGGCAGGAGAGGGAAAAATAGATAAGTCGTGATTGAGTGTAGGAAGGAACTACAGATGCTGGTTTACACCGAAGATAGACAGAAAATGCTGGAGTAACTCAACGGGTCAGGCAGCATCTGATGATGTTTCAAGTCGAGCCCCTTCTTTAGTCTCTGATTTGACCCAGACCTAGACGCAGGTCTGAAGAAAGCTCGCAACTCTTACTGGCAAAAAGAACCAGCACTATGGGCACACAGAAGCACCAACTATTTGAAAGTTCATCTCTACATGCTATCACCACATGGAAATATATCTCTGCGCAATTTAGTTTAGAGATACAGCGTGTAAACAGGCCCTTCGGCCCACCGAGTCCACGCCGACCGTTGATCACCCATTCACATTAATTCTATGTTATTCCACTTTCTCATCCACTCCCTACACATGAAGGGCAATTTACAGAGAGACAATTATTCTACAAACCCACACGTCTTTGGGATGTGGGGGGGAAACCGGACCACCCGGAGGAAACCCACACGGTCACAGGGAGAACGTTCAAACTCCACATAGACAGCACCCATAGTCACCATCGAACCAGGGTCTCTAACGCTGTGAGGCAGTAGCTCTCCAGGAACTCCTTCTCAGACAGCAGTGTGGGAGTATCTACGCAAGCTGATGGCAGCATTCCAAGATGACATTCACTTGAACCTTCCCAAGGGTGATTAGGGATGGGCCATAAAGCTAAGCTTATCATTGATGCCTCATCTCATGCCAAAAGCGGTATTTTCCATTGCGCTTTTCAGATTACCTGGTCCCTAACATCACAGGTAGATATCTTGGTGAAGAAGGCTTTTGGCACCGAAAAAAGACACTAAGTGCTGGAGTAACTCAGCAGGACAGACATGATCTCTGGAGAGAAGGAATGGGTGACGTTTTGGGTTGAGACCCTTCTCCAGCCAATCTGCCTGTCCCGCTGTGTTACTCCAGCATTTTGTGTCTATCTTCAGTGCAAACTGGCATCTGCAGTTCCTTCCTACACTTAAGGCTCTTGTTGTCCATCAGTTAGGGAATTGAGTAGAGAAGTTGAGATGTTCTGTTAGAGTTGTACAAGACGTTGGTGAGGCCATACTTAAGAATATTGTGTTCGGTTTTGGTCACCTTGCTAGAAGAAAGATGCCATTAAGCTGAAAAGAGTGCAGAGAAGATCTAGTGTGCAAGGATGTTGTCTGGGCTTGAGCTGTAGGGAGAGGTTGGGCAGGCTTGAGTGCAGGAGGCTGAGGGATGATCTTCTAAAGGTGTATAAAATCATGAGGGGAATAGATAGGGTGAATGATTAGTCTTCTTTCACAGGGTAGAGAACTCAAGAATCGGAGGGCATAGGTTGAAGGTGAGAGAGGAAAAATGTAATAGGAACCCGAGGGGCAACACTTTCACAGAGGGTGGCGGGTATATGGAGGATGTCGTCAGGCAGGTACTATAACAACATTTAAAAGTCATTTGGACAGGTAAACGGGTAGGAAAAGTTTCGAGGGACATGGGATAAACACAAGTGAAAGGGGACTAGTGTAGATGGAGCATCTTGGTTGGGCTGAATCACCTGTTTCCATGCTGTATGACTCTGTGGCACAATGCCTTATGATGACGGTGAAGTGCTTTCAAAGTGTGGTCACAAACGCAGCAGGCGGGAGTGAGACGATCTGTTATTGTTCTCCTCTTTGTTTCATGTTCGGTGAATATTATGGGAGAACATTCTGCTCCTCTTCAGAATGTACGGTTGGATATTGATTGGTCTCCAAAACACTCATTCCGCATCTTGCTTTCACACCTTCGGGGAATGACAATTTCCAACAGAACAAAACTCATTTTGAGAGATTCACTGAAGTACCAATCCGGCATAGATACCGAAGTTTAGGAGCATTTTTTTGAACCATCGAACTTTGCTGTTGAGGCAGGAGGCGGCACGACCGAATCAATAAAGCAACAGACGAGAGAGTGATTATATTTTCATTCATTCACAGGATGCGAGCATTGCATGGCTAGGCCAAGATCTAGTGGCCATCTCTAATTGGCCTCAAGAATGCAGGTCCGCTGTTTTCTTGAACTGCTGTGGACCATTTGGTGCGGCTCTAAGCCCAGGTCGACACACCTACACACCTCTGAGTACAAGAGTCGGGGCAGATTTGCATCCCCAAGCTTTTGGCAGAACATATGCAGAGAAGTATTTGTGGAATAAAAGCCAGCCTGCTGCAGCAGCCCTTTCCTGGAGACAACACAGTGGATCAATTCATTTTGTTTATTCACTCCCTGGGATATAACCCCAGGTGGTGGCAAATCAAGAAAGAGTGGAAATCTTGCCCCCTCATGTTCCAACTACTGGAGGGTTAGGAAAGCACCCTGCAGGTCCGATCGAGCCGGCAGTTAGCTGGAAGAAGGTAGAAAGGATCACGCTGCAGAAATATTAGCCTTGTGAAGGAGAAACACATAGAGACAAGCAGAGAACTTGTTTCGAGATTTAAACACAAATCAGTTACAGAAGGCACAAGGAACTGCGGATGCTGCAGATGCTGGATGCTTGAGCAAAAATACAAAGTGCTGCAGGAACTCAGCGGGTCTGTGGAGGCATTGGACAGATGACATTTCGGGTCAGGACCCTTCTTCAGATTCCTGAGGAGATCCCCGTGCAGTAACATTATCCTACACACACCAGGGACAATTTACAATCTTTCCCGAAGCCAATTATCCTACAAGCCTGTACGTCTTTGGAGTGTGGGAGGAAACAGGAGCACCGAGGGAAAACCCACGCAGGTGACAGGGAGAAGGAACAAACTCCGTACAGACCGCTCCAGTGGTCAGGATTGAACCCAGGTCACTGGCGCTGTGACTATGCCTCCTATAGTCATAGGCCATAGCCGTGAAGGCTGCTTCATTTTGTATCTCACGATATTGCACAAAGCCTAAAGTCATTGCGCGGAAGGGCTTGAAGAGATTTCCGAAATGTCACATCAGCGTGCTTTCTTTCCCCTTGTGCTTGAACTTCATTGTTCCATTGCCAGTAGGAATGACAATTAACCACTCCTGGATCTCGAAGATGGTACCGGGCCGAGATTGGAGAAGATATGTTCCAAGTGTTGATGGTGCTGTGAAATTCGGCCACAGCTTGTGTCCTTTTTGAACGTCCCCGTCGCTGTGTGGGGAGTGGAGACCGGCTCCTAACTCAGCCGGTCACTGGGCAGTCAGCTCGGCCTGGAAGGCTACAGGCCGCCCGGGGCAGACCGCATTCTTCAGCAGCTTACGATTTCCGCTTTTACTTGGGTTTCATGCTGACTTAGAGAGGCAAAGAAAACAGTCTACAAAGCCATCCAGGCAACGTTGGTGTATTTATTTCACCTGGTTGAGGTCTTGTGGTAATTCTCTCACTGAAAGCAAATCCACAGCACATTGGCCCAGGAGTTGTGACATAAATATGTTTCACATTATACAATAATGTGGTATTTAAACACAGACCCTCCTGTCTTTCTCTATAAACACTTCAATAACACATTTCTGTGCACGGTCTGCCCTCCCCCCTCTATCCAGGCAAATCCATATGCTCCATGGCTACTGGATCACGATAAATAAAAGCACCTTTCACTCACATTGTGCAGGGTTAAAGCTTCACTTCTCTGAACTGCCTTCTGCACTCGGAGTAGGAAGAGGGGATGCGTCGGAAGAAGGGTCCAAACCTGCAACATCACCCATCCATGTTCTCCAGAGATGTTGCCTGACCCGCTGAGTTACTCCAGCACTTTGCGTCCTTTTTTTTGGTAAACCAGCATCGGCAGTTGCTTGCTTCTACCAGAGAGGATGCCCGATCCCTAGTCTATGTTCTGTTGACCAAGGGGCGGCATGGTGGCGTAGAGGTAGGGTTGCTGCCTTAAGTCACTATTGACCTGGGTTCGATCCTAACCTTGGGTGCTGTCTGTACGGAGTTTGTACGTTCTCCCTGTGACTGCGTGGGTTTTCTCTCCGGGTGCTCCGGTTTCCTCCCACACTCTAAAGACGTACAGGTTTGTAGGTTAATTGACCAATGCCACTGTTATGGTTATCATATTATTCCGCTATCATTAATTTATTGTATCAATGATTATTGTATATTTATCTGTGTGTTATTGCATTTACGGAACTGATGAGCTGCAGCAGTGAGAATGTCATTGTTCCATTGTCGGTACCTACAGAAATTAAACACTCTTGACTTGACAATAGAGAGAGTCTGAGGAAGGGCCTCGGCCCAAAACGTCACCCATTCCTTCTCTCTGCAGATGCTGTCTGTCCCGCCAGCATTTCGTGTTTATCTTCGGTGTAAACCAGCATCTGCAGTTCCTTCCTACACAATATGATTCACACCCTGTGATATCAAGAAATGTTGGAGAGTACAAAGCTGTGCTTGTTGGAGGTCGACCATCCCTGGCCCAGAACATTGCAGGAACTCCTCAGCTTGGCGTTCTAGGTCCTACCATCTTCAGCCATGTCCTCAATGATCTTCCTGCCATTGTCAATTCAAAAGTGGGATTGCTCTTTGCTGATATTTGCTGTCATTTCCATTTACTATTCCTCATTGTGCCCGTGCTTGCACGCAATTTGTGTTCATGTCAATAAATACGAGTGTTTGAATTTGGATTTTTGATCATTTTTGATCATTTTTGATAATGACCTTGGCTCAAACCGTGGACTCCTGCCCTGAAGATGAACTAATATTTGATCAGAGCGTTGTCTTCCAGCGTGGTTGGAAAAATCCGAATCATTAAATGCAAGGGAGCAAAGAACGTTGCTCTTTCATGGCGGGTGATAATCCATCCAATTGGCAAGATGATCTTGGCAATGGAACATCATTCCCTTCTGTCGATGCTTTCTGGACAGCCCCAGGCACGTTGCAATGAACCTTCTGTCCAATATTTGACGATCAAACATGCTGTAGTCTCAAAGAACAGCTTGTTTTGTGATGATAACAGGAGATCCTTTCGCATCTGCTCGCTTACACTGCCCTCCTTCCTCTTGCAAGGATTGGTTTCATGCTTTACCCAAGCACCCTGAAAATCGGATTGTGATTGTGTGTTGCGACTCGAGCAGCAATTGTTGCAGTTTTATTTTAGATTTCTAGCACTTGTATTTTTCACATATGGACTCTGCCAAATAACTCTTACATATAATTCAGTCTTCTTCTTATTTTGGTCCGTCTCATCTGTTCTGGTCACACAAGGCCCAGTTGAGGCACTTGACTAAGCAGGGACAAGTTTCTTCTGGACTTCTGCTGGATGTATATCCGCAGAAAGAGGTAGACACACTAAGCACTGAATCAGACAGTGAGAATGTGAATCAAAATGATTTAAAAAAAGGAATGTTGGCTCCAACGTTAAGAGGCAATGTCAACTGAATTTAACGGTGAAAGTTACAATTTGATTAGTATGGGTGTCAGAGGTTATGGGGAGAAGGCAGAGAATGGGTTTAGTGGGGAGAGATAGATCAGCCATGACACTAAGGGCAATTTACAGAGGCCAATTAACCTACAAACCTTCATATCATTGGAATGTGGGAGCAAACTGGAGCACCCGGAGAAAACCCATGCAGTCACAGGGAGAACGTGCAAACTCGACACAGGCAGCACCTGAGATCGGGATCGAACCTGGGTCTCTGGAGCTGTGAGGCAGCAGCTCTACCAGCTGCACCACTGATCCTGATGCATTTTTTCACTCCAAAATCAGTGAAAATCTGAAGCTTTTCCTGTTCAGACAGATTTTGTTAGATGAGAGCATTGGTGATATTCAGGAAAGACAGGGAAATGGAGTTGGCTACAGGATAACCCTGATCTACTTGGATGGTGGAACAGACACAATGGCCGTGATCCTAATAATCCAACCTGCCCCCTCCTATATGTCTGATTTCAACATTAATGATAGGTTTATTTGTTTTTCCAACATAACATGTAATGGTGACTGTCTCTCATCCTTTCCCTGTGAAAAAAAATCCCACCCAAGAAATAAATCTTAATTTTTAATAATTTTACAATAAATTACATATGATCCTGCCTGCCGTTTCTTTATTCTGCTAAATCATTTCTATCTCCTTATATTTTAAGGTGAAAGGGAAAAGAATGAATAGGAATCTGAGGGGTAACGTTTTCACCCAAAGGGTGGTGGGTGTGTGGAACAAGCTGAGGCAACATTTAAGAAACATTTAGACAGGTACATGGTTTGGAGGGATATGGACCAAACACGGGCAGGTGGGACTAGTGTAGCTGGGACAAGTAGGCCGGTGTGGGCAAGTTGGGCCGAAGGGCCTGTTTCCACACTGTATCACTCTATGACTCCATATCCCTGTATGTTTCACTGAATCCCACATTATAAAAGCCAGTTCCCATAAACTCAAGTGAGCTGAACGCCAGTCTGTTTGAACTCTCCCTATAGAACAATCTCCCTATCCCAGGAATCGATTAGTGAGCATTCATTGCATTATCTCTGTCACATGTATATATCGTTCCTTAGTTAGAGACCAAACCTGCCCACCACAGTCCAGGAGTTTACTCGCTGGTCTGATATATTTACAGTCAGATACCTTTATAATTCAGAGTGTGAAGAAGGGACCCAACCCAAAACAGCATCTACCATTTCCCTCTGTGTACCACTTCCGACAGTGGCTCAGCGGTAGAGTTGCTGCCTCACAGCACCAGGTGCTGCCTGTGCGGAGTTTTACGTTCTCCCCATGATCGTGTGGGTTTTCTCCAGGTGCTCCCCCCTCATTCTAACCTCGTTCAGGTTTGTAGGTTAACTGGTTTTGGTAGAATTGTAAATTGTCTCTGGTGTGTACGATAGTGTCAGTGTATGGGTGTGATGGCTGGTCGGCGTGGGCCTGGTGGGCTGAAGGGCCTGTTTCTGCGCTGTATCTTTAAAGTCTAAAGTCCATAAGTGATGCCTGTCCGGCTGAGTTCCACCAGCACTTTGTTTTTTGTTCAAGATCCCAAGATGTGTGGTCTCTTGCTTCTCCAAGATGTCTTTATTCTTGCGCTAGTTCCTCTTACATAAAGGGCAATATTTCAGATACACTCCCTGTAAATACAACTCAAACACACACCCCGTGAATTTGTCAAAGACTCTTTGAGAACGCATTTCAAAGTCACTCCTTGTGACCAATTTCAAACAAACTGTGTAAACACACTTCAAACAAATACCCTACAAAAAAGAACTTCAAACACGTTCCCTGCAAACACAATTCAAAGATATCTTGTGTAAAACACATCAAAAACACGCTCTGTAAATACACTCCAATACCCAATTCAACACACATCTCTTATGAGAGCATTTCAAAAATGTTTATTGTCACCCATTTCAAGCACACCCCAAAAACATAGAACAGTACAGCACTGGATAAGACCCTTCAGCCCACAATGTCAGTGCCAAACATGATACCAAATTAAACTCAACCTCCAACACTTCAGAGAAGACCTCCAAGCCCGTCCAACCTCTCCTTGTATGATCAAATCTCTTCGGCACCCTCTCCAAAGCCTCCACATCCTTTCTGTAATCAGCGGACTAGAACTACGCCTGATATTCCAAATGCGACCTCACTAATGTTTCATGCAGCTGCAATTTCTGTGAAATCATTCCAAAACCACTCAGTGTTAACTCATTTCAAACACACTCCTTTTTCAACATTTAAAACATTACTTGTAAACACATTCCAAGCAAGCCCCTTTCATAGACATGCAAACTGCAGGAAATACTCAGCAGGTCAGGCAGCAGCTCTGGACAGAGAAAGCGAGTTCATGTTTCACAGAACATAAAAAAGTACAGCACAGGTACAGGCCCTTTGGCCCACAACGCCTGTGCGGAACTTAAACTAATTGTACCTGCCTACACATGATTCATATCCCTCCGATTCCTACATTTCTGGTCTGAGAACCTTTGCTGGAACTGGGAAAGGGAGAAAATACTCCTTCTAGCCATTTCACACATTCTCACTGTAAACACATTTCAATCATGCTATTTGTTCTACCTTTCAAACACTCTCTTGGTAACACACTTCAACAGCCAATATGTGATGTTCCTCTCATAGATTCTGAGTCATGCAATGTTTTCTTTTTATTGATTACAAGAACATAAGAAATAGAAGCAGGAGCGAGTTGCTAGATCTCCGCACCTTTCATTCAGATTGTGACTAATCTTCACCCAGTTCCCCTTTCAATCCAGAACTGAACCCTTCGAGAAACTAGGTGGCACAGTGGTGCACCAAGTTAAGCTGCTGCCTCCCAGCACTAAGTCCAATGCTGAACCCCAGTGCTATCTATGTGGAGTCTGCACGCTCTGCCTGTGAAGACATAGGTTTCATCTGGGTGCTCCAATTTTCTACCCACATTCAAAAGATGTACAGACCAGTAGGTCTATTGGCCACTGTAAGTTGTCCCTGGTGTATAGGTGAGTGGTGGAGCCTATGGAGAGTTCATAGAAACATAGAAACATAGAAATTAGGTGCAGGAGTAGGCCATTCGGCCCTTCGAGCCTGCACCGCCATTCAATATGATCATGGCTGATCATCCAACTCAGTATCCCGTACCTGCCTTCTCTCCATACCCTCTGATCCCTTTAGCCACAAGGGCCACATCTAGCTCCCTCTTAAATATAGCCAATGAATTGGCCTCGACTACCCTCTGTGGCAGAGAGTTCCAGAGATGCACCACTCTCTGTGTGAAAAAAGTTCTTCTCATCTCGGTTTTAAAGGATTTCCCCCTTATCCTTAAGCTGTGACCCCTTGTCCTGGACTTCCCCAACATCGGGAGCAATCTTCCTGCATCTAGCCTGTCCAACCCCTTAAGAATTTTGTACGTTTCTATAAGATCCCCTCTCAATCTCCTAAATTCTAGAGAGTATAAACCAAGTCTATCCAGTCTTTCTGCATAAGACAGTCCTGACATCCCAGGAATCAGTCTGGTGAACCTTCTCTGCACTCCCTCTATGGCAATAATGTCCTTCCTCAGATTTGGAGAACAAAACTGTACGCAATACTCCAGGTGTGGTCTCACCAAGACCCTGTACAACTGCAGTAGAACCTCCCTGCTCCTATACTCAAATCCTTTTGCTATGAAAGCTAACATACCATTCGCTTTCTTCACTGCCTGCTGCACCTGCATGCCTACTTTCAATGACTGGTGTACCATGACACCCAGGTCTCGCTGCATCTCCCCTTTTCCTAGTCGGCCACCATTTAGAAAATAGTCTGCTTTCCTGTTTTTGCCACCAAAATGGACAACCTCACATTTATCCACATTATACTGCATCTGCCAAACATTTGCCCACTCACCCAGCCTATCCAAGTCACCTTGCAGTCTCCTAGCATCCTCCTCACAGCTAACACTGCCCCCCAGCTTAGTGTCATCCGCAAATTTGGAGATATTGCCTTCAATCCCCTCATCCAGGTCATTAATATATATTGTAAATAGCTGGGGTCCCAGCACTGAGCCTTGCGGTACCCCACTAGTCACTGCTTGCCATTGTGAAAAGGACCCGTTTACTCCTACTCTTTGCTTCCTGTTTGCCAGCCACTTCTCTATCCACATCAATACTGAACCCCCAATGCCATGTGCTTTAAGTTTGTATACTAATCTCTTGTGTGGGACCTTGTCGAAAGCCTTCTGGAAGTCCAGATACACCACATCCACTGGTTCTCCCCTATCCACGCTACTAGTTACATCCTCGAAAAATTCTATAAGATTCGTCAGACATGATTTACCTTTCATAAATCCATGCTGACTTTGTCCAATGATTTCACCACTTTCCAAATGTGCTGCTATCCCATCTTTAATAACTGACTCTAGCAGTTTCCCCACTACCGATGTTAGACTAACTGGTCTGTAATTCCCCGTTTTCTCTCTCCCTCCCTTCTTAAAAAGTGGGGTTACGTTTGCTACCCGCCAATCCTCAGGAACTACTCCAGAATCTAAAGAATTTTGAAAGATTATTACTAATGCATCCACTATTTCTGGAGCTACTTCCTTAAGTACTCTGGGATGCAGCCTATCTGGCCCTGGGGATTTATCGGCCTTTAATCCATTCAATTTACCCAAAACCACTTCCCGACTAACCTGGATTTCACTCAATTCTTCCAACTCCTTTGACCCGCGGTCCCCTGCTATTTCCGGCAGATTATTTATGTCTTCCTTAGTGAAGACGAAACCAAAGTAGTTATTCAATTGGTCCGCCATATCCTTGTTCCCCATGATCAACTCACCTGTTTCTGACTGCAAGGGACCTACATTTGTTTTAACTAATCTCTTTCTTTTTACATATTTATAAAAACTTTTGCAGTCAGTTTTTATGTTCCCTGCCAGTTTTCTTTCATAATCTATTTTTCCTTTCCTAATTAAGCCCTTTGTCCTCCTCTGCTGGTCTCTGAATTTCTCCCAGTCCTCTGGTATGATGCTTTTTCTGGCTAATTTGTACGCATCATCTTTCGCTTTGATACCATCCCTGATTTCCCTTGTTATCCACGGATGCACTACCTTCCCTGATTTATTCTTTTGCCAAACTGGGATGAACAATTTTTGTAGTTCATCCATGCAGTCTTTAAATGTCTTCCATTGCATGTCCACCGTCAACCCTTTTAGAATTAATTGCCAGTCAATCATGGCCAATTCTCGTCTCATACCCTCAAAGTTACCTTTCTTTAAGTTCAGAACCATTGTTTCTGAATTAACAATGTCACTCTCCATCCTAATGAAGAACTCAACCATATTATGGTCACTCTTGCCCAAGGGGGCACGTACAACAAGACTGCTAACTAACCCTTCCTCATTACTCAATACCCAGTCTAAAATAGCCTGATCTCTCGTTGGTTCCTCTACATGTTGATTTAGATAACTATCCCGCATACATTCCAAGAAATCCTCTTCCTCAGCACCCCTGCCAATTTGATTCACCCAATCTATATGTAGATTGAAGTCACCCATTATAACTGTTTTGCCTTTGTCACACGCATTTCTAATTTCCTGTTTGATACCATCTCCAACTTCACTACTACTGTTAGGTGGCCTGTACACAACACCCACCAGCGTTTTCTGCCCCTTAGTGTTTCGCAGCTCTACCCATACTGATTCCACATCCTCGAACCTAATGTTCTTCCTTTCCATTGCGTTAATCTCCTCTCTAATCATCAATGCTACCCCACCTCCTTTTCCTTTCTCTCTATCCCTCCTGAATATTGAATATCCCTGGATGTTCAGCTCCCAGCCTTGGTCACCCTGGAGCCATGTCTCCGTGATCCCAACTATATCATAGTCATTAATAGCTATCTGCACATTCAACTCATCCACCTTATTACGAATGCTCCTTGCATTGAGACACAAAGCCTTCAGGCTTGTTTTTACAACACTCTTACCCCTTATACAATTATGTTGAAAAGTGGCCCTTTCATGAGAATGTAAGGAGAATAAAGTAGGATTAGTGTAAACGTGTGCTTGATGTTAAGTGTGAACAAAGGGGATTGTTTCAATGCTTTATGGCTCTCCAACAGCATATGCTTTAACTCCAGTACCAATAACGCTCAAATCTTTGAAGATGTGAGCAACAATGTTCAGAAGCTTAGAGATGCAAGTTAAGCACCTTTTACAGGTGCTGAGAAGATTTACCTGGATATTGCCAGGACTCGAGGGCCTGGGCTATAGGGAGACATTGAGCAGGCTAGGAATTAATTCCTTGGAGCACAGGAGGCTGAGGGGTGATCTTATAGAGGGGTTAGATAAGGTAAATAGATAGTCTTTTACTTAGAGTGGGGGAATCAAGAACCAGGGGACATAGGTTTAAGGTCAAGGGAGAAAGATTTAATGGGAACCTAAGTGGCAATTATTTCACACAGAGGGTGGTGGATGTATGGAACAAGCTCTCAGAGGAGGTAGTTGAGTCAGGGACTCGTTTAAAAGCCATTTGGACAGGTACATGGACAGAATAGGTTTAGAAAGATATGAGCCAAATGCAGGCAGGTGGGACTAGTGTAGATGGGGCATGTTGGTCAGCATGGGCAAGTTGGGCTGAAGGGCCTGTTTCCACATTGTATGACCCGATGACTCCATCTCATCCATTGTTGGTTTTGACAAACAAGCATCGATTTATTCCAGCGAGTGTTGCTGTCACTTAGTCACTTGTCACTTTGGGATTTGGGATTGGGATCTTCTGCCGGGAATGTCGGTGTGTGGGGGAGGTGCTGACCGAAACCCACCATTGTCATGTCACTGACCACAGAACAAGTTACAAAACGGATGCGGGCTCCAACTTGTTTGGGAATTGGAGGACTTGCCTTGAAGGTTAGCAGCAAGTCTGCAGCGTGTTGGGCGGTTTGTGATGTGTTGGCACAAACTCCAGGAAGCCCCACCACTGCATCAAGTTTCCCTCCATTGTTGAAGTCCACTTCTGCAAGGCGGAGCAGATTTGTAATGTGTCCTGATACAACAACATTTGCTTAATATTATGGAATCACTCAATGCTGGAAGATAACAGGCTGCAGTTTGTTGGGATTAATAGGCTGTTTCTTCCTTATTTACCTGGAGTTTATTATTTGCATTGGGTGTCACCGTATGTTTGGACCAGTATTGACTCCACTGTGAGTGCTCTTGTCCAGATAACCTTGTCTGCAGATTACTGCAACTATTTTGTAATGGTAGTTTACTTTGGCAACAGAGCGTGCCTCACATTCCAGTACTCCAGCTCTGTTTCCTTCTTCTAGGTGGGCAACATTTAAGTAAATAGAGATGTTTGAGCTCATAGAACTGCGCTGTTTGAAATTGCTCAACTCAATCAGGCTTGAGAATTACATCACCAGCTCCCTTAAAGGGTCCTTGGTCTCGTCCTCAAATGTCATAAAAACGTCAGAATCCCATTCTGCTTTTAACCCTTTTTAAATCAGATCAAAAACTTGCAGGCACAAAACCCAACTTGTGCAAAATGGTGTAGAAACCAAGATCTGCAGATGCTGGTTTATACCAAAGATAGACACAGAGTGCTAGAGTAACTCAGCGGGTCAGGCAGCCTCTCTGGAGAAAAGGGATGGGTGAGGTTTAGGGTTGGGTCCCTTCTTCGGACTGGTCCCGACCCAAAAGTCTCACCCATCCTTTTTCTCCAGAGATGCTGCCTGACCCATTGAGTTACCCCAACACTATGTGTCTATCTTTTGTGACACACTGGGGTCCCCTGGATTCCATCTTCTAACCAGCCTCAATAATACTGATCAAACAAGGTTGAACATCCATACATTATTTAAGGCCTTGTAACAATGCCAGCTTAGGAAAAGATCTGGCTTCATCTGACAACCCATTAACCACAGCTGTATTGTGTATTTGAGGAAGCAAGGGTTCCCATTCAGTCTGGTCAAGGAATGGTGCTGGAGTGGAACTGCATTGTACATCATTCTTGTTTGCATATCTTTCATTCATTTGTTCTATATCTCTCTATATCACCGTCTATATCTCTTGAATCCCTTTCCCTTGACTCTCAGTCTGAAGAAGGTTCTCGACCCGACAGGCCACCTATTCCTTTTCTCCAGAGATGCTACCTGACCCGCTGAGTTGTTGTGCCCTTCTTCAGTTGAAACCAGCATCTGCAGTTCCTTCCTATACTGTAAGGAGAAATGTGTGAGCAATCCTTCATGAATCTGGTGTGAGAAGTGTTCGTGACAATGTACTTTCTGTTTCAGGCAATTCAAATCGGGAAGAAACACTTCCTTGAATAACGGCACAGTGGTGCAGTGGTAGAGTTGTTGCCTTACAACACTAGAGTCCCAGGTTCGATCCTGACTGCGGGTGCTGTCTGTACGGAGTTTGTACGTTCTCCCCGTGACCGCGTGGGCTTTCTCTGGGTGCTCCGGTTTCCTCCCACACTCCAAAGACGTGCAGGTTTGTCGATGAATTGACTTCTGTAAATTGTCCCTAGTGTGCAGGATAGAGCTAGTATGGGGGGTGATCGCTGATCCACGCGGACTTGGTGGGCCGAAGGGCCTGTTTCCACACTGTATCTCTAAAGTAAACTAAACTAAAGTGGTAGATGCTTTATTAAGATCTACGTACCTTCAGCTCACTCAGTGCATGATGAACATTGATCATTTAAGGTCATTTTGGCTGCTTTGTCGAGTGTCCAGGTTAACCTTGATCCTCCAATGTTGACAAGCATTCCTTCCATGGGCATAGTCACAGTTCAGTAATATAAAGATCAACTCCCACTCTTTCAGGCGGCACATTTCATGATGCTTTCAGAAAGGATGGTGTCAGCTGTCAGTGTTACGAGTTGTCAAACCCACAACGGCTCAGCCAATTTACTCCAATAGGAAAAACGACCCATGATAGGGGGGAAAGCCAGCGATCCACTAAAGATCTTCCAACCCATCTTGAGGATGTAAGAGACATAGTGTCATACCGCACAAAAACAGGCCCTTCGGTCCAACACGTCCCTGCCAACCAAGGTATTCCTGCCGAGCTAGTCCCATTAGCATGCACCTGGACCATATCCCACTAAACCTTTCCTATCCATGTCATGTGCTTGGAATTGGTGGGGTTAATCAGAGAGGTCTTTGTGTATCACGAGGCAATTACACAGGAATAAGAAATGATCTCCTCCTGATCTTCAGCGCACCAGGCACTTTGTCACAAACTTACATTCGGTACAAACTTTAGTTTAGTTTAGTTTAGAGATACAGCGCGGAAACAGGCATTTCGGCCAACCGAGTCCGCGCCGACCAGCGATCCCCGCGTATTAACACTATAAAATACACACACTAGGGAAAGTTTTACACTTACACCAAGCCAATTAACCTACAAACCTGTACGTCTTTGGAGTGTGGGAGGAAACCGAAGATCTCGAAGAAAAACCCAGGCAGGTCACGAGGAGAACGTACAAACTCCGTACAGACAGCAGGTGTAGTCAGGATTGAACCCAGGTGTCCGGTGCTGTAAGGCAGTAACTCTACCACTGTGCCACCGGTAGGTATGGCATAAAAGAGAAAATGCAGCAAATAATCAATAAATCAGGTCGCATCTGTGGAGAGAGAAACAGAGTTAACGTTTTATCAGAACCGTGCAGAAAGTGCAGAGCACACTTGGCCAGGAGAGTTAGTCGTGAGCAATGTGTGTGACTGGGCAGAATGTGTAGCCCTGCCATCACCACTGACAGAGCTGAAGTTGGAAGTTGGGTTCTTTCATTGTACATTTGCCCAACCACTTCCTTCACAGTCAGCATGTCCCCACAAGTAGACCTATCCACTGGAGAAATAAAAGGATGGGTAGAGACCCATCCTGTATTCCCAGAGGTGCTGCCTGACCTTCTGAGGTACTCCAACACTTTGTGTCCATGTTCCCCGGAGATGCTGCCTGACCGATTACATTTGATCTCTGTTTGCTTTGTTTGTCACCTTCTCCTAGCCAACAATGACCCATTCTCCATTTTCCTTGACCCTCATCTCTTTTGATGTCTCGTTCTCACACACTTTACCCTTCCTTACCTCTGTGTCTCCCTCTCCCCTGACTCTCAGCCTGAAGAAGGGTCTCCACCCGAAACGTCACCCATTCCAGCTATCCAAAGATGCTGCCTGAGTCACTCCAGTGTTTTGTGTCTGTCCTCGGTGTAAACCAGCATCTGCAGTTCCAGCACATTTTGTGCTGCCTGACCCGCTGAGTTGCCCCAGCGTTTTGTGTCTATCTTGATATAAACCAGCATCTACAGTTCTTTATTTCTGGACATCCACTCCTCAGTTAAAATCCGAGCTCAAGCACTTTCGAACAGCGGTCCCAAGACAATTATCAGAGATCCCAAATTCTGTCCACCTTTTATTTCCGTGTCCTTGCCCAGGGACTCTGAGGACCAGCAGGAACAACATTACCCCAGCCCCTGTTGGAGATTCGCTCATACATGATTGACATGTCTCTCTGACCAAAACAAAAATAACCACTGATTTTTGTCTTGTTCAAATATTTATAAATGATTTGTATCCAGCATGCGAGGAGCGTTGATTATCCATGCCTTCACTCTGGGTGTGTTGGTGTGTGAGCGGATGGCTCAGTCAAGGTACAGCAAGGAATCCAACACCTACTTTGTGACTGTGAGTCCCAATTATCCAGTGCCACAGCCTGAGGAAATGATGGGATTATTCCATGATGGCAAAGACACCTCACCAGCGGCTAAGTCCTGACCTGCAACTCAAATATTGGTTAATGGTGCAGCGTCGACTAATTGTCACTTGGAGACATCTCGGAATTGCCAGCTACTGAAAACAGCAATAACTCAAGTAACCCTTACCGTGCTGAATAAACGGTCGCTCCCCGCGGTTACACAGCAGTCGGGCTGCGCAGTTAGACCTCACCCCCCCCCCCCCCCTCTTATAGTCCACCTTCCAAATCCACTCTCCCAGCACACTGCCACTCCCCCGCCATCGAAGGGATCTACAGGAGGTACTGCCTCAAAAAGGGAGCCAATATCATCAGAGACCCACACCACCCTGGCCACGCTCTCATCTCACTGTTACCATCGGGAAGAAGGTCTAAGAGCCTGAAAACCGTGACCTCCCGGTTCAAAAAACAGTTTCTCCCCAACAACTATCAGGCTCTTGAACACTGCACAACACGAACTATGAACTATGAACTTCGTCTTTGGTTGCACTAAGAACTTCAGGCTTTTTTGCATTAGTATTGGGATTATTAATTTATTGATATTTTTTGTTTATTATGTTATCTATGTGCTATGTTTACAGATCTGTTAAGCTGCTGTAAGTAAAACATTCATTCTTTTGTTTTCAGTACATATAACTAGATGATGCCTGTCCTGCTGAGTTACTCCAGCATTTTGTGTCTAACCAGCATCTGCAGTTCCTTCCTGCACGTGACAATTAAGGTCTTAAGGTCATAAGGAATAGGAGCAGTATTAGGCCATTTGGCCCATCAAGTCTACTCCACCATTCAATCATGGCTGAACTATCTCTCCCTCCTAGCCCCATTCTCCTCATAACCGTAAACACACTTGATGTAACTCTTGAAACCTGATCTCTATCTTTACGTTAAACTGTGTCTCCCTCGTCCTCCTGCCGTCTCTGTGGCCCTCAACGTGGTCAACCGTACCTGTTCATTCCACTTCACCTCGCCATTCCTGAGCTTCAACTGCCTGCACCCTCACCAATGCGGTCATAGCCAACATCTCCAGAATGGTTCCCGTTCACTTCGATAGATCTGGTGCCACCCACAGATCAGCCCATGGCCCGCCCTCACTTTCTGCTGCCTATACCCAATGACATCCTACAAAGTGGTGGGTCATCTTCCACCCCAGGATGCAGCTGCCCCTGCCTGCCGCTGCTTGCTACACTGATGCGCGTGCAAAGCATTCAGCCCCGAACGAGTGTAATTAAGCTTGTTAACAACCGTCAGCTTCCAACAGAAACTGTAGATGGTTGTCACAGGTTTAGGCTTAAGGTTATTATTGCCACGTTTACCGAGGTACAGTGAAAAGCTTTGTTTTGCATGCGATGCAAACAGATCAGTGCATAGTATTTGTGCAATTCAAGAACAATAGGTGGACCAAAGGCTAGCACAAGTACAAGCAAAGGCTTGTAAAAGTACATATAAAGTTACTAGTACAATCTTTCACTATTCTGTATGTTTCAATGAGGTCCCCCCTCATTCGTCTAAACTCCAGCGAGTACAGGTCTAGCGCCGACAAACGCTCATCATAGGTTAACCTGCTCATTCCTGGGATCAATCTTGTAAACCTCCTCTGGACCCTCTCCAGAGCTAGCACATTCTTCCTCAGATGTGGTGCCCAAAATTGCTCACTATATTCCAAATGTGGCCTTACCAGCGCCTTGTAGACCCTCGACATTACATCCCTGTTTTTGTATACAAGCCCTCTTGAAATAAATGCTAGCATTACGTTTGTTTTCTTTACTACCAAAGTACAAGTACAGGCAAAGAATAGTACAAGTAACTCAAGTACAATTGGTAGACCTAAGTCATTGATTCAAGTTGAGCCAGATCTTTGTGAACATTGGTAATCTGGTTCTACACTAGGTTATCATGATTTCTCTGCTTTTCATTTCCACTCTTCAAATTTGGGCCCTTTTGATCGGTTTATCTTTTTTTTTTTCTGGATTTATTAACCTTGTATTGTTACTTTTAATGAACTCTCCACTTTCAGGTTCCTCTGTGCCCTCAGCCTAGTTAAACCCTTGGAATTCACCAATGTGCCACACAGTGGCTTCACGTCTGAAAAGAGTTGAATTGACCTCTGAGAAAACAAATTTCAGTAACAAGGCTGATGAAATTGAACAGATTTAGCAGATCTGTTAGATCTGACCAAGGATGGACAACCCACTCTGTCCCAGGGATTTTGGGGCCTCCATCTTCTCCGTACGTATCATCACACCATTAGACAGACACAACAAGCTGGAGTAACTCAGCGGGACAGGGAGCATCTCCAGAGAGAAGGAATGGGTGATGTTTCGGGTCGAGACCCTTCTTCACACCATTACCCATACTTAAGTTCATTTGTCCATTAACCATGCATGCATCCTCCTCCATTTTTCTGCAGTTTTTTTCGGCATTGTCTGTATCTCTGAGTGCTTATTTCAACTATTTTCTATAACTGGTGAATTTCTTTGGTGTTAAACCCATGGTATAGCAGTCTTCATCTTTCGTCCATCTCAGAAAATGCATAGTTCTTCCAAAAAAAAAGCATCCTTTGCACAATTAATTCATTTTAAGATAAGTGTGTCACATACGCAACTGCACAGTGAAATTCCTTTTGCATATATTACACATGCAGGCATCGCTAGGTTCTGGCACCATTATTCAAAGTCCGAAGTCTGTTCGGCCCGCGTATTCAGTCTGCTGGAGCAGATCCCGCGAACCGACGTCCCTCTCCTTGTCCGGCCACCTTTGTATCCCAGGGCACCTCCTGCAGCCGTCCTTGAAGGCACTGGAGGCATTACCCCTGTTCACCTCCTACCAGCCCTCGCTCCTCATGTCCAGTTCCTTCCCAGTTACGCTGTCCACCGAGCCTTCAGGCGGGCCCTGCCATCCGACGAGACTTCTAGGTCCCTTGGACCAGAACACTGCCAAATGTGTCGGATCCCATCGAAGGTGATGAGATGAAAGTCCCATAAACTACTTCCAGGGTGGCCACGAGAATGGTTCTTCTTGTCGAATTCCACACACAAGATTAGAAGCTGTTCAGCCAGAGCTGAACACACATCTTGGCATCCGCATACAATGGTGTCTGTCTGGTCGCTTCTTGTGCATGGTGGTGGAAAGATTGGTGGAAAGAGGGCCGTGACGTGAACGCTCTTCCCTTGACCCCCCCAACGAGAATGGTTATCCTTTAATGAATTCACCGGCTCTGAAAGATCCACAGGAACAAGGAGAAGAGGCAACAGGGCAGCTTAATGTCTCAACAGAGGGAGGTGATTGCACAGCACGACAACCCCAACACAGTTCTGGAGCAAATTAAAATTGCAGCGTTTTGACCCAGCGGTATAACAGTTACCAACACGTTGATGCCGTTACTCTAGGGTAGCTGGTGCATTTCTGGTGTCAAGTGACAGATTTGGATTGAAGGAACCCGTTTCAGAAAGCAAGCCAGAGATAAAGTATCAGACTATTGACGCTCCACTTAACAGGGTTGCAAGTGGTATCGTTCTCCTGGTTACAATTTGATTCCATTAACAAGCGGCGCAGTAATATTGAGTTTGTGCAATCAGGGATGGAGGGAGCTGACTTGTCGAACGTTGAGTAAGGTCATGTTAGAATGGTCAGTGTTTAACCCTGAGATCTCTATTTAAATTCTTTAATACTCTACCACTTAAAACACGAATTAAGCAGCCTTATTGCTTGGGAAAGTGATTTTTACAGATGGCCTGTGTCAGAATTAACCACAGCTTTGTCTGAAACGGCCCCAGTGTGGCTAGTTAGTGAAGATGAGGAATGTCTCTCGGTGGCTCCACTGCCGCTAATTAAATTGAATACATGCAACCCAGGCTGGTAACCGAACCACATTTCATTTTATTTTTGTGTCCCGCTCACTACTGTGCAGTCTCATGATTCCCATACGGTCTCGGGCTCTGCTGCCCGCGTAGCCGCTGGAAATAAACAAACAAACATGGCTTGAAGGACATTCTCAATGGGGTAGAGAAGTTCAGCTGACAAAAGACTCGAAGGTGATGGAACTATCTGTTTGAATTTCAGGTCTGTGACTCCCAGCTGCCAGCTGGGTTTGTTATATTTATCCTTCGGAGGGAGAGTTAAGGGCCTGTCCCACTTACCCGATTTTTTTCGGCGACTTGCTGGCACCCGTCATGGTCGCAGCAGGTTGCCGAAAATTTTCAACATGTTGAAAATCTAGCGGCCACCAGAAAAAGGGACGATTCTTTGGGCGACTACTCACCACGGTCGCGGGGTGACGCCTGTTTGGTGGTGAGTAGTTGCCCAAAGAGTCGTACCTTTTTCTGGTGGCCGCTGGATTTTTTTAACATTTTAAAAATTTCGGCAACCTGCTGCGTCTACGACGGGTGCCGGCAAGTCGCCGAAACTATCGGGTAAGTGGGACAGGCCCTTTAGTTTTACGCCTCACTGTAACCTTCAGTTCCATTGTGTTCATTCCTGCCGGGATACTGTGCAAAAATACCAAGATGCTGCCACGTAAGACTCCGCCAGCCGCTTTGCTCCCATTAAGACAGGTAATATTGCGATGTTTAAGAACCATTTGGACAGGTGCACAGATATGATCGTTTTAGAGGGATATGGGCCAAACGCAGATGGGCGGGACTGGTGTTGATGGGACATGTTGGTCAGCATGGGCAAGTTGGGCTGATAGGGCCTGTTTCCATGCTGTGTGACTGTGACTCTAAGACAGATCACAACAACAAAAAAAACAGATCCAACAAATAAGCAAGAGGAAGGGCCTATCACACGGTGGAGGTCACATCTACAAGCCTAGGGGAGAAATGATGCCTGTTTTCAGATGCAGGTCCATGGCTCCCTGAAAGAGGATGAATATTATAGGTGCAATGGGATCGCCGCACTTAACTGCATCAGAGGGATTCTACAGAGGGATCTTGGGGTCCTTGTGCAAAGCTCCCTGAAAGTAGCAATACAAGTAGATAGAGTGGTAACGAAGGCTTGTGGTATGCTTGCCTATAGCGATCAGGGCACTGAGTATAATTCATGTTCATAAGTGATAGGAGCAGAATTAGGCCATTTGGCCCCTTAAGTCAATTCTGCCAGTCAATCATGGCTGATCTATCTCTCCCTCCTAACCCCATTCTCCTGCCTTCTCCCCATAACCTCTGCCACCCGTACTAATCAAGAATCTATCTATCTCTGCCTTAAACATATCCACTGACTTTGCCTCCACAGCCATCGGTGGCAAATAATTCCACAGATTCACCACCCTCTGACGAAAGGAATTTCTCCACGTCTCCTTCCTCAAAGAACGCCCTTTAATGCAGAGGCTATGACCTCTAGTCCTAGACTCTCCCAAAAAATATCCACTGTCTTGACTATAAGAGTGAGGAAGTCAAGATGCAGCTTTATAGAACATGGGTTGGCCCGCACTTGGCATATTGCATGCAGTTCTGGTCGGTCCATTACAAGAAGGATGTAGAGGCTTTGGAGAGAGTGTAGACGAGGTTTACCAGAACGCTGCCTGGATTAGAAGGGATTAGTTATAAGGGGTGGTTGGACAAACTTGGATCGTTTTCTCTATAGTGTTGGCGGCTGAGGGGAGACCTGATGGAAGTATATAGAATGATGAGAGGTATGGAATAGGATATAGAAACATAGAAACATAGAAAATAGGTGCAGGAGGAGGCCATTCAGCCCTTCGAGCCAGCACCGCCATTCATTGTGATCATGGCTGATCGTCCCCTATCAATAACCCGTGCCTGCCTTCTCCCCATATCCCTTGATTCCACTAGCCCCTAGAGCTCTATCTAACTCTCTCTTAAATCCATCCAGTGATTTGGCCTCCACTGCCCTCTGTGGCAGGGAATTCCATAAATTCACAACTCTCTGGGTGAAAACGTTTTTTCTCACCTCAGTCATAAATGACCTCCCCTTTATTCTAAGACTGTGGCCCCTGGTTCTGGACTTGCCCAACATTGGAAACATTTTTCCTGCATCTAGCTTGTCCAGTCCTTTTATAATTTTATATGTTTCTATAAGATTCCCCCTCATCCTTCTAAACTCCAGTGAATACAAGCCTAGTCTTTTCAATCTTTCCTCACATGACAGTCCGGCCATCCCAGGGATCAATCTCGTGAACCTACGCTGCACTGCCTCAATCACAAGAATGTCATTCCTCAAATTAGGAGACCAAAACTGTACACAATACTCCAGATGTGGTCTCACCAGAGCCCTATACAACTGCAGAAGAACCTCTTTACTCCTATACTGAAATCCTCTTGTTATGAAGGCCAACATTCCATTAGCTTTCTTCACTGCCTGCTGTACCTGCACGCCAACTTTCAGTGACCGGTGTACAAGGACACCCAGGTCTCGCTGTACCTCCCCCTTACCTAACCTAACCCCATTGAGATAATAATCTGCCCCCTTGTTTTTGCCGTCAAAGTGGATAACCTCACATTTATCTATATTACACTGCAGGATAATGGGGAGGGACTGAATTAGATGGGGCATCTTGGTCGGCATGGAAAAGTTGGGCTGAGTAATTTTTTCCCTGCTGTATGTCTCTGTGCTTCTAGCAGAACAAGCTGGTGGTTGCTGGACAAGGTCCATGAAAAACACGTCCGTTCGTCTGATGGTGACATCTTTCATACTCTTTGGGCGGAGCAGGTAAAGTGGCAATAACTGGTTTGTTTCCTCTGCCAACATACGTTCCAAGCAATGGTGATGAGAGGCAGCAGAAACGTTTGATCATTCTGGCATTCCCCAACCCGGTGAATGGAGATTGCGGACGCTGATAAAACATGAAAGGAGAGTCAAAAGGTTTGAAGTGTAGGTTCCTGCACGGGTCAATTGAGAGCCTCACAGCCCAGGATTTTCACCGAGACCAGGATGTTTGGACCTGATCCTACACTGAAGTGTATGTGCCCGAAGCTCGTACTTTATCTGGACCTGAGCTCTCTCTGCTCATTGTCCATTCCCGCTGGGAGACGGTGGTAGGATAGTTCAGAGAGAAGCAGCCTGTGGCTATTAGCCTCATTGACAGATGTTAGTGGGAACTGAAAGCAGTCATAGTCACACAGCACTGAAATAAGCCCTTCGGCCCAACTCGTCCCTGACAAGATGCCCCATGTACACCGGAGATAGACATAAAATGCCGGAGTAACTCAGCAGAACAGGCAGCAACTCTGGAGAGAAGAAATGGGCGGAGTTGGATGATCAGCCATGATCATATTGAATGGCGGTGCAGGCTCGAAGGGCCGAATGGCCTACTCCTGCACCTATTTTCTATGTATCTATGTATCTATGTTTCGGGTCGAGACCCGTCTTCAGACTACCACAGCCACGTGTGTTTTCTCGCTGCTTGCCCGCGCCTCCATCTTCTACCTTGGGGATTCGCTCCCATCTACACTGGTCTCATCTACCTGTGTTTGGCCCATATCCCTCTAAAATATTGTTATAGTTCCTGCCTCAACTACCTCCTCTGGCAGCTCGTTCCATATACCCAACACCCACGAGGTGGGGTACATGGAACTGTCAACTCTTGGTGACTTTGAAGACAAACTTTGTCTGGAAACTGATGCTTTTCATGGTACAATCATCAATTTGCTCCTGCCCTCTTCGGACGTTCCATTGGATTTTATTTGCAGTGCCTTAACATTGAGCACTGTCTTCTGCGTTAACAGAGTCCTTGACGTGCTTTGTGTG
The DNA here is from genome assembly GCA_038087875.1 of Malacoraja senta. NCBI lineage: Eukaryota > Metazoa > Chordata > Chondrichthyes > Rajiformes > Rajidae > Malacoraja > Malacoraja senta. Next base: position 16,211,577 of record CM075980.1, read on the forward strand.
GGTTGGAGTGGCACTCATCCAAGCCGGGACTCTGAAGACAAAAGGTTGTTATATTTCACTTAAATGTTATTAAATATTTTCCTCGCCAGAGTTTTAATTTCTTTTTGAAACAGAGAACGCAGACTGGTGTAAATAATTTATCACAGCTCTTAGACAGTTAATAAATTATGCAAATTTTGATTCCATTGATTTTGCTGATGAGAGGGGTCACTTGTGCTTGGATTGAATTAACTATATGGATTAACTTGGCACACAGACAATCTCCACAAAGCCTCTGCAGTTTTGTCGAGAGCATGGTTCAGGGAGAGCAGGGTTGCCATGGCTCATAGCTTGTATTGACAAGGGGGTCTCCAGCCAAATACCAATACTGCCCAAGGTTCAGTCAACGTTGATGTGCTGCTTAGATTAGTAGCATGTTTGTTTTTTGAAGCTGGTCTTTTTGTTTTTCTTTGGACAGAGCTCAGAGTCATTCATCCAAACATCAAAGGGCAGTCAGCAAAGAGGCATTCAGGGTAAAGACCTCGCCAGGCTTCTGTGAAAGGGGTAGAGAACCAAACCTTCTTCGGGCACCTTTGAATATTCTGATTGTGGTCGGCATATGTCAGAACCTGGGGCTGGTGTGTAACAAGCATCAAGCAGAAACCAACATGTTGGAGGGACTCAGTGGGTGAGGAAGCATCTGTGGAAGGAATGGACAAGTGACATTTGGGGGTCAAGACCCTTCTCGAAACGTCCTATGTTTGTTTCTTTCTCAAGATTCCAGCATCTGTGGCTTCTTGCGATTCCTCAATATGAGATCGAGCTTCACCTCCAGGAAAGGCAGACACAAAATGCTGGAGTAACGCAGCGGGACAGGCAGCAGCTCTGGAGAGAAGGAATGGGTGACGTTTCGGGTTGAGACCCTTCTTCAGCTCCCACTTCCACCACGTACACCAGCTTTTGTGAACCTTTGATATGTACACCCTCCTCAAAATAAAACAGTCCTGCTTGCTCTCTTCCTCCTACACTTCTTTTTCCATGTATCTTTCTGGAAGTCCAAGACCTGAAGGCAGAAGCCTGGGAAAAAATGCGTTTGACCCATATCCCTCTAAACCTCTCCTACCCATGTACCTGTCCAAATGTCTTTAAAATATTGTTATTGTACCTGCCTCAACTACCTCCTCCGGCCACTCGTTCCATATAACCGCCACCCTTTGTGTAAAAAAAGTTGACCCGCAGATTCCTATTAAATCTTTCCTCCTTCACCTAAAACTTCTGTAACTCTGGTTCGTGATTCCAATCTTACACAAAATTAACTAGATTTAGATATTCCGTGTCTCCCCAGTTTTACTGAGTGGCGTTTAGAGGCACCAAGTTGTAGGTCTGTAGTACTGAAAGGCTCCTCTCTAGAACACTGGGCGTTAAAGTAACTAACGCATGAGGTGACAATCACGCTTGGTCACTCCTTGAAAGCCCCAAGTTCAGATAGCAAAGATAAACACAATGTGCTGGAGTAACTCAGCAGGATAGGCAGCATCTCTGGAGAGAAAGGTATGGGTGACATTTCAGGTTGGGTTCCTTCTCCTTCTTCAGAAGGGTCCCGACCCAAAACGTCACCCACCCATTTTATCCAGAGATGCTGCCTGACCCGCTGAGGTACTCCAGCACTCTGTGTCTATCTTTGGTCTAAACCAGCATCTGCAGTTCTTTGTTTCTACTCTAATGTCAGATGCAAGCAGCAAGCCAACCAACATCCCTCGCCTGCATTCATCCATAACCCACCCTGCACTGTCCTGCCCACCCCTCTACAATCAGTCTGAAGAAGCGTCATGACCTGAAACGGCACCTATACATTTTCTTCAATGAAGCTTCCTGACCCGTTGAGTCACTCCAGCACTTTGTGCCCTTTTTTTAAACCTTGATTTCAACACTGTCTCAGCCTTGGCTCGGCTAAGTCGAGGAAGTTAAAGTCAAGCTTTGGTCCTAAGATGTCTCTGGTGATCAGGAGGCACCGCCATTTTAAGGGGCCCATTGAGGCAACCCCTGTAGGTTGTCCAGACGTGTCTGCAGGGGCGGTGGAGCGTCGGTGTAACGTGAGAGGGCACACATGGACGGTGCTGTAATAACAGCCTCACATCAGGAGTTTGTGTAATGTAAGTTGGAGCAGACCCAGCCTGTGGTGGGCCCAGGAGAGCAAGCGAGGGTTGGGAGAGAGGGCGGACGGACCGGTGACTGCTGAAACCACGCTGGTGATCGCAGAGCCTGTCGAAATGTTTATTTATAAGTCCCAGGGTCTGGCGCACTGCTTGCCAATCACAACACTTAAAGGGTTTTCCAACTGGCCTCAAACATTCCTTTTCAAAGCCTGACGTTTTTTTTGTGTGGAGGGGCCCCAGCTATTTGATACCTGCGAGACGACAAAATTGGTTTCCTAAACAGTGCGCTCTCTGTTTCCCGTCATCCTGTAACACTGCTGCCACGCTGAGTTGACGGAAACCACTGATTAATGAATTTGACATGCTCTCTACTTCTCTAATTCAATTATAAGATTCATCAAGTACTGTTTAACTAGCTTGCCCACAGCTTAAACCAGTTGGTTTCCAATTTCAGGAGGTCTCTATGTGTGTCATTTATATGTCTAATCCCTTCTGCTGTAACAGTTGAATACGTGCCTACATCTCTTGTCCAACTCTCAGTCATCCCATGGGTCTGTACCCCTCACTCCTCAATTATCCAGGCGTGGACTTTGACAGCAGAGGATGTGGACATAGAGTTCATCATTCCTGCTCCTCTGATTTCTTCTCCCTAACAGGATCCTTATTGTTCTCACCGTCCTGCCCTTCTTAAGTCTGCCTCCAATGGAAATTAGGGAAAATTAAAACGTGAGCATATTCATCAAATACTGAGCAATTAGAGTGTTCACACTTCAGATAAATTGGTTTCTAATTATGCACACCAACACATTGCTATAGGAAGATGTGAAGACATTCGAGTTCAGTCTTACTTGGGCAGAGAGATTAAAGATTGAGGAGATTCAGTGTGCCAAAGAATACTCTGTTGAACTTCCACAGGTGTACGGTAGTGAGCACACTGACTAGTTGTATCGTGGTCTGTTTCTGTAACTCGGAGGCCGCAGAAAGTGTTAGACACTGTAGCACAGTGGTAGGGTGGGATAGCGGTCGAGCTGCTGTCTCTCACGGCACCAGAGACCGAGGTTCAATCCTGACCTCGGGCGCTCCCTGTGACCGTGTGGGTTTTCACCGGGTGCTACGGTCTCCTCCCACAACCCAAAGACGTGCGGCTATCTAGGTTAATTGGCACTCTGTAAATTACCCCTCGTGTGTAGGGACTGGAAGTGAAAGTGGGATGACATGAACTGGTGTGAACGGGTGTTTGGTGGTCGACATGGATTCGGTGGGTCGAAGGACCTGTTTCCATGCTGTATCTTTCTATCAATCAATTTCCCAGTCCATCATGTGTTTTGACCTCCCCACCATCAAAAGTATTTACAGGTATAGCTCAAAAGGAAGAAGAGGGGAAATGAGCAACATATATAATAATCTGAGGGATATAGTTTGGATAAACTCCCCACCTCTATCTCTGTCTCTTTTATCCCAACTTCCCTCTCCTCCTCCCCCCAACCTCACCCTCTCTCTGCCCCCCTTATATTGTCAGAATATTTAAGAAGACGAGTATTACCTGATCCTGTTTTTCAAATAATTTCTTACCCAGACCCATATCCTTCCTGTGGATTCCTGTGGTTTTTCAATATAATTCACGTGGGAATGTTTCAAAGCAACCTCCAATGTATCGGGAGTTCAGCTGTCTACCTATTGCAAAATGTCCCCAAAGGTTTCTGGGGCAAAACTTTCCCCTATTAAATTCACCTCGATTGTTTCTTATAAAATTACAGCAACACAGGTAATTCTCTAGCTTGGTAAACTATTATTTTATCCTCCATTGATGTTTGGCCAGCAGGCCTGGGTCAGATTTACAGACTTTAATTGACAAATTATGAATGGTTTGATAATGGGAGAAATTGTATCCACCGCTGTACCAATGCACAATAATGAGAGAATAAAGATTATGGTTAATAATTGGCATAAGGACCAGGGTGGAGGGGTCATGAGGGGGTCGGGTGGGCCGGGGGGGTTGGGGGTGGGGGGGGAGGGGTGGGATTATTTTCTGGAGAAAACTATAATGGTCAGGAATGAAGGTACAGTGGTAGCTTATGCAGCAACTCTACAAGCAAAAGGGGTGACAGAGTTGCTACTTTATAGCGCCGGAGAACCGGTGCTCGTCTGTACGGAGTTTGTACGTTCTCCCCGTGGCCTGCGTGGGTTTTCTCCAGGATCTCCGGTTTCCTCCCACACTCACAAAGACGTACAGGTTTGTAGGTTAATTGGATTGGTATAATTGTAAATTGTCCCTAGTGCGTGTAGGATAGTGTAAGTGTGCTGGGATTGCTGGTCGGCGCGGGCTTGGAGGGCTGAAGGGACTGTTTCCGCACTGTCTCTCAACTCAACTAAAACTAAACAAATTGGATATAAATGTAGAAAGGAAAACCTGTCAGGCGTTGGAAAGAAAAAGGCAAGTAGGACTAATCAGACAGCTCTTTCAAGGAAGCAGAATCAGCATTACAGTCTGGCTCTAAGGCAGCCATGTACAGATATCCAACAAATACCTATCTAATTCTATGTTATATTATGCTCCTTATAATTCTGTAAGCAGTAAAAAAAATAATTCCAGTATTTAATGTTCAATGTCACTTTATTGTCACATGTACTGAGGTACAGCAGAATTCATTTTTGTACACAATTCAGTACAGGTATCACTGTACATTAGCACTTAGATACTTACATACCTTAGATAAGCATCTCAGATACAGCACATGTCGAGCAGTACTACACTGAGACAGTGTACAGGCGTAAATTTCAAGTCCCAGTGTTGCCAGGGTTGGTGGTGGGGGCAGATATGATAGGGGTGTTTACAGAGGCTTTTAAATAGCTACATGGTTATGCAGTGAATGGAAGGATATGGATTAAGTACCGGCAGATAAGAGTTGGTCCTGGCATCATGCAGTGCAGACATTGTGGGCTGAAGGGCCTATTCCTGTGCTGTGCTGCTACGATCTATGTAATTGAATGTATAAATGAAAAAATGTTACCAACTTTAGCAATAAAGATCAATCGCTCCCCCCCCCCCCCCCCGCCCCCCCCGACGGGTCTAACTACAGATCAGAATAAATCCACTCGACCAAAGGTGTCCCAAACTCCAAAGTAACAAAATATTTTTCTCATCTCTGCTGTTCCTGCAACATGCACGCAGACATTAACTGAGAGAAATCCCTTGAGGCGTGGGCCTTGTCTGCAATTGCTGCATTGGATATTGCTGTCTTGGATATTGATCAGGAGAGAGGTTATTGATTGATAGAGGTACAGATGCAATTGCTCACAACTTTTACAAAGATTGTCCATGGGAGCTGGGACCATGGCTCAGATTTGATGGAGGTCCTTAAGAAGGGTCCCGACCCAAAATGTCACCCATCCATTCCCTCCACAGATGCTGCACGACTCCAGTACTTTGTGTTTTGCTCAACAGTCCAATGAATGCAGTTCCTTGTGTCTCCTCTCTTAAACTAGTCCCAACGATGGGATTGGTTCATCAGGTGGAGCTAGTGGTCATTGGTTAGGCCAAACGATGCTCACTGATTGGACCACATGGGGCTGGAAGCTCATTGATTGGGTCAGACAGGCTGAAGGTTGATTGGGTGGGTCAGGTGAGGGTCAATGATTGGACCAGCTGGTCTGCAGCTCATTGATTGGACAATTTGGGGGATTAGCTGGTTGAATAGAACAACTGTAAATGGGATCTCTATATTTATACAACACTTCTCATTACTTCTGCAAGCATGACAGATTGAGTCAAGTAGACTCGGCACCAGAGATCCGGGTTCAATCCCAACTATGGGTGCTATCTCTACGAGTCTCTACATTCTCCCTGTGACTGTGTGGGTTTCCTCCGGGTGCTCAGGTTTCCTCCCACACTCCAAAGACGTACAGGTTTGTAAGTTAATGGGCTTGGTATCATTGTAAATTGTCCCCAGTGCGTGTAGAATAGAGCTGGTGTACGGGGTGATCGCTGGTCGGCGCGGACTCGGTGGCTCGAAGGACCTGTTTCCACGCCGTATCTCAAAAGTAAAGTAAAGTGGATGGAAGTGGGTTTGATAGAGCAGGACTCATTGATGGGAAGATAGATCCTGAGGATGGTAGGTTGGGAGGTCAGAATAAGAAGTGATTTAATGAAGTCTCCAAAAATTCTGAACAAACAAGAAGACTTGGATCTGGAAGGGTCGGTAACCAGATAATGGACTTTTTTTTTAATGGTTGAACTAAGAAACTATCATGGCGCAACATATTATTGTGGCCTTAAATGCACTGGCAGGAAAGAAGGGCGGGAAGGAGTCAGAGGTAAAAATGGATAAATGCATGGAGGCAACAAATTCTGGCTGTGGAGAAATAGCAGGAGAGTGAGAATCGCTGAATAAACGAGGGGACATGATAGGCTATTAGAGCATGGAATATGAAACTGAACATAAAACAGTACAGCACAAGCACAGGCCCTTCAGCCCATAATGTCTGTGCTGAACATGATGCCAAGTTAAACTAATCTCCTCTGCCTGCACGTGATCCATATCCCACCATTCCCTGCACATCCACGTGCCTATCTAAAACTCCCTTAAATGCCCCTATTGTGTCTGCACCCACCACCGCATGTTCCAGGCACTCACCACCCTCTGTATAAAAAAACCTGCGCTGCTCATCATTAAACTTTCCCCATATCGCCTTAAAGTTATGACCAGCAGTCTGTGACTTTTCCACCCTGGGGAAATGGTACTGACTGTCTACCCTATGTAAACCTCCCATCATTTTATACATTTTGATCAGGTCTCTCCTCAATCTTTGACATTCCAGTGAAAACAATCCAAGCTTGTCCAACCTCTTCCTGTAGCTAATGCCCTCAAATCCGGGCAGCATTCTGGTAAACCCCTTTCTGCACGCTCTCCAAAGCCTCCCTATCTCTCCTGTAATGGGGCGAGCAGAACTCCACGTAATGCTCCTCGAGTAGGAAAATATTTTTTTTGCCCAAGTATTGAAATCTGTCAACTTTCTGGTCTTCCAGAGAGCAACAATGACCTAATTTCTAATTTGTATTGCAGCAACGCTCTTCCCCTCCCTCCCCCACCCCCCCCCCCCCCTCCTCCCCCATCAGTCCAGTCGATCAGTCCGATCTCCCTGACAAAGTGTTGAAGTTTGACTTGATCCTGGGAAACAGTGAGACAACTGTTGGGTTTGTTATTGCATCTGGATAGCTTTCACAATGAAAACAGTCCTGTTTCAATCCCCCTGCAAGTGCCAGTGATTTTCTGTGAATAGCCAGTCTCAGCACAATTGAGATCAGTTGGGCTGAGGCTGTACATTTGAACTTTTAATTTCTCCACATTTTGCTTCCATCTAAAAAACTAATCCAGGGGAGGGCTTGGTTGCAGAAGTAGGTTAACATATGATAAGGATTTGACGGCACTGAGGAGAATGAGGGGGGACCTAATTGAAACGTACAGAATGGTGAAAGGCTTGGAGAGAATGGATGTGGAGAGGATGTTTCCACTGGTGGGAGAGTCTAGGACTAGAGGTCATAGCCTCTGAATTAAAGGATGTTCTTTGAGGAAGGAGATGAGGAGAACATTTCTTTAGTCAGAGGGTGATGAATCTGTGGAATTATTTGCCACCGATGACTGTGGAGGCAAAGTCAGTGGATATATTTAAGGCAAAGATAGATAGATTCTTGATTAGTATGGGTGGCAGAGGTTATGGGGAGAAGGCAGGAGAATGGGGTTCGGAGGGAGAGATAGATCGGCCATGAGTGAATGGCGGAGTAGACTTGATGGGCTGAATGGCCTAATTCTACTCCTATCACTTATGATCTTATGATCTAATATGGGAATAAAGGGTAGAAACAAAGAACTGCAGATGCTGGTTTAGACCAAAGATAGACACAAAGTGCTGGAGTAACTCAGCGGGTCAGGCAGCAGCTCTGGAGAAAAAGGAATAGGTGACGTTTCGGGTCAGGACCCTTCTTCACCCTTCTGACACCTAAACTCAATTACAATTATGACTTTTAACCTTTGGACAAATACATGGATAGGAAAGCTTTAGAGGGATATGGGACTAGCTAAGATGGGACAGCTTGGTCAGCATGAATGAGTTGGGCTGAAGGGCCTGTTTCCATGTTACACGGCTCTAAGACACTATGACCCAGAAGATAAGTATTGAAGTGATTTTTGATTAGAAAGAGAATCCTAACAGTCCAATTCTGGCCCCACGTAACAGCTAGGCTACAATCTGATTCAACACTACAGCATAAGCTAGGGTACTGTCTGATTCACCTCTACCTCATTGTGGACATTGGACTTTGTGTCTCGAACTGATGCTCTACGATGCTGAGAACTATATCTGCTCTCTGTATCTTCCCCTTTGTTCTACCTATTGTACCTGAGTTTGACGATTGTATTTATGTATAGTATTATCTAATCTGTTTGGATAGCATTCAAAACAAACCTTTGCACTGTACTCTTATAAGTTGATGCCCCAGTGTTTATCCCAAGCAAAAAATAACTCTTTAGGTCATTCCAACTTTCTGTCTTTTGCCTTGTTGGATATGATTGTTTACTTTAAGGTAGACACAAAATGCTGGAGTAACTCAGCGGGACAGGCAGCATCTCTGGAGAGAAGGAATGGGTGACGTTTCGGGTCGAGACCCTTCTACAGACTTAGTTTAGTTTAGCGTGCAGAAACAGGGCCTTCGGCCCACAGAGCCCACGCCAACCAGCGATCCCTGTACACTAGCATTATCTTACACCCTAGGGATAATTTTACAGTCTTTACCAAAGCCAATTAACCTATAAACCTGTACGTCTTTGGAGTGTGGGAGGAAGCAGGAGCACCCGGGGAAACCCACACAGGGTCACGGGGAGAACGTACAAATTCCGTACAGACAGCGTCCGTAGTCAGGATCAAGCCCGGGTCTCTGGCGCTGTAAGGCAGCAACTCTACCACTGCACCACTGTGCCGCCCTGTTCAAAAGCTCATACATTTCAACATTGCGAGTCACTAGATAGCTACTTGAGGCTGGAATGTGAGCTAATGTTTTTTCTTGCCTAAAGGTGCTAAGGCCAGTTGTAACAGGGCTGATTGAAATGGGCTAACTCAGCTAGAAATATGGGTTGAAGTGCTACACTTCCTGGTATGCATGACTCAGTGTCGCAGTAGGACTTGCATTCACAATGAGCTTCTATTGGACCCTCGTATTAGTTATTTATGTAGAGTCCCAGGGTCTCTGATCTGCAATTAGCAGCTGAATTCACACACCAGATTGTGATTCTCAACTAGGTATTCCTACAGTAATACTTCTGCGCATACCTTCAGCCATTGTACAGGCACAAATCAAATAGTCAGTCTGCTCAATCCCGTAGGGCTATTTAATGCATTTAACAAGTGAGTTATTGAACTCGTTGGCTTGATGGTGAATTGTACAAAATGGATTGATGCTTAGTCGTCAAATCTTCCCGGTGTGTGACACCCTCCCACACTCTCCCCCTCTCCCCTCTTCCATCCAACCCCCTCCCAACACTACCCCCCTCCCCTTCCCCCCTTCTCTCCTCCCCCTCCCCTTCCCACCTCCTATCTTCCCCTCCTCCCTTCCTCCCCTCCTCCCACCCCCCACCCCCCCCGAGAAAAAAGTTCCCAATTCTTTTCAAGATGTGGACTTTGACCAACTGGTCAGAGACCTCCCAGGTCTTTGCCAAGTGCAACCACGAAAGATTCAGATGCTGACTAGATCCAGAAGGTCTCACCTCTCTACCCAGGGACAAGGTGAGGCAAGGGATGGAGGGATATGGATTATGTGCAGGCAGATGGAAGTTGATCTTGGCATCATGTTCGGTACAGACATTGTGGGACAAGCGGACTGGTCCTGTGCTGTACTCTTCTGTGTTCTATGTTCTTTTGGTTCTTTATTCATGGACTACTGACATTATTGCCCAACGCTGAGGGCCATTGGCTGTGAATTACCTCCTCAGACTACTGAAACCTTGTGCTGAAGATATGCCACTCTGTAAGTATTTTGCAAGCATGGAGGAACAGAGATATATTTTCAGGGCTGGATGGCGTGCGTTTCGGAGAGGTGTTCCCTTTTGATCCTGGACACGTCTTCCTCAGCAGAAATAACAGGACACAATGTGCTGGAGTAACTCAGCGGGTCAGGCTGCGTCTCTGGGGAACAGCCGTAAGGTGACGTTTTAGCCCACGACTTTTCTTCAGATTGTTTGGGACACTGGGAGAGAGGAGGGGCAGGTCAAAGCCTGGTGAGGGACAGGTGAATACAGGTGAGGGACAGGTGAATACAGGCGAGGGACAGGTGAATACAGGTGTGGGACAGGTGAATACAGGTGAGGGGAGTTTCATTGATACCTAGTTAGACAAAGACCAGAGATGAAAAGGGGAGGGGGAGAGGAAGGGTAGAAATGCGTACCAGTTCAGGTGGGTTCCTTGGCAGATATAGCAGAGGATGGAACACGATCTTGAGCACCCAATAAATCGCTTCAGTGCATCTGGTGGACAGCGTACATTGCAGCCACCATGCGCGGGTGGTGGAGGGAGGAGTGAATGTTTGCAGTCTTGCTGCAACTAATGCAGATGCGCACTGGCGTACAGACATCTCACTGAAAGCCAGCATGAAGCCATCCAGCAGCTCCATCTTCATTTCAGCCATGGGCTGAATTTTACAGATATTAAAAATCAATTTAATACAACAACTCTTTTTGCCCTGCAACTTAAAGTTCTGTGCTGTATATTTAACCAAAAAAATTGAATTATTCTGTTTCTAAATGATTAGCCACACTCGCTGGCGAGTGAGTGTAGAGTCATTTCTGATGTGTGGCATTACAGGTCTTTAACAGGATGAGGCATTTTTATCGATGATGACTTTCATTTAACTCAGTAACCAGAACCGTTAGACCAAAGAGTGTGTCATCTAATCAGTTGGCTCTGGATTAGTTGTGTCAAACTGGAACATGTGAATTAGCTAACTATCTTGTCCACTAAATATAAACATAATATGGCTTGTGTCAAGTTATGGGTATACCTCCAGCAAAGGAAAAAGCAAAAGCTGTGAAAGATTTAAGGAAATGAAAGGAGTTACTAAATCAGCAATTACTTATGTTATTTACTAAACGGTGTCCCCTTTATCCTATGTGTACACTGTGGACGGCTTGATTGTATTCATGTGCAGTCTTTTCATTGAATGGACAGCACACAACAAACAACCTTTCACTGTATCCCGGTACATGTGACACTAATAACTAAACAACACAAACTAGGAGGTCCTAGTTCCAATCCCAGCCGATCTCCAATCTCCAGACATTCTTCCCACTGGCACCGTGAGCCTACATGCTCCTGCTAAAATCAGATGGTGGCACTGAGTTGGTTAGGCATCAGCCATAACTGTTATTGGCACAGTGTCCTTGTTTGACAGTCAAGGCATTGAAGTCCCGCTCGTCTGCAATGAGAACTTTGCATCATCTGTAAATTCCTGCTTCACCACATCTGGAGCCAGGAGGTCAATTCCTGCGCACCTTTCTTGATTGACCATCTAGTCCTTTGTTTAAGGACTTGGTCGAGACCCAAGGTAACAGAGTAAAGCAAACCAGAAGCACCACACTCATCGGTTACTGATCAGTCTGGGCTTGAACTCCACAACCTTATCAATGTCTTGTGCACTATATCTGTTACAAGACACCCAGTCCTTGTACCCTATACCCTGACCAATGAATGGGTGACGTATTGCGTTGAGACCCTTCTTCAGACCTCAGTCTGAGGAAGGGTCTCGACCTGAAATTTCTTCCCATTTCGTCACCCATTTCTTCTGTCCCGCTGAGTTACTCCAGCATTTTGTGTCTATCTTCAGTGTAAAACAGCATCTGCAGTTCCTTCCTACACATCCTGACCGACGAAAGCCCTTCGGCCCACTGAGTCCACGGCGATGAGCGATCCCCACATATTAACACTATTCTACACACACTAGGGACAATTTTTACATTTACCAAGCCAATTTTCCGATATACCTGTATGTCTTCGGAGTGTGGGAGGAAACCGAAGATCTCGGAGAAAACCCAAGTGATCACGGCAAGAACGTACAAACTCCGTACAGACAGCGCCCGTAGTCGGGATCAAACTTGGGTCTCCGTAGCTGTAAGTCAGCAACTCTACCGCTGTATCACAGTGCTTCCCTTTTGTGTCTATCTTCAGTGTTCTACACATTCCCCAGGGCCCTACAGTTCACTGTGTAGGGCCTGCTCTGGTTACACCCACTAAAATGCAGTGCCTCACATGTACCTGAATTAATCTCCATCTGCCATTCCTTAGACCATTGGCCCAGTTAATCAAGATCGTGTTGTGATCTTACATAGTATTATCCACTGTCCATTATACACCGATTTAGTGTTATCTGCAAATTGACTAATCATGTCACCTATGCAGTAATGCCTGAAATGGATAAACAAGCTGCTGAAATAGTACATATCCACACAGTAAGCAGATCAGCGGATATTCACTGTTTACACAAAAGGTGGAAAAATAATGCATTTGACCTGATATTTTCAGTCAGTTTCTGTTTCCATAGATGCTGCTTGACCCTCGGGGAATTTGGCTTTCTCTCGTTTTCTCTCTTTTTTTTCTATTTTCTATTTTTCTCTCCTGCGAGGAAAACATTTATATTTTCTTCCCTTCTGCCCGATCACCGGGTAATTTGTAACATCATGGTAAGACACAAAGTGCTGGAGTAACTCAGCGGGACAGGCAGCAGGACTCTCAGCAGGTCAAGGCCCTTCCCGAAACATCACCCATTCCTTCTATCCAGAGATGTTGCCTGTCCCGATGAGTTACTCCAACATTTTGTGTCCATCTTCGGTGGGAACTGGCATCTGCAGTTCCTTCCTACACGCCACGGTAAGAACGTCAATGATTAATGATGAAATAGTTTTTCTGCTTATAGATTTAGAGACTGGGGCAAAGTTGAAATATGAATGCAAGACAAATTGACACACAAATGATATTAATGGTCTTGGGCACTGTCAGTGTTATCTCTGGCCCCATAGCAGAAGTGTCCAAGTCGCGGGGCTGGAAACTGGAAGTATCCCGAGCTAATTCTGCTTCCACCATCATCCATGCGACAAGTGATGACTTCCACTGATTGTCGCCGGAAGCTTGTGTCCTTTTCAGGACAGACGATGACAGCGAGGCCAACATTTGTAACAAGATGGACACAAAAAGATGAAGAAGGAGTGTTATCTCTGGATCCACAATGGAAAACAGCTTTATTTTTAATGGTTGTGGTCCGGGCGAGTTACAAGCCTTCTGACGTTCCAACTGGTAGCTACCTACATCTTTAATCTCCAGCATGCCTCAGGAGGGATGAGCATCTTCCGGCTTCCACAGGAAGGTATTAACATAAGCCAGGTATCAAGTCACTGCGGCAGAAGCATGGCATCGCACTGCTCCTGATCTGTAGCACCCACGGCCAGGATGAAGGACCGGCGGTCGACTCACGACCCAACAACATACCCCGCGGGATCTCCGGCTTGGCAGAGTCGGCACTCCTGCCAACCTGAGTAAATTAGCACCAATTTCTAGCTAGATGATAATCAAAGCATGAATGAGTTTTGCACTGTAGTTAAACAATTACGTCAAACATGGAATCGTGACATCCTTATAATTACGACTGCAGAATTTCCCATTGGTGCCTTCCTTATCTTCCCTTCCAGCCGCATCGGTACATTCCTAGCTTTGGAGATTGATTGTGTAGGAAGGAACTGCAGATGCTGGTTTAAACCGAAAATAGACACAAAAAGTTTGAGTAACTCAGCGGGACAGGCAGCATCTCTGGAGAGAAGGAATGGGTGACGTTTTGGTTCAACCTGAAACGTCACCCATCCCTTCTTAGAAGGGTCTTGACCTGAAATGTCACCCATTCCTTCTCTCCAGCTATGCTGCCTGTCCCGCTAAGTTACTCCAGCTTTTTGTGTCTAGCTTTGGAGATTGATTGATGCCTATTGAAGCAAGTAAGCCCAACGCCAAACTCGGAGCAGATCGGTGATGCACTATGAAAGCTTCTTTTCTCAGATGCCTGCCACAGCAGAAAGGTTGGTACAGAAAGGGATGTTCACAGCTGAGAGTTATGATCTGAAACCTGCCTACAAACAACCTGGCTTAGATCCCCTTCAGTACAGTGGACTGGAAGATGATCAGACTGAAAAGCTTGAAGCAATTGTATGACATCTTTAAGCATGAAATATCTTGTACTATCTACATCCATAACAGCATTCATATTGAGATAGCTGAGGACCTAAATAGTGCGGTTTAAAGGTTTATTTTTGCGGCATGTACCAGGGTACAGTGAAAAGCTTTATTTTGCCTGCTATCTAATCAAACCAAATTTTTTAGTTTAGTTTAGAGATGCAGCACGGACCCACCGACCCACCGGTGATCCCCGCACATTAACATTACCCCACACACTCACCAGGGACAATTATACCAAGCCAATTAACCTACGAACGAGCCTGTACGCCTTAGGAGTGTGGGCAGAAACACAAGATCTTGGAGAAAACCCACGCAGGTCACGGGGAGAACGTACAAACTCCGTAGTCGGGATCGAACCCGGGTCGCTGGCGCTGTAAGGCAGTAGCTCTACCGCTGCGCCACTGTGCCGTCCAATTGGGGGCGGTTAACGTTGGCAACAACACCCTGCTTGTACCGATGGGCGATAGGTGCAGCCAGCAGAACTGAGCCGATTGGGTAGTCCATCCGGTCTGAAGGTGACGTTAGCTGCGAGCTGCTGATCACTTGCACCGTGAAGGAATACTTGTCTAGACAGTTGGCCATCACAGCCAGCTGCCTGTCTGAGCCAACACCACTTCAATTATTCAAAAGGAATTAAAAACCAGATTTAATCGCTCATTGGAACTCCAAGCAAATGACTAATAAAAGGAATGTGAAGGCACAAAATCATGGGCTGGCCTGAGATGCAATCTCCACATCGGCAAGCCCAGTGTCACTGTTGGTCCCCGGTGGGAAACACTCAATTGACTTTGCCACACACTCTCGGTTTCATCTCTTTATTATTTCATAATGACGGCCGAGCTCATGTATAAAAAAGAAAGCCATAAATTTGGAGCGCCTTCATGTTTTTAACTACCGCTCCATTGAACCCGACCGTATTTTTTGCTTGAAAGGGCCCATGTGTATAAGGTGCCTGCGTGGAAGCTGGGCATTTCTCTGTATGTTCTGTTTGCTTTGTATCTACCTTCTCCCAGCTAACAATGATCTATTCTACCATTTCCTTGATCTCCATCCCCTTTGTCATGTTTTCACACCTTATAATTCCTTATCCATGTATCTCCCTCTCCCCTGACATCAGTCTAAAGAAGGGTCTTGACCCGAAATGTCACCCATTCCTTCTTTCCAGCTATGCTGCCTGTCCCGCTGAGTTACTCAGTATTTTGTGTCTATCTTCGGTTTAAAAACCAGCATCTGCAGTTCCTTCCTACACATTTCTCTTTGTGTCGTTGGCATTCTGTGGGTGGTCTGCCCTGTGCAGTGTGCATGCTCCAGTTTGCTGAGGGCTATGGATAAATTAAGCTCATATACGGGCATTGTAACAATAACAGGACTTCTGCCCAGCCTTTGCCACCTTCTTCACCCCGGCTGGTCACTTCAATTCGGGCTCCCTGGACGAGTGGATGTGGAGAGGATGTTTCCACTAGTGGGAGAGTCTACGACCAGAGGCCACAGCCTCAGAACAAAAGGACGTACCTGTAGAAAGGAGATGAGAAGTAATTTATTTAGTCAGAGGGTGGTGAACCTGTGGAATTCGTTGTCCCGTCAGCTGTGGAGGCCAAGTCAATGGATTTTCTTAAGATGGATATTAACTAGTAAGGGTGTCAGGGATTCTGGGGAGAAGGCAGGAGAATGGGTTGAGAGGGAAAGATAGATCTTAAGATGAGAGTGGCAAAATTTAAAGATGAGTGTGGGGCAAGTTTCATCCACTCCCTCCACACTAGGGACTAATTACAGAGGGCCAATTAACCTACAAACCCGCATGTCTTTGGCATGTGGAGGAAACCGGAGCACCCGGAGGAAACCCACGCGGTCACAAGGAGAAGATGCAAACTCCACACACGCAGACTGCACCAGAGGTCAGGATTTAACCAGGGGTCAGGAAGCAGCTCAACCAGCTGTGCCACTGTGCTGCACTGGACAAGGAAATCTTCCCTCCCCCCCCCCTCTGATAGACCACGACCTGCAGCTTCAGCCTCTGGCCTTTGGTGGCCCTACTGAAGGCCAGAGCAGATACAGAAGTCGGTCACAGTACCGTAGGTTTCAGCAGAGTTGGAAAACAGCTGGAGAACGTGCTCCCAATTGGAATCCAGGCAGGCTGCCACCTAGTAATGAGGCACATATGTGGACTTACAGCGAGCCTGCCTCCCACCTGTGAGTTGCTGTCAAATACCTTCCTCTCTGCCTGAGTCTGGCTCCAGAGGTGACATGGAAGGGGCCGAGCTCCCAGGGAAAGTATCAGAGGGGGAAGCACGTTAACGAACACCATTGGGATGTTCAGATCAGCGATGACTGCAGTGCTGGACAGAAATGGTTTCAGTGTGAGACGAGATCGTGTGGGTCTGAGGCTGAAAATCAGAGCCAGCATTATTTCTGAATGGAATGAAGGTGATGTAATAGATAGCCCTGGTTCTAGAATGTTCCATCAAAGGGCTGCTGATTGGCTGCCATAATGTTTTCATCTGGTGTTTTGAGACACATTTCTTTGGTTGTCTTGTCAATGGATGCGTTGTTGTTCAAATTAACCCTCAAAGCAAATTCGCAGCAAAATGGAGCAGATTTTTCCACCCATTTCTCTGCTGCTGGTTATTTCTTCTTAATACTGAGCGATTCAAAGCTGTAGATGTAGGTGCCGGCTTCAGGATGAAGGAGGAGAGGGGTGGGGGGCGATCGGGGCTTTTGAGGAGAAGCCAAAGAGGCGGAGGGAGAGAAGGAGAGTGGGCCCCTTTGCGAACTGAGGAACAGGCGAGGCGGGCATTCCTGCATCACAGGTTGCACCTGGGAATGATTGAGTTCCCGCGCTGGGAAAAGAGAATTGAAAAGTGCCGGGGAGATCACCGCAAGAAGGAAATTCTGTTGATAGACAAAAATCAAAGAGCGCAATTTGGAGCCTAGCAATCGGCGGCCAGGGAACGTTTTTCCTCGGTTGTGTCAAGCAAATATTTAGGACAATAGCTGGTGGGGCTTTCGAAGATCTTTCACTGCTCTACTTCGGATTCCTGTTCCAAGTGCAGCTCAGCTCCAAACAACATGAAGCTTGTTAATACTACCGGTGTCCACACTAGGGTGGACATGTGGGGCGGTCTCAGTCTGGGTCTTGTTGTTGGGATGCAGTAGCCTTTCATGGTCATTGGCGATCCAATTTTCCCGTGGCAAGGCTGGAACTATCAACACGCAACCTCTCTTATGGTAACCATGGTTACAATGGCTCCACAAAATTTACTTCCACCTTCAAAGAGCCGCACTTTGGACGTTCGTTTTTTCATGACCAAACCAATCAGCAAAACGAAGGATCAGTGAGTGAACGCATCAAGAACAATATCATCAATATAGTTGCTCCCACCTCTTTTCCAGCTTCCCCCCTCACCCCACTAAAGAGTAGAGAGATCTCTTCTCTCTCCCCGCCCCCCACCCCCCGCCACACCACCACAATCAGCATGAGGATGGGTCACGACCCAAAACATCGCCTGTCCGTGCCCTCCTCAGATATTGCCTGACCCACTGAGTTCCTCCAGCACTTTGTGCTTTTTCTGTAAACCAGCAGTTGCAATTCCTTGGGTCTTCATCAATACGTTTGCCTTGCAACAGAGATGGAAGGCAAACAATGGGCTGGAAATGTATGAGGTTGCAAGCTGTGTACTCAGCTCTCTTCGGACAAGACCGTTTCGCTGAGGGCTCCACTGACCTCCTGATGTAACTCCAGTGATGCCACCCCAGAAACTGTCTTATTCCATATACCCAACACCCTCTGTGTGAAACAGTTGCCTCTCAGGTTTTCTTTCACATCCCAGAGATCGTCTTGTCGGGAATTTAATTGCAATTTGCCCCTGGTTGTAGATGCGTGGTAGGTAAATCACAGAACGAAACAGTGACAGGGAAATAAAAGGGGGAATGGGATAGTTGGGATTGTTCTGATAACCAGGATGGGCCAAATGGCCTCCCTTTATGTCATAAGGAAATATGCTAAACATGAAGATAGATACAAAATGCTGGAGTATGGCATCTTAAGAAGGGTCTCGACCAGGAACGTCACCAATCCCTTCTCTCCAGAGATACTGCCCATCCTGCTGAGTTATTCCAGCATTTTGTGTCTATCTTCTGTTTAAACCAGCATCTGCAGTTCCTTCCTACACATTTGAGAAACATGAGTTAAACTCGGGAGCATTGCTGATTTCCTTGCCATTTGATTCTCAACAGCCTTTAATCAAGATATGAAAGTTTGCTTGAGATGATAGGACTTGGAACTTGAAGCAAATTAATTTGGTCACTGCCTCATTTATCATAGCGTTCTTCTGCATTTAATCAAATAGGAAAATAATGCAGAGGGAACTGTAATTTTTCTCCAAAATATTTCTGGCCGGCAGACCAAATAGAGAGAATATTTGGCTTGAGTGGGGTTTGTTTCCCACTATCAGAGTCTGCAACACAAGGGCCTTTGACTGTCTCTTGCCAGCAATCTGCAGTTTCTGTGGTGTGACAAGCAAAATAAAGCAAAAAAATAATTTGAATAACAGCCCCCTGAGAGTCCAAGCTTTGAAGCTTTTACTGGAAAATATGAGTGGGAGCAATTTTCTTTCCAGCCCAGGTAACAGTGGCCGGCTTAGAAAAGTACTGGTGAGGAACAGACTCGACAAATTTGCACAGACTCATGCACGGACTCGCACACACACATAAATCCATGTGCACACACATGGTCGCAGGTGGAAGCACACACAAAAAACACACACATGCACGTATTTAACAACATACGCCCTCGCACTGAAGCACTCGCCATAAGCAGTTCCACCATCAAACAGGCCCTTCGGCCCACAATGTCCCTGCCGAACATGATGCCAAGTTAAACTAATCTCCTCTGCCTTCTGGTATCCTGCTGAAGCTATGAGGCCACAGCCTCAGAAATAAAGGACGCTCGGAAGGAGATGAGGAGGATTTTTCTTTAGTCAGCGGGGGGTGAATCTGTGGAATTCTTTCTGTGGAGGCCACGCCAGATGGAGGCCACGTCAGTGGATATTTTTAAGGCAGAGATAGATAGATTCTTGATTAGTACGGGTGTCAGGGGTTATGGGGAGAAAGCAGGAAAATGGGGTGAGGAGGGAGAGATAGATCAGCCAAGATTTAATGGCGGGGCAGACTTGATGGGCCGAATGGCCAAATTCTGCTCCTATCACTTATCACCTTGTGACCCTCTGCCTGACCATTGAGTTCCTCCAGCACTTTGTGTTTGCTCCAGTAAAAGTGTACGATTTACCATGAGAGTGCAGAAAACTGAAGAGAAGGCCCACTTGTGAATCAGAGACAGAAGCCTGGGTATATTTTGCTCTCTTATTGCTATTATCTTAAACCCCAGGAAGCATGATGATGTCTCTGCCTATTTAATCTGTATTAACTGATCTTATTTGAAAACTTTTTAAAATCCATAATTATCCCCTCTTGTGGGACCCTTAATCTGCATTAATTATGAATTAAGATGTAATTAGTGTTTGTATTTTTTCTCTCTTGCATAAACCATTTACAGCGAGTGTCATTGTACCAGCCTATTATAGGCCATTGTCTTCAATGCCACGTACCCTCCAGAGATAGAACTAATTGCTTGTAGTGGCTGGAGTAAACACCAATATGCTAGCGGTCAGATTGTCTGTCAATGACTCGGATGTGGGGGCATTGGCAGGGTAGGCTGAAGACTACTTTCAATATGTCCACAGCCAGCTGGCCTTGAGACCACACGGGGAGGCTAAATCAGATCGAATCACAAATGGGGGTCACGGTGCCCAATTAATCCGCGGCAGTTGATGTACTTCCAATGCAGGCAACACTTTAGCCTCCTCATCTGTGGGGAGCTGGCCATGTTTACCGGAGGGAAGGCAGGGAAACAGATCTGAGGGAGCAGCGCTGTCCAAGATCTTGGAGAATGGTGGAGCAGACTCAGATATCCTCTCGGTCTACACCTGCTCATGTTTCTTATCTTATTTTGTTATCATCTCAGGAGAGGACTTCATTTTTTGAGTGAATAGTGCACTTATCTTAAACTCCCTGATGACTCCTTAAACCCCTTGAGATAGAGGTGGAGACATCTTCTGGAACCACGACAGTCCTTCTGGTGAAGGTGCTCCCATAGCACCATTGGGTGGAGAGTTCCTGCATCTAGACCCAGGAGGGCCAGTTAGATGTTAGTTAGTTAGATAGCCCTTTATTGTCATTCAGACCGAAGTCTGAACGAAATTGCGAAATTGCAACAGTCATACATAAAACAACAATAAACACATATTAACATCCACCACAGTGAGTCCACCCAACATCTCCTCACTGTGATGGAGGCAAAAGTCTTAGGTCTGCAGTCTCTTCCCTCCTCTTCTCCCTCTGCGCTGAGGCGATACCCCCCGGGCGATGTTTCCCGCGGCTCAAACACCGTGGCCCGGGGTGGTCGAAGCTGCCGCCCACCAGTCCTGCAGTGATGTATTTCCACATCTGGATGCCGTGCAAGGTGTGGGAGAACCTGCAAGTGTTGGTGTTCCCATTCATCTGCTGCCATTGTCCTTGTTGGTGGTGGAGGACTGTCGGGCCGTGCAGAACAAGGACCATGATGTCCGGCAGCAGGTCTGCTGGCCCGCCGCGGAACCGGGAAACCCGCCCGGAGAGGGAAGCCACCGAGCCCGGCCTCTGCTCGTCCCCGAGGACCGGACAACTGGAGAGAAGGTGTCGGGAGTCGGCAGATGCAAGAACAAAGGGCCGGAAAGAGGAACCTGGGTTCTACCTTCCCCGCCTTCGTGATCGGCTGTGGGAAACTGAAGGCACGAAAGCTGAAGGTGGCCGGGCGAGGAGAGAGACGACGGTTCGCGGGACGAACCCGATGGAGGCGGGCCTTCATGGCCAGCTGCAGCTCGGACTTTGAAAATGGCGGCAAAACCTGGCGACTATTGCATATGGTCTCGCTGGGCTATTTCTATCCACTTTGTACACTTTGTACTTAACCTGGGATTGTGCTTATGTATAGTAGTAATTTACTGAACTAGATGCAAAAAAGCGAATCTCACTGTACCTTGGTAAATATGATAATAACGAACCATTGAACCATTAAGGCCATGGTCTGGGAGATGCTACCATCAAGACTTAGTGAGTACCTACAGGGAATTTTGTAGATAAAAAGCACCGTGTGGGTAATGGAGGGAATTACTATTTAGGCTGGTTCTTAGGGTGCTAATTAAGAAGATCGCTGATGATGTTGCCGGGACTTGTGGGCCTGAGCTATGGGGAGAGGTTGGGCAGGTAGAACTTTATTCCTGGGGGTACAGGAGTCTGAGGGGTGACCTTTTAGAGGTGTATAAGATCATGAGGGGATTAGATAGAGTGAATTTTTCCCAGGGTAGGGAAATCAAGAACTTGAGACTATAGGTTTAGATTGAGAGGGAATAGAAACCTGAGGGGCTACTTTTGCACTCAGAGGGTGGGTACATGGAACTAGCTGACAGAGGAGGTAGTTGAGGCAGATATTATAACAGCATTTAAAATACATTTGGGCAGGTACATGGATAAGAAAAGTTTAGAAGGATATTGTCAAAACACAGGCAAATAAGATTAGCTTAGACGGAGCATCTGGGTCGACATGGACGAGTTGGGCTGAAGGGCCTGTTCCAGTGCTGTGTGAGTCTATGACTCTCTAAGCTTCTTTGTCCTAGATGGTGGTCAGGCTTTGTTGGACCTCGCTCATCCATGTAAGTGGGGATATCTGCTTTTCCAAATGAGGTTTTACACAATCGCTTAGAATGGAATTATCTGGCCAACACCAAAGTGAAACCGCCAAGACTGTAAATATTTGGTTCATCCTTTCCTCCCTTTCACATACTTTAGTTTAGTTTAGAGATACAGAATGGACACAGGCCCTTCGGCCCATCGAGCCCACTCTGACCATCAATCACCCGTTCGCACTAGTTCTATGTTATCCCACTCTCACATCGAGGGGCAATTTACAGAGGGACGATTCACCTACTAACCCGCAAGTCTTTAGGATGTGGAGGAAACCGGTGCACCTGGAGTCACGGGGAGGATGTGCAAACTCCACACACGCAGGCAGCAACAGAAGTCAGGATTGAACCCAGGTCTCTGGTGCTGTGAGGCAGTGGCTCTACCAGCTGTGCCCACAGTGCCACCCTTAATGGAACAATGTTAGCAGTCCTTCAATTGTGTGGCATCACTCGTTTAGTCAGAGGTATTTGAAAACTGTTGTCAGAGCCTTGTTCTTTCTTCCCTTCCTGCTTTCACAACCTGGTATCTACTCTATCGGGACTGGTAATTTATCCATTAAATTTTTTTTATAAATGCATTAATATTTAATTGTACTGTAATGTTACTTTATTGTATTGCATTTATTTTTGTGAGGCTTATAATAATAATATACAATATTATTGCTATAGTTACTATTATATGACTACTAATTATTTTAGTATTATTATTGTACCTGTATAAGATTTTGGTGACAAAATGCTGGAGTAACTCAGCAGAACAGGCAGCGTCTCTGGAGAGAAGGAATGGGTGACGTTTCGGGTTGAGACCCTTCTTCAGATGATGAGGATATTTATAGCCAACGCCGTATGATGTATGCACAAGCAAACATTCTCTTACGCATGTTTAGTGCGTGTACAGATGGAGTGAAGATGTCTCTGTTCAGAGTGTATTGTACACCACCATACTGTACACCTGTGGTCAAACTACAGAAAAGCAAGCTTACAGAGACTTAAAGTAGCTTATAATGATGCCATGAGAATATTACTTAAGAGACCTAGATGGTGTAGTGCAAGTTAAATGTTTGTGGCTGCTGGAGTCAATACTTCACAAACTGTCTAAAAAAATCTTATGTATACATTTATTTGCCGGATTAATTACTCTGAAAATGAAATCATCTTGGCCTCATCAAACATAAGATTTAGCATTGCACGCTACCAATCCCAGCTGTGGACACATTGGTATAGTTCTGTCTTGTTGTAGAACCTGATTTTTTAAAATTCTTGATATTAAACCATGTATTGTGCTTTTGTATGTAATTTATTCTATGTAATGTCTTGTCTTTTATCTGGACCTTGAGTCTGAAATAGTAAGTAAGTAAGTATTACCCACAGCCCAGAGTGACTGGCGTTGACAAAGACAAAAACTCGGAGTTACAATACTGCTTATCCAATCCAGTGTTTCATGTCCATTCACCTTAAAAGCACAACAGTTTTCTCATCCCATTTTTTGTGAAGACAGCAGCTAAATAATCAACATGAACCTTATCATCCTCCAAGTCCACGTCTCCAAAGTGGCCCATGCCTTCTTGGTTATCCTGCTGCTCCTTATACACATGTCAAGTATCTTTGCATTTTCTTTGATTTTTTCTTGCCAAAATGTTTATACGCCCACTCTTTCCTTTGGTAAATTTATTTAAAATTTACTCCTACATTTTCTATGCTTTTGAATCGATCAATTGTGGGTTTTTTTATTGTCACATATGCAGAGGTACAGTTGAAAGCTTGTTCTGCATGCTATTCATCAAACTATACTCGACAGAAGCACAATAGTTTAGTTAAGTTGAGTTGAATTAAGAGATACAGTGCGGAAACCGGCCCTTCGGCCACCAGTGTGCGCCGACCAGCGATTTCTGCACACTAACGCTATCCTACACACACTGGGGACAATTTACAATTATACCAAGCCAATTAACATATGAACCTGTACATCTTTGGAGTGTGGGAGGAAACTGGAGATCCTGGAGAAAACCCACGCAGGTCACGGGGAGAACATACAAACTCCATACAGACAAGCACCCGTAGTCAGGATCGAACCCGGGTCTCTGGCGCTGTAAGGCAGCAACTCTACCGCTGCACCACCGTCGCTCCTCCTCTGGAACAGAACACAGAGAACCATCACGTTCCGGTGCCATCTTGCAACTTCCATGGCTTTAAAAAGTCTAATCTTGACCCAAGGGGATCTGCAATTTCTTATTTTCTCACTTTAAGACCCGGTGTCCTGGCGGCAGTGGATCGATGAAGTTTTTGAGGATTTCTGCAGTCGGTTGCTCTCACCTCTCCTTTCCCGGCTCTTCTTTCTCATCCACCAAGCCAAGCACGGCAAGTCGACAAGAGGGTGACGATGGAGTGAGACGATAAAGTTACCCCATTGCTTGAATTCACACTTTCCCCCAATCATCTCAGGCACCGACACTGTTTATAATGTCACGGGGAGAACGTACAAACTCCGTACAGGCAGCACCTATAGTCAGGATCGAACCTGGGTCTCTGGTGCTGTAAGGCAGCAACGTTACCTCTGCCCACTGTGCCCAATTCCATTGCCAATTCCCTTGCGGACCCAACCCTAATGCAGCGTCAACACTACAACACAAACAGAAGTGAATCTGAAGAAGGGTCTCGACCCGAAACGTCACCCATTCCTTCTCTCCAGAGATGCTGCCTGTCCCGCTGAGTTACTCCAGCTTTTTGTGTCTCTATATCCCCCCAATGTCTGAGTGTTGACAGACAAACAAAGATTTACATTCCTTTTGTTCTCTCCGCTTTATGACTTCAAGCCAAAGTTGACACTTGATTTACTGCAGTAGATTTCAATTGAATTGACTGTAAAAGAGAATGCATGCAGCTACCGAGGAAATCAATCTACAACAAATAATACACGATAAGGTGCAAATGAAATAGAAATCATCCTGTGTGGATAATTTTCAATGCTTACGCATAAGATTGCGGTGCGAATCTGTCGACTGTGTGTCAACAGTGAAGCCATACCCACAGATCCCTGTCACCTCTGCATGCAATATTATTCCAAAAACGATAATGTAAGAAAGCATGCGCTCTAAATTAATATACCTCTCTGTTCCTCAACATGGCAACAGCCAAGGAATTGTTGATGTCTCGGTGTGCAAATATTCAGGATTCAACCCATAACTAATGCTGTTTGCAAATGCTGATTGCATTATTTGCTTCTAATATTATCACTGGGAGAGGTTTGTGCTAATCCAGATTTTAAAAGGATATTGACACATTTTGCAAAAGCTTAAGATTCCTGTTGTTATATTTGAACATACACGGCCAGCTGTAGCAGGTTGAGCAGCAGCATTGATCACAAGGAACATTAATCCCAGACGCACCACTCTGTTTTTGGAATCACTGAGCTCTACAGCATGGAAGCAGGCCCTTCGGCCCACCTTGCCCATGCCAACCGCGTTGGCATACCGTGCTGGTCCCACTTGTCTGTATTTAGTTTAGTTTAGTGTCGAGATACAGAGCTGAAACAGGCCCTTCGGTCCACCAAGTCCGCACCGACCAGCGACCCCCCGTACACTAGCAATACAATACAATTACAATACGGTTTTATTCGTCACATTGCACATAAAGTGCAAGTGAAATGAATTTGCCAGCAGCGGTACAATGAGAAAGAACACACAAAAACACAATAAAAATTGAACACAAACATCCACCACAGCTTTCATCGCTGTGGTGGAAGGCGCAAAATTTGGCCAGTCCTCCTACATTTTCCCCCGTGGTCGGGACCTCAACCCTCCGCAGCCGTCGCTGCGGGCGTCCAGATGTTTAGACAAGGTAAGCACTATCCGACACACTAGGGATAATTTACTATCTTTACCAAAGCCAATTAACCTACAAACCTCCTTGTCTTTGGAGTGCGGGAGAAAACCGGAGCACCCGGAGAAAACCCACATGGTCAAGGAGATAATGCACGAACTCCGTACAGACAGTACCCGTCACACTATCAAGACTCAAGAGTCAAGAGTGTTTAATTGCCATACGTACTGAAAGTGGAACAGTGAAATTCTTACTTGCAGCAGCTTAGCAGGTCTGAAAACACAATACTCACAGATAGCATTATAAACAAATAAAAAGATCAATTGATTAAATTATTTACGCAGTGCATTAATTAGAGTATATTAATTTAGAGGTTAAGAACGTGGGCAGGTTGGACTAATGTCGATGGGGCACGTTGGTCGGCATGGGCATGTTGGGCCAAAGGGCCTGTTTCCGTGCTGTATGACACTATGAATGCAGTGCTGGTGCTCTTGAAGCAGAGTCATCTCAAGGATTTGAGTGGTGCCTCCTTTGTACGAAAAGAACTCGCGTAAAGACTGGGATCCGTGTGGTGAAATGGCACCTAATAACATGTGCTGCAAGAAATCAGAACAGATTTCATTTTGATCCGGTTATGTTTCCAATTGATCAGATGAGCTGTGTACAGCCAGTGGGAAGCTTTACATCCTCAGCCCTATCACACAGACTGGGGGCTTAGAGTAAAACTCTGGTGGATACAATCCCAGTGCTACTGTCACGGTGAACAGCTGAATGTGACATTCATTATTTAACCCCATAGGTCTCACGTTATCATGTCTGCTGCCGGGGTAATCCAGCCAGAGATGTCTTTCTGGGGGGGGGGGGGGGAAACCCACGGCCTTTATCGAAAATATTATTTCTCCCTGAGCGTTTAATGCAGGCTTTCTTTCCTGTGTCAGTTTAATACTGAGGTATGGCCACAGCTCCAGAGCAGAGAGGAATTAACTGCTTTGCTCTTGCTATCTGGGAAATTACACGGCAGAAAGGCAGCAAGAGGTTGAACTGCCAGGCTGATCGAGTCTTGTCTGCTGCGGGAAGGAGAGGGGCATTGAAGGGCCGGGGGAGGGGGCAGATAATGGGGGGGGGGGTGTGGGGGGTTGGGGGCAGGTGATGCATGAGGGGATGGGGGGGACGGGGGGGGGGAGATTTGAGCAGTGCAGGGCTAGGAGGTTGGGTCAGGTGATGGGGAGGGGGCGGGACGTGTAGGGGCTGAGGGCAGGTGATAGGTGAAGGGGTGACGGGGTGAGGGCAGGTGACGGGGCTGGGAGGATTTGGGAAGTGAGGGGGGTGAGGGCAGGTGACAGGGGAGGGGGTGGGAGAATGATGGGGGGGGTGAGGATTTGGGCAGTGAAGGGTTGGGGGCGGATGGGGGCGGTGAGGGCTGGTGACGGGAGGGGGTGAGAGGATGGAGGGACGAATTGGGCAGTGAAGGGTTGGGGGGAGGGGAGGTAGATGGGGGGGGGGGGGGCTGTGGGCAGGTGACAGGGGAGGGGGGAGGTGTACCAGCCAGCCGCTCAGGAAGGATGAGCTCATCTGAAATCCATCAGACTGTTCCTGCCTACTTCCATCCACTGCTCATTTTCACCTCGGCCAGAATTAGATGAGGCTGCGTTACGGGCTGGCTGACTCGTCGTATAAATTGCATTGCAAAAGGTCAAGACCAGCTACTTGATGAAGTGGGCTGACCTTCTGAATAATGCTTCACTCCACTTAGCCTCGGCTAGTAGCACTGAGGCAGCAACTGAGAGCCCCACTAGTGAATGGGGGCACGGGATGGGCGGGAAGAGAGGGGGAGGGAGGGAGAGAAAGAGTAAGGGTGAAAGAGAGAGCGAGAGAGGGGGTGGGGAGCGTGAGAGAGAGAGAGAGAAAGACAGTGGCAGAAATTGCAAGAGAGAGGGAGAGAAAGAGAGAGCGAGGGGAGAGAGAGAGAGAAACATAGAGGGAAAGAGAGATAGAGAGGGAGCAAGGGAGAATGAGAGAGAGAGGGGGGACAGAGGTGGAGGGAGAGGGAGATGGACAGACAGAGAGAGGGAGTGAGGGGGAGAGAGGGAGAGAGAGAGAGGGGAAGGAGAGGGAGAGAGGGAAGGAGGAAGAGGGGGAGAGAGAGAGAGAGAAAGAGAGAGAGAGGGTGAGAGAGAAAGAGAGAGGGAGAGCGCTGAATTAACAGGATATGAAGGGTTTGACTGAAAGGTGCAAACAGCATTGAACAACCAGTCTTCTCTCTCCCGGCACTATGGGACTCCTCACCCATCGATCCATTCCTAACCCAAAACTTCCCCTGCCCTTGTCCTCCATGGATGCTGCCTGACCCTGATGCTGAGTTCCTCCAGCACTTTGTGTTTTTTTTGCTCATCATTCCAGCACCTGCGGTTTCCTGCGTCTGCTCCGTTCCCTGTCCAGGACTCGGCTGGTGTGGGCTCAACCATGCCGGCAGAGTGAGTCCCCCTTCCAACAGCACGGCACGGCAACGTGCTGGAGCGGGTCAGTGGGTGGCGGTCAGGGCCAGGAACTCTGATGGCTTCTTGCCTGCCGCATCCAGCCGTGTGAAGATGGATGGGTGCCCGGGAAGACACACGATACCTGGGGAGAGAGCAGCCTTTCAAGCCCGGCATCCTGGTTTAATATGTGCTGGGTCACACCTGCATTCCTTTACCTCCTCACTCCTCTGGGGAAGAATGTTATACATTGAAGAGATCAGTGGCGTAGTCAGCAGTTCCACATTGACAAAGGCCAACCCTCTCACCACACACTCAGCTGTATCCAACAATGTGGAGGCCCTACCACCAGGGGCGCCGTACAATTGGCACCCCTGCCAACAGTCCGTCTGTTTTTTCGTCTTAAATTTTTTTTTAGTGTGTGTTTAAAAGTCTGTGTAAATGTTCTCCAGTTTGATTTATGTGGGGGGAGGGGAATAATTTTTTTCAGTTTCTTACCTGCCGGAGATGTGATTGATTTTCGGATCGCATTCTCCGGTCACTCTGCGGCCTACCATCGATGGAGCTGGAGGCCTCCTCGGACTGACCTCGGGCCCCACCGCGGGGCGTGAGCTTAACATCGGAGTCGATCCCTTGCCTGCGATCGCTCCAACCGCAACCTGCGGACTTTATACCGAAAGCTCGCAGTCTCGGGAGAGGCCGTGGATGTCGGGAGCTCCAACGTCGCAGAAGGTTCGACCTGACACACCCCCCCCCGATGCGGGAGCTGATCGACCCGACGCGGAGGGCCCGCCGCCAGCTACGGGAGTCAAGATCGTCCCGTCAACGGGCTCGACGCCCCCGACCGCGGGAGAGCAAAGGGAAGAGATTGAACTTTTTTTCGCCTTCCATCACAGTGAGGAATGTGGAGGAGTCACTGTGGTGGATGTTTATGTTAAAATGTGTTTTGTGTGTTCCGTTGCTTTTTATTTGTATGACTGACTTGGCAAATGAAATTCCTCGTATGTTGCAAAGCCTACTTGGCTAATAAAGTATTACTGTGATGGTGATTATAGACTCATAGTCCTAGTCATACAGCGTGGAAACAGGCCCTTCAGCCCAACTGGCCCACTCCGGCCAACGTGTCCCATCTTCACTAGTCCCACCCGCCTGCGTTTGGCCCATATCCCTCTAAACCTGTCCTATCCGATATTCTCTCTCCAAAAATGTTCTATAGGTTTAGGTTTATTATTGTCACGTGTATCGATGTTCATAATAGGCAATCAGATCAGATAACACTTGCAATCAAGTCAAATTCAAGTACAATAGGTAGAGCAAAGGGGAAGATCACCCATTCACACTGGTTCTATGTTATCCCACTTTCTCAGCCTGTAGGGGCAGAATTTACAGAAGCCAACTAACCTACAAACTTGGCAAATGAAATTCCTCGTCTGAAGAAGGGTTTCGGCCCGAAACATTACCTATTTCCTTCGCTCCATAGATGCTGCTGCACCCGCTGAGTTTCTCCAGCATTTTTGTGTACCTTTGATTTTCCAGCATCTGCAGTTCCTTCTTTAACATTTAACCTACAAACTTGTTCCTCTTTGTAGTGTGGGAGGGAGCGGGAACACCCAGTGGAAACCCACATGTCACAGGGAGAACGTACAAACCCCGCACAGACAGCATCGGTGGGCAGGATCGAACCCGGGTCTCTGGCGCAGCAAGGCAGCAACTCTACCGCTGTGCCACCGTGCCGCCCCTCACCTACACTCGTCCACTTGTATCAGACGCTTTATGCCAGGGAATGTGTGAAAAGCTGACAGGACCGCTCCACACATCAGGAGGAGGAAGCTTTAATAGGCACTATTAATAACTGTCCACAACGACAAGTCTTAATTGGTGAAGTAACAATTAGCTAATTAATGGGCCAGGAATTGACCGTGGTTATGTACTGATTCTGCTGATTACAACGTAATGGCTCATGAACAGGCTGGCTTCTTTGTTACTGAAAGCGTGTTCCAGATCCATTTAAATTACGTCTTTGGGACATCTCGCTATTGCTTTGAAAACAATGACAGGTTTGCACTTGACCCCAGCACTTTCATGTCCTTTCCCAGTCTTTAGTGAACTCGCTTCTTGCATGTTGCCCCTAGGTATAGATTTATAGGGAGACACAGGCCTGAATGTCTGAAGAAGGGTCCCGACCCAAAATGTCACCTATCCATGTTCTCCAGAGATGCTGCCTTAACCCGCTGAGTTACTCCAGCATTTTGTGCCTTTTTTTTTAAGGAAGCAGGCCATGTGGCCCGCCGAGTCAACACTGATCAATGGATATTTTTAAGGCAGAGATCGATAGATTCTTGATTAGTACGGGTCTCAAGGGTTATGGGGAGAAGGCAGGAGAATGGGGTTAGGTGTATCAGCCATGATTGAATGGTGGAGTATACTAGATGGGCTGAATGGCCTAATTCTGCTCCTATCACTAATGACCTTATGATCATCAACCACCTATTTACACCAATCCCACACTAATCTAACCCCATTCTCTCCATTTTGTAATCTATTTCCCCCCAGATTCTACCACTCGCCTGTGCACTGTACCTTGGTTCACGGGACAATAATAAACCTAAAACTAAACTTCTGGTATTCTTGCGCTTAAAATGTTATCTGGACAGGAAAAACAAACCCAAACCAGTGCCCAACTGGAGGTTGAAGGCCAATTTCTTCGGAAATCCTTGTTTGGGTGCTGGCGAGGGAGTCCACAGCTCTCTCATAAGATCATTAAGTCACGTGATATGAGCACAATTAGGCCATTCGACCCATCAAGTTGACTACGCCATTCAATCATAGCTGATCTATCTCTCCCTCCTAACCCCATTCTCCTGCCTTCTCCCCATAACCTCTGACTCCCGGGATGTGATACGATGAGAGGGAGGCGATGTTGCAGTGGCAGCTTGATACTTGGCCAATTGAAATGTGTCGAGTCAGTTTATTACAGGGGGTTTTGAAGACCCCTGCCTCTTGGCTCTGGCTTCACATTGTGTGGCCATAAGGTGTGTGTAGGGTGTGTAGGAAGGAATTGCACTTGCTGGCTTATACTGAAGATGGACCCAAAACGCTGGAGTAAATCAGCGGGTCAGGCAGCATCTCTGGAGGAAATGGATAGGTGATGTTTCAGGTCGGAACATGTTACCGCATCACCACAGCTGAGGAGGAGCTGGTGAGTGTGGCAACGCACTGTGGTGCAGTCCTGCGGGGGTCGAGGTGGGGAAGGGGGGTCATCACAGGGTCATGCCGCCTATGATGCTGCTCCTGGCACCAGGTATGGTCCCATCACTGTACCCACACCTGGAGCGCACCTGCCCTGTCTCCCACCCACACCTGTGGCTACACCTAGAGCGCACCTGTCCTGTCTCCCACCCACACCTGTGGCTACACCTAGAGGGCACCTGTCCTGTCTCCCACCCACACCTGTGGCTACACCTAGAGCGCACCTGTCCTGTCTCCCACACACACCTGTGGCTACACCTAGAGCGCACCCGTCCTGTCTCCCACCCACACCTGGAGCGCACCTGCCCTGTCTCCCACCCACACCTGTGGCTACACCTAGAGCGCACCCGTCCTGTCTCCCACCCACACCTGGAGCGCACCTGCCCTGTCTCCCACCCACACCTGTGGCTACACCTAGAGCGCACCTGTCCTGTCTCCCACCCACACCTGGGGAACACCTGTCCTGTCTCCCAACCACACCTGGGGGCACCTGAGGGGCATCCATTCAGTCCCCCACCCACAACCCTGATCCCGGGTCAGACGGCAACAATGGTCTGAACTGCTGGTGCCAGATCGTTAATGTTTGCACCATTTCCAGGCTGCGTATTGATCAGCAACCTCTCTCTCTCTCTCCCTCTCTGTCATCACAAATATATTCTAATTCCCAGCACTGGAAAGAGGAGGGTTTCAGAACAAAATGAACACAACCCCAATGTTGTAAGTAGCTCACAGCCTGGAGAGGGTCTCTTTATAATATCTTGTTTCTCCTTAAAATTCCTCCTAGAAAAATAGACCAAACACTGGAGCTTGGTGTACATTGAAAGGAGAAAGAGAAAGGAGCCAGCAGGTTTTAGTGCTGATTAGTATTCATGGTGTATCGTGCTCCAAAGAGGATTAATGGAGTCTGATGCCTAATATCCTGAAGAACAATTAATTTACCCACAGTTTTGTCATGGTTGAAAGTCAAATGCTGGAACAGATCGATGCAGAGCGGTGCAAGCTGAATCACTCTAGCCTTCTGCTGGGACTGAATTTTAATTTCATCATCATCATTTGGCTGCCAGGCTCGGCCAGGCAATTCCTAATAGACCTAAAAGCTCCCTTACATCTTATCGAGGCCCCCGCTGTAGAGCCCGCTCGATCTACACAACAAAACCCTCTAATGAGCTCACCTTAGCCGCTCACCTTCTCCATTACAAAACAAAAGCAGGGGGACTCCCTTTGGCAAAAAGGAGGTGACTCCAAAGGCCTCTTCAAATCAGTCTCCCTTCGAAAGGCCTCATCAGCTGTGCCCCCTTCCTCTTCACTCCCATTCCCAGCTCCCTCCCTCCCCACGCCCTCCCAGGTCCCGCGGAATCCTGGAGAGAAACATGGAAACATGGAAACATAGGTGCAGGAGTAGGCCGTTCGGCCCTTCGAGCCAGCACCGCCATTCAATATGATCATGGCTGATCATCCAAAATCAGTACCCCCCCTTCAATACCCGAAGAGGAAGTGGACTGAGTCTGAGCCGGGCTGTGGGGAAAGAGGTGCAATTGAGATTGCCGAAAAGGCAAGAGGCTGAAGCTGATCTAATCCTGGAATTTATCTCGCTGCCTTTCCCTTATAAAATCAAACTGCAAGCAGTTTGTGGTTATCGATAGTGTGGACGGTGGAGAGGCTGTTTCCAGTAGTGGGAGAGTCCAGGACCAGGGGTACAGCGTCAGAGTCACAGGACGTACCTTTAGAATGGAGATGAGGAGGAGACAAAATGTGTAGAGAGGAACTGCAGATGCTGGTCTATACCGAAGGGAGACACACAGTGCTGCAGAAACTCAGCAAGTCAGGCAGCACATCTGGAGAGAAGGAATGGGCGATGTTTCAGTCTGAAGGAGGGTCTCAAACCGAAATGTCACCCATTCCTTCTCTCCAGAGATGCTGCCTGTCCCGCTGAGTTACTGCAGCCCTTTCCACTCCTGCCCTTTGGATCAATCTTCGGCGATAAGGAGAACATTCTTTGGCTAGAGGGTGGTGTGAATCTGTGGC
The DNA here is from genome assembly GCA_038087875.1 of Malacoraja senta. Lineage (NCBI taxonomy): Eukaryota > Metazoa > Chordata > Chondrichthyes > Rajiformes > Rajidae > Malacoraja > Malacoraja senta. Next base: position 16,245,312 of record CM075980.1, read on the forward strand.
CACAAATGGCAGTGAAGGCCAAGTCATTGGGTATTTTTTTAAAGCGGAGATTGATAAGTTCTTGATTAGTAGGGGTGCGAAAGGGAGAAGGCAGGAGAATGGGGTTGAGAGACAAAAATAGATCAGCCACGATCGAATGACGGAGCAGACTCGATGGGCCGAATGGTCTAATTCTGCTCCTGTGTGTTAACGGGGCTTATAGTCTTATAAACAGGATCTCACATTCATCAATGCAAGAGCTGACTAGATCCAAATGAAATGAGTGGCATGGCGAATGGTTTTGGCATTGCTCAGCTTAGCAGAAGGGATTCGAAGGAGAGTCAGGGTGTTTAATTGTCATATGTGCAGGCAACGGAACGATGAGATTTCTACTTGCTACAGATTAACAGACCCGTAAGCACAATAACACACAGATAAATAGATAACAATAAAAAGAACACAATAAACACAATCAGACAGGGCCTTTGAGGAATATAAAACAAGGAGACAAGAACTCATGTGTAGGAAGGAACTGCAGATGCTGGTTTAAACGGAAGATAGACACACAATCCTGGAGTAACTCAGCGGGACTGGCAGCATCTCTGGAGAGAACGAATGGGTGATGATTCGGGTGGAGACCCTTCTTCAGACTGAACTCAAACAAGTAATTAAAAGGGACAAAAGGACTTTGAAATGTCGTCGGCCTGTTGGAAAATCCCAAGGCCTTTTATACTTTTCTATGTTCTACGACGGATGTGGCGAATAGTTTGCGAGCAAGAGTGGGTTAAGATCAGCGTCCACCAAATGTGGAACAGTACAGAGCAGGAACAGACCCTGTGGCCTGCAATGTCCGTGATGAACTTGAGGAGAAGTTAAACCAATCTCCTCTGCCTGCACTCCATTCCCTGGCTGCAGGGAATGCGTATCCCTCCTTTTATTTCTTCCATTAACTCCACGAGGAGCGGCACGGGTGGCACAGTGGTAGAGTCGACGCCTTACAGCGCCAGAGACCAGGTTTCGATCCGGACAACAGGTGCTTGTCTGTACAGAGTTTGTACCTTCTCCCCGTGACCGGCGTGGGTTTTCTCCGAGATCTTCGGTTTCCTCCCACGCTCCAGAGACAGGTTTGCCAGGTTGGTAGGTTAACCGGCTTGGTGTGAATGTAAATTGTCCCGGGTGTGTGTAGGGTGGTGTTAACGTGCAGGGATCGCTGGTCGGTGCGGGCCCGGTGGGCCGAAGGACCTGTTTCCGCGCTGTATCTCTAAACTAAATCAAACTAAACTGCGAGAGGCAAGGATATTGATTCTGCATTGGGAATGAGGGTCCAGGCAGATGCATGGGTTCAGAGGTGGAGGGAGTTAGTGTGGGCTGGGATACACACAGCAGGTTGACGGAGGAACACGTTAAAGTAGTAGAACCTAGAGATGGCACAACATGCACAATACTTTCCGTTCTGACGACAAACTAGGCTGCTCCCCAGTTTAGAGCCTAACGGTCGGCAACATTGCGACCTATTTGAGAAAAGGGGTGGTGAGAAGTTGCTCCCTGTTGATACTCTAGACTCACAGATATTGTTCCGGTTGATTCTAACAGTGCATCCTGGATCTATCTAAAGAGGATGACAAAAAGCTGAGGTCAAGGCAGGAGCCTCCATCTTATCTCGCGATGGGAGAGGTTGAACAGAGGACGTCCAACACAAGACTCCAATCCACCACCTTAAGGGCCTGCCCCACTTACGCGTCTTTTTTGGCGACTGCCAGCACCCGTCATAGGTCGTTACAGGTCGCCGAAAATTTTCAAACATGTTGAAAACCCAGCGGCGACCAGAAGATGGTAGGACTCTTTGGGCGACTACTCACGACCATACAGGCTTCACCCCGCGACATGTCACCAGGGTGTCGCCTGTATGGCCGTGAGTAGTCTCCTAGTCACCCAAAGAGTCGTAGCCTCTTTCTGGCCGCCGCTGAATTTTCAACATGTGGAACATTTTCAGCGACCTATGACGGGTGCCGGCAGTTGCCGAAAAAGTCGCGTAAGTGGGACAGGACTTTAACCTAAAGAGGCTGGGACGGATTATCCAGTGTCAATTCTGCAACATAAATGTTTGTTTATACCAAGCCAATTATCCTACATCTTTACTTCTTTGGAGTATGGGAGGACACCGAAGATGTCGGAGAAAACCCACATGATCACGGGGCGAACATACAAACTCCATACAGGCAGCACCTGTAGTCGGGATCGAACCCGGGTCTCGGGCGCTGTAAGGCAGCAACTCTACCCCTGCGCCACCGTGCCGCCCAGAAAAAGGAGTAAAAGGATGGGTGACGTTTTGTGCTGGGACCTTTCTCCCGACTTTATTTACTCCAGCTCCTTGTGTCTATCTTCAGTATATACCAGCATCTGCCGTTCCTTTCTACACGCCCGTAATGTCACTCAGTCAACGAATGCTGTCACTTGAATGGCAATGCAGAGCGAATCGGCATCTGAAACATGGCGAATCTGCCACACTGTACCTTGAGCTTTTAAGCTGAACAGAGGATTCAAAAAGATATGCGATTGTTAAATATCTTTGTTGATGATTTTCCCGTTTCTCAGTCTGTTTCGTTTCAGACTTTTAAACTAGGTTGTGCTGTTGAGCTAGATGTTTAGCCTTGGGAACCTGGAAGAACCTCTTTGCGAAGGCAGAGCTGTGTTGATAGGGTGATTATTTATTCCTATTTACAAGCCGTGTGCATTTCCACCCGATTCAGGGCTAAATGTGCTGTTGGTTAATTAATGTCTGTGTAATAGAGAAAATAAACAAACAGAAAATCTTTAAAAGCCACTGGTGCTTTAAATTAACATAATCCCAATACCCCTCAGTCCATGAAAGAGCCGTTAGTGTTCCGTTAACTCCTTCCTCCCCGGTGAAAATCTAAAAACACTGCAGATGCTGGAATCACCAAAGCAAGGGGCGACACAGTGACGCAGCGGTAGAGTTGCTGCCTTACAGCGCCAGAGACCCAGGTTCGATCCTGACAACGGGTGCTCTCTGTATGGAGTCTGCTCGTTCTCCCTGTGACCGCGTGGGTTTTCTCCGGGTGCTGCGGTTTCCTCACACACTCCAAAGACGTGCAGGTTGGCAGGTTAATCGGCTTCTCTAAATTGTAAATTGTCCCTAGTGTATAGGATAGTGCTAGTGTACTGCTGGGGTGATCGCTGGGCGGAGCCGACTTGGTGGGCCGAAGGGCCTGTTTCTATGCTGTAAGTCTGAAGTCTAAAGACTCTTCTGCATGCTAGGTAGGCCATTTCCAACATGCCTGTTATCTAAGTGTGTTCATTTTCAACCAAAGGTCACAGCCGTGTATCTCTCTTCACAGTTGCTGCCTGACCCATTGGGTATTTCCAGCATTTTCTGGAAACACTTCCCTCTTCATGGACGGCACAGCATTACGGCTAGTGGATTTACTGCCCTGCAGGTCCAGAGACTTGGGTTCGATCCTGACCTCCGGTGCTGCCTGTGTGAATTTTGCATGTTTTCCTCGTATCTCTACGAGGGCTCCAGTTTCCTTCCATGTCAGTAGGTCATCTTTTCCTTGGGCTGCCAACCACCACCTGCCCACAACATCTACTGAGGCAGGTCCATAGGAACTCGTGCCTTCCCAATAAGCTCGGAGAGGCACAAAGAACAGGCCATGGAGCCACACAGCATGGAAACAGGCCCTTCGGCCCAACCTGCCCATCCACGCCACAGGGCAGCCAAACAAATCAGGGCTTCTGCTAAAGCAGACATCGTGCTCAATTATTGAGATGTTTAATTTCTAAAATATGTGTGAATTCTTGCAAATTGGCATACAAAAATAAAGCTTAACCTTCTGGCCTCACAAAATTCAATGCTCAGATGGAATGAAATGAGTTTTTAATGAAGTCTGGCCTTTGGTGAAGGAAGGCTAATAACTTAGTAACCAGTGTTAACCAGCAGGAATGAGAATGACAGGTAATTGCAGGGAGAGAGTTCTGATTCACATACAAGCAAAAACCCAGCATTGCGTGGTTGAGATCTCCTGCTGTTTTCCTGTGTCAGGGATTGATCCCATCTGTTATCAGCTGTTATCTGGCAACTGAATCATCCTACCACAACCAGAGCAGTGTTGAACTACTGTCCACCTCTTTGGTGACCCTCGGACTATCCTTGATCGGACTTTGCTGGCTTCACCTTGCACTAAACGTTATTCCCTTATCATGTATCTTTACACTGTAAATGGATCGATTGTAACCATATATTGTCTTTCTGCTGGTAGACAAAAGTGCTGGAGAAAATCAGCGGGTGCGGCAGCATCTATGGAGCGAAGGAAATAGGCAACGTTTCGGGGCGAAAGCCTTCTGCAGACCCCGCTGACTGGTTAGCGCGCAACAACAACTTTACACTGTACCGGGGTACACGTGACAATAAACTAAACCAAACATTCAGTCCAATTCCCAGTCAGTATGTCAGTCAGGGTCAGTATGGAATTCCCTGCCACAGAGGGCAGTGGAGGCCAAGTCACTGGATGGATTTAAGAGAGAGTTAGATAGAGCTCTAGGGGCTAGTGGAGTCAAGGGATATGGGGAGAAGGCAGGCACGGGTTATTGATAGGGGACGATCAGCCATGACCACAATGAATGGCGGTGCTGGCTCGAAGGGCCGCATGGTCTCCTCCTGCACCTAGTTTCTATGTTTCTATGAAATGTGTAGGAAGGAACTGCAGATGCTGGTATACACTGAAGATAGACACAGAATGATGGAGTAACTTCGCCAACCATCGCTCACACATTCACACTAGTTCTTTGTTGTCCCACTTTCTCAGCCACTCCCTACCAACTAGGGGCAATTTACAGAGGCCAATTAATCTACAAATACGCACGTCTTTGGGATGTGTAAGGAAACTGGAGCACCTGGCGGAAACCCACGTGGTCACAGGGAAAACATGCAAACTCCACACAGACAAGGTCGGAATCGAATCCGGGTTCTGGCACTGTGAGGCGGTGACTACCAGCTGTGCCACTGTGCTGCAAAATGTTATAATTTTGTTTCAGTAAGGTTTAGTGCAAGCTGCCACTGCCTCTTGTCTCCATAACACTACTGATCACAAAACCACCACATCACTGCTACACACCAGATCTTTCTGGGTCAAGATGAAGTCAAGAGTGTTTAATTGTCATATGTACCAGCAACGGATCAGTGGAGTTGTTACTTGCTGCAGTTTGACATGCCTATTAACGCAATAACTCACAAATAAAGAATCAGCAATACAATACATTTAGCAGTGGCACGGTGGCGCAGTGGTAGAGCACGAGAGACCCGGGTTCGATCCTGACCACGGGTGCTGTCTGTACGGAGTTCGTACGTTCTCCCCGTGACCTGCGTTGGTTTTCTCCGAGATCTTCGGTTTCCTCCCACACTACAAAGACGTACAGGTTTGTAGGTTAATTGGCTTTGGTACAAATGTAAGATTGTCCCCAGTGTGTGTAGGGTAATGTTAATGTGCGGGGATCGCTGGGTCAGTGTGGACTTGGTGGGCCGAAGGGCCTGTTTCCGCACTGTATCTCTAAAAAAATATTAATAATCAGTAATACTAGGTAACCAGACCTGGGGGGGCCGCTGAGCTCGAAGGGGGACCCGGCGGGGGGGGGGGAGGGGGGGGGTTCGTCCCTGCGAGCAGAAGATAAGACTGTTTGATGGACTTTTAGTATCTTTGTCGGTGCCAGTAACGTGGCGGATCTTTGTGTACTGCCTGGGTGAGGTCTGCTGTATGATTCTTTGGACTGAAAGTACCTGGTCCTTTCCTCCAGTGCTGGCCCTTTCGTACCTCCAGTCCCCCCCCCCCCCCCCCCTCTACTTTCAGTTTGAAGACGGGTTCCCACCCCAAAAACATCAGCCATTCCTTTTCTCCAGAGATGCTGCCTGACCCGCTGATTTACCCCAGCAATAGAAGATGGACACAAAATGCTGGAGTAACTCAGCGGGACTGGCTCTTATCCACATCTTTGGATAGAAGGAATGGGTGAAGGAATGAGTTACTCCAGCACTTTGTGTCTATATTCAGAATGTACTTGTCCCGTTGCTGGTACACATGACAATTAAACACTTTTGGCCTCTCGAGATGCACGGCTTGTTGCCACTGGAAGAGGCAGAGGCGTCAGCTGTCCACAGGTTAGTCCCCATGATGCCCAAGAGAATACAAAATAATATTCCCATTTTTCCCAATGTCCTGGGGAAAAAGTAATAATGGGATGGTGGGTGCCCATGGAATGGACATCTAGGGAGCATCCTTCTGGACAACAGGAGGCAGAAGATGATAAACAAATGGAAGCTCCTGAATTGGAAGGTTTTCGGTACATCCACAAAATAAAGCAGGAGAAAGTGCTAATTACTTGGCATCATGATCAGCTTGGACATTTTTGGGCCGAAGGGCCTATTCTTGTGCTGTGCTGTTTTCATTTACTGTGGTTCAATTTTATGCTGTTGATCAAGTCGTCTGGGCTTGCTCCTGGTTACAGTCATTTGAATAGACCACTGATGATCAGTAATAATAATTAGATTGTGCTTTTACGTTAATAAAGAGTCTGCAATCCAGTTGTAAAAATATTTATTTTTCATTCCAAAGCCAGAATTGTTCGGCTTGTTTGTTTTACATAGAACGTGACAACATCAACAAATATTAAACCCCCAAAAAAAATAAACCAGTCACCTACCTGGACTGGTGGGTGTTCTTTTTGTTCATTTACAATGTTAGTTCGGAGATGCAAAGTTGAATACGGAGAGAAGCTAGCTACAGATTGTCTGCTGTGTATGTCTGTCACCTCCTGCTGATAGTGGCCGCCTTGTTCCTGAATCTCCGAGTTCAAGGAAAACTCGGTGGTCTTCGGGGAGCATCCCTCGGTCCAGACAACACTTGAGGCTTGTCTTTGGCAAGACCCTGTGAAGTGGAGACTGGGGGGGGGGGGGGGGGGAGAAAGGCCGTGGAGGAGGAGAGAAAGGTATTCTCATTACGCCAAGGTGAGATCATGTATTTTAATTGGCACCGCGTGTCGGCTGGGGAACAGAAGACTATAAACGATCGGGGAATTGAAGACCCTCGAGTGAGCTCGTTCTGATTCATCTCCCTGGGGAAGGTGGTCAACCAGTTTATGGCCACAGAGGTCCTGCACTGACAACTCAAAGAGCTTCCTTATTTACCCCTCACCTCACCACCTTGCCTGCTGGGCTGCCGACCTATTCATGTTTTGCCGATGATTTTCAGCTGCTGCCCTCCTCTGCTCTCCCGGCAAAACATTCCTCATCAACAACGAGACTGACGCATTGAAAGAACTCAGGCACAGAGGCTCATCTTGACAAGACTGCTTACTTCCCTGCAGCATTTCCCAGGAGAGCCATCATTGAAAACCATTTAGACAAATAACGCTCAATTTCCTTCTTACATAAATAAAACCAAAATAAAACATTCTCGGTACATAGTTTTGCGAGTCTTTCAGCGAGGTGGAGAATTAATGGAGGGAAGGACATATTCAGGGCTGAGAACTTTCTCGGTGTTCATTATGACCTCTGGACGTGTATTTTACATTTGAGATACAAGGCCCAAACTCAAGAGTATTAACACCTTAGAAGAAGGGTCCTGACCCGAAACATCACTTATCCATGTTCTCCAGGGATACTGCCTGACCCGCTGAGCTACTCTTTTTTTTTGTAAACCGGCATCTGCAGTTCCTTGCTTCTAAATGTCTTGTATTAATACGGGGCAGCACAGTGGCGCAGCAATAGAGTTGCTGCCTTACAGCGCCAGAGAACCGTGTTCGATCCTGACTATGGGTGCTGTCTGTATGGAGTTTTTGTACATTCTCCCTGTGACCATGTGTGTTTTCTCCGGGTGCTCCGGTTTCCTACATTCCAAAGACATGCGAGTTTATAGGTTAATTGTCTTCTGTAAATTGTCCCTAGTATGTAGGTTAGAACTAATGTACGGGGCGATTGCTGGTCGGTGTGGACTTGGTAGGCAGAAGCGTCTTATTCCACGCTGTGTCTCTAAAACTTTGAATGTGTGGTTGTACGAATCAGTGTAAAGTGACTGTTTTTCGAGTTGCTGAGGGACCTTCCGTGGTGGGAGATGAGCGGTACAAGATGTTGGTGGGGTCACAATTGGATATTGCATTCAATTTTGGTCACCATGCTTCAGGAAAGATGGCATTAAGCTGGAAAAAGATTTACGGGTATGTTGCCAGGACTTGAGGGCCCCAGCTACAGAGAAAGGTGGGGCAGGCTAGGACTTTATTCCTTGAGGATCATGAGGTTGAAGGCTAATCATGTAGAATTGTATAAAATCATGAGGACAAAGATAGGGTGAATGCACAGTCTTTTTCACAGGGTAGGGAAAGCAAGAAACAGAGGACATAGGTTGAAGGTGAGACAGGAAATTGCTAATAAATGGCTAAAAGAGCTGTCCTGATCTATAGACAATAAATAGGTGCAGGAGTAGGCCATTCCGGCATTCAATGTGATCATGGCTGATCATCCACAATCAGTACCCCGTTCCTGCCTTCTCCCCATATCCCCTGACTCCGCTATCTTTAAGAGCTCTATCTACTCTCTCTTGAAAGCATCCAGAGAACAGGCCTCCACCGCAGAGAATTCCACAGACTCACAACTCTCTGTATGAAAAGGTTTTTCCTCATCTCCGTTCTAAATGGCTTACCCCTTATTCTTAAACTGTGGCCCCTGGTTCTGGACTCCCCTAACATCGGGAACATGTTTCCTGCCTCTAGTGTGTCCAAACCCTTAATAATCTTATATGTTTCAATAAGATTCCCTCTCATCCTTCTAAATTCCAGAGTATACAAGCCCAGCCGTTCCATTGCAGAGTCACATAGACGAGAACCCGGACTATGTACACAACTGCTCTTCCAACTGACACATCTCCATGACTTTGCTTTGATTTGTTCATTTTCAAGATGTGGACATTATAGCCACATCAGCAGGTTGCTGTTTATCTCTCACTGTGGGAGCAGCATTCAGGTCGACCACAGAGTCAACCACATTGTTGTGCAAGGAGCCACAAATAGACCAGACCAGGTTAAGGTGGAGATGTCTTACCCTGAAGATCATTGAGGAACCAGACAGGTTTTTTTTTAACACAATCCGATTGCTCCGTCTGAAGCAGGGTCTCGACCCAAAACATCACCTATTCCTTTTTCTCCAGAGATGATGCCTGACCCGCTGAGTTACTTCAGCACTGTGCGCCTTTTCTTTTAGGAAACGAACATCTGCAGTTCCTTTTGTCTCAAATATTTGTGAAGGTGGAAGCCTTTACCTTTGACTCGTGCCTTAAGTTATTTCCCACACACTGATCAGAAATGCAACCTGAACCTTAATGTGACTGGGGTGCAGCGTGGTTTGAACTTGTTTCTCAGGATGAATGGACCAAGCCTCTCGGTGTTAATCCTATAATTGTAATGCTCCTGTATCCATTATGGTAAGAGGTATCATTAATGATGTATGTTATAATAATATATTATTATAATATATTGTAATTATAATATATTGTAATAATTATTATAAATAGTTAATTATGGAGGACCCAGTTTCCATGCGTTATCTCACCATGACTCCAAGCATGGATTCCTTAATGTTTCTGGCGCTCTCAGGCCAAGTTCCAAACTCTATCTCACTCCTCAGCCGACCCCTTCGTTCTCTAAGGATAGACACAAAATGCTGGAGCGCGACAGGCAGCATCTCTGGAGAGAAGGAATAGGTAACGTTTTGGCTCGAGACCATCCTTCAGACTGAGAGTCACGGGAGAGGGCGTCTAGAGATATGGATGGGCCAGGTGTGAAACGACAGATCAAAGCAGACGACGATGAGGAAATGGAGAATGGTTAACTGTTAGCTGAGGGGAAGGTGACAAGGAGGCATACAATCATAAAATTAATCAGAAGGACAGTGAAAATAGTCGGAGAACTAGGGTGGGGGAGGGATGGAGAGAAAGGGAAAGCAAATGTCACTTGAAGTTAGAGAAATCAGATTCATACTGCTGGGGTGTAAGGTGCCCAAGCGCAATACGAGGTGCAGTTCCCTACAATTTGCGCTGGGCCTCACTCTGATAGTGGCGGAGGCCCAGGACAGAAAGATCAGTGTGGGAATGGGAGGGGGAGTTAAAGTGTTTAGCAACCGGCCTCCAATTTGCATGGGCCTCAATCTCTG
>CM075980.1:16255703-16285377 GCA_038087875.1 Malacoraja senta
GGGGTAGGGTGGTGCTAGGAGTTGTTTGGGGGAGAGGGGAGGGGAGGAGAGGATGGTAGTGCGGGCAGGGTATTTGTGACACCCGGGATGATTAGTTTGGCTTAGAGATACAGAATGGAAACAGGCCCTTCGGCCCACCAAGTCCACGCCGACCATCGATCACCACCCCCCCCCCCCCCGTTATCCCACTTTCTCGTCCACTCCCAACGCACTAGGGGCAATTTACAGAGGTCGATTAACCTACAAACCCCGCACGTCTTTGGGATATAGCAGGAAACCGGAGCACCCGGAGGAAACCCACGCGGTCACGGGGAGAACGTACAATCTCCGCACAGACATGGCCCGAGGTCGGGATCGAACCCGTGTCTCTCGAGCTGTGAAGCAGCAGTTCTACCGGGTGCGCCACTGTGTCCCGGTTGATCGTGGGAAACCTGCCAACTGTGTGCGCCTGTAATCAGATTTGTTTCGTGAACAATTCTGCAGGGATGCTGCTCTGAGATTCACCCACAACCTCAACCAGCTTCACGGCGAGACTGGTGCAGTAAATAATGCTAAAGGCGGGACTGCGGCGCAGCGCTTGAGACCCGGGTTCGATCCTGATTCCGAGTGCTGTCTGCACAGTGTCCGTACGTTCTCCCTGCGACTGCGTGGGTTTCCTCCGGGTGCTCCCGTTTCCTCCCACATCCCAAAGACCTGCAGGTTTGTAGGTTAATTGCCTTCCGTAAACTGCCCCCAGTGAATAGGATGTGAAATTGGGACAATGAAGAACTCGTGCATGGGTGATCGTTGGCGGGACAAAGTGCCTGCTTCCATGCTATTTCTCTAATATCTAAACACCCATGTATCATACATAATACATCTGCGTTTGGTGGTGGAGACTGAGGGATGAATATTGGCCTGGATACTGAGGATAACTCTTCCACGTCAGAATCAGTGCTCTTTGTGTCCTTGAGTGAAAGTAGACTTGCCTTGGAATAATTCATCAGCCAGAGGGTGACACTATCTTCTCCTGCTGTACTGCAATGCTACAGGCAGTCACCAGCTCCCAATGTTGTGATTAAGCTCACAAAATGAAATGTGGAGCCTGATCTTGTTGACTTGACTTGCCAATTCAACATCAAATGTCACATTGTGCATCGACCATTGCCTAACTCTCTAGTTTGGATTTCATGTAGAATTAGGCCATTTGGCCCATCAGGTCTACTCTGCCATTCAATCATGGCTGATCTATCTTTCCCCCACAACCCCATTTTCCTGCCCTCCCCATGACCCCTGACACCCTTACTAATCAAGAATCTCTGCCCTACAAATATCCATTGGTTTGGCCTCCACCGCCGTCTGTGGCAATGAATTCCACAGATTCACCGTGCTCTGACTGAAGAGGTTTCCATCTCCAATGTAAAATTCATCACTCACTTGGTCCAGCTTTCACCTAATGACCTCTTCCACTATTATCCCATGGATCATGTTCTGACGTTCCCACTACACTGAGCTTAGGTGAAAGCGTCAAATAACAATCTTTATCAAAGGCATCCTGGATACAGGTGGGCAGTAGCATGGGCTTCCATAACATTACCTGTTGAAGAAAGCACATATGTTGGTCTGGTAGGACCTAGTCTTAATATCTGCTATTTACCAAATCCTCCCCACACAAATTACATGAATTCCCAAAATTAATTCCAAAATTTTTCCAGTTTTTATATTGACCTGGATTTGTTTTGTTCCATTTCTACAAAAAATGTTCCACCTTGTCCTATTTGCCACCCAATATTCAAGGACTCATTGTTCATGAACATCAATATTTTATACATCTTTACCATGGGCAATTAAGTATATTTAGCATTAGTCTTTGATAATGCATTGATAGTCATTGAGTCATACAGCGTGGAAACAGACGCTTTGGCCAAACTTGTTCATGCCAACCAAGATATCCCATCTACACATCCAATTTTCCCACATTTAGCCCATACCCCTCTAAACCTTTCCTATCCATGTACCTGTTCAAATGCTTTTGGATTGCTGTTATAGTATCTCCTTCAACTACCTCCTCTGGCAGCTTGTTCTGTATACCCACCACCCTCCGTGTGAAAAAGTTGTCCCTCAACTTCGTATTAAATCTTTCCCCTCTCACCTTAAACATACAATAGACAATAGGTGCAGGAGTAGGCCATTCGGCCCTTTGAGCCAGCACAGCCATTCAAAGTGATCATGGCAGATCATCCCCAATCAGTACCCCGTTCCTGCCTTCTCCTCATATCCCTTGACTCCGCTAACTTTAAGAGCCTTATCTAGCTATCTCTTGAAAGTATCTAGAGAACCGGCCTCCACCGCCCTCTGAGGCAGAGAATTCCACAGACTCACAACTCCCATATATCCTCTTCTTTTTGATTGCCCTGCTCTGGGTAAAAGAATTCACCCTATCTATTCCCCTCATGATTTACACATCTCTAGAAGATCACCCTTCAATCTCCAGCGCTCCAAGGGCCAAAGTCCTAGCCAGCCCAACCTCTCCAGAAAGCTCAGCCCCTCAAGTCCTGGCAACGTCTTCTCTGCACACTTGAGTTGCCCTTTTATTTCTATCTGGATTACCCATGCAGATAAGAGCAAAATCAATTACATCTAATCCATTTTTTTAAAGTGACTGCTTTATTAAGTTCATCCCTAATGAATGCTACTAGACCTGGAAGCTTTCGAATACAGTCCCAGGGTTGTCAACTAGTTTAATTCAGGGTAACACTTGAGGGATTGTAAATGCCACTGGCCAAGAGAACAATAGAAGATATCAGGCAATATTCCCTCTCCCAATAGCTGCCCAGTGTTCTTAGTTTAGTTTAGTTTAGTTTAGAGCTACAGCGAGGAAATAGGCTCTTCGGCCCACAGGGTCAGGCCTGCCGCCGCATGTCTGGTTGCCTAGTATTACTGATTATTCATTTTATTTTAGAGATAGAGCGTGGAAACAAGCCCTTTGGAACACCGAGACTGCGCCGACCAGCGATCCCCGCACACTAACACTATCCTACACACACTAGGGACAATTTACAATTATACCAAACCAATTAACCGAACAAAGCTGTAAGCCTTTGGAGTGTGGGAGGAAACCAGAACACCCGGAGAAAACCCACGCGATCACGGGGAGGACGTACAAACTCCTTACAGACAGCACCCGTAACCAGGATCAAACCCGTGTCTCTGGCGCTGGGAGGCAGCAACTCTACTGCTGCGCCACTGTGCCGCACTAACATGAATGAATGCAGGGAATCAAGGTGAGGCATGAGGAAGAAACAGAAAATGAGACTTACTTCCTCTTTAGAGAGATAATCACAATGTCAATATTTATTTCATCTCTTTATTTCATAGAAATACCATACATATTAACAGATCAGACTATGAATCAAAACAAATCTCAATCATCAGATTTCCAATCCATTGTTTGTCCAGACTATCTTACGGCACAAAAGACTGAAATATCCTTTGAGTGCAGTGTATAAAGTAGCTGCGTCAGGTTGAGGTGGGTGCCTTGATCTAACACTGTCACTTTTATAAGTTCATGAGTTATAGTTCATAGGATATACGAGCAGAACTAGGCCGTTCGGCCCATCTAGTCTACTCCGCCATTCAATCATGGCTCTCCCTCCTAACCCCATTCTCCTGCCTTCTCCCCAAAACCTCTTGCACCCGTCCGTACTAATCGAAAAGCTGTCAATCTCCGCTTTAAAAATATCCCAATGACGGCCTCCACAGCCGTCAGTGGCAATGAATTCCACAGATTCACCACCCTCTGACTAAAGAAATTCCTCCTCATCTCCTTTCTAAAGGTACGTCCTTTTATTCTAAGGCGAAGACCTCTGGTCCTTGACTCTCCCACTAACCATATAACCATATAACAATTACACATGGAAACAGGCCATCTAGGCCCTTCAAGTCCATGCCGAACACTTTTTCTCCCCTAGTCCCATCTACCTGCACTCAGACCATAACCCTCCATTCCTTTCTCATCCATATACCCATCCAATCTATTTTTAAATTATAAAATCGAACCAGCCTCCACCACTTCCACTGGAAGCTCATTCCATACAGCTACCACTCTCTGAGTAAAGAAGTTCCACCTAATGTTACCCCTAAACTTCTGTCCCTTAATTCTCAAGTCATGTCCTCTTGTTTGAATCTCCCCTACTCTCAATGGGAAAAGCTTATCCACGTCAACTCTGTCTATCCCTCTCATCATTTTAAAGACCTCTATCAAGTCCCCCCTTAACCTTCTGCGCTCCAAAGAATAAAGACCTAACTTGTTCAACCTTTCTCTGTAACTTAGTTGCTGAAACCCAGGCAACATTCTCATAAATCTCCTCTGTACTCTCTCTATTTTGTTGACATCCTTCCTATAATTAGGCGACCAAAATTGTACTCCATACTCCAGAATTGGCCTCACCAATGCCTTGTACAATTTTAACATTACATCCCAACTTCTATACTCAATGCTCTGATTTATAAAGGCCAGCACACCAAAAGCTTTCTTTACCACCCTATCTACAAGAGATTCCACCTTCAGGGAACAATGCACAGTTATTCCTAGATCCCTCTGTTCAACTGCATTCCTCAATTCGCTACCATTTACCATGTACCTCCTATTTTGATTTGTCCTGCCAAGATGTAGAACCTCACATTTATCAGCATTAAACTCCATCTGACATCTTTCAGCCCACTCTTCCAAATGGCCTAAATCTCTCTGTAGACTTTGAAAATCTACTTCATTATCCACAATACCACCTATCTTAGTATCATCTGCATACTTACTAATCCAATTTTCCACACCATCATCCAGATCATTGATGTACATGACAAACAACAGTGGACCCAACACAGACCCCTGAGGCACCCCACTAGTCACCGGCCTCCAACCTGACAAACAGCCATCCACCATTACTGGCATCTCCCATTCAGCCACTGTTGAATCCATCTTGCTACTCCACCATTAATACCCAACAATTGAATCTTCTTAACCAACCTTCCATGAGGAACCTTGTCAAAGGCCTTACTGAAGTCCATATACACAACATCCACTGCTTTACCCTCATCAATTTCCCTAGTAACCTCTTCGAAAAATTCAAGAAGATTAGTCAAACATGACCTTCCAGGCACAAATCCATGTTGACTGTTCTTAATCACACCCTGTTTATCCAGATGCTTATATATATTATCCCTAAGTATCCTTTCCATTAATTTGCCCACCACTGACGTCAAACTAACAGGTCTATAATTGCTAGGTTTACTCTTAGAACCCTTTTAAAACAACGGAACAACATGCGCAGTACGCCAATCCTCCGGCACTATTCCCGTTTCTAATGACATTTGAAATATTTCTGTCATAGCCCCAGCTATTTCTACACTAACTTCCCTCAATGTCCTAGGGAATATCCTGTCAGGACCTGGAGACTTAATCGTTTTCATATTTTTCAAAAGTGTACACACTTCCTCTTTTTAAAATCTCATAGTTTCCATTGCTACTCTGCTCGTTTCCCTTACCTCACATAATTCCATATCCTTCTCCTTGGTGAATACCGAAGAAAAGAAATTGTTCAATATCTCCCCCATCACTTTTTGCTCAGCAGATAGCTGTCCACCCTGACTCTCTAATGGACCAATTTTATTCCTTGTTATCCTTTTGCTATTAATATAGCTGTAGAAACCCTTTGGGTTTACTTTCACCTTACTTGCCAAAGCAACCTCATATCTTCTTTTAGCTTTTCTAATTTCTTTCTTAAGATTCTTTTTACATTCTTTATACTCCTGCAGCACCTCATTTACTCCATGCCGCCTATAATTATTGTAGATCTCTCTCTTTTTCCGAACCAAGTGTCCAATTTCCCTTGAAAACCATGGCTCTTTCCAATTTTTACTTTCCTTTCAACCGAACAGGGACATAAAGATTCTGTACTCTTAAAATTTCACCTTTAAATGTCCTCCATTTCTCTTCTACATCCTTCCCATAAAACAACATGTCCCAATTCACTCCTTTTAAATCCTTTCGCATCTCCTCAAAGTTAGCCTTTCTCCAGTCAAAAATCTCAACCTTAGGTCCAGTTCTGACCCTCTCCATAATTATATTGAAACTAATGGTATTGTGATCACTGGACCCAAAGTGCTCCCCAACGCATACCTCCGCCACCTGCCCTGTCTCATTTCCTAACAGGAGGTCCAGCACTGCCCCTTCTCTTGTAGGTACCTCTATGTATTGCTGCAAAAAACTATCCTGCACACATTTTACAAACTCCAAACCATCCAGCCCTTTTACAGAATGTGTTTCCCAGTCTATGTGTGGAAAATTGAAATCTCCCACAATCACTACCTTGTGCTTACTACTAATATCTGCTATCTCCTTACATATTTGCTCTTCCAATTCTCGCTCTCCATTAGGCGGTCTATAATACACCCCTATAAGTGTTGCTACCCCTTTCCCATTTCTCAGTTCCACCCAAATAGCCTCCCTAGACGAGCCTTCTAATCTATCCTGCCAAAGCACTGCTATAATATCTTCCTTGACAAGCAATGCAACACCCCCACCTCTTGCCCCTCCAACTCTATCACACCTAAAGCAACGAAATCCTGGAATATTTAGTTTCCACTCACAGCCCTCCTGCAACCATGTTTCACTGATCGCCACAACATCATGCTTCCAGGTGTCAATCCAGGCTTTAAGCACATCCACCTTTCTTACAATGCTCCTAGCATTTAAATATACACATTTAAGAAACCCACCACCACTTATTCTCTGTTTATTATCTTTTTTCTTCTTTCTCCCCTACATTTTGGGTCCGAGTGCTTCCCTTCTCTGCCTCCTGCCTCCCACCCTGACTACTAGCTTTCCCTATTCGATTCCCTCCCCTCAATGTTCCCACTAGTGGAAACATTCTCTCTGCATTCATTCTATCCAGGCCTTTCACTATTCAGTAAGTTTCAATGAGGTCCACCCCTCATCCTTCTAAACTCCAGCGCGTGCAGGCCCAGTGCCGTCAAACGCTCTTTCTCCATTGATACACTTTGTAGAATCAATCCCTCAACTCCATGGACAACTCCTCCAACCCACCCTGCAGGCTGTATGCAGCCCCTAGAGCCTTTCCAGAGAAATGGTTGTCTCTCAGCCATTGATAAGAATGTCTCCGAGTACACCCTGTGAGTAAATGGGACTAGGATGGTTGAATGCGATGGTCAGCATGGATGTGGTGGGCTGAAGGGCCTGTTTCTGTGCTCTATGACTTTTTTGCTGATTCTGCATGGGAAACAGACATGGAAAAAGAATGAGGCAACCAGATCTTCTGCGAGGACATAGAACACAGGACAGCACAGCACAGGAACAGGCCCTTCGGCCCACAATGTCTGTGCCCGACACGGTGCCACGTAATCTTCTCTGCCTGCACGTGATCCACACCCATCCATTCTATGCTTATCTAAAAGCCTCTTAAACACCACTAATGTATCTGCCTCCACCACCACACCTGGCAGCGCGTTCCAGGCACCCACCACCCTTTATGTAAGAAAAGTGCCCCCGCACTTTTAAACTGCCCCTCTCACCTTAAAGCTATGCCCTCTGGTGTTTGGCATTTCCACCCTTGGAGAAAGTTATGACTGCCCTATCTATGCCGCTCATAATTTCCCATACTTCCATCAGGTCTCCCCTCGACCTCTGACATTCCAGAAAAAAAACAATTCAAGTTTGTCCAATCGTTCTCTGTGGCCAGTACCCCCCAATCCAGACAGCATGCTGGTTGAAAAAACAGACGCGAGTGTTGGAGTAACAGGGCGTCCGTCAGGCAGCATCTCTGGAGAACATGGATAGGTGGTGTATGGGGTTGGGACCCTTCTTCAGACT
Organism: Malacoraja senta; assembly: GCA_038087875.1. Classification (NCBI taxonomy): domain Eukaryota; kingdom Metazoa; phylum Chordata; class Chondrichthyes; order Rajiformes; family Rajidae; genus Malacoraja; species Malacoraja senta. The sequence goes on from CM075980.1 coordinate 16,263,571, forward strand.
GATTGTGGAAGGGGGTAGGAGTTGGGAAGGAAGCTGGAAGAGAGGAGGGGCCGGACAAAGCCTGGCAAGTAATAGGTGGATACAATTGAGGGGGGGGTGGGGTGTTGTTGGTAGGCAGATGATAGACACAAAAGGCTGGAGTAATTCAGCGGGACAGGCAGCATCCCCCGGAGAGAAGGAATGGGCGATGTTTCGGGTTGAGACCCTTCTTTAGTCGGCTTGTGGTCAGTAGGCAGATGGTTGGACACAGGCACAGTTTAGCACTCGGACAAACCACTTCTGCACCCTCTCCAAAACGTTTGCATCCCCCCTGTAATGGGGAAACCGGAACTGCATGCAATTATTAAGGCCAACGAAATGGCTGGGGCTACATTGTCTAAAAGTGAATCGCATTTTATGCAGCATGAAAAGAAGGAGCAACAGGATTTTAAAATTAACTTTGTTGACTGTTGTACTTCGCAGAATTGTTATTTGTGGATATGAGGGCGTGAGTTGATCTTGGCTGAGGCCCAAGTGATTGTTTTGTCGACTGCAAGAACATCTTCAGACAGACGGCCTTGGTAACACATACTGATTAACGGTGGTGTGTTTCAGAGGGAGAGAACAAATTCTGGCTGGAGTTCTTGCAAGGTGGCCCAATATTATATTGGGGCCATCAATCATGAAGTGTAGAAGCGGCAAGCACCAGAACATTTGGAACTGCAGGTGAGACGGCAACTAGGAAGGTAACTAGTAGGAAGGAACTGCAGATGTTGGTTTAAACCGAAGATAGACACAAAATGGCAGAGTAACTCAGCGGGACAGGCAGCCTCTCTGGGGAGAAGGAATGGGTGACGTTTCGGGTCGAGACCTTTCTTCACACTGGTCTGAAGAAAGGTCTCAACCCGAAACGGCACCCATTCCTTCTCTCCAGAGATGCAGTCTGTCCCGCTAAATGTTTCCAACATTTTGAGACTATTTTCGGAAGGAAGCTAGATTGGTTGCAATTTAAGGAAACTCACTGTCATCAGAAGCTGAATTGATCAATCTGCTGGGACCCTTCATCTACCTTCACTTTACCTTTGCATGCAAAGCAATTTAGAAAGAGATTGTTACCTTGAGATTAAAGGGATAGATTTGTACCTGCGTCAGGCATTAAGTGGGTTTATTTGCAGTGTATATCTGAGTAGGAAAGGCTTATACCATCTTGGTAAATCCATATATCTAGTTATTTGGTGGTGGGGAATAAAAAAATCCTGGAGGAATTCAGCATCTGTAGAGGTAAAGGATGGTCAACATTTTGGGTTGAGACCCTGCATCAAGGCTGGCAGTGTAGAGGGAAGAAGATCCTTGCTACTGAGGCGAGGGGGAGGGGTGGGACAGGGACTGGCAGGTGTTTGCTGGAACCAGGTGAGGTGGGGCATGGCAGATTGAAGTAAAACAGATTTTCACTCTCCATCGTCTTCAACGCAACTCCTACTCCGAACCTTGAAGGTCATGGGGAGAATGGGGTTGGGAGGGAGGGATAGATCAGCCATGATTGAATGGTGGAGTAGACTTGATGGGCTAAATGGCCTGATTCTACTCCTATCACTTATGATCTTGTCTTGCAGCTAATAAAAAGACACACGGGTGGCAAGGTGGCGCACTGGTAGAGTTGCTGCCTTGTAGCGCTAGAGACCCGGATTTGATCCTGGCCACGGGTGCTGTCTGTACGGAGTTTGTCCTTTCCCTCTGTGACCGCGTGTGTTTTCCCCGGGTGCTCTGGTTTCCTCCAGTGCGCAGGATAGTGCTAGTGTACGGGGATCGCTGGTCGGCCCGGACTCGTTGGGCCAAAGAACCTGTTTCTGCGCTGTATCTCTAAACTGAATGAAACGAAACAAGAGACTGCAGATGCTGGGGTCCTGAGCAAAACACTAAGTGCTGGAGGAACTCAGCGGGTCAGGCAGCCTCTGTAGAGGGAATGGACTGGTGACATCTCGGGTCAGGACCCTTCTTCTTCAACTGATTGGTGTAGCAGGTGGAAAGCTGGAAATGGGACAAAGCGGGGATGGGACAAAGCCTGGCGAGTGATAGGTTGATACAGGGAAGGGGAGATTTTTTGGCAGATGGGCGGAGTAAGTGACAAAGGCTGGAGGTGAAAAGGGTGTCAGATAAAGAGAGAAGAAGAGGACTGAAACGTCGTCGGTCCATTCCCTTCACAGCTGACTTCCTCCAATGTCTGAGGAAGGGTCTCGACCCGAAACGTCACCTATTCCTTTTTCCCCAGAGATGCTGCCTGACCCGCTCAGTTACTCTGCCTCTTTGTGTCCATCCTCCTCTAGTGCTGTCCTACACCAGATAAGATGTAATCATTACCAGTTGTTAAACACTTTAACTCCCCCCCCCTCCCATTTCCCCACACTGACCTTTCTGTCCTGGGCCTCCTCCAATGTCAGAGTGAGGCCCAGCGCAAATTGGAGGAACAGCACCTCATATTTCGCTTGGACAGCTTACACCCCAGCGGTAAGAACATTGGTTTCTCCAACTTCAAGTAACCCTTGCTTACCTGCTCTCCCCATTCCTCCCCCTTCCCAGTTCTCTCCGACCAGTCTGACTGTCTCCAATTACATTTTATAGTCTGAAGAAGGGTCTCGACCCGAAACGTCACCTATTCCTTCGCTCCATTGATGCTGCCTCACCCGCTGAGTTTCTCCAGCATTTTTATCTACCTTCGATTTTTCCGGCATCTGCAGTTCCTTCATAAACATTTTATCTCTGTTTGCTTTGTTGTTTATCTTCTCCCAGCTAACAATGATCTTTTCTATATTTTCCTTGATCTCCATTCCCTTTGTCCTATTTTCGCACCATACACATCCTTATCTATGTATCTCCCTCTCCACTGAAGAAGGGTCTCGAGCCGGAACATCACCCATTCCTTCTCTCCAGTGATGCTGTCGGCCCCGCTGAGTTACTCCAGCATTCTGTGTCTATCGAAGATGTAATAAATCTCATTTTGTGTTGCGTCAGTGGTGAGTGTAATCACAAGTCACTTGCTAGACTAGCTCGGCAATTGAAAATCCTGAATTTGGGAATGCTTAAAAAAGCTAATGGGACGGGCAACTGTTGCAGATGTTATTTGAATTTACAAGTCTGTCAAGTGCAGAGTGCTGAGTAAAGATCCCCTTTAATGGCCCTGTGGGTGGTCTTATTGACAGCTTTCACTTTATCACCGTCTGCCTGCCACTGTTAAAGTCCTGCTTTATCATCAGTTCAACACCACTCGTTTGTGTTTACCCTGTAATTTATTTGCGACCTTCCCAAAAAGAGGGAGATCAAACGCGCTGCAATTACCATATAATTAGTGCTTTTAAAACCGCTTAATTTATTTATTGCTGGCATTCTCTCTCTCTGCTGTTTTGCTTTGACTTTGCGAATTTAAAAAGGAACGTTTGCGAAACCCTGGCTCAGGGAATTGAAGAACCCTGGTCTCTTGGGAACAGAACGTGCCGATCCTGAACTGTCTGTGAAGCTGACCGAAAAAACTAAATCTGAAACTATTTACTCCTGATATGCGACCAGCTAAATTGGAATAGCTGTGAGTCCTGTGAGTCCTTTCACATTCACAAAGTAATCAGGGCTGAGGCACAACACCACGTATATGTGTGAAACCGCGTTTAAAGACAGCACAATTACACGTTATTCTGTCCTTCAAAACTCATAAAGTCTTCTCAGAAACCCATTAATTTCTGTTCATCCAAGAGAGAGTCATACTGTGCCTAGTCGGAGCCAGGGTATTGAGCCTAGATGCTCATTTACTCCGTGAAGTGGCAATCAACTGCTGGCAATGGAAAGCCTCTGAGCTTGAATAGCTACTTGGAGGGTGCAAGATTGCACAGTGGAGGTTGCAGAGACACAGTGGGCCAAATGGCCTCCTTCCTCACAAATAAGGTTCTGCAACTGGGACAAAAATATCTCAAAGACAAGACACAAATATGGCTGAGTAATTCAGCGGGTCGGGTAGCATCTCTAGAGAGAAAAAAAAACAGGTGGCGTTTCTGGTCGAGACCCTTCTTCAGACTAGGGGAGAGGGAAACTACAGTTAAGGGCCTGTCCCACTTAGGCGATTTTTTAGGCGACTGCCGGCGACTGTCATAGTCGTAGCACGTCACCGAAAAAACGGCGACTGGACCCCCCCCCCTACGACAATGTCTACAACCAGCTACGACAATCTACCACCTAGTCTACGTCAAGCTACGGCAAGCTCCCGACAACCAGCGACCCATTAGGATGTCCACCTACAACCACACCTACGACCACCTATGACCACTCAGGCGACAACCGAAGTCAACCAACCCGCGACAAGCTATGGCCCTGTCGGCGACAACTGAAGACAATTCAGTCACTGATACCTGTCGCTGGTTGACGTAGGGAGTCGCCAATGGAATTCACCGGAGTCAGCACCGGCGACAACCTACTTCACCTGGCAACAACCTACGACAGCACCTACGTCAGGAGAAGTCAAGCTGCGCTCATTGGCGTCAACCCACTGGTTGACGCCAATGTCCACTCAACAGACAGAATGGATAAAAATGGAGAAAGAGGATTGTTATCCTTGTAATATAGGAACAATCCTCTTCTCCCCGAAAAAAATGAACAATACAATATATAAGAAAAACCCAATTATACAAGATACAATAAGAATATGGAAACAAATAAAATTATCCGTATAATTAAGAAACCTATCATTGTTAACACCGATAGCGAATAATCCTTTATTTAAACCATCTATGATGGATAAAATATATAATCAATGGGAAAGTTTAGGAATTAAAAGGATCGGGGACATGTATGAAATGGGAGATTTATTATCATTTCAACAATTACAATTAAAATTTAAACTGAAAAACACTCATTATTTTAAATATTTTCAGATTTGTAATTTTTTGAAGACATACATACAGGGATATCAAAAAATAACTCCTGATTTACTAGAAGAAGTAATGAATATAAAATCTGATACACAAAAATTAATATCATATTTATATAATAGTATCTTAAATATAGATTTACCTGTGACCGAGGTAATTAGAGAAGAGTGGGAACGGGAATTATTGATAAAAATTACGAAGGCTACATGGGAAAAGTATTTGACATACATTCACAAGTGTTTGATTAACGCAAGACATAATCTAATCCAATTTAAAATTTTACATAGATTATATTACTCAAAAACAAGATTAAATAAATTTTATCCAAATATATCGCCCATTTGCGATAAATGTTTAACCCAAGACGCAACTATAACACACTCTTTTGTTTCTTGTATAAAACTTCATGGATTTTGGAGACAAAAATGGAACCCAATAATGAATTGATTATATTTGGGGTAATGGAAGACGGGAACAAATTGAGCTCATCTCAAAAGTCAATTTTTAATTATGGTTTAATAATAGCAAAAAAATTAATATTGAAATTTTGGAAAAATACACCAATACCAACGCTCAAAATGTGGATTGCAAGTATGTTGGATACCGCACATCTTGAGGAAATGCGATTCCTCCTAATTGATAAATTTGACCAATTCATAACGAGTTGGTCTCCATTTGTCGTCTTTTTGGAAACATATGGTGCAACACAGGTGTAAAAGCTAATCCGTGACTGGGGATGGTCAAGATTATAAATTATCTCCTTATTTCTATTTTCTTTTCTTCTCTTCTCTTCTTTTATTCTCTTTCTTCTATTTTCTATGTCTCAACTTTCTTTTTTCACTCTTTATTTTTCTTTTTCACACACTATATATCTCACATTTTTCTATTTTTCATTATCTAACTTTTTTCTTTAAAAAATAAATAAATAAATAAATAAATTTAAAAAAACACTGGCGCCGAAAAGTTTTGAACATGTTGAAAATTCAGCGGCGACCTGAAAGACGCTACGACTCTGAGCGACTACTCACAACCATACAGGTGACACCCCGGCAACCATGTGGCGACAGCCTAGTCGCCTGTAGTCACCTAAATAATTGCCTAAGTGGGCAGGCCCTTTACGAAAACGCACAAAGAACAAATCAGGGCTGGCACCGATGGCCAAGGAACCCACAATGGTCCACTCTCTCGGGTTGGTGATGGAAATATGCAATATAGGGCATTATACTCTACTTCCACTCTGAAGAAGGGTCCCAACCCAAAACGTTGCCAGTCCAACGTTCCCTCCACAGATGCAAAACAGCTGAGAGTTACGATGCGATAGAACTCCAGCACTTTGTGCTTTGCACAAGATTCCAGTATCTGCAGTTTCTAGTGTCTCCAAACTGGTACATAGATGGGAAGATAAATAAGAAGCAGCACCTGGACAGGCATGGGTGGATGAGATTCTGGAGGGGTTAGTTTTGACATTTATATCCTCCCAAGAGTATCCCGTGAGCCATTAAATGGACATGGTCAGATTTCATGCGGGTCAGATGCAGTAACAGAAGCAGAGAGACCGGACAGGCTGGGACTGTTTTTCACGGAGCGAAGGAGGTCGAGGGGTGACCTTACACAAGTTAAGAAAATCATGAGGGGTTTAGATCAGGTGTAATAGTCACAATGTTTGTTTCCCAGGATAGGGAAGTCTAAAACTGGAGGTCAGATCTCAGGCTCCTGTACCTTTTTTTCCAGACGACAGCAGGGAGATGAGAATGTGGCCAGGGTGGTGTGTGGGTCTTTGATGATATTGGCTACCATTTTGAGGCGGCACCTCGGGTAGATCTCTTCGATGGTGGGGAGGTTTAAGGTGGAAGGGAAAAGATTTAAAGGGGATCTGAGAGGCAACTGTTCGTGCAGAGGATGGTAGGTATCTGGAAGAAGCTCAATTCTCCGTTACACTGGGTAATAGTGGGAGCCATTCGAGGGTGACAGAGGAGGCCCTGGTGCTCTTACCTGGATCGGGGGCAGGTCAGTACATCCAGCACATGGACCGGACTTGAGACTTTTTCTTGTTGTAAGTGGCACCAAAATATGGCGACTGGTGCATGCGTGAGTTATGCAAAAAAAATTGTGTTTAATTTAGTTTAGAGATACAGTGCGGAAATAGGTCCTTCAGCCCACCGAGTCCGCACCGACCAGCGATCCCCGCACATTAACACTATCCTACACACACTAGGGACAATTTTCCACATACACCAAGCCAATTGACCTACATACCTGTACGTCTTTGGAGTGTGGGAGGAAACCGCAGATTTCGGTGAAAACCCCACGCAGGTCACGGGGAGAACGTACAGGCAGCACCCGTAGCCGGGATCGAACTCGGGTCTCCGACGCTGTAAGGCAGCAACTCTACCGCTGCGCCACCGTGGCCGTTCTTGTGCAGTGCACTTGTGACAATAAAGCTACCATTGAACCATTAACCTGACCACAATAGTGCAAACTGAGGTACTTAGTGCATGGAATACAAGGTCCATAGTCCGTCGCAGTGAGGTAGGGTTGTAGTTAGGGTTGGGCATTCTGGTTCAAGAGCCTGATGCTGTTGGGAAGAAGCTGTTCTTGAACCTGAAGGTCACGGTTCTCAGACTCCTGCAATGAAATTCTTACTTGCTGCAGCTTAACAGGCCCGTAAACACTATAACACACAGACAAATATATGATCGTCGATAATACAATAAATTAATAACAGTAATACAAGACAAACATAACAGTGCAAAATCATAGTCACAGCCCATAGAAGATCACAGTCACTGAGGTAGGTGTTGTGCAGTGTTGAAGAGCTTGATGGTTGCTGGGAAGAAGCTGTTCCTGAACCTGGAGGTCACGGTTTTCAGGCTCCTGCATCTTCTTCCCGATGGTAGCAGCGAGATGAGAGCGCGGCCAGGGTGGTGAGGGGTCTATGATGATGTTGGATGCATTTTTGAGGCAGCGTCGCCTGTAGATCCCTTCGATGGTGGGGGAGGCCAGTGCATGAGATGGACCGGGCAGTGTCCACCACTCTCTGTCGTCTCCTGTGTCCCTGGGCGTCCGAGGAGTACTGAACCAGCGCGGGATGCAACCAGTCAGTATTCTCTGCACCATACATCTGCAGAAGTTCAATGGGGATATATGGTCACATTCCTAATCTCCTCAACCTCCTGTACTTTTACTGAGAGAGCACTTGGAAGTCACAGTTCTACAATAGAGCTTCTTGCATGTTATCCCAGCAGACGTTTGGCATGGTAAAAGTTTTACAATTTCTGGGACTTTACTCACTTCCAGTTACATTGGCAGAACTCCAAAACATGTCTTAAATGTTCTACAAAGATGTACAATTACATTATTATCATAAATAAATGTCAAAGTATAATAAAATAATATTAATAAAAGTAGATATGGGAACTTTCTCACAGCCCTGGTTCCAGGATTGACAAAACGTGCTGGAGCAACTCAGCGGGTCAGGCACCACCTCTGGAGGAAAAGGTACAGGTGACGTTTCAGGTCGGGATCCTTCTTCAGTCTCTTCAGAGTCATTTACAGTTTGTTTCTACCCACTTTGTTCCACTGTGAAATCTCCTCAAGGTCTGCCTACTTTAAAGAGGTATGTGTAAGAAGGAACTGCAGAGGCTGGTTTAAAATGAAGATAGACACAAAAAGCTGGAGTAACTCGGCGGGACAGGCAGCATCTCCGGAGAGAAGGAATGGGGGACGTGTTGCATCCGAAGAAGAGTCTCGACCGGAAAAGTCACCCATTCCTCTTCTCCAGAGATGCTGCTGTCCCGCTGAGTTACTCCAGCTTTTTGTGTCTATATACTTGGGGAGGATTTTTCTCCTCTCCCCAACGTTATGTGAGACCCTCCCTCACCGCTCCCCCTCTGTGATTCCTCCTGCTCTCCGACTCTACGACCATGTTCTAACCCGTATTTGCTACCACTGCCACGTGCATTTTCTTGCCGTTTGCTTCGGCCTCCGCCTTGTGCCTCGCTCTTCCAGCTCCGCTTCCAGGCCACCCAGTTCGGAAAACATCTGCAGTTCCTTTCTACACAAATTGGAGGAACAGCATCTCATATTTCGTTTTGGGCAGCTTACAGCCCAGTGACATGAATATTGATTTCCCTAACTTCAAGTAACCCCGACATTGCCTCTCTCTCCATCCCTCCCCCACCCCCACCCAAGTCGCACCAGCTTCTCATTTTCACCCAACAAACAACTAACAATGGCCTATTTCCTTTTTCATAGTTGCTTTTTTTGCATATCTTTCAATTCATTGTTCTTTATCTCTCTACATCATTGTCTATATCTCTCATTTCCCTTCCGTGACTTTCAAACTAAAGAAGGGTCTCCACCCGAAATGTCACCCATTCCCTCTCTCCAGAGATGCTGCCTGTCCCGCTGAGTTACTCCAGCTTTTTGTGTCTATCTTCGGTTTAAACCAATATCTGCAGTTCCTTCCTACTCCTTCCCACCCTCTGGCTTCCAGGACCTGGGATTCACACAAACAGCGGTGTCTGTCCTCACCACCACAACTCACCACAACTGTGTGCAGAAGGAGCGGGGGCCACCGAGGGCAAGGTTTTCCTGCCGGCCGATGGGGCAATGACACTGGTTTTCCCTCCGCAGTGTTTTCCACTGGGGATTAATGTCTGTGGTGGACGCACGAAGTCATGGGTGTGTCGAGCCAATCAAGGAAAGCAAAACACTCTCCACGTTCTTCCCACATCACCCTTCTCTCTTCCCCCTCCCCCACACCACCTCTCTCTCCCCCTCCCCTTTCTCCCCACACCCCTCTCTCTCTTCCCCCTCTCTACGCACACCACCCTTCTCGTTCCCCCCTCCCCCACACCTCCTCGCTCTTCTCCCCTTTCTCCCCACTTTCCCCCTCTCCCCTTTTTCCCACATGCCTCTCTTCCTCCCCCCCCTCCCCTTTCTCCTTACCCTTTTCTCTCTTCCCCCTCCCCTCTCTCCGCCCACACGCCCTCTCTCTTCCCCCCCTCCCATGTGCCTCAACTGGACACAACTATTTCTCCCCTAGCCCTCCCCCTCCACCTACATTCCTTTCTCTGGCATCATAATTCGCAACTCTTCAGTTCCCTTGTCTCACATTTTCTGCTTTAACCTCTGGCCTTTGTTCCAACCATCTACCTATCAATACCCCGCCCGCCCTGTGTTCACCTATTACCCACCACCCTTTGTCCTGGCCCATCTCTCTTGCAGCTTTCTCTCCTCCCCCCCCCCTCCTCCCCACAATCAGTCTGAAGAAAAATCTCGACCCAAAAGGTCACATATCCATCTTCTCCAGAGATGCTGCCTGACCCACTGAGCCACTCAGCACTTTGTGTCTTTTTATGTAAATCAGCATCTGCAGTTCATTGTTTCTACAGAGCAAAGCAGGGGCCAGTTCCTTTCTGTCGCTTCGTTTAGTTTAGTGATGGAAACTGGCCCATCAGCCCATCAAGTTCATGCCAACCAGCGATCCCCACACGCTAGCAATATCCTGCACACTGGGGACAATTTACACAAGCCAATTAATCTACAAACTGGCACATCTTTGGAGTGTGGGAAGAACCCAGAGCAGCTGGAGAAAACCCACATGGTCATAGGGAGAAGCACACGGTCGTGGTACAGACAACACCTGTGGTCAGGATCAAACCTGGGTTTCTGGTGCTGTGAGGCAGCAACTCTACCGCTGCGCCACTGTGCCGCCCCACCCTAAACTAAACTCAGTATCCATATCTAAAGGGCCTGTCCCACTGTAATGAGGTTCTCCCGCGTTTCCCCTGATTCGAACTCTGAGAATTACGGTAATAGCCGCTCGTAGATACTCGGGGCTCTCGTGGACATTTTTCAACATGTTGAAAAATCTTCACGAGCTTACCGCGTTTCCCGAGTATCTGCCGTTAACGTTACGAGCCGCTAAGAGACGCCCCGAGCTCCGACGTACTCGCTACGTACATTCTACGTGCTTACCACGAGTTTGATTATTTTTTTTTACTCGGGAGAGCTCTTGAATTACCTCGTACACTGGGACAGGCCCTTAACAATGGAGGCGGAATCATTTGCAGACAAAAACTCATTAAAATAAAGCGAGTGTACCCGAAGAGGGTAAAGTGTTACAATGGTTAAACTAGCAGACTAGGACCTCAGGGCCCGGCCACAGTCCCAGACATATGAGTTTGAATCCCACCATAACAGATGGGGGAATTTAAATTCTGTTAATGAAATAAACTTGGATTAAACTGACCACAAAGCTAACAGATTGCTGTTAAAGCCCATCTGGTCCAGGCATGTACTTCAGGCCAAGAGGCTGCTGTCCTACGCCAGTCTGAACAGCTTGCATATCCCAGACCACTGGACAAACATGTTTGGAGGCACAAGAAACTGTAGATGCTGCAACCCTGGGCAAAGATTCCCCAGAGTGGATGGACACAAAAAGCTGGAGTTACTCAGCGGGTCAGGCAGCATCTCTGGAGAAAAGGAATAGGTGATGTTTCGCGTCGAGACCCTTCGGAGTCTGAAGAAGAGTCCTGATCTAGAATGCCATCTGCACATTCCCTCCACGGATGCTGCCTGACCCGCTGAGTTCACCAGCATTTTAGATAGACACATAGTGCCGAGGTAACTCAGCTGCTCAGGCAGCATCTCTGGAGAAAAAGGATGGGTGGTGTTTTGGTTCATGACCTTTCTTCAGACTCTGAAGTCTGAAGAAGGGTTTCAACCCAAAATGTCAGGAACGAACCCGGGTCTCTGGCGCCGTGAGGCAGCGGTTCTACCAGCTGCGCCTAAGTGCCGCGCTGGGTACTCCATTGGCAGGCGAAGTTAACAAGTCTTACCACTCACCCTGAGGCACCCCTGCCCTCTCCACATCCCTCTGCACCGTCCATCCCATCCCCTTTGCTCCATTTCAGGCAGATGCCGCTATTTGTTCAGGAAGGAACTGCAGATGATGCTTTAAATCGAAGATCGACACAAAAAGCTGGAGTTACTCCGCGGGTCAGGCAGCATCTCTGGAGAGAAGGAAGGTGACCTTTCGGGCGATTTGTTTCCTTTTTAAGGGATGAGACAGTGAGATCAAAGGCTGGGTCTCGGGAGGGAAGGAACATGGAAAGGAAAGGTGGAGAGGACCACAAAAGCTCTGCATTTCTCCTCCTTGTACCTTCCGAAGAATCCACCAGGGATTATACTGGACGTTGGACAATTTTTTACATTTATCAAGCCAATTAACCTACAAACTTGTACGTCTTTGGAATAGACAATAGACAATAGGTGCAGGAGTAGGCCATTCGGCCCCTTGAACCAGCACCGCCATTCAATGTGATCATGGCTGATCATCCATAATCAGTACCCCGTTCCTGCCTTCTCCCCATATCCCCTGACTCCGCTATTTTTAAGAGCCCTATCTAGCTCTCTCTTGAATGTGGGAGGAAACCGAAGATCACGGAGAAAAGCCACGCAGGTTTACGGGGAGAATGTACAAACTCAGTACAGACAGCGGCAGTAGTCGGGATTGAACCCGGGTCTCCGGTGCTGCATTTTTGCTGTAAGGCAGCAACTCTACCGCTGTGCTGCCCATATCCCTCGTATCCCTCACACAGAATGGAGATCTCAGCCACTTCTCTTCCCACCGAGAGAGCTTTCTAAACATTCCCAGGTGCTTTTCCCCTTCATTGTGAAGCAGAGTTTGACTCCTCGAGCCCTTTCTCGTTGACTTCCTTTCTGGCTTCCCACTGTATGATGGATGGGGAGGGAGGCCTGCATCTTGAATGCCCCGTCTCCAAGTCTCTAATTATGGAGGAATTTCCCACGGTGGGGGTTTCACTTGTTAAGCCAAAGCCTTAGGCCTCTCTTGCTTCAAGCACTTGCACCGTGAGGAATTCAATTACTTCTTGCCAGCAGCGTGAGGCCTGAGTAGAGAGGAGAGTACCTGAGCACGATGTGCAATTGTGAGAGGCACAGATAGGGTAGATGGCCAGAACCGTTTGCCCAAGGTGGAAATGCCAAAGACCAGAGGGCATAGCTTTAAGATGAGAGGGGCAAAGTTAAATTGGTTCTAAGATCATTAGGGATCAGAATTAGGCCATTCAGCCCATCAAGTCTACTCCGCCATTCAATCATGGCTGATCGATCTTTCTCTCGTAACCCCATTCTCCTGCTTTCTCCCCAAAATAATGAGTTGAGTGGGGCAAGTTTTTCAACACAGAGAGTGGTGGGTGCCTGGAAGGTGCTGCCAGGGGTGGTGGTGGAGGCAGATACGATGGTGGCGTTTAAGAGGCTTTTGGATACGCAGGTGGATATGCAGGGAATGGAGGGATACGGATCACGTGCAGGCAGAATTTCAACACAGACATTGAAGAAGGGCCTCGACCCAAAACATCACCCATTCCTTCTCAGCAGAGATGCTGCCTGTCCCGCTGAGTTACTCCAGCATTTTGTATCTATCTCTGGTGTATAACCCACATCTGCAGTTCCTTCCTACACATTATGGAGAGCACCACCGACGTGACTGAAGCACGTCATCTCCTGGCACCCCCCTCCTCACCCACCCTTTTGATGAATCCTCCAACTGGTGAGCTTGCAGCTGGTCCCTGGAGAGAGGCCCCAGTCGTATATCTTGTATAAATTATATGAGTTTAGTCCTGGCATTCCTTCAACTACATCATATTATCGACAAATTACAAAATCAATAGCGTTGTCTGGATTTTTATGGTGCTGCAGACTTGACCGCTGTGTGCTCTGCTCTTCCCCGGCTCACATCCATGCAGTCACTTCCACTCTCCCCTCTGCACCTGGCGTCCATGATTAAACACCAGCTCCCCTGCCCTCCCCTCTGCTCCCTTCCTCTCTCCTCCTCTCCCCTCCCACCCTCCTCCCCCCTCCTCTCCCCTCCACTCCCCTCCTTTCCCCTCCCACCCTCCTCCCCCTTCCTCTCTCCTCCTCTCCCCTCCCCTTCTCTCCCCTCCCACCCCTTCATTTCCCTTCCGTTCTCCTCCTCTCCTCTCCCCTTCTCTCCCCTCCCACCCTCCCCCCCCTCCTCTACCTTCCTCTCTCCTCCTCTCCCCTCCCCTTCTCTCCCCTCCCCCCCTCCTCCCCCCTCCTCTCCCCTCCCCCCTCCTCTCCCCTCCCCCCTCCTCTCCCCTCCCCACCTTCATTTCCCCTCCCTTTCCCTCATCTCCCTTTCCCTCCCCTCCACTCGCTCTCCCCTCCCCTCCCCACTCTTCCCCTCCTCGCCCCACCCCTCCTCTCCTCTCCCATCCCCACCCCTCCCCTCCCTCTCCCCTGCCATCCTCTCCACTACTCTCCTCTCCTCTTCCTTTCCCTCCACACACACCTCCCCTCCCCTCCTCTCCCCTGCCATCCCTCCCCTCCTTTCCTCTCCTCACCTCTCCATCCCCTCCCCTCGCCTCGTTTTGCCACCCCTCCCTTCCCCTTCCTTCCATTCCCCTCCCCTCTCCCCCTCCCATCCCCTCCCCTCCTCTCACTCACAAACACACTCCTCAGGTGGACACAGTTACACAAGGACTCTTGGATCCGTTCATCTCCACTTCTGTTCTGACTTCCCGGTGAGGAGGGATGGGCACAGTGACTTACATTTCCCTATGACTGAATGGGAGGCTTTCAGCCCATCTCCGTTCCATGCTGGCTCTCGAAGTCAATGGTTCAATGGCTCTTTATTGTCACATGTGCAAACGCACATTGAAATTATTTTCTTAGGTACAGTCCAGTAGAGTATTGTCTTACCGAAGCACAATTCTCTGATTCACAAAGTGTGCAGAAATAGTCCACTGAGCTCACGTGCTAGAGTTTTGGCACCATTTCCAAAGTCCAGTCTGCACTAGGTCTTACGTGCGGCTCCCGATCCAGGCGAGCCCCAGGCTGCTACAGGGCCTCCAGCTGTCGCCTCCCTTGGATGGCTGGATGGACCTGCGAACTGTCCGCCTTTGTGACCCGGGGCCGCCTCCCGCAGCCGACCTTGAGGGCGCGGTTGGCCAGATCCCGGTCCCTCTCCTCATACCGGCCTTGCTCCTTGCACGTCGCTGTGTCAATCAAGTCAAACTCAAGTACAATAGGTGGAGCAAAGGGGAAGATACAGAGTGCAGAATATACTCAGTACTGTAGCGCATCAGTTCCACAGACAAAGTCCAATGTCCGCAATGGGGTAGAGGTGAATCGGACTGTACTCTAACTCATGGAAGAACCGTTCAGAAGCCTGAGAACAGACGGAAATAATGAATGAATGTGGAAAGTAATTACACTGAAAGTGAAAAGTTAGGTAATGGTTGATACAGGTCAGGGAACATTTTGATATACAGTTGGTGGCTCATCCACCTCTCTCTCTTCTTCCCACTCTAAACCCCCCCCCCCCCCCCACTCTGTGTCCCACCTGGACTTGCACCTATTTCTCCTTTCCCACTCCCCTTTCACCTACATTCCTTCCTCTAACTTCACAATTTGCAACTCTCCAATCCTTTTGTCTCACACCTTCTGTTTTTGCATCTCTGGCCTTTGTCCAACCATCTGCCTACCTGTACCCACCAGTTACCTGCCAGGCTTAGTCCTGCCTCTCGTCTCTTCCAGCTTTTCACCCCCTCCCCACCCTTCAATCAGTCTGCAGAAGGGTCCCGACCCTAAACGTCGCCTATCCATGTTCTCCAGAGATGTCGCCTGACCAGACGCTGAGTTACTCCAGCACTTTGTGTCTTTTTCCCCCCCGTTAAAATGGCTGCATGTCTGGCTAGGTTGCATGAGGGAAGATTTGTGCAAAATGCCATCCAGCTTTAAGAGAATGAAGTGGGGCGATGGGTGGTGTTACTTCACACCGCTTCTCTGCTCTTGTTCAGGCTTCTATAAATATTCAACATTCGGCACAGATTGCTGCCAGACAGTTTTTAATAGAATCGCTTAAAACAATTAATTACCAGAGTTTTCATTCAAGCTGCATTGGAACAGATACGCGTGTAATAAAAAGCATTTATTCTGCGGTTTGTGCAGGCCTTTAGGTTATTAACATGTAAATGAAATCATCACAGCTGCTCTGGTTTGAACGTGAGGATGTGAGGAAGCTGCAACGAGCAGGGACCGGAGCAAACGCGGGCGGCCCTTCCACTGCCGCTGTCTGTGTGAAGTTGCCACGTGACAGCCTCCATCAACACCCCCCACCCCGTATCTCAGTGGGTGAAGAAATACATGCGGGGTAATAATGAGGCCGCCAGCTGAATGTACAGATGCACTGGGCCTTATTATTATTCCTCAGCAAAACACTTCCGAATGCTTAGCCTGACGGGGGCATTGATTTTTAGGTGTCCACGGGAGGAAGACCACCATTTGGCATTTAGTCACTTGTCCCTCCCGCTGTTCGACGGAATGGTAACGGTCTCGACATTAAAGCAGACAACCGATCGACTATTGCCAACCTACCCCAACTCCAAGCCAAATCTGATCCCTCCCCCCCCACCCCACACCCCACTCCCCCATCCCCTTCCACATATATTTCTTCCTCTGGCTTCACATTGTACAACTCTTGTCGCTGTAAATCCTCATCTCACACTTGTTGTCTTTTCACCTCTGGCCTTTATCCAACCATCTACCTATCAATAGCATTAATTACCGGTTAAATCAGTTGTAACTGATGTCAGACAAGAGCTGAAAAGACACAAAGTGCTGGAGTAACTCAACGGGTTAGGCAGCATCTCTGGAGAACATGGATAGGGGACATTTCGGGTGGGGACCCTTCTTCAGACTGGGAGCTGAATGGTGGCCAATATAGCACCTGAGAATTATAAACACTAGAAACCAGATGAAGATCATTCAGAATCCTGTACCTTGACAATGGAAACTGAGGGTTGAATTTTGCAAATTAATTGAAATCAAAAGTATTAGCTCCATCTTGGGACATTTTTTCAGCTCCCTGAGAAAAGAAACAGGCGCCGAGGTCAATATAATTTTTTTGTGATGAGCATCTGTTCATTTTTCCAACTTTCAGGTTGTGAACGGTTTAGCTTTATTATTGTCACGTGCAGTGAGGTAAACATTGAAACATAGAACATAGAAAGTATTTGCAGGAGTAGGCCATTCGGCCCTTCAAGTCAGCACCGCCATTCAATATGATCATGGCTGATCATCCAGAATCAGTACCCCGTTCCTGCCTTCTCCCCATATCCCCTGATTCCGGTAGCCCTAAGAGCTAAATCTAACTCTTGAAAACATCCAATGAATTGGCCTCCACTGCCTTCAGTGGCAGAAAATTCCACAGATTTACAACTGTCTGGGTGAAAAGGTTTTTGTGAAAAGATTTCGTTTCCGTGCTGCCCAGTCGATTCAGGAGAGGTTGGTGGGCGACGGACGCTGGACAAAGGGAGCGGATCCGGGGGGCGGGGGTCTTACCTTCTGCGTCCTCAAGGTCGACTGCAGGAGCCCCCCCCCCCATGGGGATCAAGGGCTGGGCGTGGAGTGGGACATCGGATCGCGGGACGACCAAAATGGAGGCGATGGCTGCAATGGTAACTTTGTGGCCAGCTGAAGCTGGGACTGTAGAATGGTGCCAAAATGCCACCTCTTGCAAATAGACTCAGTGGACTGTTCTGTACTGACCGGGGTGATAGTGTTTATGTACTGGGATAGTCTTGCTGAGCTGTATGTAAAAAATGTATTTCATTGTACCTGGCATATGTGACAATAAAGAAACCATTGACCTTTGACCATCGACAGATGGGCACATAGATATGCAGCGAATGGACAGATGTAGATCACGTGCAGGCAGAGGGAATTAGTTTAACTTGGCATTATATTCGGCACGGACATTGTGGGCCAAAGGGCCTGAACTTGTGCTGGACTCTTTTATGTTCTATGTTCTAGTCTCATCCCTTGTAGAAGATTTCCAGCATTATCGGCTCTTTCAACGAGCAAGGCCATATCTAATGATCTGAACTGAATCCTTTCAGGCTGTAATAGAATTGGGGATGATGATTAAAAGGCTTCTATTGGATATCTCGACTTTCAGAAAGCATTTGATAAAATCCCTCACGAGGGACGTGCGGTTAGAAGTGAAATCTCGTTAGATAAATTAGGATATTGTAAGTTGTTGTAAATAGCAAACCATCGTAGCTCACAGTGGTAAGTGTTCTAATTGGAAAACCTTTAGCGCAAATCATTGGAGTCCTGGGATCTTTGTCATTCAGAGTATTTATAAATGGAAACTATTATGGTTACCTAGTAATACATTTATTAATTTATTGTCTTATTGATTATCATACATGCATCTGCGAGATATTACATTTACGGGCCTGTTAAGCTGCAGCATGTAAGAATTGTATTGTTCCATTGTTGATAAATATGACAACTAAACACTCTTGACTCTTGGAATATAGAACCTAGAACAGTAAAGACGTCCCTCTGTAAATGGCCCATAGTGTGTAGGGAGTGGATGCAAAAAGTGGGATAACATAGAACTAATGTGAATGGATCTTAACTATAAATAACTATCGTAACGATATATAAGGGGTCATAACTATCGATGGTCTGAGTGGGCTGAAGTGCCTGTTTCCATGCTGTATCTTTCGATCAATCAAGTACAGTAGTACAACAGGCCCTTCAGCTCACAATGACCATGCTGAACGAACATGATGTCAGGTTAAATTAATCTCCTCTACCTGCATGTGATCCATATCCCTCAATTCCCTGCATATCCATGTGCCTGTCTAAAAGCCTGTTTAACACCACTATCGTATCCGCCTCCTCCACCACCCCTGGCAGCGGGTTCCAGGCACTCACCCCCATCTGTATAAAATAAATGCCCCGCACATCTCCTTTAAACGTTGCCCCTCTCACGATAAACTATGCTATTGACTCTTCATTCTTAAAAAAAAACAAGAACAAATAAAGGTCTTGACCTCCAAATTGTGTGAGAAAGCAAGGCAGTTCAGAGAGAAAAGGTCAAAGTTCTGAAACATCTACCCAGTGGTCAAACGTAATACACTGGAGATTTAATCTCAGCCAACAATGAGCAATGTATAGGGGCTGAGCAAAGCAATGATGTTTATGAAGTAAAGGACAATAGGTGAATCCGTTCTGAAAGACAGCATTGTGGGACAAATGTTTTTTGGATAAATCATGAATTGATGTATAAAAGTTAAATATGAGGAAACATAGAAACATACAAAATAGGTGTAGGAGTAGGCCGTTCAGCTCTTCGAGCCAGCACCACCATTCAATATAATCATGGCTAATCATCCCAAATCAGTATCCCGTTCCTGCTTTTTCCCCATATCCCTTGATTCCGTTAGTCCTAAGAGCTAAATCTCTTGAAAACATCCAGTGAATGGGCCTCCACTGCCTTCTGTGGCAGAGAATTCCACAGATTCACTCTGGTTGAAAACATTTTTCCTCATAGAAAGATAGAAGATAGGTGCAGGAGGAGGCCATTCGGCCCTTCGAGCCAGCACTGCCATTCATTGTGATCGTCCCCAATCAATAACCCGTGCCTGCCTTCTCCACATATCCCTTGATTCCCTTCATCTCAGTCCTAAATGGCCTACCCCCTATTCTTACACTGTTAACCCGGGTTCTGGACTCCCCCAACATCGGGAAAACCAGTTTGCCAATTTAGGAGGGAAGTAATCACAGATTTTAGCTTCCCTTACGACATCCTTGATGATGTTGCAGAACAGCGAGTGATGGTGTGGTTTGGCTGCATTAAAAATAAAAAAAAGGCTTATAATTCTATGGCACTTTTGAAAATATCACGAAGCACTCTACACCTACTAAAGTACTTATGAAGTAAGGTCACGGTTACAAGAGAAGGGAAAAGACAAATGCGGTTGTGAGGAAAATCCTGTTGTGCAGCGAATGGTGTTGATTGGGAATGCATTCCATGTGGGTAAAACAGAAACAGACCAAAAGGAAATTGGGAAGGGAGGGAGTGGAAAATATTTGCTGGGTTAATGAGAAATTAGATTAAGATCATAAGTGATAGGAGCAGAATTAGGCCATTTGGCCCATCAAGTCTACTCCGCCACCTAATCATGGCTGATTTATCTCTCCCTCCTAACCCCATTCTCCTGCCTTCTCCCCATAACCTCTGATACCTGTACGGATAAAGCGGATTGTTTTACTGGGAGAAAAACAGGAAATGCTGGAAAGACTCAGCAGGTCAGGCAGCATCTGGGGAGAGAGAAAACGAGTTAACGTTTCACATCGGAGAGACATGGTCAGAACTGTAGAGTATTCGGCCTTTTACAGATGTTGCCCGATCTGTTGCTGTTGTTCAGCATTTTCTGTTTATTTCAGATTTCCAGCATCTGTAATTGTGTTTTTCCCGCAGTCCGATGAACATCAGTGGTTGAATGGTCACCTTCAGTGCTATGGTGATTTAAGACGTCTATTCTAATTCATTCAATCTGAAGATCAGTCTGAAGAAGGGTCTCAACCTGAAACGTCACCTATCCATGTTCTCCAGAGATGCTGCCTGACCCGCTGTCCTTCAACTTTTTTAGAGCTTCAACTTTACTGAAACTAACCCAAAGAAACATATCCAAAAACCTGCTTAAAAGATCGGTTATCTTATTTCCAAATTGTTCAAAAAAATTTCAAATCAAATCTCCAAAGAATTTTAAGTCATTTGAAAATACCCTGAAGATGGGTCTCGGCCTGAAAAGTTACCCATTCCTTCTCTACAGAGATGCTGCCTGTCCTGCTGAGTTACTCCAGCATTTTGTCTCTATCTTTGGAGTAAACCAGCATCTGTAGTTCTTTCCAACACATTGAAAATACCCTCCTTTGCCAAAAAAAAATTCCACTAATCTGCACCGACCTTTTATTTTAAATCAAGCCCTAGTTATATATTCATTAGTCTGAAGAACGGTCTCAATTTGATACGTCACCTATTCCTTCTCTCCAGAGGTGCTGCCTGTCCCACTGAGTTACTCCAGCTTTTAGTGTCTATTTTTAGCTATATGTCATCATCATCATTGACTGTCACTCAAAACGAGTATGACTGTCCTCTATGGAGGACGCCTGTGCGTGACTTTGTTTAATGTGGGGAGACTGGTGCACAGACAGCCACCACACTGTCCTTGACAGATCTGGGTCAGGATCCAGTGGCATGGAGTCCAAGACGACCGGGGACCCTTTTCTGCTGCAGCCTTCATCCGCCTTCCCAGCCGTTGTGACGCTCCACTAAAGTCAGCCATCATCCTCCGCCTGTTCCACCGTTGAGGTCTTGGTTGGGTTGCTCTTTGTCAGGGTCCTTCCCCTCGACCTTACCGCCATGGGTGGCCCTACCAGGAACATAGCTCCAGACGGCATCGCTCTTAGGATCTCAGGACCACACAGGTTTCTCCACCACAACAAGGTGACAATCCATGGAGAAGTTTATATATTAGCTATATATTAGCTGGATGTCCACATACAAGGTGATTGCGCACTATGTCAGTTTATACATGAACTGGATAAATATGTGCTTTTATTTGAGGACAAGGGAAGTCCCCCCAGCTTCGTGCTGAAGAGGTCATTCACAGAGAACCTTCTGTGATCAAATCCCTATGACGTTCCATCACCGATACATCACCAAAGTTGGTTGACTTTTGAGCAGAGTCACAGATGCCAATGGCCTCTGTTAGTGTCATGGGCAAATAGGGTCATGGAGTAATGCAGCATGGAAACAGGTCCTTCGGCCCAACTTGTCCACACCAACCAACATGCCTCACCTACACTAGTCCCACGTGCCTGCATTTGGGCCATATCTCCCTAGACCCGTCCTATCCATGTACCTGTCCAAATGCTTCTTAAACGTTATGATAGTACCTACCTCAACTACCTCCTCTGGCAGCTCGTTCCATGCACCCACCACCCTTTGTGTGAAAAAGATACCCCTCAAGTTCCTATTAAATCTTTCCCACCCTCACTTTAAATC
>CM075980.1:16285577-16451609 GCA_038087875.1 Malacoraja senta
TACCTTACTCTTCTTGGGCACTGGTATTATTGATGCCCTTTTGAAGCAGGTGGGGACCTCAGACCTCAGAAGTGAGAGGTTGAAAATGTCTGTAAAAACTCAAGCCAGTTGGTCCGCACAGGTTTTTAGAACGCGACCAGGTATACCATCAGGTCCAGGCGCTTTTCGAGGGTTCACCCCTCTGAAGGATTTCCTGACGTCGGCCTCTGTGACTGAGACTGAAATACCATCACAGCGAATGGGGGCTCGGCAAGGCACATCGGTGTTCTCCATATCAAAGCGTGCGTAAAACGCATTGAGCTCATCAGGGAGTGATGTTTCGCCGACATTCGAGCTGCCTCCTGATTTCGCCTTGTAAGAGGTGATTGCATTCAGGCCCTGCCACAGCCGCCGAACATCAGTCTCTTCCTCCAGTTTGGAGCAGAAGTCCCTTTTGGCCTTTTTGATGGCCTTACCAAGGTCGTATCTGGACTCCTTGTAGGCCACTGTATCATCAGACATGAATGCCCGGTGTCTGGACTTCAGAAGAGTGCGGATCTCAAAGTTCATCCAAGGTTTCTGATTGGGAAATGCTCGGAAGGTTTTGGTGGGGATGCAGTCTTCCACACACTTCTTAAAGAAGTCTGTAACGACTGTGGCGTATTCGTTCAGGTCCGTTGCCGAGTCCTTGAACATTGCCCAGTCTACAGACTCCAAACAGTCCTGGAGTTGTTCCTCTGCTCCCCCCGACCAGCTCTGTACTGTCCTCACCTCTGGGGGTGCGCTCTTTAATTGCTGCCTGTAGGCAGGAAGAAACAGCACCGCGGTATGGTCGGATTTACCAAAGTGAGGGCGAGGGATAGAGCGATAGGCATTCTTGATGGTGGTGTAGCAGTGGTCGAGGGTGTTTGATCCTCTGGTGCAGCAGGAGACATGTTGGTGGAAGTTAGGGAGTGATTTCTTTAGGTTTGCCTTATTGAGGTCACCGGCTATGGTGGTAAACGCCTCGGGGTAAGACGTCTGGTGTTTGTTGACCACGGTGTGCAGCTCCCCCAGTGCCAGACGGACGTCTGCCTGGAGTGGGATGTAGACCGCGGTCAGGATGATGGAGGTGAATTCCCTCGGAAGGTAGAAGGGACGACACTTCACCGCCAGATGTTCGAGGTGTGGAGAGCAGGAGTTGGACAGGACTGCCACGTCTGAGCACCACGCAGAGTTGACCATGAGGCAGACGCCCCCTCCTCTCCCTTTCCCAGATGCCAGTGTACGGTCCATACGATCCACCACCCTCTGGCTGTAAAATGACACTACTGGAAGTAACCAAAAGGCCAGGCAGCATCTGTAGAGAGAGAAACAGCTAGCGCTTCAAGTCAAATTACCTTTCATCGAAACAGAAGAAAAGATAAACAGGTTTTACGGTACAGTTAACAGGAGGAGTGATCGGGGTCCTGAATGAGAATAGGAGAGAATAAATAACTAACAGAAAGAGATTATAAAGGATGCGAATGGAATGACTGAGGAAAAGACCTGTGTGGAAGAAGTTTAAATGTGAGAAATAGAATCATTTTCTTCACTTTCCAAGGAAAATACTGTAAGTGCTAGGAACCTGAAATAGAAATGCTGGAACTGATGGCTATGTGCTACTGTTGAACTGAATACTCAGTCTGCGAACATATAATGCGCCAATTAGAAAATGAGATGCTGTTCCTTGAGAATGCAATGCTTTAAACTTGATTGCGTTTCGAAGGTGTGAAAATAAGGATTACTTTCCTCTGAAGATAGACATGAACTGCTGGAGTAACTCAATGGGACAGACAGCATCTCTGGAGGGTAGGAATGGGTGATGTTTCGGGTCGAGTCAGAAGAAGAGACTTGACCCAAGACATCACCCATTCCTTCTCTCCAGAGGTGCTGCCTGTCCCGCTGATTTACTCCAGCATTTTGTGTCTATCTTCGGTGTAAACCAGCATCTGCAGCTCCTTCCTACAGATTACCTTCCTCTGTTGAGCTGCCCAATTCATTCCACCTTTCGATGGTTCTTGGGTGTGAAATCTAATGGGTTGCTCTCGCCTGATGGTTAGTGGACACTCCTCTCCGCCCCCCTTGTACTCATGTTGGTGGGCAGCCAGTCTCTCACTGCCTCTAATCCTGACACTTCTCACGCCATGAAAGATACATCAATTTTTATTTTGAAACAAGACCTACAGGTCTCTGGCAAAATGGAAGTCAAGTCAAGAGTCAAGAGTGTTTTATTGTCACGTATCCCAAAACGGAACCATGAGATTCTTACTTGCAGCACCACAATAGATATGTAAATATGTGCAGGAAGGAACTGTGGATGTTGGCTTCCACCGAAGATAGACACAAAATGCTGGAGTAACTCAGCGGTTCAGGCAGCATCTCTGGGGGAAAGGAATAGGTGACGTTTTGGGTCAGAAACCTGAACTTTTTCATATATCTAGTTTCCCGCTTCCCTGACTCTCAGTCTGAAGAAGGGTCCCGACCCTAAACATCACCTATTCCCATCCTCCAGATATGTAAACATCTTAATTCAGTTTAGTTTAGTTTATTATTGTCGTGCGTACCGAGGTACAGTGAAAAGCTTTTGGTCGTGTGCTAACCATTCGGCGGAATGACAATGCATGATTACAATTGAGCCTGGCAACAAAGCTATCACTCTGTAAAACTAAATCACCCAAGTTGGAAATGGTCCTCGGGAAGAGTAGAGTTGGAAAAAATACAATTTGGGCAGAAAGCGCACAGGGTCTAACCAGAAACTGGCCGTGCTGATGCTTCAGAAGCCATTGATTGTGTAGGGTCAGAGATCATTCACACTTGACTCCGGGTGAGGAGATTTAGGGCATTGGAGCTATGAAGTGCTTCCTTCTTGAACTCACCTTTCACACTGTTCTTATTTACAGGCTAAAGCGTATAAATAAGGAAAGAACACTGAGCCAGAATCAATTTGTCCCACAATCCATTTAAACTTCACTTCTTAACAACTAATCACAAAGGTGTACAACGGAATTGGAAATGTTTAGTTTGGTTTGAGTTTTGAGATACAGCGTGAAAACAGTCCGTTCGATCACCTGTTCACACAAGCTCTATGTTATCCCACTTTTTCATCCCACTCCCAAGGGGGCAATTTGCACAGTGGGGGGCAATTTGCAGAGGGTCAATTAACCTACAAACCCTTTACTAAACTATTCTAGGATTTGCGAGGAAACTGGAGCACCTGAAGGAAACCCACGCGGTCACAAGGAGAACGTGCAAATTCTACACAGCGAGCACCCGTAGTCAGGAGAAAACCTGTGTCTCTGGCGCTGTGAAGCTGTGGAACTACCCGCTGCGCCACCGTGCCACCCCTGTGCTGCAAACATGATCAGTCAGTTTCCCTCTGTGGCGAATGGTTGATGAGACCCAAAGATCACGATGTCATGATGTCTTACAGCCCCTTCGATTATTTCACCTCTCAGTGAGATCCAGAGCCAATCCTTTGCCTCTTCCATCACTTTGGTACCACCCCCCATAATCCCCAAACTGCCTAATGCCTAATCATCTATTTTTAACCTGAAAAATCCTCAATCACTGAATGTCTGCGGCCCTCGGACGGAAATAATTGCAAAGATTTGTGATACTACTTCAAGAAAATTCTCCTCATTTTAGTTCTAAATGGATGGGCCATTATTTTGCCCATTGTTCTCCAGTGAGAGGGAGTAGCCTCTTGACATCCACCCCGACAAACATATTAGAACCTTATTTATCACAATTAACTCAACATTCCTCTCTAAACTCTAAAACGACTTCATTCAAACTCCATGTAGGAAGGAACTGCAGATGCTGGTTTAAACCAAAGATAGACACAGAAAGACCCATCTGAAGAAGGGTCTCGACCCAAAACATCACCTATTCCTTTTCTCCAGGAATGCTGCCTGACCCGTTGAGATACTCCAGCTTTTTGTGTCTATCTGACTCAAACTCTCCCCATTAAATAATGCCCTCATAGTGAATTTCTTTGAAATTAAGTTGCTGGAAATCTGAAATAAAGCGAGAAAATGCTGGAAACACACTATCGGGTCGGGCAGCATCTGTGGAAAGGGAGAGAGAGTTAGTGACTAATGTTTAAGACTGTTCATTTCAAACAGGAAAAGAGAGAGAACAAGTTTGTTTTCTGCTGCAGTGAAGCTGGGGAGGGCTGGGTAGATCAAAGGGAATATCGGTGATAGGATGTCAATGTGGCATCGATGTGCCAGCTAAAAGCACATGAAGCTTCCATGTATCCACATTCTCCAGGTATCACCTATCCATAGATAGACACAAAATGCTGGAGTAACTCAGCCGGACAGGCAGCATCTCTGGAGAGAAGGAATGGGTGACGTTTCGGGTTGAGACCCTTCTTCAGACTCAGACGAGCTATCACCTATCCATGTTCTCCAGGTATCACGTATCCATGTTCTCCAGGGATGCTGCTTGATTCTCTGAGTTACTCAGGCACTTTGTGTCTTTCTTTTGCAAACCAACATCTGCAGTTCCTCGTTTCTAAGCTTCCTTGTATTATTTGTTCCTAACAGCAAGACCATAGGCAATGGCCATATTATAATATGGTGGAGAGAAACTCTGAGCAAGTATCACAGAATGCAGATATGGCCGGCTCTGATACAAACAGGAGTGTGCATATAACCTCAAGTAAAACATGAACTCTGGTTCTCTTTCCACAGTTGCTGCCTGACCTGAGGAGCATTTCCATCAGTTTCTATTCTTATAACAATCTAGGGAATCTAGACTGCATTGACTTCAGAGCATGTGTACCCTGACATTGTAGTACCAGTTGCAAGAAGCTGCAATGAGCATAACATTCAATTAAACAAGTTAGCACCTAATAGACATGAATTGAAAACCTCATGTCAGAAGCTGAGGAATAATTAAATGACCGTGGAAGTTAAAAGCTAGACTCAGTAGTGGTTACCTTGCATTTATTGGAGTCATAGAGTCATACAGCATGGAAACAGGCCTTTCGGTCCAATCCGTCCACTCTGACCAAGGTGTCTCATCAAAGTTAGACCCATTTGCTCACATTTGGCGCATGTCCCTCTAAACTCCTATCCATGTAACTGTCCAAATGTCTGAAATGTTGTGTTGAACCTGCCTCAACTACTTCTCTGCTGTAAAAATCCAGTTCACCAATGTCCTAATGTCCATCTGAAGAAGGATCTCGGCCTGAAACATCACCTATTCCTTTTCTCCAGAGACGCTGCCTGGCCCGCTGAGTAACTTTGTGTTTATTTATCTTCCCTTTACTATCACCTCTAGGTCCATCAATGTGGTTGACTTCAAACACTTTCTTCAGTCCAGGGGCAATTGAGGGGGGGCAATAAATACCGGTAGTTCTCGAGGTTTGCGATCAGTGGCGAAGTGAGGTCATTTGCTGCCACATTAAAGAAAGTCCCTCTAACGATTACCACTGCTGCAACGAGAGATTTTCACTTCTGATGCTATTTTCTGCCAAAGGGATCTCAGGCAGCCGGCAGCTGCGATGTTGTCTATTGGCATAAGCAATCGGTTATGGGAAAGAGCATAAGAGAATGAAATATAATTTAAACATTTAGCAGAAGCATAAAGATTGAAACACACACACCCGCGCACCCGCGCACCCACACACACACACACACACACACGTGTTCATGGTAGGTTAACATTTCCTAGAATAGTTAAGAATACAGTGATATTTTAATATCTACTGAATTAATGGAACAGAAAAAACAGCAGTGTTTTTTTTTCGAGGAAGGGAGTCTGCTGAGCAGGACTAATGCACCATTAAAACACTTAGACTTCATGCAACAAAGCATAAAATTATTAAGATATTTTATAGTGAGCCAAGTTTGTAAATACTATGGCCTCAAAATTGTTGCATGTCATTTTTAAAGCTTTGTAACGTTAAGGTTAAGAGCGGGTTTAGTTTTAGTTTAGTTTAGAGATACAAGCGTAGAAACAGGCCCTTCGGCCCAACGCGTCTGTGCCCACCAGCAATCCCCGCACACTTGCACTATCCTACACACACCAGGGACAATTTACATTTATACCAAGCCAATTAACCTACAAGCCTGTGCGTCTTTGGAGTGTGGGAGGAAACCGGAGCACCTGGAGAAAACCTATGCAGGTCATGGGGAGAACGTACAAACTCTCTACAGACTGTGCAAGGAAAGAATTGCATCTGGTTGAGTTGTGATGAGTCAACAATCATGCTCTCAACTTTAACAAAACCAAGTTGTGGATATAGACACAAAATGCTGGAGCAACTCAGCATCTCTGGAGAGAAGCAATGGGTGACATTTCGGGTCGAGACCCTTCTTCAGAATGATCAGAATCCAAGGAGTGGATTGTTGACCAGGAAGGAAAAGCTGAGGAACGAGGAATGGTGCCCGCCCGTCTCCATTGCTGGGAAGGCGGTGGAGATGGTCAACAGCTTCATTCTCTGGGCCATGCATGTCGATGCATTCACAAACAAAGATCACCATTGCCATTCCCTCCTCAGAGGTTTGTGCAGATTCAACATGCCGCCAAATACGTCTGCAAGTGTACGGCGGAGAGCATATTGTCTGGTTGCATTACAGCCTGGTTTGCCAAGGAATGATGGAGGCTGTGGAGACTGCCTGGTCCATCACGGGTACTGACCTACCCACCACTGAAGAGATCTATACGAAGTGCTTCTTCAAAAAGGCAACCAATATCATCAAAGACCCACATGACCCTGGCCATGCTCTCAGTAACCATCAGGTTCTTGAACCACCCTGCACAAACTATCCACAACTCTACCTCAGCAACCAACCACTACAGACTTTGCACTATGAGAGTTGCTCCATGTACTTTGTTTTTTGCACAATAAAGGACCAGTTTGGAATTACTGATAATTCATTGCATATTTATTGTTGTTGAAGTTGCATCCAATTTTCCATTTAAAGCTGTAGTAAGTGAGAATTTCATTGTTCCGGTTCATATCTGGTGCACATGGCAAATGAACACTCTTGACTCTTGACCATAAAGCAACCTGGATGGTCTCAATGTGTCCCAACTACATTGCCGGCAATGAACTACTTTTAAACTGTAACCACTGATGTAATATAGAAAACGCAGTAGCCAATTTATACTCAGCATGTGCCCACAAACAGCAATCAGCTAATGAGAAGAATTATTATTTTTTAACAAAAATTAATTTCATCAATTACTGTAATTATACAATACAAAACAATACAAAACAAACCAACCACCATAATACAAAATCACCAAATTATCTAAACAAATATTCTTAAATGTTACACTCTTAAATAACGATATTACAATCCTTGTCAAGGATGCATTCCACCCCCCGCATTGCCTAACGGTCCCGGAAATCCCCCAGGGTGCCCGTGGACAGCTCATAGCCCCTCTCTAGTACCACCCGGGCACTGAAGTAACCATGGAAAAGGGGCAGGCAGCCGGCTCGGGCAGAGCCCTCTTCCGCCTGGCGCCGTGACTCACGGATGGCCAGCTTGGCCAGGCCTTGGAGCAACCTACCCAGGACATCTTCAGCCCTACCCTCTCCCCTACGCACAAAAGATTTGTTTCAGTGCCATTGCCCACGACACCAGATGGCAACTTCTGTGCAATTCCTCAAATACCTCCACGAGGGTCTGTTAGGAGTATCTAAGCGGGTCTCAGCTTAACGTCCCATTCGAAAGATCAAATGACGTACGTGATAGACAGAGTGAGGTCCAACGTATATAGGAGAAACAGCACCTCATATTTTGCTTGGGCAGCTTACAACCCCACGGTATGAATATTGACCTCTAACTTCAAGTATCCCTTGCTTTCCTTCTCTCTCCATCCATCCCCATCCTAGTTCTCCGACCAGTCTGACCCATCCTCCTGATTACATTTTATCTTCATTGTCACCTTCCCATAGCTAACATTAATCTATTCTACGTCCCCTTTGATGCCCTGTTTTCACACCTTACGCTTGCATTTCTCTGTGTCTCCCTCTCCCCTGACTCAGTGTAAGGAAGGGTTTTGACCCGAAACATCCCCCGTTCCTTCTATCCAGAGATATTGCCTGACCCGCTGTTACTCCAGCATTTTATGTCTATCGTCGGTGTAAACCAGCATCTGCAGTTTCTTCCTACACAAGTGATGCATGTGTATCGGCTTGTCATCTTCGCAGTTGGCTTTTGTTTCTGTTAAACCCCCCTCTAAACAGAACCAAAAGCCCACTTCGTAGGCTATTATGAAGAATTGCGCCTGGTGGCGTGGTGCCTGGACAACATCTAGAAACAAAGAACTGCAGATGATGGTTAACACCAAAGATAGACACAAAGGGCTGGAGTGACTCAGCGGGGCAGGCAGCATCTCTGGAGAAAAAGGATGGGTGACGTTTCAGGTTGGAACCGTTCTTCAGACTGAAAGTAGGGGGAGCCAACCCACTTGACACTCACGCGACCCCCTCGGCTGATATCCCTTCCCTAATTTGAGGATGTTCCTCCCATACTCAAAGGAAGAAAATGTGGCTAAATAGGATGGAGAATGGGAGAGAATGAGTAAAGAGTGTAAAACAGAATCCTTCTTCAGACCCGACCCAAAACAGCACCTGTCCATCTTCTCCAGAGATGCTGCCTGATCTGCTGAGTTACTTTTGGGGCGGCACAGTGGCTCAGCAGTAGACCTGCTGTCTCACTGAAGCCAGAAATCTGGGTTCGATCCTGACCTCGGGTGTTGTCTGTGTGGAGTGTACACGTTCTCCCTATGGGTTTCCTCCCACATCCCAAAGACGTGCAGGTTTGTAGGTTAATCGGCCTTCTGTAAGTTGCTCCCTAGTGTCTAGGATGCGAAAGTGGGAATAACATAGAACCGGAGCGAACGGGTGATCGATGGTCAGAAGACAGACGCAAAATGCTGGAGTAACTCAGCGGGTCAGGCAGCATCTCTGGAGAAAAGGAATCGGTGACGTTTCGGGTCGAGACCCTTTTTCAGACACAAAAGCATAGACCATTGAACCAGCGATCGACGTGGACTCGGTCGGCCGAAAGGACTGTTTCCATGCTGTATCTCTAGGCTAACCTACTCCAGCACTCTGTGTCCTTTTGTGTATTAACCAGCATCTGCAGGTCCTTGTTGCTCCAGTAAAAGTGAATGCATTGGAGTGGGGAGAGGGGAGAGGGGAGAGGGGAGCAGGTTCCCTGGTTAGTCCCTGCTACTGTTAGCGCCTATAATGCGAGGTGAGTAATGTATGCTTTTATAATCTAATCAACCTGGCATCCTGAGGGATTCAACTCTCGCAGATGCCTGACGAAGATGGCGAAACATGACGAGCAGTCAGATGTCCCAGCGCAGGGAGCTAAGGAACCAAGAAAAAAAGATAGTCGGAATGTAAACATTGTCTGTAGCCTAGTCTCATTAAGCTAATTCATGAATAAATTATCATATTCAACAGTGTCATTTTTGCTCCCAGTTAACAGGTCTTCAATGAGGCTGGCAATTAGCTGGAACGTGACACTTGATGGTGAGTGTGTGAGTGGGAGGGGAGAGAGGACCTCCCGTTCACACAGGGCAAGAGTGCACAGGGCTAGTGTAGAGAAGCCTAGTGCAGAGAGGGCTAGAACGGACAGGGCCAGTGTGGAGAGGGCCAGTGGAGAGAGGGCTAGAACGGACAGGGCCAGTGTGGAGAGAGGGCCAGTGGAGAGAGGGCAAGTGTAGAGAGGGCAAGTGAAGAGAGAGCCAGTGGAGAGAGGGCTAGAACGGACAGGGCCAGTGTGGAGAGGGCCAGTGGAGAGAGGGCTAGAACGGACAGGGCCAGTGTGGAGAGAGGGCTAGTGTAGAGAGGGCTAGTGTAGAGAGGGCCAGTGTAGAGAGGGCCAGTGTAGAGAGGGCCAGTGGAGAGAGGGCTAGAACGGACAGGGCCAGTGTGGAGAGAGGGCTAGTGTAGAGAGGGCTAGTGTAGA
Source organism: Malacoraja senta (assembly GCA_038087875.1). Classification (NCBI taxonomy): domain Eukaryota; kingdom Metazoa; phylum Chordata; class Chondrichthyes; order Rajiformes; family Rajidae; genus Malacoraja; species Malacoraja senta. The sequence goes on from CM075980.1 coordinate 16,295,525, forward strand.
GAGGGCCAGTGTAGAGAGGGCCAGTGTAGAGAGGGCAAGTGAAGAGAGAGCCAGTGGAGAGAGGGCTAGAACGGACAGGGCCAGTGTGGAGAGAGGGCTAGTGTAGAGAGGGCTAGTGTAGAGAGGGCCAGTGTAGAGAGGGCCAGTGTAGAGAGGGCCAGTGTAGAGAGGGCCAGTGTAGAGAGGGCCAGTGCAGAGAGGACTAAAGTGGACTGGGCTAGTGTAGAGAGGGCCAGTGTAGAGAGGGCCAGTGTAGAGGGGGCCAGTGTAGAGGGGGCCAGTGTAGAGGGGGCCAGTGTAGAGAGGGCCAGTGTAGAGAGGGCCAGTGTAGAGAGGGCCAGTGTAGAGAGGGCCAGTGTAGAGAGGAGGTGTGTAGAGTGCCAGTGTAGACAGATGTCACAGCCAGGTCATGGTGCAGGAGAGGATTGGATTGTAGGCGAGGTTGTGTGGAGGTGAGAGGGGGAGTAGGTGTTTATCCAGTTTCGTCGCGCTAAAAAACTCCGTCCTTCGGCAACAGAAACGCGGACAAGTGCGGGCGTGAGGCGCCATGTAAATGCAACCTCTGACAGTCACGGCTGCAAACTTGCTCTGGACTGTGACTCTGGCCTTTGCCGGACTGCACGGGGCAGTTACATTGTGCCGGTGGGAGAGGGGAGAGCTGGGAAAACAGCAGTGGAAGTGCTGTGCCCTCAGGCCTGGGCGGGAAGCATCATTAAGCTGCAAACTCTGCCAGAACAATTTACTAATTAATTTCCACTTGATCGACAATTCCTTGTTTGCCCAGGCAGGTCCCCGAGATACCAGCGAACAGGCATCAGCTCCATAAATAGCTGTAGGCAGTTACTTGAATGGGAGACACGGGATATATGTAACTGCGTCTGAGGACCCATTCAAATTGTGAAGGAGATGATTGCTTGCAAAAATATTTCCCTCGCACAAACCCCTGTTTGATCGTTTCATTTTATGCTCTTGGTATAATTTTAATGGCGAGTTCTTACATATTTTATATCCATCCCCTCCACAAAATACTGTTTGTGTCCGTGGTTCTTGTGTTACGGAGAGGGGGAATTGTATATTTTTTCATCGTTGCCCTTTTTTATTTTCCACGCGCGGACACAAGGGCAAAGAATGAAGCAATAGTTTGGGGGGTCGGCTGCGCGCTGTTACTCTTGTTCACCTCTGTCCCACTCGAATTACACCTTTCATCTGAGCCTTCCTGGAGTTATTCATTCTTGTAACCCAACCAGTGTCCACCCACTTCATTTATCTACCTGTCTTACCTATGTTACCACTCTACCTTATCTGAATTAAATATCCATTTGTTTTGTTATCTGCCCATCTTCGCTCTCACTGTTTCCCCTCTGTCTTATTACCAATGTAACATTTCCTTTTTTTAAAATCTTATCTTATCAATCAGCCCACACGTTACCTTATTTTCAATTTCATCTAACTTTGCCTATTTTATCTCCCTCCAATGCAAATGATCTGTCAACAGAACATAAAATATTGATCTTATCCGAGTTATCAGTCTGCCTATCTATTCATTTCTGTCCATCTTGCGTTACAGATCTATTATTTTTGGCTCACCTTTTCAGAGTAATAAACTTATCCACCACCATCCCCTTCTCCTTGATCTATATCATCCCATCCAGCCATATTTTATCTAACTTACTCATCTGCCTGTCTATCTGTACTTTGCCTCATCCTCTTGCGGTGAATCCATCTCGCAATCTGTCCGAATGGCAGTGTTGTCTGTGCATGTATTAGTGGACAGATTTCCAGTTTATGTGCAGTATTTTTTTATTTTATTCCGCCGCCGGATCATCATCTTTCCTGCATCTATATTAATTTCTGCTGCGTCCGTCCATTCAGCAGGAGGCACTGCTCTATAAACAAACATGGAGGGAGTGCTGACAGTGGAAATAAACATTAGCGAGCGACTGATTAGCATTTGATCTCAGCTGGGCTCTGCAAGTGCAGCTGCAGAATGCCGAGCTGTCTTTAGCGCTGAATAATTTGATTAGCTCAGAGGCTTGTGCGGAGATAACCCACGCAGTGTTGCTGAAACTCTTTCTGATGCTAAAATGTAGCACTTAATCAACTCCCGCCATTTCAATTTAGCACAGTCGTTGCATTGCATGGGTGGAGGACCGCACACTGCCACCAGCCGCTCTGCAGAGGTCCACCGCAGAGTTCTCCTCTGCTTTGCCTCGGAGGTTCTGCTCACCAAAGTTTAATTTAGAGACACAGCACGGAAACGGGCCCTTCGGCCCACCGAGTTCGCACCCACCAGCGATCCCCTACACACACTGGGGACATTTTGCACATATACCAAGCCAATTAACCTACAAACCTGCACATTTTCGGAGTGTGGGACGAAACCGAGGATCTCGGAGAAAACCCACGCAGTCACGGAGAGAATGTCCAAACTCCGTAGAGACAACAAAGGACAAAGGACAAAGGACATTTATGGTCACATACACCAATTGATGTAGTGCAATTTGACTTGCCATTGCAGCACACAAATAAAGATAAGACACAACATCCAAGAATTTAACAGTAAACATAAAAACATCCCCCCACAATGGTTCCCACTGTGGGGGAAGGCAGCAAAGTCCAGTCCCATCCCCAGTTCACCCATAGTCGGGGCCTCAATCCCGACAGCTCCCTTAGTCGGGATTGAGCCCGGGTCTCCGACGCTGCAAGTGCTGTAAGGCAGCAACTCCACCGCTGCGCCACTGTGCTGCCAAAGTGTCAATGGTCCAAGAGTACCCCACATGCCTCTCCAGATTTTGGGACAGTTTCTTTAGTTTAGAGATACAGTGCGGAAACAGGCCCTTTGGCCCACCGAGTCTGTACTGATCAATGATCACCCCGTCCGCTAGTTCCACCCTAGCACACCAGGGACAATTTACAGAAGCCAATTAACCTACAAGGCTGCATGTCTTTGGAATATGGGTGGAAGCCGGATTGCCTGGTGAAAACCCACACATTCACAGGGGGAGCGTGCAAACTCCGTCCAGACAGCCTCCATGGTCAGAATCTCAGCTGTGATCAGGCAACAGAACCATCCTATCACCAACTTAAGAGTGGTCCTGACTTCCCATCTACATCATTGGAGATCCTCTTTTAATCAACTTTTACCAGACTTTATCTTGCACTAAACATCATTCCTTTTAACCTGTATCTGTACTCTGTGGAGGGCGCGATTGTAATCATGTTTGGTCTTTCCGCTGACTGGTTAGCACACAATAAAAAGCTGTTGACTGTACCTCAGTACACGTGACAATAAACTAAACTAAACTAAAGGCTTCTATCAGCTTTAATCTGTCCACAGTAAACATCCTTGGAAGGGCATTACATAGCACATGCAGGATGATGAGAAGAGAGAGGGAGAGAGAGACTGAGGTTCTACATTCCAAGGAAACTCAGTAGGCAAGTGCCAGCAATGAAGAAGGGTCTCGACCCGAAAGGTCACCCATTCCTTCTCTCGAGATGCTGCCTGCTGAGTTACTCCAGCTTTTTGTGTATATCTTTAGTTTAAACCAGCATCTGCAGTTCCTTCCTACACACAATGCCATTTTGGGCTCCATTACGTTGGAAAGGGTGAAGAAATGATGTTACCTGGGCTTGTGGGCTTGAGTGTAAGAGATAATACACAAAGTGGTGAAGTAACTCAGCAGGTCAGGTACCAGCAGTTATAGGGAGAGGTTGGATAGGCAGACCCTGTTGTCTTTGGAGCAGAGGAGGCGGAGAGGTGACATTACTGAGGTGTACAGGATCATGAGGAGCATGGCTCAAGTGAGCAAGCACAGTCTTTATCCAAGGGCAGAGTATTCTAAAGCTAGCGGGCAAAGGCTTAAGGTGAGAGAGGTGAGAATTAATAGGGACTCCAGGGGCATATTTTCACTCAAGAATGAGCTGCCAGAGGAAGCTGTAGAAAAGGGGAAAAGTTATGATTTTGAAGGCACATTTCAACAAATATCTGGCTGGGAAGGGTTTAGAAGGTTATGGGGGCAAATGTTGGCAAATGGAACTGGCACAGAATGCCAACTTGGTCATCATGGACAAGGTGGGCCGAAGGGCCTGTTTCCGTGCTGTACAAATCTATGATTCTACGATTCTAGTTACTCTTTTAACAAACAAGTGGGAAACAGATGAGAGACACAAAGAGCTGGGGTAACTCAGCGGGCCAGGCAGCATATCTGGAGACAAAGGATAGTTGACGATTTCGGTTGGGACCCTCCATCAGACTGAGAGTAAAGGGGAGGTGAAAAGTTGGAGGTAAGAAAAGACCAGAAGCAATCAGGGCCGGCTGCAAATGACCTCAGGCAGGGAGGTAGGCCCACTATTGGCTCGAGAAGGTGTGATCTCAAGAGGGATACAATGTGGGCACAAAGTGCTGGAGTAACTCAACGGGTCAGGCAGCACCTCTGGAGCAAAAGGATGGGTGATGTTTTGGGTCGGGATCCTTCTTCAGACTCAATGTGATACAATGTGGTCAACTGTGGAACTGGTTAAATGACTAGGGTGGAGGAAGGGAGCAAGGGAGGATGTAAGTGCTAGTAAAAGTTACTTCAAATATGAGAAGTTTAAGTAATGAGATGATGGCATGTTCTGGTGTCCTGTGTGGAGTCTGAAACTTCACCATGACGAGACACGTTCACGTTATGTACCTGTACAATTGGCCAGTAGAGATGTGGGGACAACTATCCTCTATTTGTGCAAGTCAGAAGTGTTGTAAAACAGATCTGTATCCGACCCCAACAGTAACGCACTGCACACACTCCAATTCTCTGGGTTAAATTCTGTGAGCCTGGAGGATTGGAATAGTGTTCTTATTAACCTATTCTCCCAGTGGTGGATAAGCAAAGCTGTATGGAGTAGAATTTTCTCCACAGTTAGTTGTGCTAACTGTGTGATTCATTTACACGTGTGTAGGAATTCCATTTCTGAAATCACATTCCACTGAAATTAATTGAGCTGAATGTTGGATCTGACACCATGCACTTATGCTGCTTTATTGTATATTTAGGAAATGAGATTAAGGATGAAAATTTGTTAATATTAAAGATAATAACTTGTATTCACAGATACAATGCTTGCAAGTCACCAGCATATTGCAACTGGTCAGGTGCATTTTTGGAATATTGTGAGCAATTTTGGGCACCATATCTGAGGAAGGATGTGCTGGCTCTGGAGAGGGTCCAGAAGAGGTTTACAAGAATGATCCCAGGAATGAGTGGGTTAACATATGATGAATGTTTAACACCACTGGGCATGTACTCACTGGAGTTTAGAAGGATGAAGGGGAACCTTATTGAAACTTACTGAATAGTGAAAGGCTTGGATAGAATGGATGTGGTAAGGACCTTTCCACGAATGGAAACATCTAGGACCCTCATACCCTGAGTATTAAAGGAAGTCCCGTTAAGAAGATGAGGAGGAATTTCTTCAGTCCGAGGGTGGTGAATCTGTGGAATTCATTCCTATAGAAGGCTGTGGAGGCCAAATCAATAGATATTTTTAAGGCAGAGTTAGATAGATTCTTGATTAGTACGGGTGTCAGGGGTTATAGGGGAGAAGGCAGGAGAATGGATCTATATCAGCCATGATTGAATGAAGGAGTAGACTTGATGGGCTGAATGGCCTAATTCTGCTCCAATCACTTATGACCTTATGCTCTCCTCTTGAGCTCTTGACTTGTGACTTTTCTGAAGCTGAGATAATGCCACTCTTTGCTCTCCCCATCTAACTTGTACCAGGTGTTGTTCACTCCTGAGCTCCTCTCCTACCCAAGGTGGCCACCTCTAGGTCACAGCGTTGCAGAAGAAGTCACTCTGTTTGGGCTTAATGCTCAATGACAGATTTGCTTTGGAGCAATGTGACTAACTTCTCCTGGAAACACACAGGTGGTTGAGTAAAGATGAGGGAGTGGGGGCCTGGAAAACTGAAGTCATTGAAGAGACGAAGGGCATGTGACGTATCTTGGACATAGATAGGGATGGATAGGACCATGGGGGATAGGATGGAGTCAAAGTATGTGGAAATGAATTCAGTGGGACAGGTGCAGGCAGAAACAATGGGTCTGCCGGGGCAGTTCTGTTTGTGGATTTTGGGGAGAAGGTAAAACCAGGCCGTGTGGGGCTGGGGGATGATAAGATTGGAGGCTGTGGAGGGCAGTTAGCCAGAAGTGATCAAATTAGACATGATCTGTGAGATGATGACCTGGTGCTCATCTGAAGAAGGGTCTCGACCCGAAATGTCACCAAATTGGGTATTGATTGTGGATGATCAGCCATGATCACATTAAATAGCAGTGCTGGCTCGAGGGGCCGAATGGCCTACTCCTGCACCTATTGTCTATCGTCAATTCCTTCTCTCCAGAGATGCTGCCTGTCCCGCTGAGTTACTACAGCTTTTTGTGTCTAACTTCTCCTGGCACGGCTTTCAAGTAGTGTCACACAAGCAAAGTGATGTTACACTAGTGTCCACTGTAGATTTGCACAACTTTGATTCACTACTGGAAATACAGAAGCAAAGAACTGCAGATGCTGTTAAAACACAACAGGGCACAAAGTGCTGGAGTAACTCAGCAGTGCAGGCAACGTCTCTGGAGAGCATGGAGTCGTGACATTTCGAAGCGTCTCAACCCAAAATGTCACCTTCATCCTGGTGAAAGGTTCTGATTGTTTACCCTATCTATGCCTCTCATAATTTTATACACTTCTATTGCGTCTCCCCTCAACCTCCAATACTCCAGAGGAAACCATCCAAGATTGACCAACCTCTCCTGGTAGCTAATACCATCTAATGCAGGAAACATTCTGGGAAATCTCTTCTAAACCCTCTCCAAAGCCACCACATCCTTCCTATATTGGGAACTGCACACAACTTCTTTGTCTCACCCAGTCCTGCTGATGTGAGATAATATTGGTTTCTCCTTCCACAGATGCAGATTTCTGTTTTTATTTTACATAAGCAGCATCTGCAGTTTTCAGATTTACAAAAGCTTACCAGCAGCAGATGTATGAATGTGATGAAAGCTGTTGTTCTGCATTAAAGGAAGCAATATTAATTAATGATGAAAAATACTTTGTTAAATCAACACTCCCACCCTCCAGCTCATTTTACCCATCCCCCATCCCAGATCAAGCCTGACATTATGTCTATGGTAAGATCGCAGTTAATCAGTCACCAACACTTTCAGTGCACCAACACAACACATGTTACTCTCAGCAGCTGGGACCTTACAAGTGGCAGCACTGTCATTCTTACCCACTGCAGGGAAACAGATGAAGAAGGGGCGGCCATGGTAGCGCAGCGGTAGAGTTGCTGCCTTACATTGCAGCGCCAGAGACCCAGGTTCGATCCCGACGATGGGTGCTGTCTGTACGGAGTTTGTACGTTCTCCCCGTGACCGCGTGAGTTTTTACCGAGATCTTATGTTCCTTCCCACACTCCAAAGGCGTACAGGTACTGTATGTAGGTTAATTGGCTTGGTGTATGTGTAAATTGTCCCTAGTGTGTGTAGGATAGTGTTAATGTGTGGGGATCGCTGGTCGTGGACTTGGTGGGTCGAAGGGCCTGTTTCCGTGCTGTATCTCTAAACTAAACTAAACTAAGGGGGCTTCACAGGACTGGGAGATGCGGAGAAGCTGCATCTTTATCCTCTCACTGCATCATCACCCATCTTGCCAAGCGATCAGGTGTTCACCCGCAGCCCCACAACACCTCAGCCAGTGCCTGACGACTTCTACGAGGATGTTGCCTGGACTAGAGGGTCTGAGCGGTATGGAGAGGTTGAGCAGGCTGGGACTCTATTCCTTGGAGCACAGGAGGATGAGGGGTGATCTTATAGAGGTCATGAGAGAAATAGATCGGGTTGACGCACAGAGTCTCTTACCCAGAGTAGGTGGATCGGGGACCCGATGACATAGGTTTAAGGCGAAGGGAAAAAGATTTAATAGGAATCTGTGGGATAACTTTTACACACAAAGGGTGGCGGGTGTATGGAACAAACTGCCAGAGGAGGTAGTTGAGGCAGGGACTATCCCAACATTTAAGAAGCAGTTAGACAGATTAATGGATAGGACAAATTTTGAGGGATATGGACCAAACACGGGCAGGTGGGACTAGTGTAGCTGGGACATGTTGGCCGGTGTGGGCAGGTTGGGCCGAAGGGCCTCCTTCCACACTGTATCTATGACACACGTGACTCTATGACTGTGCACTCATTGTCAGGTCTTCCTGTCCTACTGCCACGTCTGAGAACAAGATGGTCTTTATCCAGGGTAGGGGAATCGAGAACCAGGGGACATAGCTTAAAGGCGAGGGGTAGGGAGGAAAAGATTTGATAGAAACCTGAGAGGCAACCTATTTATACCAAGGATGGTCGCTATATGGACAGAGCTGCCATTTCGAAGACATTTGGACAGGTACATGGATAGGATGGGTTTAGAGGGATATGGGCCAAAAGCAGGCAGGTGCGACTAGTGTAGATGGGGCATGTTGGTTGGCATGGGCAAGTTGGGCCGAAGGGCCTGTTTCCACTCTGTATAACTCTATGACTTTACAGGAGCAGGATTCGCCCACCACGCCCATGAGGTCTACCCTGCCATCCAATATGACCATGGATGATCTCGCCCAAACCTCAACTTCTGCTGTGTGTCACCTCCCCATCGCCTCTACTCCTAGATCTATCAAAGCAACACTCATAGACACGACAGGCTGCACTTTGGTGAGATGTTACAAGGAGGTCTTCCTTGCTGGGTTCAATCAGAGTGTTGTTGAAATAATTCAGTCATTCATTCATTCATTCATTCATTCATCCCATGGACCTATGTGATGGGCAGCAGGGTTACTGACCAACATCCTCGCCAAGTGAGTCAAGAGTCAAGAGTGTTTAATTGTCACGTGTGCATGCAAAGGAACAATTACATTCTTACCAGCTGCAGTGTTACAGGCCCATTAACACAATAAAACATCAATAAATGTAATAGAATCAATAGTGGTTGGTGCCGTACAGTGTTGGTGGGACCAGTGTCAGGCAATGGACATTGGTTTCTCTTGCCATCTTGTTCGTTATGGACAATAGTGGACCAAAGAGCCTGTCCCTGTGCTCAACTGTTCTATGTTCTAGGATGGTGAATAGATGGAACGAACTGCTATGGTAGTAGTTGAGACTGGTACAATAATGGGTAAAAGACGGAAGATAGACACAAAATGCTGGAGTAACTCAGCGGGTCAGGCAGCATCTCTGGAGAGAAAAGAATAGGTGATGTTTTGGGTCGGGACCCTTCTTCAGATATTTTGACCGGTACATGAATAAGAAAGGTCAAGAGAGGTATGGGTCAAACAGACTCAGAGTTCTACTGCATGGAAACAGGCCCAATTCATCCATGCTGACCAAGATGCCCCATGTAAGCTGGTCTCATTTGCATGCGTTTGGCCCTTATCCCTCGACACATTCCCTGATGTAGGTTATGGGGCCCGACTTAGATGGGGCATCTTGGTCAGTATGGGCGAGATGGGTGGAAGGGCCTACTTCTGCACAGTAAGGTTCTATGACTACTACAGGACCTTGCTGTGATCAAAACAGCAGCTACATCTCCTGCCTACCAGCCAGTGAACAGTACATTAATGCAATGCATATGTAGCACTTCGAGCCACATATGAACATGGCGTGGAAGTGTAGACATGAAAGTTATTCTTACATTCGTTGCCGGCACTTACAACAAATAGTTTCAGTTTTATGAGCATAAACAAAACAAAATAGCAATGGAAATAAAAAAAAAACAATTCTGACAGAAACCTCTCCAGGATATATTGCCGCTTAGTGCCTCTGATAAGCAGAATCACTTAATTTTGGGGTAAAAAATTACCTTCTTTATTGATATGTTAAAACTTGGAGCTGTCAAGCTTGGCTGTGCTGTTTCTGATCGGTGATTGTTGGGTGCAGTTGTTTTTAACTTGTTAGACACAGTCTAGATTGCAATCATAAATAAATGATTTGCTGTCTCTTCATATTCTGGCTTGTTGCTTTTAAAGGGAAGATGTCATAAAAAAATCGCACATCTCCAAAGGCAGAGTAACTGTTAAATTATCATAATCTTACCTTTCCATTTGCTTCATAATAGACAGCTAAATTAGATTTTCCGTACTGAAGTGCACACGTTGGCTTCTCCCTGGGGCCTGCCATGTTTTTTTTTTAAGCAGAGTCTCCACATTCTTACTGGTTTAGCATTTAGAAGTTAAAATAGAAGTGTTCCTTGCTAATTAGAGTCACCAATTAAGCCTCTTCCCACCTGTCCTGTCCATTCACGCTGTTCACTGCTACTCCTTCCTCCTGGCCCAATGCAGGGCTCGGTTGTACACATCAGTCCACAGTAGGTGTTGCAAGATGCAAACTTGTCAGGTATCACAGGAATGTCCTACCTTACACTCGGGAACTTTACACACACACACAAATTCGCACACCCACATACACATGCAAATTCGCACACCCACACACACACACAAATTTGCACACCCACACACACGCACAAATTCGCACACACACACACAAAATCACACACACACACACACAAAATCACACACACTCACACACTAACACCCACAGAGAAAATAATGTGCACACTTCCACACACACAAAATATAATCCACATACAAAATGACGCAGGGAAACTTCCCCAGTGACGCAGGGAATTGCAGAAGTTGGTTTACCAAAAAAGGCACAAAGTGCTGGAGTAACCCTTATTCAGCTGTGTGACAGCTCCTCTGCTTTTAGTGACGTTTACTTGTTAAACCCCTGACAATTAGACCATTTCTCTACATCTCAAAGGTCTTTTATTGTCACATGTACCAATTAAGGTACAGTGATATGCAAATTACCATACAGCCATACAAAAAATAAAGCAACAAGACACACAACTACATGACAGTTAACATAAACATCCACCACAGTGGATTCCCCACATTCCTCACTGTGATGGAAGGCAAAAAACTCCAAACTTCTTCCTCTTTATTCTCCCGCAGCAGTCGAACAATACCTTGGGGCGGTCGAAGCTCCCGCAGCTGGTTGTCGAAGCCCCCATGTCGGGGCGATCGAAACTCCCGCCTCGGGGCGGCCGAACCTCCTGCGGCTTGGAGTTCCCGAAGTCGGACTCTGACCGGAGACCGTGGGCTCCATGATGTTAAAGTCCGCAAGCTCCCATGTTTGGAGCTCCGAGGTCGATCCCTGGCAAGGGGATCGGGAGCTCCTCGATGGTAAGTCCGCAGGCACCCGCGGCGGAACTCTCAAAAGGCGGTCTCCAGCAAAGGCCGCCAACTCCTCGATGTTAGGCCGCAGTGCGGACAGAGATACGATACAGAAATAAATCCCATCTCCGTCGAGGTAAGAGATTAGAAAAAGTTTCCCCCAACCCCTCCCCCCATCCCCCACATAAAACAAGCTAAAGAACACTAAAAATATTCATTTAACACATACTATTAAAACACAAGAAGGAAGGGACAGACAGACTGTTGGCGAGGCAGCCATTGCTGGTGCATCTGCTGTTGGTGTAAAGATCACGACCATAAGACACAGTGGCAAAATTATGCCATCCGGCCCATCGAATCTGCTCCACCATTCGATCATGGCTGATCTATTTTTCCTTCTCAACCCTATTCTCCTGCCTTATCCCCATAACCTTGGACGCCCTTATTAATCAATCTCAGCTTTAAAAATACCCAATGTCTTGGCCTCCAGGGCCATCTATAGAGATTCTTCTTCGAGTCCGTTGCAATCTCAGATGTCGTTCTGCCAGTATCTGACGCAGGTCACAGCTGGTCGAGTCGGTTCAGCCAGGTCCTGGGGGCTGCACTGGGGGGCGTCGTCACACTCCAGTAGGTGGGACATTGTCTGTACTGCTCCACAGCTGCATGTGTCTTCTGCCTGGTAGTTCCATGCTTTCATAAGTGCTTTACACCTCCCCTGCTCCACTTGTAATCTGTTGAGGGTCTTCCAGGTTGGCCATGGGAGGTCGTGCCCGCTGGCGAGGCATTCAGTCGGAGTGATTCCTCTCTCCATCCAGTCGTGGGCTCGTGTGTTGAGCTGGTTCCATTCATCTTTCCAGATGTTGGTCCTTGCTGTTTCTTTGGTTGTCTGGAGAGGTGGGACTGTCTGCAAGAAACTGGCTCTGGATTTCAGTCGGGGTGGAGGTGTTGTGTGTCCGTGCAGGGGGTGCCTGGTATCGATCTCCTGTGCTCTCCGCTCGTCTTGGGCGACGATGGATCGTTTGATATGGGGGGGGGGGCAATACCAGCTAGGGTGTAGAGGCACGGGACTGGCATTGTCTTTATGCATCCCGTGATAATGCGGCAGGTGTCATTGAGGGCTGTGTCAACCTGTTTGGTGTGGTGGGAGCGGCTCCAGCTTGAGCACACGTATTCAGCTGTGGAGAAACACAGGGCTAGGGCAGTTGCACGGATGGTTGGTGGATCAGCGCCCCACTTTGAGTTTACCAGTTTGCGCAGGATGTTGTTGCGAGTGTTTACCTTGGCTTTGGTGTTCTGAAGGTGGGTTTCAGAAGGAGAGTGTCCTGTCGAGTGTGACTCCGAGGTACACGGGGTGGAAGTGGTTGGAGAGTTTGTGGCCATCCCATGAGACGCTCAGTTGTTTTCCTGCATCTCGATTTTTAAGATGGAAGCTGCATAGTTGGGTTTTTGATGGGTTGGGTTTCAGGTGGTTGTTATTGTAGTAGGTTGTCATCTGTTGGAGGGCGCTTTCCAGGACAGGCTCAATCTTCTGGAAGTTCTCCTGTTGGGTGGTGATGCAGAGGTCATCAGCATAGATGAAGCGGCGGCATTGTGGGGGAAGTGGTTGGTCATTGGTGTAGATGTTGAAGAGGAGGGGGGCCAGTACGCTGCCTTGTGGTAGGCCATTCTTTTGGGCTTTCCATTTGCTCTTCTTGTCGTTTAGTTGGACGAAGAAGCGCCTGTTGTTTAGAAGGCTTTTGATGACTTGGCACAGGTCGAGGTCACCGGTCATGTCAAAAAGTTTCCTGATCATGGTGCGGTGCTGGACAGTGTCGTAAGCAGCGGTGAGGTCTATGAAAGCTGCTCCGGTGATGAGTTTGCACTCGAAACTGCCCTCAATGTGTTGGGTGAGGTTCAGTAGCTGCCCGGCACAGGAGCGGCCAGGGCGGAAACCAGCTTGATCTTTAGTAAGCTTTATAGAGATTAAGTCCATAGATTCACCCTCTGGCGAAATAAATTCTTCCATGTTCATGTTTAGGACTTTGATGATCAGTTAATGGGAACATTTGAAGTACGATGCTTCAGGCCTGGGAGGTCAGGCATTGCTAACAGGGCCTCATGAATGAAGGAAAGTCCACAATGGATCCACTGAGCTATTTTCACAATGTTGTACTGTTTGTTGAGGAAAGTAAGGGAGAAGAAATCGGATTTTTGAACCTCCTTCATGTGTTACAGGATTATAGACTAGTTTAGTTTAGAGATACAACAAGCAAACAGATCCTTCTGCCCAGCGAGTCTGTATCGACCAGTGATCACCCTGTACACTAGCACTGTCCTATACACGAGGGACACACAAAGCCAAATTAACCTACAAACCTGAGGTAGACAAAAATGCTGGAGAAACTCAGCGGGTGAGGCAGCATCTATGGAGCGAAGGAAATAGGCAACTTTTCGGCTCGAAACCCTTCTTCAGACCTACAAACCTGTACGTCTTAAGAGTGTGGGTGCAAACTGGAGCACCTGGAGAAGGCCCACGCAGTCATGGGAAGAACATACAAACTCTGTAGAGACAGCGCCCATAGTCAGGATCGAACCCGGGACCCTGTCGCTGTAAGGCAGCAACTCTACCTCTGTGCCACCATGACACCTCTAAAGACTCCCCAAACGGTGAAAGTGGCAGAAATGTTGTCAGGCACCTGGATTTTCTGTATCTTGTTATTGGAAGGTTACGATCCCAACACAAACTGAGCACAGCAGGCTCAGAACTGCCTTGGGTTTATTCATAATCCATGACAAAGTAGGACAAATCAGCCACAAAATAAATGGTTGTTTCTTGGTGTAATTTTGAATATGTTAACTCGGAACAGATCACAGACATACTAAAGTCTCCTTGTATGGTCTCAGGCTAATGTGGAGGAGTGGATGCCTGGTTAGTCCGTTAGATAAACTGTTGTGTGTGAAACAGATGTTAATTAATCAGTCGGTATAAATTGCCCCATCCAGTGTGCAGGGGTGGAGAATTCGGGGGTAGCGGGGAGATGGGAGTTGATGGGAATGTGAGGTTTAGTTTAGTTTGGAGATACAGCGTGGAAACAGGCCTTTGACCCACCATGGCCGCGCCGACCAAAGATCACCTGTACACTGGTTCCATGTTATCCCACTTTTGCATGCTACATAGTAGGGGGAATATACAGAAGCAAAATAATCTACAAACCTGCACCTTTCTCCATTCATGTCTTTGCTTCCAAAAATTTAGCTATCTTCAGAAATTCATTCAGCGCCTTTGCCTCTATTGTCTTCTTTGGTGGTTAATACCACATCACCACCACCTTCTAAATTAAGATATTTCTTCTTCTCTCACTCCTCTTGCCCTTCATCCTGAGATTGTGGCTTCTCAGTCTCCTCAATCTTCTTTGTTGAAGACGTTCCCATGGGAGTGTTGCTAATTTACAGGATGATTAAGCAACTCTTGTCATCTCCATGCTTGAGCCAAGATCATTCCCACCTCAGATTACACATGTAGAGCCTGCTGGCTTACGTGCCCACTTGGATAGCAAACTGCAAGTCATTCCAGACTCCTTTAGGGTGTGCAAGTAACAAGTAGATGTCAGTGAGGGATACTGTATACTGCTTGCCTTGGTGTATTTGGTTTACAGCTGATTCAAGTTCCTTCAACTCTTTAACAACTGACACCTCCGTCCCGTGGCGATCAATAGCAATTTTAAAACATTTATTAGGGGCGGCACGGTGGTGCAGCGGTAGAGTTGCTGCCTTACAGCGCCAGGGACCTGGGTTTAACCCTGACTACAGTGTGGAGCACATTCTTCCCGTTCTTTTCTCTGGATGCTCCGGTTTCCTTCCAAGTCCCAAGGACATGGGGGTTTTCAGGTTAATTGGCTTCTGGAAATTGTCCTTAGTCTGTAGGATAGAACTAGTGTACGGGTGATCACTAGTCGGCAGGGACTCAGTGGGCTGATGGGCCTGTTTCTATGATGTATCACCAAATTAAACCAATCCTAACCCAACCCAACCCAACCCAACCCAAATAATTTACCCACATACCTTTCAGTCCTAAACTAGAACAGTAACAACCCTGATTGAAGTGAAGTACGAATCCATATGAGGAGTCGCCAGATTGAGTTGGTATGTCTGAACATGATGGTGAACTCTCTCCTTTGATGATAATGTACAACTCTTTGGGGTGTTATTTTGAGCAACAAACTAAGTGCTGGAGGAACTCAGCGGGTCAGGAAGCATCTGTGCGCGGAATGGGCAGATGATATTTCAGGTCAGGACTTAGATTCATAGAGTCGTACAGCACAGAAACAGGCTTTCAGCACAACTTGTCCATCCCGACCAAGTGCCCCATCTAAGCTGGTGCCACCGAACCGTGCTTGGCCCACATCCCTCTAAAATGTATTTCACAATCATTGTATATATGCATTTCACTGTATCTTTGGTACACGTGACAATACAAGAACCATTGAACCATTAAACTTTTCCTATCCGTGCGCATGTCCTATTGTACCTGCCTCAACTGCCTCCGCTGGCAGCTGATGACCCTTCTTCAGATATTTCTTTGACATTTGTCAGGAGATGACACTTTTTTAGGGTGAAAGTATAATTTAATCATTGGGAATCTGCTCAACGGAAAATATCAGTCCCACTGTGGAGATAACTCCATTTCTCTCCCATCTCCATCACCGAGGCCACTCCCAATGTGGGAGGAAGCTGTCAGGCCACAGATGCTGAATGCTGTCAAAACAATTAGGTTCATCCTTTACATTAAACAAAAATAAAATAAAATGTGAAACACTGAGGCCAGAAGTGCTTACATACCCATTCATGGACCATACATGTACATGATTTGAAAATGAAATCCTACGCAAACAATTCCTGGCATTTCTGCTCAATGTCAATATTGAGGCATGATCGTTTTCATTTACAAGAATTGCCAGATGCGATAGAAGCAGTGTGTAGATCTTGAATAAAACTTCTATGCTTCGAAGTCAAGTCATATGGTGCCAGCACAACAACCTGGCCCTCAACACCAGCAAAACCAAGGAACTGATTGTGGACTTTGGAAGGAGTAGGATGGGGACCCACAGTCCCGTTTATATCAACGGGTCGATGGTTGAAAGGGTCAAGAGCTTCAAATTCCTGGGCGTGCACATCTCTCAAGATCTTTCCTGGTCCGAGAACAATGATGCCATTATTAAGAAAGCACATCAGCGCCTCTACTTCCTGAGAAGATTACGGAGAGTCGGTTTGTCAAGGAGGACTCTCTCTAACTTCTACAGGTGCACAGTAGAGAGCATGCTGACCGGTTGCATCGTGGCTTGGTTCGGCAACTTGAGTGCCCTGGAGAGGAAAAGACTACAAAAAGTAGTAAACACTGCCCAGTCCATCATCGGCTCTGACCTCCCTTCCATCGAGGGGATCTTACCACAGTCGCTGCCTCAAAAAGGCTGGCAGCATCATCAAGGACCCACACCATCCTGGCCACACACTCATCTCCCTACTACCTTCAGGTAGAAGGTACAGGAGCCTGAAGACTGCAACGACCAGGTTCAGGAACAGCTACTTCCCCACAGCCATCAGGCTATTAAACCTGGCTCGGACATAACACTGAACTTTACTAGCCAATACTGTTATTTGCACTTTATCAGTATATTGACCATTGTGTATATATTTATAGAATGCCTTGTAGTAAATGCCTACTATGTTCTGTTGTGCTCAAGCAAAGCAAGAATTTCATTGTCCTACCAGGGACACATGACAATAAACTCACTTGACTTGACTTGAATCAAGAATCTCAGTTATTTTTTTTAAATAGTTCATTCTCAGGATTTGAGCATTAATGCCAAGACACTGGCATTTAGTTCCTATCCTTTCTTACCCCGAAATGGTAGTTTGAGGTCTTTATCTTGATCTGCACCAGACTGTGTGGCGAGGATAGACACTAAATGCTGGAGAAACTCAGCGGGTGAGGCAGCATCAATGGAGCGAAGGAAATGGTGATGTTTCGGGTCGAGACCCTTCTTCAGACTCTAATTCAGATTCGAGACTTCGTCTCGACCCGAAACGTCACCTTTTCCTTCGCTCCATAGATGCTGCCTCACCCACTGAGTTTCTCCAGCATTTTTATCTACCTTCGATTTTTCCAGCATCTGCAGTTCCTTCTTAAGCACTAAATGCTGGAGTAACTCGGCGGGTCGGGCAGCGTCTCTGGAGAAAAGGAATAGATGAGGATGGTGCCGTAGAGGTGTTTGGTCTGGTTCAGTGGAACCATTGGCATTGCTAAGTAACTTCAGAGGCCACTTAAGGGATTTGACAAGTGATTCATCTTTGCATCGTTCAGAATAAGGAGTTGCTACACGGCGACATTGTTCTTTGCTACAGTTATAGGCAACTTCTGAAGTCAATAAAACCCTGTTTAATGGAAACAGTCCTGCTAGATTGCATGTTGAGTGTTAACCATCCAAGGATGAACTTCCACTCCGTGGGGGAGAGGATTCCTGAAGAGGTCCGACTGGCAAAAGATGTCATACTCACGTGTGGGACGTTATCATAATTCAACAGCTTTAACGTAGGTGCCCAGTCCTGGAACCCTGCTTCAGACACGTGAGAAGGGAATCTGGACTAACACTCCTGAACAATAACTGAGGGAGTCGCAAGGAACTGCAGATGCTGGAATCTTGAGCGAAACCACAAAGAGCCGGAGGAACTCAACAAGTCAGACAGCATCTGAAGAAGGGTCTTGACCCAAAACGTCATTCATTCCTTCTCTCCAGAGATGCTGCCTGTCCCGCTGAGTTACTCCAGCACTTTGGGGTGCCTAGTGTGGTGGTGAATCTGAGGAATTCTTTGCCACAGAAGGATGTGGATGCAAAGTCAGTGGATATATTTAAGGCAGAGATAGATAGACTCCTAGAGCTCAATGCTTTTAAGACGGTGGAATTGATTGTAGACTTTAGGAGAGCTACCCCTTCCCTCACCCCAATCACCATCAACAACACCACAGTCACATCTGTGGAGTCTTTTAAGTTCCTGGGAACCATCATCTCCAAGGACCTTAAGAAGGGGGCTACCATCGACTCCACAGTCAAAAAGGCACAACAGAGGATGTACTTCCTACGGCAGCTGAGGAAGCACAATCTTCCACAGGCAATGATGGTCCAATTCTACACGGCCATCGTAGAGTCTGTTCTCACCTTCTCCATCATGGTCTGGTTTGGCTCAGCCACCAAGCACGACACCTGGAGGCTGCAACGAATCGTCCGATCAGCAGAGAAGGTTATTGGCTGCAACCTTCCCTCCATTGATGAACTGTACACTGCAAGGGCCAGGAAGCGAGCGGGCAAGATCATCTCTGACCCCTCTCACCCTGGCCACAAACTCTTTGAATCACATCCCTCTGGAAGGCGACTCCGATTTTTGTCAAAGCTGCCACAGCCAGACATAAAAACAGTTTTTATCCACGAGTAGTTGCTCTACTCAACAGCCAAAAATCTGTAGCCTCCCTTCGATCTGGTATTTTGTTGGTTCACATGTTTGATCAATGGTGTTTTATCATTAATGTTTTATTATTATTAATGTTTAGTATTTTCTGAGTCATTCGTAACTGTCACTGTATGTCAGGTTGTTACTTGTGGGCGGAGCACCAAGACAAATTCCTTGTATGTGAATACTTGGCCAATAAACTTACTTACTTACTTACTTAGTAGATTCTTGATTAGTATTGGTGTCAGAGGTTATGGGGAGAAGGCAGTAGAATGGGGTTGCAAGGGGGAGATAGATCAGCCATGATTGAATGGCGGAGTAGACTTGATGGGCTGAATGGCCTAATTCTACTCCTATCACTTATGATCTTATGATCTTTGTGTCTATCTTCACTTTAAACCAGCATCTGCAGTTCCTTCCTACATATTTGTGGAAGGACTGGACAGACAACGTTTCGGGTCGGGACCCTTCTTCAGGGAGTTCTGCTTTGTCACAAATGCTCCTTTTCATTGTGGTGTTAATCTGAGACCCCATGTTTCTTTTCAGAGGGGGGTCTAGAAGACTGTGGTGCTCAGCTTCAATGAAGAAGAAAGGAGGTGGCCCCAGTAGTCCGAACAATATTTATCTTTGATCCAATGCAATTTAAAAATAAGATTGGTTATTATCCTGCAAGATTTGGTTGCCATGTTTATGACATTAAAATGTGGCTACAAAGGTACCCTCACTGGACTTAGGTTTTTCACTTTCACCACAATTAAAAATGAATGAAAGCTCATCAAAGCTTCCCTTACATTGGCCACAAGACTCTTAGGTCTGAGGCATTGCAATTAAAAAAAATCCTTTCCATTATTTGTTGGAATTTTATGTCAGACCACAAAACAATAAAGTGCGGAGCAAGTCCCAACTACAAACTATCTTTGGCTGCACTGAGGACTTTTTGGAACTAGTACATAGACTTTAGACTTTCGAGATACAGGGCAGAAACAGGCCCTTCGGCCCACCGAGACTTCGCCGACCAGCGATCACCCCGTACACTAACACCATGCTACACACTAGGGACAATTTACAATTTTTACCGAAGCCAATTTACAGAGAAACCTGTACGTCTTTGGAGTGTGGGTGGAAACCGGAGCACCAGGAGAAAACGCACGAGGTCATGGAGAGACGTACAAACTCCACCCAGAGAGCACCCTATAGTCAGCATCGAACCCGGGTCTCTGGCGCTGTAAGGCAGCAACCCTACTGCTGGGCCACTGTGCCGCCCCAAATTTGGGGCCATTAATTCATTGAATTTTTGTTTGTTGTATATTGCCACCGAGTGCTGTGTTTGCGGGCCTGTTATGCTGCTGCTAGTAAAACAATGTCATGGTTCTGTTGTTGGTACGTATGACAATTAAACACTCTTGACTCTTGAGGTCTCCTTTTACATCTATGGTTGGGGTAGGACAGTAACACATTACTGTGGTTTACATGTAACCACACGCTACATTCATGTGGCTACATGAATGTGACCATTCAAGCAATGAATTCACATTACATGAATTCCTTGTGCAGCAACTCCCCATGCACGGCCGATCAAGTTCTCATGCACTGCCGATCAGTACCAGCCCAACACGCTGCAGAGTGAAGATCCTGCAACACCATTCTAACAAGACTGTGATCCGAGGAATACTTTGGATGATGTTACCAGTGGCATGAGATGGAATCATCGCCAACCTCTGAACAGCTTCCAAAGATGTTTAGTCTAGGAAGGAACTGCAGATGCTGGTTTACACCAAAGATTGACACTAAATGCTGGAGTGACTCAGCGGGACAGGCAGCATCTCTGGAGCGAAGGAATGGGTGACGTTTCGGATTGCAGTCTGAAGTAACGTCTCGACCTGAAACGTTACCCCTTCCTTCTGTGGTCAGGGTGTGGTTATTCCAGCATTTTGTGTCTATTTCCAATGACGTTTAGTTCAGTTTAGAGATACAGCGTGAAAATATGCCCTTCAGCCAACCAGGTCTGCGCCAACCAATGACCACCTATACCATAGTTCTATCCTACACACTAGGGACCATTTACAGAAGCCAATTTACCTCCAAACATGCACGTCTTTGAGATGTGGGAGGAAACCGTAGCATCCGGAGAATACCCACGTGGGCACGGGGAGAACGTACAAACTCCGTACAGACAGTACCTGTAGTCAGGATCAAACCTGGGTCTCTGGCGCTGTGAAGCTGCAACTCTACCGCTGTGCCAAGCCACATTACCCCTCTCCCAACCAGACAACACTTTCAGAGAGATTTAATTTTATTCTTGAAGTCCTTTAACTTCAAGAGTTGAACTGAGATCACCCTAACCATATCTCGCAGGGCTTTGGAGCCAGCAGTGACCAGCTCGTTAATCCTGTCCAGCTGAAGTCAAGCCCTACTCCAGAGGGGAAGGACAGGAGGTAGAAGGGGAATACACTTGTTGAATGCACAGGTTTTTTTTTACCCAGGGGAATCAAGAACCAGAGGACACAGGTATAAGGTGAGAGGGGAAAGATTTAATAGGAACATTTTCACTAAGAGGGGGTGGATATATGGAACAAACTGCCAGAGGAAGTAGTTGAGGCAGACACCATAACAGCATTTAAAAGGCATTTCAATAGGTACATGGATAGGAAAGAAGTGTCCCAACCTAAAATATCATCTATTCCTTTTCCTCCAGAGATGCTGCCTGACCCGCGGAGTTACTCCAGCACTTTGTGTCTATCTTAGGTTTAGAGGGATACGGGCCAAATGCAGGCAGGTGGGCCTAGGGTAGATGGGGCATCTTGGTCAGCCTGGACAAGTTGAGCCAAAGGGCCTGTTTCCGCACTGTATGTATGACCTTACGAATCTCCACAAGTCTATGGCATGGATAAAATGCACAGCGACTCAATCTAACTGTGCCTTAAACCCTTGAAAGATCCTCGCTGTTACACCATCGAATGATCATCGGATGTATTTTGTTTATCCCTAAAATACTCTAGCATGCAGCAAGCTAAAGTCGAGCTGTATATGTGTGAGGGGAAGGTGTTAGCTACACTGTGTCTTTTTATATTCTCTGTGGAAGTGTGAATATTTTGCGTGTGTGAGTGTGTATGTGTTTTTTCTCTCTGCTGTGTTAAGGGAGTGAATACTGACAGAGACAAGTGACAGCTCTCTAATTATACCCAGGCTTGCTGGTATTCTGGTAGTGGATAACGTTGCTCATTTTATTCAGCTCATCTCATTGAATAATGCATGCAGGTCCCTATCAGTATTCCGCCAGTACCTCAGGGAACCTCAAGGATAACTAGCTGATAACTGATCCCATCTAAATCTTTCCACTTTTATCAGGAACAAGAGATGTAAAAGAAAATCCACATTTAACCCATTCTGGAGAAATCGAAGGCACATTAGCTATTAATATAATGCTTAAAATTGATCCTCATCTCAAATTCAAAGCATAATCAGCCCATGCGGATTAGTAATTGAGTCTAGTTTAAGACTGGCAAGGAATTTGCGACAGGTTCCAGTTCTGGAGCAAGATATTTCGTTGCGTAATCTGGGGGGGTGGGGGGGCTGGTGGGGGGGGCTGGTGGGGGGTTCAGGGGTTTATTTATAACAGAGCGTTCTCTGTTTGAGCTTTGACAGTAATGCACGGATCACAAAGATGCAGTTCGCTGTCGTGGGGTTTTGGTATCTGTCTGAAATATTAGACAAAAGAGTCGCTGCTCCTCAGTCACCAACACAGCATGCCCTCAATCCAGGAGCTCAGCCCCTCCGCTCTGGTTAGACTATGCTGCTTACCCAGCCCGTGCAGGATGTGGCCATGAGAGGGCCTGAGGGACATGAGCTGCGTGGTGTCAGATGAATGCACACTCCCCATCAAATATTGATTCTTACATTCCAGACTAAATCACCCGGTCCGTTGACATGTGTTGCCCATTCATTATTTGGAAGCAAAGTCACTATCTGCTCCACTTGCCTTTGCAGTAACCGCGCACCACGGATCCAACTCTGAAGAACTCTCAACTCAGTCTGACGAAGGGTCCCGACCCGAATCGTCACCAATCCATGTTCTCCAGAGATGCCGCCTGAGCCGCTGACTTTGCTCCAGCACTTTGTGTGTGTATGGCCGATTGTTTCGCTGAACACCTTTGCTCAGTCCGCATGGGCCTACGCGATCTCCCGATTGCCAAACACTTTAACTCCCCCTCCCATTCCTATACTGACCTTTCTGTCCTGAGCCTCGTCCTCTGTCAAAGCAAATTGGAGGAACAACATCTTATAATTCGCTTGGGCAGCTCACAACCCAGGGGTATGAATATCGATTTCTCTAACTTCAAGTAACCCTTGCATTTCCTCTCTCTCCATCCCTCCCCCACCCGTCGTACCAGCTTCAAAGTCTTATTGAGTCTCATTGTCTGTACTCGTGTTCACCTAGCCCACAGCGAACAATGGCCCGTTTCCTTTATCATCGTTACTTTTTTGTATATCTTTCATTCATTTGTTCTATATCTCTCCACACCACCGTCTATATCTCTTGTTTTCCTATCCCCTGACTCTCAGACTAAAGAATGAGTCTCGACCTATTTCTTTTCTCCAGAGATGCTACCTAAACCCCTGAGTTACTCCAGCTTTTTGTGTCTATCTTCGGTATGAATATCGATTTCTCTAACTTCAGGTAACTCTTGCTTTCCCTGTCTAAGTATTATTCGTAAATATTGAATTGTGCTTGAGTATGGTGGTGAGAGCGACATGTCTGCTTTCTTTAAGATCTGACTAATCTTCAACATGACACTTCTGGCACTCAGGCCAAACCCACGAGTTAATATGGTAAACTCACGAGTCAGTACAGTAAACGCACGGGCTACCACGGTAATACAACGAGTTTAAAAGTAGCAACATTTTCCTTCAAGAGTATATTTGACTCGTGGAAATCTTTCAACATGTTGAAAATTTTTCACGAGTTAACACGTTTCCCGAGTACCTGCCGTTAGCGTTACGAGTCGCTAAGTTACGTCCACGAGCTCCGACGTTCCCGCTACGTTCATTCTACGTGATTACCACAAGTTTGATTTGTTTTTAACTCGGGATAACTCGTGGGTGGACTCGCACCGTGGGACAGAGCTATTACCCTCTCCGCAGATGTTACCTGGTCTGCAGGTTGTTCCACGCATCTCTTGTTATTATTTCAGGTTTCCAGCATGCCTAGTCATGTCATAGGTGATAGCAGTTGAATTAGGCCATTCGGCCCATCAAGTCTACTCTGCCATTCAATCTTGGCTAATCTATCTCTCCTCCTAACCCCATTCTCTTGCCTTCTCCCCATAACCTCTGACACTTGTACTAATCAAATATCTATCTCTGCCTTAAAAATATCCACTTAACTAACCTGGCCGTCACAGCCTTCCACAGATTCACCACCCTCTCACTAAAGAAATTTCTCCTCATCTCCTTCCAAAAAGAATGTCCTTTAATTCTGAGGCTATGACCTCTCGTCCTAGACTCTCCCAGTAGTGGAAACATCCTCCCCACATCCACTCTATCCAAGCCTTTCACTATTCAGTAGGTTTCAATGAGGTCCCCCCTCGTTCTTCCAAACTCCAGCGAGTACAGGCCCAGTGCCGTCAAACGCTCATCATTGGTCAACCTACTCGTTCCTGGGATCATTCTTGTAAACCTCCCTCTGGACCCTCTCCAGATCCAGCACATCCTTCCTCAGATATGATGCCCAAATTTTCTCACAGTATTCCAAATGCGGCCTCACCGGCGCCTGACAGAGCCTCAGCATTACATCCCTGTTTTTGTATGCAATCCCCCTTGAAATAAATGCTAGCGTTGAGTTTGCTTTGGGTTTGTGTGCACAGTGCCAGCGGACAGCGTGTGGCTTTGCCAGGAGAAAGCCAATGTGGTAGACTGTTGCGTATCTAATACAACCAAGACATCCTTTCATCGGTTCAGGTCTATTGTACAGGGGAAAGAATCCCTCCCATTTGATCTCATGAGAAGGGGAGAAGATTGTTGTCTCCGAGCCAGGACAGAGGCTTAAACCCAGCAACAACGAAGGTCAGAGGTCTACACAACTGATTGCTCGTGGAGAATGTCTTCAAAGTGTATAATCTTGGCAAACAGGTGCAGTGTGCGGAGCAGGTTTCAGGCTTCACTGGCACTTGGCTTGCTTCCCGCTCCCTGCGGTGTGTTGTTAAAGGCACATTTGGGGCTTGGCAGAGCCCAATGCATCCATGAAATTTTGGTTAGTTCTTTCCCTGCTCTGCAGGTCAGTCATGTAGAAGTTTAGTCTGGTTGTCATAGTGTTCTGCCCCGGCTGAAAGGTGCCAGATTTTCCCTCCGGAAAAAGTGTCCTTGTTAGTATGCTTGTCTATGCATGATGTGTTCGAGGCTTTATTGTGGGTTGGGATGGCCGGTGTGCGAGATTGTGTATCGAGTCTGATGGTTTACTTGTGCGTTCGCACAGATGTATCTAATTGCACACTATGTGTGCAGCGATGTAATTGCGTGCATGCAAGGGGAAGGTTTTTGGGATGACAGTTGATCTTGCCGGTGGTGGAGTGGTCTACACTGGCTCATTGGCTAGACGTACATGAGCAGAATAGTCCCGTGGGTATGGTCTCGACATGTCCTGTGTGCCTCAGGGATCAGATACCAGCTGGAGTCAGCAAAGACAGGAGATGAATGGGAAACATTGCCAACAAAACATCAAGAAAGACACAAAATGCTGGAGGAACTCAGCGGGTTCACTGAGTTACTCCAGCTCTGTTGTATCTATCTTTGGTGGCGATGTTGGTATAAACCAGCATCTACAAAACCAGTTCTACAAAACATCAAGAAAATCGTGGAAGGGAATAATTGAGCTTATACTGCATGCTGTGCATCTAGAGAACACGGAGCACCTGAGATGGGAATGATACATGTAGGATCAACATCAGTCCCCGTGCTGGAGCTTCGAGCACCTAACATCAGGTGAAGGAGGTGCACGGGATGAAGGTCCTGTCATATCCACCTTGCTGGTGGTCAACGCAGTACCAAAGGTGAGGTGGACCCTTCCCTCCTGGTACTATACACTCCACCAATTGATGTGTACAAGATAATGAGGGGCATGGATAAAGTGAATGCTCACTATCTTTTTCCCAGCGTAGAGGATTCTAAAACTAGTTGGCATCGGTTTAAGGCGATTGAATTTTATACACTTCAATAAAATTGACTTTCGGTCTTCTAAATTCCAATGAGTGAATTTCCAATGCGTTCAGGCCTTACCTGTAGGACAATATCTCCACACCCAGGGCCATCCCAATGGGCATTGACTGTTTCGTTGTCCTTGATGATGTTCTGGGCCCTCTATATGGTGGGACTTTGTGTGTTTGGGCCACAGATGGTATTGTCTGTTTGAAGAATTCCCGCATGTCGTGACTGCCATCCACTTTTGCACTTTAGTATGTGAATTTTCTCCAAACAGATAGAGATCTGTTTTCAGGTGCCTGAAGAGCCTAGTCTAGCTGTGAGGCACACAGTCTCCACTTCAAGAATGCTCTGTGCTACAGTCAATTAGCTCTTGGAACTCCTGCAGATTCTCATTAAACCAGCCTTCGTAGTGGGGAAGCCAAGGAATCTTTCACAAGTGGACACTGTTATGTACTTCAGGGCAGTCTGCAAACTGTAGACAAACCTTCTACTGCAGGGTCAAGGAAGGATCCCGACCTGAAACACCACCCGTCCTCTTTTCTCCAGAGATGCTGCCTGACCCGCCGAGTTACTCCAGCACTTTGTGTCTATCTTTGGAATAAACCAGCATCTACAGTTCCTTGTTTCTATAGGTGCAGGAGTAGGCCATTCGGTCTTTCGAGCCAGCACCGCCATTCATGGCTGATCATCCAAAATCAGTACCCCGTTCCTCCTTTCTCCCCATATCCCTTGATTCCATTAGCCCTAAGAGCTGTATCTAACTCTCTCTTGAAAACATCCAGTGAATTGGCCTCCACTGCCTTCTGTGGCAGAGAATTCAACAGACTCACAACTCTCTGGGTGAAAAATATTTTCCTCATCTAAGTCCCATGTTCTCTGTGAGCTTCTATCTAAGAAGAGCCGCCACCAAGGGAGCCTCGGTTTCAACATTTGGCTTTCTTATGATCAAGTTCTTTTGACCAAGTTTCTGTTGCAGCTGTTGTTTGAGAGCCGGGCGGAATTGATTTGCCGGTGGTCAGTCCAATATCTGTTGTGGTGCACGTGTGCAACATTCCTGTGGTCTCTTGCTTGGACAAAGATGGAATACAATCTGTGCCAGGAACAACGCCATTGCCAAGAGGCCTTGGGCATGACCAAGTAGGATGTTGGCTGTTACAAAAATGAATTGTAAAGGGCAGCACGGCGGTGTAGCGGTAGAGCCTTTACAGCGCCTTTACAGCGCCAGAGACTCGGGTTCGATCCTGACCACGGGTGCTTGTCTGTACGGAGTTTGTACATTCTCCCCGTGACCTGCGTGGGATTTGCTCCGAGATCTTCGGTTTCTTCCCACCCTCCAAAGATGTACAGGTTTTATAGGTTAAGTGGCTTGGTATAAATATAAAATTGTCCCTAGTGTGTGTAGGGTAGCGTTAGTGTGCAGAGATCAGTGGTCGGTGGGGACCCGGTGGGCCGAAGGGCCTGTTTCCGCGCTGTATCTGTAAAACTATAACTGAAATATTTTGTTGGGAGGACAATAGTGAGACGCTGGACAATGAAAATCATTTCCCACATTTTAGGGACGTCAATATAGCGAAGAGGAACATAGATGGTGGATTTCACCATGGTCTTCACTACACCATTACATCCTTTGGAGATGGGCTTTGAGGGTCAATGCATCAACCATGGCAGAAGACCCAATGGTCAGCAAGTAACATTGAATTCCTATTCTCCTGTTTTTATTTCAGACGTGCGCAGTGGCAGAATTGCTGCCTTACAGTGCTGGAGACCCGGGTTCAATCCTGACTATGGGTGCTGTCTGTACGGAGTTTGTACGTTCTCTGTGTGACCGCATGGGCTTTCCCCGGATGCTCCGGTTTTCTCTCACATTCCAAAGACGGACAGGTTTGTAGGTTAATCGACTTCAGTAAAAAAGTTGTAAATTGTCCCCAGCGTATAGGATAGTGCTGGTGTATGGGGATCACAGGTCGGCACAGACTCGGCGGGCCAAAGGGCCAATTTCTGCACTGTATCTCTAAACTAAACTTAACTAAAAAAGGTACTGGAAAGATCACAGCAATGTTGCTTCAGAATAATCCTCCAACTTCATTGACAGAGCAAATAAACCAGACTAGTGTTCTTTCCCCAATGGCGAGGCTATAGAAGCACTCAATCAACCACATTGACCCACGTTCAATCCCAGCCTTGGGTGCTATCTGTGTGGAGTTTGCACATTCTCCTTGTGACTGTGTGGGTTTCCTACTGGTGCTCCGATTTCCTCCCACATCCCAAAGATGTGTGAGTTTGTAGATTAATTGGCCTCCATACAAAAATACCCTGAGTGTGTAGGAGGTAGATGAGAAAGTGGGATAACACCCACCCAGTGTGAATGGATGATGATGGTCGGTGGGCCTGTCTCCATGCTGTATCTCTAAACTAACGTTCAGAGTGTCTAGTTGAGATGTGTATTAAAAAATGGGATCATTAATCGGGGAACATCTAGGCTAGAGATAGATGTGTGTCGGGGGGTTAATTGGCCTTTTGTAAATCACCCTGTTGTATATGGAGTGGATGAGAATGTGGAATAACATAGAACCAGTGTGAATGGATGATTAATGGTCAGCATGGACTCGATGGGCCGAAGGGCCTGCCTCCATGCTGTATCTCCAAAAGCAAAATTGGTCAGGCCACGTCATTTGTATGCCCAAGCATAGACTCCTGGAACAAGAATGTTATTTTCAGTTCTATTTATCAGATGAGATTACCAGGTGGACAAAGAAAAAAATATTCGAGGATGTCACATAATAATAGATGTGCACAAAATCTCCCTGAAAAAATGCAACTTTGCCACCAACGTCTGGGAACATCTAACCCATGTCAATTCCAAGTGGAGAAAGAGCATTTGGGATAGAACTGAGAAACTTGAGAACACAACTTGCAGCTGTCCAAGTCATTGGTGATACCACACCTGGAGCACCGTGTGCATGCAGTTCTGCTCACCCAGTTACAATAAGGATGTCATTAATTTGGAAAGGGTGCAGAAGAGATTCACCAGAATGTTACCTGGGTTTGCGGGCTTGGGATTTAGGGAGAGCTTGGATGAGGTGGGACGTTACGCTTTTGAGTTAGAAGGTTGAGGGGTGGCCGTATTGATCATGAGGGGCAAGGATAAAGTGAACGCTCACAGTTTCTAAAACTATAGCATTTAGGCTCATGCCGAGGAGGGTGGGGAGATTTAAATTACTACCCCAGAACAAGAAGAGGAATATCCCAATGTCCAGGTTATATAATCTGCCATTGCTCCTTCCAACCAACTGGGGTGGAATCCACTTACGATTCCCAAAGTCTGATTTAATTCTAGAGAAACGACCAAACAGCCTTGAATTTGCGCACCCATGGCCCAGCCCACGGGCACCCTGGTCCGCCCGCAAGAGTTTAGCAACTTGTAAAAGTCGATCACGACCAGAGCCATCGGTGCCTGTGTTGGAATAAATACTGTGTAAGTGATGGTATGTGTTTCGGGATCTGACGCACCTCTACAAGAATGCAGGCACAGCACAGCAGGCCAGATAAAGCTAAGGTTATAACATCATATCCTGACTTCCTCGCTGTCTTCCCCTCTCCTCCCATCTCCCGAAAGTTACACACTGCAGCATACCTCACGTTCCAGCTCCCGCACTGATTCAATTACCTACATGTCTTTGTTGAATTCCTTTTGTTCTCCGCTTACAGCCCTGTTCACACTGTTCTCCCCAGCACAGCTTTTTTTTTTGTCCCTCTCGCTCTCTCTGCGTCCCCCCATTTGCCCCCCCCCCCACCACCACCAATACCACCCTCTCTGCTTGTCTTTTAATCCCTCTTGCTCCCATGGATCAGTTTTCAGACAGACACAGAGGCATGCCCTGCAGTTAGGCTGTTTAGTCTGGTTTCCGTGACCTTGTCTGACTGAGCTGGGCACGATCCAGCTGCAAGTTCCTTCTCGGCTCGCCCCCCCCCCCACATTCATCTCGACGGCCTCAAAAGTGCTGCAGAGACGCAGATATCCCGTGCTGACCAAACACAACGGGCCCTTCCCTGCTGCAAAGGCTGTACCTGGCAGCAGAGAAACCCCAGCTGGCAATAACGATCGGGCAGAAGGTGCAGAAGCGTGAAAACGCGCACCACCAGCCTCAGGAACAGCTTCTTCCCCACTGTTATCAGGCTTCTGAACGGTCCTTCCATCAGCTGGGGCACTGTCTGATTCACCTCTGCCCCATTGGACTGTGTCATGGGTGGCACTGACTATGGGTGCTTGTCTGTACGGAGTTTGTACCTTCCCGCTGCGACCTGCATTGGTTTTTCTCAGAAATCTTCAAGTTTCCTCGCACTAAACTAAACAATGCTGAAAGCTTTATTCTGCACTCAGTATCATCCCTTTGCTCTACTTTGAGTTTGACATGAATGTACAGTGTTTATGTATGGGATATCTGATCTGTTTGGATAGCAGGTAAAAAAAACCTTTCACTGTGCCTCAGAACATGTGACAATAATACATCTAAACCTAAATACGCAGCAAAACCTCTAAAGCTGCATAACCCACTAGAGATTCGTAGAACATAGCCATGCTTGTTTGCATATCTTTAATTCATTTGTTCTACATCTCTCTATATCATCGTCTATATCTCTCATTTCCCATAACCCTGAATCTCAGTCTGAAGAAGGGTCTCAACCCGAAACGTCACCTGTTCCTTCTCTTCAGGGATGCTGTCTGACCTGATGAGTTATGCCAGCTTTTTGTGTCTATCTATGCTTTAGTAAATATGATTGTCCACAACATTGTCCAATTGACAATCAACACCGTAAGCAACATGAATTTCCTCCTCCTGCATGGTGTTACAGTTGGGATTAAGCACGCTCACACTGGAGTACCTCCCTTCCACCTACAAACTACAAACCTAACGCAACTAACACCAATTCAATTTCTAGTATACAATGTCCTGATGAGCCCCACGCATTGGCTCTAAAACCTGACACCTTGCCACATAGATCAGGTGACCAAATGCTCACACAAAGAGTTGGTTTCATGAACAACCGAAAGGAGGAGAGAAAGGTGCAGAGGAAAGACACAAAGTGCTGGAGTAACCCAGCGGGTCAGGCAGCACCCTGGAAAACATGGATAGGTGATGTTTCGGGTCGGGACCCTGCTTCAAACTGATTGCGGTGGGGGGGGGAGGGGGGGGGGGAAGAAAGGTAGAAGAGTGGAGAGGCAGGACAGAGCACGGCAGGCAATAGGTGAACACAGGTGAGGGAGGGGGATGAGCCGGATGGTTGGACAACAGCCAGAGATGAACTCACACAAATGGATTAGGGAGTTGTGAATTGTGAAGCCGGAGGATTGACAAGGCTCAAATTGTTTAGGAATGTAGGTGGATGGGGAGGGGACTGGAGAGAAAGGTAGAAAATCAGCCTCAGGGAGGGGACGGACAGGTGGGCGGGGGAGGCTTATGAGAGAGAAAGAGGATGGGAGGGAGGAGTTTTGTAGAGGCTGCCTAAAGTTGGAAACCCAGTGAAAGATGGTGTAGTTTAGTTCAGAGATACAGCACAGAAACAAGCCCTTCAGCTCACTGAGTCCATGCCGATTAGGGATCCCCATACACAAGCACTATCCTACACACTAGGGACTATTTAAACATTTTTTACGGAAGCCAATTAACCTACAAACCTGCATGTCTTTGAAACTGGAGCACCCGGAGAAAGCCCACACGGTCACGGGGAGAACGTACAAACTCCGTACGGACAGCACCCATAGTCAGGATCGAACCTGGGTCTCTGGCGCTGTAAGGTAGCAACTCTACCGCTGCATCACCGTGCCGTGCCGCCCTGTGGCAGAAAGTACGTTTCTACTATTTTCATGGTCCTTAACTTGGTGAACAGTGCCAGTATCCGTTATCCGTCCACACTTGGCCTTGACTAGCATGGAGTCATGTACAGACCAGATGAGGACACCAATCTTCTTCTCTGAAGTACATTAAGGAACTGCATTAGTTTTTCATCACTTTTACTAGCTGTTCTTAATTACAAATTTTTTTCAATTCAAATTCTCCAACTTCCAGAGGCAGGATTTGAACTCAGGTATCTGGCTGCTCTCCAACATCCACTGCACTGCCACGCTGGTTGTGGGAGTGATTCCAGACCTTGGGGCTTTGGCAAGTGAAGGCAGTCAGTGGACCAGAACTATCAGGGATACACAAGAGACCAAAACTGGAAGGATGCCAAGTCAGGGGGTTGTGGAAGTCACACTTTCTCTCCACCATTCAGAGCATCGGTGGTGCCCTCCACAATAAGCCTTTACTAAGCCTGAAGAAGGGCTCTGACCCAAAACGCCACCTATTCCTTTTCTCCAGAGATGCTGCCTGACCCGCTGAGTTACTCCATCATTTTGTGTCTATCTTAGGTATAAACCAGCATCTGCAGTTCCTTCCTACACTACACGCCTTTATTGATTGATTGATTGAAAGATATATTATGGAAACAGAGTGTTGAAATATTGAACTGCAGATGCTGGTTTATACCAAAGATTGACACAGAGTGCTGGGGCAACACAGCAGCTCAGGCAGCATCTCTGGAGAAAAAGGATGGGTGACGTTTTGGGTTGGGCCCCTTCTTCAGACTGAAAGGCTGGAGGCGAGAAAAGACCAGAACCAATTAGGGCCGGTTACAATGACCTCAGGCAGTGGCAGTTCACTTGTTGGCTAGGGTTGGTGTGATCTCAAGAGGGAAACAATGTGGAGAACCATGGAACTGGTAAAACGACTAGGGTGGAGGAAGGGGGCAAGGAAGGAGGGGAGTGTAAGTTGAAGTTACATAATTAGAGAATTCGCCGTTCATACCACTGGGTTGCTACCCAAGCAAAATCTAAGGTGCTGTTCCACTGCATGTGGAAAGAGGCCCTTTGGCCCACCGAGTCCATGCTGACCATCGATCACCTGTTCACACTAGTTCCATGTTATCCCACTCTCACATCCACTCCCTGCACACCAGGGGGGATTTACAGAGGCCAATTAACCTACAAAACTGCACGCCTTTTGGATGGAGTAATACGGAGTGTAGGCAAAGTTACACATTCATAACATCATGACTGATCATTCCATTAGTTCCCTGTTCCATGCTTTCTTCCCAATATCGCTTGATATCCCTTGATCCCTTTTGCATCAAGAACAACCTCATTCTTGACTGTATGTAACAAAATGGCCTTCATTGCCTTCTGTGTGACCCACTTCACCCAGCTGAAGAGATTTCTCCCAATCTCTGTTCTCAATGACACTCTCTGTATCCTGAAGCTGTGACCTTTCCAATTTGGACCCTCCAGCCATTGGGGACATCATTTATTCCCAGCACATGTTGCTGCGTAAAGGAACTCCAAAAAATCATGGAAACATGATTTTCCTTTCACCAAATCATGTTGCTTGTGCCTGATTTCCATAATATTCTGTGCACCCTACTATAATCTCTTCAGTCATAGCATTGAACATTTCCCCTCGAGCAGATGTAAAGCTAACTGGCCTGCTGGCTACTTTCCCTCTCCACTTTTTGAAGAAAGGAGTTACATTTGCTATTTTCCATTCGAATGGAACGATACATGAATCTAGGCAATTTTGGAACATTGAGTGCAATGTTTAACTATCTTAGTGGCCAATTCAAGACCCCTTTAAAGTGAGGAGACTTCGCTGCCCAAAATCCAATGATTTACTCAATGCTCAATTCCAAAGACGTACAGGTTTGTAGGTTGGCACAAAATGCTGGAGTAACTCAGCGGGGCAGGCAGCATCTCTGAAGAGAAGGAATGCGTGACATTTTGGGTTCAGATCCTTCTTCAGACTCTCCAGAGTTCAACATCTCCAGAGATGCTGCCTGTCCCACTGAGTTACTCCAGCATTTTGTACCTGTCTTTGGTGTAAACCAACATCTTCCAAACAAAATTGGAAATTGTCCCATGTGTGTGTGTAGGATAGTCCCGTAAGTGTGCATGGATCGCTGGTCGGCACAGGCTGGGTGGGCCGAAGGGCCTGTTTCCACACTGTGTTTCTAAACTAAACTAAACTAAACCACTGCATTGGCAATTGCAAATTTCTCAATTTCCTCCCTCCCTTCCAATTCTTGACGCTGCTATTTCTAGGATATTACCTGCATTCCCAGGTCATGAAGACTGGTGCAAAAGATCTGTTCAATTCATCTGTCAGCTCCTTGCATTCTATCACTAATTCCAAAAAATCATTTCCTTTACAACGAAAGATAGACACAATGTGCTGGAGTAATTCAATAGGTCGGGCAGCATCACTGGAGAAAAGGGATGGATGACATTTCAGGTTGGGAAACTTCTTCAGACTGATAATAAGGGGTGGGTGGGGGGAAAGAGCTGGAGGCGAGAAGAGATCAGGACCAATCAAGGCCACCAATTACCTCAGATAGACACAAAAAGCTGGAGTATCTCTGGAGAGAAGGAATGGGTGACACTTCAGGTCGAGACCCTTCTTCAGACTGAGGAAGGGTCTCGACTCAAAACGTCACCCATTCCTTCTCTCCAGAGATGCTGCCTGTCCCGATGAGTCACTCCAGCTTTTTGTGTCTATCTTCGTTTTAAACCAACGTTTGCAGTTCATTCCTTCACACCAATGACCTCAGGCAGGGTGGCGACTGGTAGGCTGATTGTTGGCCAGGGAAGGCATGATCTCAAGAGGGAAACATGGTGGAGAACTGTGCAACAGGTCAAACGACCAGGGTGGAGGAAGGGGGCTAGGGGGGAGGGGAGAGGAATGTAAGCAGAAGTTACTGAAAATGAGAACTGACACACATTTTGTTAACTCCCTTCCTTCTTAAACATCTTTCAAAGATCCTCCTCTGTTTTGACATTTCTGATTAACTACCTTACACTCTGTTTTTCCTTTCTTATTAATGTAAATTTTCCCAACATTGATTACTCCTTCCTACACAACCCCTTTACCTGCCAACTGTCTTTGTGTAATGACGGGTTTAAAAAAAAATTCGACACTAACTTTAACTTTTCACGCTGGGATTCATGTTTCTCAATGGAATGTGCCTATCCCTTAAACATCTGCCACTGCTGTATCTTGCCTGACTGATCCCTAACCTAATTTTCCAGTTCACTTTAGTTGGGTCGACTTACCTGCCCTCATGCTTGCTCTTATTTAAGTTTAAGCTACTAGTCTTGGATGCAATCATCTCTCCCTCAAAATGCAATCCTGTTGTGACCTCTGCTTCCTAACGATGTCTTCACAATGAAAGCATTTTTTAGTTTACAAATACAACATGGTAGCACGCCCTTCGGCCCACAGGGTTCACGCTGACCACCCATTCACACTGGTTCTATGTTATCCCACATTCTCATCCACTCCCTACACATTGGGGGGCAACTTAGAGGGCCATTAATCTACAAACCTCAGGTACACATAAATGCTGGAGAAACTCAGCGGGTGCAGCAGCATCTATGGAGCGAAGGAAATAGGCAACGTTCCGGGCAGAAACCCTTCTTCAGACTGATAGGGGGTGGGGAGAAGAAAGGAAAAAAGGAAAAAAGGAAAAAAGGCAGAGGAGGAGCCCGAGGGCTGGGGGATGGGAGGAGACAACCAGAGGGCTGATGAAGGGGAGGGGACAGCAAGGGCTAGCAGAGTTGGGAGAATTCAATGTTCATGCCCCCAGGATGTTGACTGCCCAAGCGGAATATGAGGTGCATTTCCTCCAATTTCCGGTGTTGCTCGCTGTGGCCATGGAGGAGACCCAGGACAGAGAGGTCAGATACGGAATGGGAGGGGGAGTTGAAGTGCTGAGCCACCGGGAGGTCAGGTAGGTTATTGCGGACCGACCGGAGGTGTTCGGCGAAACGATCGCCAAGCCTCCGCTTGGTCTCACCGATGCAGATCAGCTGACATCTAGAGCAGCGGATGCAATAAATGAGGTTGGGGGAGATGCAGGTGAACCTCTGTCGCACCTGGAACGACTGCTTGGGTCCTTGAATGGAATCGAGGGGGGAGGTGAAGGGACAAGTGTTGCATCTCTTGCGGTTGCAAGGGAAAGTACCCGGGGAGGGGGTGGTACGGGAGGGAAGGGAAGAATTGACAAGGGAGTTACGGAGGGAGCGGTCTTTGCGGAAGGCAGACATGGGGGGAGATGGGAAGATGTGGCGAGTGGTGGGGTCACGTTGGAGGTGGCGAAACTGACGGAGGATCACTTGTTGTATGTGACGGCTGGTGGGGTGAAAGGTGAGGACTAGGGGGACTCTGCCCTTGTTGTGAGTGGGGGGATGGGGAGAGAGAGCAGTGTTGCGGGGTATGGCAGAGACCCTGGTGCGAGCCTCATCTATGGTGGAGGAGGGGAACCCGCGTTCCCTGAAGAATTAGGACATTTCGGATGCCCTGGTGTGGAACGCCTCATCCTGGGAGCAGATGCAGCGTAGACGGAGGAATTGAGAGTGGGGGATGGAGTCCTTACATGAAACAGGGTGGGAAGAAGTGTAGTCCAGATAGCCATGGGAGTCGGTAGGTTTGTAGTGGATGTCGGTATGAAGTCTATCACCTGCGATGGAGATAGTGAGGTGATCTACAAAATCTACACTGTGAAATCTACAAACCTACACGCCTTTGGGATGTTCCAGGAAACCAGATCACCCAGTGGTCAACGGGAGTATGGTCTCATTCTGCTCCTGTTACTTATAAACTTATGATAGGGTAGGTGGACAGTCAGAAGACCTGCCTTTGGAATTAAGACTTCCTTGACATATCATCCCAGCCTCAGAGCTGGAGCTGGGTCTAAATGTCTGTCCTTTACCCTTGCATCTGATTAAAACAATTAAAAGTTATTGAGTAGCTCTCCTGCCTCTGATTTTGAGGGTCCCTGAGTCTAAAGAAGGATCCCGTCCTGAAACATCACCTATCCATGTTCTCCAGAGATGCTGCCTGATCTGCTGAGTTACTCCAGCACTTTGTGTCTATCTCTGGTATGAATCTGCATCTACCGTTCTACACAGCAAGATTTAAGTCGTCATCTGCAGCTTTTTTTCCCCTCAATGGGATTGCTGGTTCTCTTTTGTGCAAGTCCTGTGAGAAAATAGTCCTCTCGGCTCCTGTTCCCCAGCAAACTTCCCATCGACCGGTTCATGGTCCAGTGTTTCTTGAGGATCAAAAACACCTGCATTTAGCAATAACTTGTTCAAGAAGGAACTGCAGATGCTGGAAAATTGAATGGAAAGTTATTGCTAAAGGTAGACAAAAGTGCTGGAGAAACTCAGCGGGTGTGGCAGCATCTATGGAGCGAAGGAAATAGGCAACGTTTCGGGACGAAACCCTTCTTCAGTCTTACCTATTACGTTGCCTATTTCCTTCGCTCCATAGATGCTGCCGCACCCGCTGAGTTTCTCCAGCACTTTTGTCTACCTTTAGCAATAACTTTCCACTTT
The DNA here is from genome assembly GCA_038087875.1 of Malacoraja senta. Taxonomy (NCBI): domain Eukaryota; kingdom Metazoa; phylum Chordata; class Chondrichthyes; order Rajiformes; family Rajidae; genus Malacoraja; species Malacoraja senta. Next base: position 16,332,888 of record CM075980.1, read on the forward strand.
CATAGAAAACATAGAAACATAGAAAAATAGGTGCAGGAATAGGCCATTCGGTCCTTCGAGCCAGCACCGCCATTCAATATGATCGTGGCTGATCATCTAAAATCAGTAACCTGATCCTGCTTTTTCCCCATATCCCTTGATTCCATTAGCCCTAAGAGCTAAATTTAACGCTCTTGAAAACATCCAGTGAATTGGCCTCCACTGCCATCAGTGGCAGAGAATTCCACAGATTCACAACTCTCTGGGTTAAATTTCTTTTTTCTCTTATCAGTCCTAAATGGCTTACTCCTTATTCTTAAACTGTGACCCCTGGTTCTGGACTCCCCCAACATCGGGAACATTTTTCCTGCATCGAGCCTGTCCAATCCTTTAAGAATTTTACATGTTACTATAAGATAACCTCTCATCCTTCTAAATTTCCTTACACAGATGTCGTTAAGCTGGAGAGGATGCAAAGAATATTTACAAAGACGTTGCCAGGAATCGAGGGCCTGATCTATTGGAAGATGTTGGGCCAGCTAGGACTTCATTCCTTGGAGTGCAGGAAGCTAAGGGGTGATCTAGTAGAGAGATCATGAGGGGAATAGATCAGGTAGACGCACAGAGTATTTTACCCAAATTAAGGGAATCAAAAACCAGTGGACATAGGTTTAAGGCTGAGAGTGGAAAGATTTAACAGGAACCTGAGGGGCAATTTTTTTCACACAGGGGGTGGTAAGTATATGGAACAAGGTATCGGTGGAGGTAGTTGAGGCAGGTACTATAACAGGATTTAAAAGACTTTTGGACAGCTACATGGATAGGACAGGTTTAGAAGGACATGGGCGAAAGTGGGACTGGCATAGATGGGGCATCTTGGTCAGTATGGACAAGTTGGGCTGAATGTCCTGCTTCTGTGCTGCGTGACAATACAGCTCCATAACCTTACGAGGTCCTTTCAAATTATCCAGGAGAATAAGCGTGAGACATCTCAATAGCGCACATTAATTGCAATGAAAGGACTGGAGATTGAGTTAAGTCTGGGCAGATTGAATGGGAGGAGATAACAGTGATTCCTGGCTGCTGATACTAACGCTCTTCGTCCACAAAAGAGGTGACTTAGCCACGATCTGTGCAGGGAAGTGTTGAAAAAATAGAAAAAGCAAACCCTCTCCACCCCTCCTCCCCCCCCCCCCCTAAAAAAAACCCTCTTTGAACTGGAACGAGTCAGAGCAAAAAACAATAAACACCTCAACCACAGACCTGCGGCTCATTAGCATATCCCCAGTTTAATTCCAGCCAAGTATGCAAATATATGCAAAATGCAACTCATATCATAATGACACGAGACGATTAAACAATTTTTATGCTTAAATATTCTGTTTAATGAAATCAAACAGACTTGTATGCATGACAAATTTACCCCGGCATGGAGAAATTAGTCTGTATCAGGAGCTGACACATTCGTGCACAGCGAAACGGCCTTGTATTTGAACAGGCATTTCAATGTCTATTCTGTACACTCACTCACAATTTTGCCAAACCAACCCACCCCCACCTCCACCCCCACTATCTACATGGGGAAAGGTGTTCTGTTTAGGTGTGACACAGAGAATGTATAGACGCTGAGAATCCACAGATAGTTGTCTGCACAGTTTATGCTTTGTGTGTATTTGTTTTAAATTCTAAATAAACTTATTTTTTTTGTGGAAGAGTGTGTGGGGATTTGGGGACTCACGCTGCTCGAGTGAAGGAGAGAGGGAGGTTAAGTAAGGGTCTCGACCAGAAACGTCACCCATTCCTTCTCTCCAGAGATGCTGCCTGTCCCACTGAGTTACTCCAGAATTTTGTGTCTATCTTTAGTATTTGGTCACTGGGCCTTCTACCGGCCGGGAGCGTGCTGTTTCTTTCACACTTGTCGGCCTGTACTTGCAAGGAAGCCTTGAGGATACCAATAGACAATAGACAATAGGTGCAGGAGTAGGCCATTCGTCCCTTCGAGCCAGCACTGCCATTCAATGTGATTATGGCTGATCATCCCCAATCGGTACCCCGTTCCTGCCTTCTCCCCATATCCCCCGACTCCGCTATTTTTAAGAGCCCTATCTAGCTCTCTCTTGAAAGCATCCAGAGAACCGGGCTCCACCACCCTCTGAGGCAGAGAATTCCACAGACTCACCACGCTCTGTGAAAAAAAGTGTTTCCCTCGTCTCCGTTCTAAATGGCTTACTCCTTATTCTTAAACTGTGGCCCCTGGTTCTGGACTCACCCAACATCGGGGACATGTTTCCTGCCTCTAGCGTGTCCAAACCCTTAACAATCTTATATGTTTCAATGAGATGCCCTCTCATCCTTCTAAACTCCAGAGTGTACAAGCCCAGCTGCTCCATTCTCTCAGCATATGACAGCCCCGCCATCCCGGAAATTAATCTTGTAAACCTACGCTGCACTCCCTCAATAGCAAGAATGTTCCTCCTCAAATTAGGGGACCAAAACTGCACACAATACTCCAGGTGTGGTCTCACTAAGGCTCTGTACAACTGCAGAAGGACCTCTTTGCTCCTATATTCGATTCCTCTTGTTATAATACCGAGATACCAAGATGCTGCCCCGTTTCTGAGCGAGACTGGGACACTGCCTGTCACGAAGGGGAGAAAAAGCTAATTCCTTGATTAATTACGGCCTCTGGTTAAACATAGGATGCGGGGCGGAAGCTGATTGATTGCACAGGAGGTGTTACTCTGTGCTGAGGAGATTCATCAAAGTTCCACAGCTATTTTTTGGGGGCCGGGAGAGAAGAGAAGGGTTCCTTGCTCCCCCAGCCTCAGGGAGTTTAGGTTTTTGTGCCTTTTGTGTTGGACATTTGTGGGATTGTCACTGCGCGGGCCGAACGCCAGGGTAGTTCAGCAGGTAGGATCATGAGTTCACCCACAGGCCCCTCACTTGGAGCAACAGTCACAAGGAAAATCACTGCGGGTTGCTGCTGATAGATCTTATCCAGAGTCAAGAGAGGCAATCGTCAAGAAGATTCAACCTGCACCATTAATGTAACAATGACATTCTTACTTTCTGCAGCTTAACTGGTCCATGAAAGCAATGGACCACAAATAAATATATATTAATCAATGAAACAATAAATTGATAACAGTAATACTAGTCACCCCTGTGGACTGAGCTGTTTCGTTTAGAGATACTGCGTGGATACAGGCCCTTCGGTCCATCGAGTTCACGTTGACCAGCGATCACCCATATACTAGCACTATCCCACACATTAGGGGTAATACACAGGAGCCAATTAATGCATGTCTTTGGGGTGTGGGAGGAAACTGGAGCACCCTGTGAAAACACACACAGTCACAGGGAGAACGTGCAAACTCCACGCAAACAGAACCCATGGTCAGGGCCGAACCCGGGTCTCTGGCGCTGTGAGGCAGCAACTCTACCGCTGTGCCACCATGCCGCCCCAGTTGGTACTGTGGCATTTGTCAGTCGCCCAATATTATGCATGGAGAGCAGCTCACCAGAGTCGGGGTACAATGAGGATGAGAAGCCTGGAGCCACATGGCCATCATAGACCACGGCATGCCAGCTTTGAACTCTGGGAGACCAATAAGGGACTTCTTACCTTGGAGCATAGGAGGCTGAGGGGTGACCTTACTGAGATGAACAAGCTCGTTAGGGGCATGCATAAAGTGAACGCTCACAGTCTTTTCCCCAGGGTGGAGGACTCTAAAACTAGAGGGCACAGTTTTAAGGTGAGAGGGGGCAGATTTGAGGTAAATCAGAGGCAACCTTTACAACGAGCTGCCAGAGGAAGCTATAGAAATGAATACATTACGACTTTTAAAATACATTTGTACAGATATACTGTATGGATAGGGAAGGTTTAGAATGATATTGGCCTAATGCAGGCAACTATAATTAAGTAGGGGCAGCACAGTAGCACAGCGGTAGAGTTGCTGCCTCACAGCACCAGAGGCCCGGGTTTGATCCTGACTGCGGGTGCTGTCTGTACAGAGTTTTTACATTCTCCCTGTGACCACGTGGGCTTTCTCCGTGTGCTCCGGATTCCTCCCACTCTCCAAAGATGTACAGGTTTGTAGATTAATTGACTTCCGTAAACTGTCAGTTAGTGTACGGGGTGATCGCTGGTCGGCGCGGACTTGGTGGCCCGAGGGGCTTGTTTCCATGCTGTATCTCTAAACTAAACTAAATTAAACCCAGTTTTTCGAAAGGTTTTACTCAAGGCCCCGGCATCTGCAGTTCCACGTGTCTCCAGTATGACAACTTACGGGTCATGGACAGGATGGGGCTAAAGGGCTTGTGCTGTAAGGCTCCAACTCTACGCAGAATGCCCAGCTGTTAAATAGACAGAATTCAGTGGGGCCAGTGTAAAATAGGAGTCATTTATTTGTAGAAAAACAATGTGAATTGAAGTGAGCCTCTGTTACTTACCCCAACTTCAGGAGAAAACAAAATATACAAGTCTGCCCTGTGTTAACTCCTGCTTTCCCTGGGGCTCCTTGTATTCTGGCATACTGATCCTCTTGGGATTCCTGGAATGAGAGGGGTTCAGACCGGCCGCTCTGCAGAGAGGTATGGTGGGAGGAAAGAGCGAAGAAGGGTCCCGACCTGAAACATTGCCCGTCCATGTTCTCCAGAGATGCTGCCTGACCCGCCGAGTTACTCCAGCACTTTGTGTCTTTCTTGTGTAAACATGCATCCTGTACACTGTGGATGGCTTGTTTGTAATCTTGTACAGTCTTACTGCTGACTGGATAGCATGCAACAAAAAAAGGCTTGGTAAACTAAACTAAACTCAAACATTTTAACTCCCCTTCCCATTCCCTATCTGTCCTGGGCCTCCACCACTGTTAGAGTGAGGCCAAATGCAAATTGGAGGAACAGCACCGCATATTTTGCTCGGGCAGCTTACAACCCAACGGTATGATTATTGGTTTCTCTAACTTCAAGTCACCCTTGCATTCCCTCTCTCTCCATCCCTCCCACACCCTAGTCATCCTACTAGTTTCACTGTCATCCTACTAGTTTCACTGTCGTCCTACTAGTTTCACTGTCGTCCTACTAGTTTCACTGCTTGTATCCCCTCATTCTCCACAGCCAACAATGGACCATTATGGGCTCCATCTTGATCACCGTTGCTGGCTTTGATTTGTCCTTTTCATACCTTTCATTGTACCGTTCTTTGTACCGTTTCATATCTCCAGATTCCCTCTCCCCTGACTCTCAGTCTGGAGAAGGATCTTGACCTGAAACATCTCCAGAGATGCCCCCTGACATGCTGAGTTGCTCCAGCATTTGTTGTCTATCTTCGGTGTAAACCAGTATCTGCAGTCCTTTTCCTGCACTAAACTAAACGAAAATTCTTTTTTTTCTACGTATGAACATTGAATTCTTCTCAGGTAGAAAGCGCGGGAGTTTGGGGAAGGGTTAATACTCCATGGGTGTGAGTGGGTGATTGGTGGAAGGCTGGGTTGGTGCTGATCAGCTATGGATTAATCCATGTTCATCTGCCTCTAGCAGCAGAAGTTACATTCTACGCTTGTGGTTCTGGAGCAGAAGTCAAGTCTGCTTTCGTTCTGCTGCCCTCGACGTTCCAGTGTTGTTACCGAGGGACGGAGGGGCCTGGCCTGTGTCCACAGCTACCTTGGCCTACATCAGTGGTCGAGTTCGCACAGATGGTGAACACACCAGGCGCAGAGGCTCAGACGTTGATGCTAGACGACCGTCCTGCTTTCATCCGCCATCGCTGGCTGCAGAAACAGCTGGGCACTTTGGCTTGTCCTTCCAGCTCTTCTCAGCGTCTGACCGCCATCCCAGAAGACGCTGAGGACTCCACCTGGAAGCTGCGGAGCACGAGTGGGGGACCAAGACCATCCCCATTCACCAGGCTGCTGTGGTAACTTGGAACCCGGCGACCGAGCCAGTGAACAAGACCACGCGCGTCCCACAGGTCCACACGGGGGGGACGAGGGCAGACTATGGTCGGCGTGTGCTCGCTGCAATTTAGAAGGATGAGGGGGAGTTCTCATTGAAGCCTACCAAATAACGAAAGGCTTAGATAGAGTGGATGTGGAGAGGATGTTTCCAGTAGTGGGAGAGTCTAGGATCAGAGTAAAGAATAAAGGGACATATCTTTAGAATGGAGATGAGGAGGAATTTCTCTAGACAGAGGGTGGTGATTCATTTTATGATTTTATAAAATGAATTTGATGTACTGAAGGTAGACCCAAAATGCTGGAGTATCTCAGTGGGACAGGCAGCATCTGTGGATAGAAGAAATGGGTGACGTTTCGGGTCGAGACCCTTCTTCAGACTGAGAGTCAGGGGACTGCTTCTATCCTCTGTATACTTCTACCAGGTCTCCCCACAACCTCTGGCGTTCCAGAGAAGACAATCCAAGTCTGTCCAACCTCTTCCTGTAGTTAATATCCCCTAATCCAGACATAATTCTGGTAAACCTCCTCAGCACCCTTTGCAAAGCCTCCAAATCCTTCCTGTAAGGAGGTGACCAGAACTGCACGCATTACTCCAAATGCGACCTAACTGAAGTCTTATAAAGCTGCACCATGACTTTCTGACTCTGATACTTAATGTCCTGACCGATGAAGACAAGAATACCATATGCTTCTTTCACTTTTTCTGCCATATCCTTATTCCCACCTATAATTTATTCTGCCTCAGTATGTGAAGGAGTCATTGCTGATCTTTTTCCAAATTTATATTGCCACAGAAGCTCTTACAATCTGTTTTTTATGTTTCTCATTTGTATTCTGCTTGCCTCACTTCCCCTTTACAGAATTTTGGAATTTTCCCAATCCTCAGGTTTATTGCTATTTTTTGATAGCATTACAAGTCTTTCCCTTTGATTTAATATTATCTGCAACTTTTCCTGAAAGCCATCTACAGACCACTATTCCTGTCGGGGTTCTTTTGCCTTAAAAGGATACGTATGACTGGTAAACTATGCACTAATTCTTTAAAAAGCCAAGGCAAGTGAACGAATTCGATTTTTACGATGATCTTACTATTAGTTCACAAATGGAGAGAATCATTGGATTCAATTCCTTAATGTGGTGGTGGATTTGAATTTGTGCGTTGTAAGATTTTTTTCTTTCGTTATCTTCGTTCTTTCCCTGTTATTTAATGCCTTTCGGGAGCTCCTGGTGAGTAGACCCAAAGCGTTGCAGTCCATTTTCTGATGCATCGCAGCACTATTTCAGCCCAAGAATTATTTGGAAACCATAACCGAGCAAGATGTAAAGGTGAATTGGGCAAAATTCAATGTGAACGTCAGCATCTGAGGAACCATTAAAAAAAAAAATTAAAAATAGACTTTATTCAGGTAATAAATATATACAATACGTGAACCGTGCGAAAAATTCATCCGACATTTTCGGAGGCTATACAAATTGTTCAATACAGTCTATATATTGCACCAATTTCACGAATCTGTCCCCCACCCGTGCCACTCATGTGGTCCCCTGGCGAGGGATACCTTCCCTTATTTTGAGGGGCGTCTCCACCATACCGTGCCCTCCATGTCCAGCAGCAGAAGGACCCTAGACTGTGGTCCTCCCCCACCAAGCCTTGGCTGAGGAACCATGCTTGAGCAGAGAGCAAAGTTTTCAGGAGCAGTGGGAGAAAATTATTGAAAAACAACTGCAGTTCAACGACAGCCTTCCTCCTTAAGGAAAGACTTGTATTTTCAAAATACTTCTTTGGACCCAGAACCCCTAATTACTTGAAGCCAAAGTCGACTTCTGAAGGAATCTGTACTTTGGTTCATAAGTTCATGTTCATAAGTGATAGGAGCAGAATTAGCCCATTTGGCCAATCAAGTCTATTCCGCCATTTAATCATGGTTGATCTATCTCTCCCTCTTTACCCCATTCTCCTGCCTACACCTTATAACCCCACACCCGTACTAATCAAGAATCTATCTATCTCTGCCTTGAAAAAATATCCATTGACTTGGCGTCCACAGCCTTTGGTTCAGTTGCATCTGGAACATTGCGCGCAGTTCTGGTCGCCCCATTACAGGAAGGATGTACAGAAGGAGTTCAGACCTTGGAAATGCTGCAGAAGAGTTTTTACCTGGATGCTGCCAGGATTAGAAGGCATTTGATATAAGGAGATATTGGAAAGACGTGAATGTTTTCCCCAGGTCGAAAGACAACCTGATAGAGTCATAGAGCCTTACAGCGTAGAAACAGGCCCTTCAGCCCAACTTGCCCGCACTGGCCGACATGTCCCATCTACACTAGTCCTACCTGCCTGCATTTGGCCCATATCCCTCAAAACCTGACCTATCCATGAACCTGTATAGAAATATACACTATTATAACAGGCATCTATTATATAGATGCTTGACATATCTGTTGGAATTCTTTGAGGAAATAAATAGCAGGATAGACAATGCAGTGTCAGTGGATGTTGTTTGTCTGGATGTCCAGGTGCCACATATGAGGCTGCTGAACAAGATGAAAGCCCATGGTATTAGAAGGAAGATATTAGCTCTACTCTATGACTTTATAACTAGTGTGAACAGGTGATTGATTGTCGGTGTGGACTCGGTGGGCCGAAGGGCCTGTTTCTATGCTGTATCTCTACATTAAACATATAATGTAGCTACGTCTTATTGTTAGTGGTCGGTGTGTCGGTAGACATTGCAGAATTGGGCCACCTGGGCAGCAGAATTCTAGGTGCAGGCCCATCACCCCTTCTCACCTGGATCCACCTGTCACCTGCCAGCCCCGTGTCCCACCACCTGCCCTTCAACTCACTCCTTCCCTTTGCTCTCTACATCTGCGGAATGGTCCTAACCCCAAACCACATTATCTACCTTTAGATTATTTTAGTTTTAGTTTAGTTTAGAGATACAGCACAGAAACAGGCCCTTCGGCCCACCGAGTCCGCACTGACCAGTAATCCCCACACATTAACACAAGCCCACACACACAAGGGATCATTTTACATTCATACCAAGTATACTAACCCAAGCCAATTAACCTACAAACCTGTACGTCTTTGGAGTGTGGGAGGAAACTGAAGAACTGGGAGGAAACCCAACTGGTCACGGGGAGACCGTACAAACTCCGTACAGACAGCACCCGAAGTCGGGATCGAACTCGGGTCTCTGGCGCTGCAAGCTCTGTAAGGCAGCAACTCTACTGCTGCGCCACCGTGCCACCCTCCACATATGCCACTGGCATGTGGCAACACAGTTAAGGTGGTAAAGAAGGCATATGGTATGTTTGCTTTCATCGGTCGGGGCATTGAGTATAAGAATCAGGATGTCGTGTTGCAGCTTTATAGGACTTAGGATAGGCTGCATTCAGAGTATTGCGGGCAGTTCTGGTCGCCCCATTACAGGAAGGATGTTGAGGCTTTAGAGAGGGTGCAGAAGAGGTTTACTGTACCAGGATGATGTCTGGATTAGGGGCTATTAGCTGCAGAGAGAGGTTGGATTGTTTTCTCTGGAATGCATGAGGTGGCGGGGAGACCCAATGAAAGTATTTAAAATTATGAGAGGCATAGATAGGGCAGACAGTCAGAACCTTTTTCATAGGATGGAAAAATTAAATACTTTTGTACATAAGGTGTAGGGGTATACTTTTGCTTTAAGGTGAGAGGGGCAAAGTTAAAAGGAGATGTGCAGGGCAACATTTTTTTTGTACATAAAGGGTGGTGAGTATCTGGAACATGCTGCTGAGGTTGGTGGTTGATGCAGATACGATAATGGATAATGGCAATTAAGAGACTTGTGGATAAGCATATGGCTATGTAGGGAAGAGAGGGATATGAATTATGTGCAGGTACGTAATAGATGGTCTTGGCATCATGTTCGGCACAGACATTGCGAGCAGTAGGGCCTGTTCCTGTGTGTTGTTATAGTGTTCTATGTTCTATGTTCTATGTTCTATGTTTTATATTCTATGTTCTATATTCTATGTTCTATGTTCTATGTTTTATGTTCTATATTCTATGTTCTATATTCTATGTTCCATGTTCTATGTTCTATGTTCTATATTCTATGTTCTATATTCTGTTCTATGTTCTATGTTTTATGTTCTATATTCTATGTTCTATATTCTATGTTCTATGTTCTACATTCTATGTTCTATGTTCTACATTCTATGTTCTATATTCTATATTCTATGTTCTATGTTCTATGTTCTACATTCTATATTCTATGTTCTATGTTCTTTATTCTATGTTCTATGTTCTATGTTCTATGTTCTATGTTCTATATTCTATATTCTATGTTCTATGTTGTACATTCTAAATTCTATGTTCTACATTCTATGTTCTATATTCTATATTCTATGTTCTATGTTCTATGTTCTACATTCTATGTTCTATGTTCTATGTTCTACATTCTACGTTCTACGTTCTAGTTGATGTAACATTTATTCCCATCTTCCACATGTGCCTAGACTGCATAATTTAGCCACAAAATGCTGGGGTAACTCAGCTCAGTGGCGCAGCGGTAGAGTTGCTGCCTTACAGCGCTTGCAGCGCCAGAGACCCGTGCTTGATCCCGACTACGGCTTCTGTCTGTACGGAGTTTGCACGTTCTCCCCATGACCTGCATGGGTTTTCTCTGAGATCTTTGGTTTCCTCCCACATTCCAAAGATGCATTTGGCTTGGTATAAGTGTAAATTGTCCCTCGTGTGTGTTAATGCGCGGGGATCATTGGCCGGCGTGGACTCATTGGGCCGAACGATCTGTTTCCGCGCTGTATCTCTAAACTAAGCTAAACTCAGCGGGACTGACAGCATCTCTGGATAGAAGGAATGGGTGATGTTTAGTGTCGAGACCCTTCCTCAGACTGAGCCAGTGTGAAGAAGGGTCTCAAACCGAAATGTCACCCATTCCTTCCACCCAAAGATGCTGCCTGTCCTGCTGAATTACTCCTGCATTTTGGGTCCATCTTCGGTGTAACCCAGTATCTGCAGTTCCTTCCTACTCATTTTTATTTGAGATGACCTAAAAAAATAAGCTATCGAAGTATTAATACAAGGGCAGACTAAGATGATGGCTCTTATTAATTACCTGTCAATGTTTGACCCTGGATCCCTATCTCTCAGAAGAGGGTACTTCAACAACTCATTAAAAGGCCATCCATAAGTATGATTGGTGTTAGTTGGGATGGAAGAGCTAACTGTAGTGACATAAGTCAACAAATGGGTCGGAGTTACTTGAGGGTCAAGAGTTTCTGCAAACAATTGCCTTTGATTGAACACCATTATATTTGCACAGGAAATAATTGGAGTAAAATGGGGAAGTGAGACAATGGTGAAAGAAAGAATACTCTGGTCAATCTGAGTAATGGTTCTTGAAATTGTCCCTGGATGAATCACTTGGCAAAGTGGACACTTCTATGAATGGAACATTGACCCATGGGCCAAGTTATGAATAGCATGTACTGATTTCCTTGTGGGGTCCACATTGTTGCATTAACTTATTTCAAACCTGTCAACTTTCCAATAGTCCTGTTTATTCCCTCTTTCCAATGAACCTCATTGTTCCGTTGCCGTTAGATATCACAATTAAAAACTCTCTTGGCTGATGTACAGATTACTTATTCTCTCTTTCTTCACAATGTTGCATTAAGGATTAGTTTTCACAGTCTCATTGGGTCCAGCTTCCTCCCACATCTGCAAAGAGGGACATATCTGTAGGCTAATTGGCTTTGGTAAAATTGTAAAACCGCTGTGTTATTCCAGCACTTTATTTCTATCGTTGGTATAAACCAGCATCTGCAGTACCTTTCTACCCATAAACACCAAGGTACCCAGTGGCACCAGAGGAGCAGCAAACTGCAGATGCTGGAATCATGAGCATTAGTCCAAGTTCCCCAACAGACCAGGCCCCTGGTACCAATGGTACTTCTTTAAATTTAGTAAGAAATTCCATCCATGGCCAACTAAGGAATCATCTATTGACTTGGATCCACCAAGACTTCATGGCCCATGACATGTTTCTCTTTTTAGACTTTAGAGATACAGCGTGGAAACAGGCCCTTTGTCCCACTGAGTCCGCACTAACCAATGATCACCCCGTACATAATAGGGACAATTTACAATTTACAGAAGACAATTAACCTACAAACCTGTACATCTTTGGAGTGTAGGAGGAAACCGAAGCATCCGGAGAAAACCCATGTGGTCACAGGGAGAATGTACAGAAGTACAAACTCCGTACAGACAGCAACCGTAGGCAGGATCAAACTCAGGTCTCTGGCACTGTGAGGCAACAACCCTGCTGCTGCGCTACCATGCCGCCCGACTTGCTTAATTCGGCACAACATTTGTTTCCCCCCTCAGTGGGAGTGAAGAGAGTGGTGCTGAGATCTCTCTATGCTCTTCAGTGGAATTCGGGTCAGTGAGAGGTTGGCTACAAGATGGCGATGAATCACGGTGTTGGGGGGAGGGGAAGGTATCTCGGAGAATGCCAGACATCGAGCAATGTGTGTTCCATTAGCATTGCTACACACTCAAGCTGCCAAGAGCTCCAGTTAGCTTGAAAAAAAAAAACCTCCACAAAGCTGCCATAAATCTACGAGTCTTAAAGCACTTGGCTGTGTGAGGTGCAGACTATCCCTGGGCAGGTGTTAAGCAGTGGATTTAGGTTGAAGGATTTGGAAGAGGGGAGCAAGATGTGTCCCACTTCAGCTCTCCACTCCTTCATCCCGATGAAGGAATGATTCACATAGAAATACCCCTGACCCTCAGCCCTGGGTGTTGTGCAAGCCGCCAAAGTACACAATGCCTCAGCATTGCCGACTCCATCGGCATCAGCCTCCGCCGTGAATACTGCCATCTCGCTCACTCATCTTGCCATCGAGAGTAAATCCGCACACTGCTGCCCTTTTGATTCAGAAGTCGGCGCAGCACGTTGGAAAGCTGGAAAGAGCACAGAGAGGGTTCCACCATCTGCAGTTCCTTGTACCTTCCTCAATTGAGCTGGAAAGAGTGCAGAGGTGATCTACGAGGATGTTGCCACGTCTCGAGGGTCTAAGCTGTAGGGAGAGGTTGGGCAGGCTAGGATTTTATTCCTTGGAGTACAGGAGGCTGTGGGGGTGATCTCATAGAGTTGTATAAAATCATGGGGGAATAGATAAGGTGAATGCACAGAGTATTTTATGTTGGTAGGGGAATCAAGAAAGAGGACAAAGGTTTAAGGAGAGGGGCAGGATTTAATAGGAACCCGAGGGGCACCGTTTCTACACAGAGGGTGGTGGGCATATGGAACGAGCTGCCAGAGGAGGTAGTTGAGGCAGGTACTATCACAACATTTAAATGACATTAGGACAGATACATGGCTAGGAATGGTTTTGAGGGATATGGGCCAACCGCGGACAGGTAGGAATAGCGTAGGTGGGGAATCGTGCTCAGCATGGGCAAGTTGGGCCAAAGGGCCTGTCTCCATGCAGTATGACTCTAAGAATATTAGAGATGGTGTCGTCTATGGCTGTGAATCAATGCATAAGACTGAGAGCATGACTGGTCAACATCTTCGGCTCCAATGCAACCTCTTGCTAATCAAAATTATTGCTTGAGGCAGATGTCTTTTCTGTAAAACTGAAAAAAGAAATTAAACTTTGAGAATCGAAAGGTATGATTTTTTTTCTGACATTTATGATTAGTACTGCAACGTCAGTCATGAGTTGCATGAACACGACACATCACTAACCTCAGCAACTATGAACTTCTGTGGGCTATGATTTTGCACTGTTATCGTTACCGAGTGTTATGATTATTAATGTATTGTATTATTATTACCTATGTGTATTGACTTTATAGGCTTGATAAGCTGCAGCGAGTGGGCGGCACTGTGGCACAGCGGTAGAGTTGCTGCCTCACAGCGCCAGAGACCCGGGTTCGATCCTGACTACGGGTGCTGTCTGTACGGAGTCTGCACGTTCTCCCCGTGACCATGTGTTTTCTCCAGGTGCTATTGTTCCCTCCCACACTGCAAAGACGTGCTGGTTTGTAGGTTAAGGATTCGGTAAGCTGTAAATTGTCCCCTGTGTGTAGGATAGTGCTCGTGTATGGGGTGTTCGCCGGCAGGCGCGGACTCGATGGGCCGAAGGGCCTGTTTCCGCGCTGTATCTCTAAACTAAAGCTAAGCTAAGTAAGCTAAGTAAGAATGTTTAAGAAAGAACTGCAGATGCTGGAATAATCGAAGGTAGACAAAAATGCTGGAGAAACTCAGCGGGTGAGGCAGCATCTATGGAGCGAAGGAATAGGTGACGTTTCGGGTTCGCTCCACAGATGCTTCCTCACCCGCTGAGTTTCTCCAGCATTTTTGTCTACCTAAGCTAAGTAAGAATGTCATTGCTCCATTGCTGGTACATATGACATTTAACCGTCTTGACGTAGAGTTGTGAAGTCACAGTGCGTACAAATTAAGGGCCTGTCCCACTTTCACGAGGTAATTCACAAATTCCCCCGAGTTTTCCCGATTCAAACTCGCAGAATGTTTGTAACGGGTCCGTAGGAGGTCGTAGGAGTTCGTAGATATATCGTAGCGGCTCGTTATGCTAGCCATAGGTACTCGTGGCATCAGGTTAGTCGGGACGTTTTTTCCAGCCCGATAAAAAATGTCCACGAGTAAACAAATGGTCGGGATGAAAGAATGAAGGTCTGAATTAAGTCACTTGTGATTCCCACCTTATAACAGGGACAGGACTGAAAGAATTACTTTATTGAATGTAAAGGGCTTTGCAATCTTTGCAATACTGCGGCATGCACCATTGCTTTGAGAGCGCAACGGGGGAGGATTGGGACAGGAGGCTCTGCAGACGGGCCGATCAAATATGGCCTGGGGTAGATATCCAGGGCTACTGGGGGAGACTGTGAGAGTTACATGGGAGTTGACTGAAGTAGGTTCACGATGGGGTTAAGGGATCAGAGTAATGGCCAAAGGATTCATGAGCAGCAAAGTGTGGTGATCTGCAATTCCTATTACTTTTACGAGCAAGTTATTTATTGAAATGTGCAAATCGACATTACGCTTTAATGGGGCTGGAATAACTATTCAACCTGTCCTTCCTGGTACCCAGTGCTGGTCAAACGTCAGTAATAGGGTCGTGGAGTGAACGCAGTCTCTGAAGAAAATATGCAGTCTTATCAATCGCTGCCCCTGTACCACCCATCACTCAGTGAACTCTCCGCGTTCCCAGATTAAATATCACCAGACATCAGGCCCCTGACGCAAAGTATACCATGAGCCTGAACAGCATGCAGCACTAAATCACAGGGGAGGCTTCAGTACCAACCGTGAGTCACGCAGTTCTAGCAATGAGTCAGTGGCACGGTGTGTGGGAGCCGGACACCAGTCCTCCAACGCTGTACATCATCCATGCCTTCACTGGTGGGGGGGGGGGGGTGTTGTACGCTCAGGGTCTAGGGGCTGAGAGGTCGAGAGGTACAAGTTGTCTTTGGGTGGGAGATGTACATTGTATGCACATCAGTTATCTGAGATTTAGTTTTTAAAAGGACAGCATCTCTGGACAACGTGGATAGGTGACGTTTCGGGTCGATTCGCTGAGTTACTCCAGCACTTTGTGGGTTTTTTTGTAAATCAGCATCCGCAGGTCCTTATGGGTTTTAATTTAGTTTAGTTTATTTTAGCTTAGCTTAGCTTAGTTTAGTTTAGAGATACAGCATGCAAACAGGCCCGTGCCGACCATCATTAGATCCATGTTATTCCACTTTCACATCCACTGCCTACACACTAGGGGCAATTTGCAGAGGGCCAATTAACCCACAAACCTGCACGTATTTGGGATTTGGGAGGAAACAGAAGCACCCGGAGGAATCCCATGCAGTTACAGGGAGATCGTGCAAACTCTGTAAAGACATCACCCAAAGTCAGGATTGAACCCCGGTCTCTGGCGCTACCAGCTGTGCCCTTGTGCCACCCATTGATATTCCTCTCCATGTTACTGAGGTGCTGCAGAACCTGAAGGATATACAGCACATACAGTACAGCACAGCAACAGGCCCTTCGGCCCAACTCATCCATACCTACCAAGATGCCCCATCCAAGCTAGTTTGCCTGCCATATATCCACCATCAATGTGCAATGCTTCTAAATGGCAGCTAGTCAACTTGGAAGGCACACAAGGTTACAAATGTGGGCCAACGCTGTCGGATGCTGAATGGCACTTAACTACCATGTTTGTTTTGTGCTGCTAATACAGTGGAGATCTTTGCAGTCTAGAGAACCTCAAACTGTGCCCCTTTTGTTATTCTGGTGAATTTCCTGAATGACCAGCTCTCTCCATGGTATTGTTGTGTTGCCTTCCTGATCTTGTGCTGAGTTACAATGCTCAGGCAGTTTATTCGCTGCTTGACCTGACCTGGTGTGATTGATCTGTCAATTGAAGAGACACTCTCCACAGGAAGTTTGCGTTCCACAATGAGGAAGCAAATAGTATGTCGGCCCTTACAGCACGACAATTTAAATACATCATGTAAAGGCACCATGCTGAAATTAGATGGTGTGCTGGTCAGATATCATCTTAAACACTGAGCAATATGTACAGATCTAACTACTTAAGAGAACCCAGAATGAAGCTAAATGCAAACTGAAGGAACACCTCATATTCCACTTGGGTAGTTTAATTTAGTTTAGTTTAGTTTACAGATACAGTGTGGAAACAGGCCCACCGAGTCCGCACCGACCAGTGATCCCCGCGCACTAACACTATCCTACGCACTGGGGACAATTTACAATTTTACCGAAGCCAATTAACCTACAAACCTGTACGTCTTTGGAATGTGGGAGGAACCCGGAGATCCCGGAGAAAACCCACGCGGTCACGGTGAGAACGTAATAACTCCGTACAGACAGCACCTGTAGTCGGGACGAAACCGGGTCTCTGGCGCTGTAAGTGCCGTATGACAGCAACTCTACTGCTGCAATGAAAGCTTTTTGTTGCGTGCTATACAGACAGCAAAAAGGCTATTACAATCAAGCCTCCACAGTGTACAGATACAGGATAAAGGGTATAATGTTGAGTGCAAGATAAAGTCCAGCAAAGTCCGATTCAAGATAATTCAAAGGTCTCCTATGAAATAGATGGGAGGTCAGGACCGCTATCTAGTTGGTGAGAGTGTGTTTCAGTTGCCTGACAGCAGCTGGGAAGAAACTGCAGCCTACAACCCAATAATATGAACATTGAAATCTCCAACTTAAAATACCCAACATCCGTGTGCACACATTTTTCATCCACCATCTCCCACCACCCCACTCATAGTCATCTCCTCTGCATGTTCACCTCCAATCTCCAAGTCCCACATTTCCCTTTTATTCCCCCATCTTTTCCCTACCCCTCCTTCCACCCACATCTCTCTCCGGGTTTACAATTCACTCCTCCTCTTCTCGCCTTATCTGACAGCCTTTTGTCTCCTTTTCATCTCTAGCCTTTGCCACCTGCTCCACCCATCTGCCGATCAACATGTATCCACTTGTGTCTGGCTTTGCCCAGCCCCCATTTCTCTTTTCCAGCTTCCCTCCCCACCCCGCCCCCCCACCCCCCCAACTCCATGAGTCTGAAGAAGAGGCCCGACCTGAAATGTCATCTGTCCATTCCCTCCACGGATGCTGCCAGACCCGCTGTAAAGCCAAAGAGAGGGATATGGGTGTAAGGGCAGCAGGAAACAACATGGAGACACAAGAGACTGCAGATGCTGGAATCCTGAGCAAAACACAAAGAGGAACTCAGTGGGTTAGCATCATCGAGTTGGGACCCTTCTTCAGACTGATGGTTTACTCTTATTCTTATCTTGAAATGCAAAACAAAACTGGAAAGCATAGAAACATAGAAACATATGAAGATGTGAAGAGGGAAGGTTTAAGGTTGGAGTAGTTTAGATTAACTATGTCCTGCCCCCACCTCTCTTCCAGCTTTCTCTACCCCCCCCACCCCGACCACAATCAGTCCGAAGAAGTTTCCTGACCCAAAACATCACCTATCCATGTTCTCCAGAGATGCTGCCTGACCCGCTGAGTTGCTCCAGCACGTTGTGCTATTTTTTTGTAAACCGGCATCTGCAGTTCCTTGTGTCTGCGTGCCATACATGGACTGCAAGGATTTGATGGGCAATTGCATTAATTCTGTGGCTTTTAGTGATATCTGCACATACTCAAGGCAAGGAGCTCCATCCATGGACCCACGGGGCAATGGACTCGGGGCAACTGTGACCTTGTGTGAGCGGCAAGGTGGTGGAGATGGCCGGAAGGTTATTCTCCGTCTATTTCAGCCCAAGCTTGTTTCTCATTCACACTCTGAGCAAGAACTGGCACATGTATAGCGCTTGTTAAGATTTACACGCGACACACTTTGACAAACCTACTAATCCTCTTTCCTTTTGTTGCGAGCTTTACAAAGTGCCTCATTAAGAACTCCTCACTTAATCATGGTACATTTCAATGTTAAAGACTTCTTCTCAAGCACCTCCACTGGCATATTTATTCTTATCGCAAAATAATTACAGGAGTGTGGCTGGCATAAATAGTCCCCGAACACGTACTTTCAGAGGATATTTTTACACTTTCTGACAATATGAACAGCCTGGTGTGTAATGTGCAAACTCCTTCCATGCACCAAGAACAGGCATGCCACATGAATGGCTAAATCAGTGGCAGTCACTAACAATAAGGGATAATCAACAAAAGGCGCAAAGTGCTGGAGTAACTCAACGGGTCAGGCAGCATCTGTGGAGACCGTGGTTAGGTGGCGTTTTGGGTTGGAACCCTTCTTCAAACCTTTTTGGAGAGAGGTGGAGCACTGTAAAGCAGGCATTTCTTGAGGAGATTTTCCGGAGCGGCAGTAAAATGTCAACGCAAGGATCTGCAGATGCTGGTTTACAACAAAAAAAGACGTCAGGTGTTGGGGTAACTCGGTTGGTCAGGCAGCATCTCTGAATAACATGGACAGGAGAGGTATCGGGTCGGACCAAGCAAGCCATCATGCTAGCCTCTCTGTACATGGATGGCATCACCACCTCTACACTGCTGCTCATAGCTGCTCCGCTGATTCATCAGTATCTGTAGTCAGCTTGGCCTGGCCTTGCAGAACCAAGGGTCAATGGCCTTCAGTGAACGGCCTGGCTGAATCTCTCTTTCCTCTACCATCAGGTCTGACTACCTGTTGTGCAAGAGCCTGACTCAGGTGTGAGGTGCTCCAGGTGCTTAGTTTAGAGATACAGCATGGAAACGGGCCCTTCATCCCATCGTGTCCGTGCCGAGCACTGATCACCCGTTCACACTAGTTCTATGTTATCCCGCTTTCTCATCCACTCCCTACACACTAGGGGCAATTTACAGAGGGCAATTGAACTACGAACTCGCACGTCTTTGAGATGGGGAAGGAAACCGGAGCATCCGGAGGAAATCTATGGAAATCACAACGAGGAAATCACAGGGAGAATGTTGAAACTCCACACAGAGAGCACCCGAGGTCAGGATCGAACCTGGGTCTCTGGAGCTGAGGCAGGGGCTCTACCAGCTGCGCCGCTGTGTCACCCTCTTTAAGGAGAGAAAACGGAATGAATGAAGCCACCTCCACACCAGACTGATGATATGAGAGAAATAGATCGGGTAAACGCACAGAGTCTCTTGACAAGAGTAGGGGAATCAAGAACCAGAGGACATAGGTTTAAGGTGAAGGGGGAAGATTTAATAAGAACTCGAGGGATAACTTTTTCACATAGAGGATGGTGGGTGTATGGAATGAGCTGCCGGAGGAGGTAGCTGAGGCAGGTAGTATTGCAATGTTTAAGAAACATTTGGACAGGTACACGAACAGGTCAGGTTCAGAGGGATATGGGCCAAACGCAAGCAGGTGGCACTAGTGTCGATGGGGCCTGTTGGACGAAGTTGGGCTGAAACGCCTGTTTTTACGGTGTATAACTCTATGACACCACGCCCGTTAGCAGCGATGTATGTCAGCGCCTGTGGGGAAAGAGGCAGGACTACAGCATGTACAGATCTAACTACCTAAGAAACCCAGAGATTGAAGCCAAATGCAAACTGAAGGAAGAGCACTTCATATTCCACGGGTAGTTTAGTTTAGGTTAGTTTACAGATACAGTGTGGAAACAGGCCCTTCGGCCCACCGAGTCTGACCCGATCAGCGATCCCTGCACACTAACACTATCCTACACACTAGGGACAATTTACAATTTTACCAAAGCCAATTAACCTACAAACCTGTTCGTCTTTGTAGTGTGAAAGCAAACCGGAGATCCCGGAGAAAACCCACGCGGTAACGGGGAGAATGTACAAACTCTGTGCAGAGAGCACCCGTGGTCAGGATCGAACCCGGGTCTCTGGCACTGTAAGCACTGTAAGGCAGCAACTCTACCGCTGCACCACCCTGTGCCGCCCTTTAGTTTGTCATTATCACGTGTACCGGGATACAGTGAAATGCTTTTTGTCCCTTGCTATCCAGACAGCGAAAAGGCTATTACAATCAAGCCGTCCACAGTGTACAGATACAGGATAAAGGGTATCATGTTTAGTGCACGATCAAGTACAGTAAAGACCGATTGAAGATAATTCGAAGGTCTCCTATGAGGTGGATGGGCCACCTGGCTGCAGGGTTCAGCGTGGGGTTCGCAGCTCTCTCGTGTGTGTGTGTGTGTGTGTGTGTGTGTGTGTGTGTGTGTGTGTGTGTGTGTGTGTGTGTGTGTGTGTGTGTGTGTGTGTGTGTGTGTGTGTGTGTGTGTGTGTGTCTGTGTGTGTAGGCAGTGCAAGTACTCTTCAGCAGTCTCCTCCAATTTGCCCCTAGCAGTATTGCGCGCAGGGTAATTGCTTTGTGCAGTTCTACACTGGCACTCCTGATCACGGCTATGGCTAATTTCCTCCAAAATCGACCAATTCAAAGCTAAATTGAGATGAAAACAAACCACAAATACTCTTGTCATATCCAATTCAATTGTGAACTGTTGCTGGAGAAGCAATAGAGAAATTCCTTTACTCTCCTTAGCCCATTACAAGGTGAACGTCTCTCAGTTTTTGTTGTTGATATTTTTATCCCCCTGCAAAAATAATAAATTTGCTTTGGACAACGTTGATGTTATTTCTCGTCTGATTTTTGCAAAAGAAATAAGGAAAGTCTGAAGGAGAATCTTTTAAATGATCATGCAGTTTGTGTTTGCAGCCTATTGCTGGTGCCCACAATGGAGGCTAGTGCCTAAGATTCTACCCAGGATTGATGTAAGCATTCTGGTTTCATCCTCTGGTACAGGTCATTGGTACATGGATGGATACATGGATAGGAAAGGTTTAGAGGGATATGGCACAGTGGCACAATGATAGAGTTGCTGCTTTGTAGCACCAGAGACCCAGGTTCGATCATGACTACGGGTGCTGCCCGTGCGGAGTTTGCACGTTCTCCCTGTGACCACGTGGGTTTTCTCCAGGTGCTCCAGTTTCATTTCACACTCCATAGAATGCATTTTTGTAGGTCAATTGGCTTCTGTAAATCATCCCTAGTGTGCAGGATAGTGTTAGTGTATCATCGGTCGGTGCGGACTTGGTGTGCCGTAGGGCTTGATTCCATGTTGTATCTCTAAACTAAATTAATATATGGGCTATAAGCAGGCAGGTGGGACTGGTGTAGATGGACCATCTTGGTGGACAATGGGCAAACTGGGCTGAAAGACCTATTTCAATGCTGAATGACTCTCTGCTTGTTGTATGTTAGAGAAGTTGTGCACAACCTTGAGTGCTTGTGTTGATTGAATGGATTGATTGAAAGATACAGCATAGAAACAGGCCTTTCATTCCACCGAGTCCACCCAACCATCAATCACGCATTCGCACTAGTTCTATGTTATCCCACTTTCACATCCAGCTCTTACACATTAGGGGGGGATTTACAGAGGGCCAATTAACCTGCAAACCCACACGTCTTTGGGATGTCAGAGCAAATTGGACCACCCGGAGAAAACCCACGCAGTCACAGGGCGAACGTACAAACTCCGTCCAGACAGCGCCTGGAGCCAGGAAATAAACTCCGTTTTCATTCTCCATATATATTTGTCAACTCCCCCAGATTCTACTTCTCTACTTCACGCTCGGGAGAATTCACACTGGCCAATTAATCGGCCAGTCCCGCCGACGTTGGCAATTGGGCGGAAACTGGAGCGTCTGGGGGAAACCCATGCGGTCACAGGAAGAACATGCAAACACCCGCATATGCACACGCACACGCATACACACACACACACACACACACACACACACACACACACACACACACACACACACACACACACACACACACACACATGCACACACGCACACATACACACACATACACGCACACGCACACACACACACACACATGCACACATACACATACATACATGCACACATGCACACATACACACACATACACACACACGCACACACACACATACACACACACACGCACACATACACACACATAAACACACGCACACACACACGCACACATACACACACACACACGCACATGCACACGCACACATACACACACATACACACAACTAAGTGTATATTCCGGCTCCCTTGTCTGAATGATGCTATCAGTGTTTGTGAGTGTGAGTGCGAGTGCACATGTGAGTGCAAGAGAGTGTAAGTGTGTGTGAGCGTGTGTGTGAGAGAAAGAGTGTGTGTGAGTGTAAGTGTGTGCGTGTGTGTGAGTGTGTCTGACAGCTTATGTGAGAGTGTGTGTGAGTGAGTGAGTGTGTGTGAGTGAGTGAGAGTGAGTGAGAGTGAGTTTTAGAGTAAGTGTGAGTGAGTGAGTGTGTGAGTGAGTAAGTGTGAGAGCGTGTGAGTATGAGTGAGTGTGTGTGAGAGTGAGTGAATGTGTGAGAGTGTGTGTGAGTGTGTGTGAGTGTGAGTGTGAGTGTGAGTATCTGACAGTGTGTGTGAGAGTGTGTGAGTGTTTGTGGGAGGAGTGTGAGTGAGTAAGTATGTGTGAGAGTGAGTGTGTGAGAGTGAGTGTGAGAGTGTGAGAATGAGTGAGTGAGTGTGTGAGTGTGAGTGTGAGAGTGAGTGAGAGTGAGTGAGAGTGAGTGAGTGAGTGTGAGTGTGAGAGTGAGTGAGAGTGAGTGAGAGTGAGTGAGTGAGTGTGAGTGGGTGAATGAGTGAGTGAGTGAGTGAGAGTGAGTGAGTGAGTGAGTGAGTGAGTGAGAGTGAGTGAGTGAGTGTGTCTGTGTGCATGTGTCTCTGCCTAGTTCTTTGTGTTCAGCACTCCCCTGTATGCCCCATCACAGTATCATTAGGAAAGGTGTCATCCAGTTGATGCAGGTTGAGACTGGTATGTAACTATCTGTAACGTCATTGCATCTTCAGTGCTTGCCTGTGCTGGGCTGCTCAGGAATGTGAAGATGTTTCAGACCCATTGATATCAGCCAGTTTCCTGCCATCTCCAGCAGCGTCCATATGAGGGAATGACACACAGGTCCAAGTGTTACCTCACAGAGCTGAAGGCCAGCATGGAAGTCCCATGGCAACTGCACTCTCTAGACTTTAGACAGCATGGATACAGGCCCTTCGGCCCACCGAGTCCGCGCCGACCAGTGATCATCCCGTACACTAGCACTGTCCAACATGCTAGGGACAATCTTTAACTACTTACCAAAGCCAATTAACCTGAGGGGGGAGGGACTCAAATAGAGAAAGCTATTAGACAGTGTGTGAGGCAGGAGGCAGAGAAGGAAAGCACTCAGACCCAACATGTAGGGGGGAAGAAGAAAACAATAATAAACAGAGAATAAGAGGTGGTGGGGTTCTTAAATGGGTGAGCAGAGAAACAGAGGGGTGTGAAATGCGGGCGGAAGCAATAGGTAGCAAGGTGAAAAGTAAAAGTGGCAGGCAGACAAATCCAGGGCAAAAATCAAAAAGGGCCACTTTTCAACATAATTGTATAAGGGGTAAGAGCGTTGTAAAAACAAGCCTGAAGGCTTTGTGTCTCAATGCAAGGAGCATTCGTAATAAGGTCGATGAGTTGAACGTGCAGATAGCAATTAATGATTATGATATAGTTGGGACCACGGAGACATGGCTCCAGGGTGACCAAGGCTGGGAGCTGAACATCCAGGGATATTCAATATTCAGGAGGGATAGAGAGAAAGGAAAAGGAGGTGGGGTAGCGTTGCTGGTTAGAGAGGAGATTAACGCAGTGGAAAGGAAGGACATTAGCTTGGAGGATGTGGAATCGGTATGGGTAGAGCTGCGAAACACTAAGGGGCAGAAAACGCTGGTGGGTGTTGTGTACAGGCCACCTAGCAGTAGTAGTGAAGTTGGGGATGGCATCAAACAGGAAATTAGAAATGCGTGCAACAAAGGCAAAACAGTTATAATGGGTGACTTCAATCTACATATAGATTGGGTGAATCAAATTGGCAGGGGTGCTGAGGAAGAGGATTTCTTGGAATGTATGCGGGATAGTTATCTAAACCAACATGTAGAGGAACCAACGAGAGAGCAGGCTATTCTAGACTGGGTATTGAGTAATGAGGAAGGGTTAGTTAGCAGTCTTGTTGTGCGTGCCCCCTTGGGCAAGAATGACCATAATATGGTTGCGTTCTTCATTAGGATGGAGAGTGACATTGTTAATTCAGAAACAACGGTTCTGAACTTAAAGAAAGGTAACTTTGAGGGTATGAGACGTGAATTGGCCAAGATTGACTGGCAATTAGTTCTAAAAGGGTTTACGGTGGATATGCAATGGAAGGCATTTAAAGACTGCATGGATGAACTACAAAAATTGTTCATCCCAGTTTGGCAAAAGAATAAATCAGGGAAGGTAGTGCATCCGTGGATAACAAGGGAAATCAGGGATAGTATCAAAGCAAAAGATGATGCGTACAAATTAGCCAGAAAAAGCAGCATACCAGAGGACTGGGAGAAATTCAGAGACCAGCAGAGGAGGACAAAGGGCTTAATTAGGAAAGGGAAAATACATTATGAAAGAAAACTGGCAGGGAACATAAAAACTGACTGCAAAGGTTTTTATAGATATGTGAAGAGAAAGAGATTAGTTAAAACAAATGTAGGTCCCTTGCAGTCAGAAACAGGTGAATTGATCATGGGGAACAAGGATATGGCGGACCAATTGAATAACTACTTTGGTTCCGTCTTCACTAAGGAAGACATAAATAATCTGCCGGAAATAGCAGGGGGCAGGGGTCAAAGGAGATGGAGGAACTGAGTGAAATCCAGGTTAGTCGGGAAGTGGTGTTGGGTAAATTGAATGGATTAATGGCCGATAAATCACCAGGGCCAGATAGGCTGCATCCCAGAGTACTTAAGGAAGTAGCTCCAGAAATAGTGGATGCATTAGTGATAATTTTTCAAAACTCTTTAGATTCTGGAGTAGTTCCTGAGGAATGGAGGGTAGCAAACGTAACCCCACTTTTTAAGAAGGGAGGGAGAGAGAAAACGGGGAATTACAGACCAGTTAGTCTAACATCGGTAGTGGGGAAACTGCTAGAGTCAGTTATTAAAGATGGGATAGCAGCACATTTGGAAAGTGGTGAAATCATTGGACAAAGTCAGCATGGATTTACGAAAGGTAAATCATGTCTGACGAATCTTATAGAATTTTTCGAGGATGTAACTAGTAGAGTGGATAGGGGAGAACCAGTGGATGTGTTGTATCTGGACTTTCAGAAGGCTTTCGACAAGGTACCACATAAGAGATTAGTATACAAACTTAAAGCACACGGTATTGGGGGTTCAGTATTGATGTGGATAGAGAACTGGCTGGCAAACAGGAAGCAAAGAGTAGGAGTAAACGGGTCCTTTTCACAATGGCAGGCAGTGACTAGTGGGGTGCTGCAAGGCTCAGTGCTGGGACCCCAGCTATTTACAATTTATATTAATGAGCTGGATGAGGGAATTGAAGGCAACATCTCCAAGTTTGCGGATGACACTAAGCTGGGGGGCAGTGTTAGCTGTGAGGAGGATGCTAGGAGACTGCAAGGTGACTTGGATAGGCTGGGTGAGTGGGTAAATGTTTGGCAGATGCAGTATAATGTGGAT
Organism: Malacoraja senta; assembly: GCA_038087875.1. NCBI lineage: Eukaryota > Metazoa > Chordata > Chondrichthyes > Rajiformes > Rajidae > Malacoraja > Malacoraja senta. Next base: position 16,358,950 of record CM075980.1, read on the forward strand.
AAATGTGAGGTTATCCACTTTGGTGGCAAAAACAGGAAAGCAGACTATTACCTAAATGGTGGCCGATTAGGAAATGGGGAGATGCAGCGAGACCTGGGTGTCATGGTACACCAGTCATTGAAAGTAGGCATGCAGGTGCAGCAGGCAGTGAAGAAAGCGAATGGTATGTTAGCTTTCATAGCAAAAGGATTTGAGTATAGGAGCAGGAAGGTTCTACTGCAGTTGTACAGGGTCTTGGTGAGACCACACCTGGAGTATTGCGTACAGTTTTGGTCTCCAAATCTGAGGAAGGACATTATAGCCATAGAGGGAGTGCAGAGAAGGTTCACCAGACTGATTCCTGGGATGTCAGGACTTTCATATGAAGAAAGACTGGATAGACTTGGCTTATACTCGCGAGAATTTAGGAGATTGAGAGGGGATCTTATAGAAACGTACAAAATTCTTATGGGGTTGGACAGGCTAGATGCAGGAAGATTGTTCCCGATGTTGGGGAAGTCCAGGACAAGGGGTCACAGCTTAAGGATAAGGGGGAAATCCTTTAAGACCGAGATGAGGAAAAACTTTTTCACACAGAGAGTGGTGAATCTCTGGAACTCTCTGCCACAGAGGGTAGTTGAGGCCAGTTCATTGGCTATATTTAAGAGGGAGTTAGATGTGGCCCTTGTGGCTAAGGGGATCAGGGGGTATGGAGAGAAGGCAGGTACGGGATACTGAGTTGGATGATCAGCCATGATCATATTGAATGGCGGTGCAGGCTCGAAGGGACGAATGGCCTACTCCTGCACCTATTTTCTATGTATCTATGTATCTAACCTACAAACCTGTACAACTTTGGAGTGTGGAAGGAAACCGGAGCACCTGGAGAATACTCACGCAGTTTCAGGGCGAACATACAAACCGTGACAGACAAACACCTGTAGTCAGGATCGAACCTGGATCTCTGGCACTGTAAGACAGCAACTGTACTGCTGCGCCACCATGCTGTCACAGTTTATAATGTTATAAGGAATTAGAATTAGGCCATTCGGCCCATCAAATCTACACCATTCAACCATGGCTGATCTATCTCTCCCTCCTAACCCCATTCTCCTGCCTTCTCCCCATAACCTCTGTCACCTGTACTAATCAAGAATCCATCCATCTCTGCCTTAAAAATATCCACTGAGGGCCTCCACAGCCTTCTGTGGCAAAGAATTCCACAGCCTCACCACCCTCTGACTAAAGAAATCTCGTCTCATTTCCTTCCTAAAAGAATGTCCTTTAATTCTGAGGTTATGACCTCTAGTCCTAGACTCTCCCACTCGTTACCCAACCTGGAGTTCTTCGATGCGGCTGCTTATCTTCGGACCTCAGTCGCCTCGCTCTTAGCCGGCCAGAGGTTAAAGATCTGAAGTGCGGCACCACTTTCTGCCGGCCTTCCTGCTCATTTCCATCGGCCTCGTTCCTCAAGCTTGGCCACGACCATCAAAACCACTCCCAGCAGGTCGGCAAAACAAGCCACTTGTTGACGATCCCCCCATCCTAGCTCGTTGCAGCCTTTAATGATAGAATAATATTTACTGAGTGAACTGCTCTTGAGAGACCGGTCTAAGCACCATAAAATGCCTTTAATGTGCACTGAGTGTTGGAGTGCAGAGGATGGATAATGTGACAACTGCAGAAAGTAATCTGATTTGGCTCTTTCTGGGGCAGTTGGAGTGGAACAGGCCTGCTAGAAAAAAAGGGCTGTGGATCTCAGGGAACACTGAAAGGAGGGACACAGCGGGGGCAGATTATGTCTAAACAGAATGATGAGTTACTTTACATCTGCAGAAAGCCATGCTGTGATCAGATGGCTCGGCACTGGGCAGCCTGCAACCCCACTGGCAACACAGCCTGGTTCAGAGCAGTGCCTTTGTGTATCGCTTATACAGAGAGAGCATATGCTGCGTGCAGACTGCATCCAGGCCTCCCTGCTTCTCACCGCAAAGAGCCAGATTAGAAGCACCAATGCGTCTCTCATTTGGATGACTTCGGTATAAAAATCAGAAGATGCTCACTGCACTTTTTCACCCAAGTGCATCGGACTTCCTGACCCCAACAATATTAAGCTGACCCTGTCCCTGTTTTCGCTCCTCTGTTCTGCTCACGAAGATTCATCTATCTTCCTGCGCCTTTAATGGAAAGTCTAGAAGGGACACTGGCCACACATTGGCAGAGACCTGGGTTCAATCCTGATCTCAGGACAGCAGCTGGACACCTGCGCGCGGATTGAAATTGAAAAACACAGCTTGAAAACTGGCCTTCGGCCCACCGAGTCCGCACTGTTCATCGATCATTCGTTCACACCAGTTCCATGTTATCCCATTTCCTCATCCACTCCCCACACACCCTCGTGATCTACAATCATCCATTAGAGTCATTCCACTCTTTTAAATGTCTATTCCAATTGTAATCTACTCTGCACTCTGGTATTTTGTACTACCTGTTGTACTTGCGTTTGGCTTGATTGTACCCATGTGTAGTGTGGCTTGGACAGCATGCCAACAAAAGCCACTCACTGAACAGCATTCCAAATAAGTGCCTGTTGACTTAGAACTGTTGCCAGGAGCAATGGGAGCAAAACAGGGCACCAAGGAGAAGACATACAATAAAAAATATCTATATATATATTTTTTAAATGCTTATCTTTCATTTAAAAAGTACAATGAATAGTATGAGCTAGGATGTAGTCCTGATCTTCCAATGTACCTCATTGCAGAACCTGGACTTTTTCTCTGTAACTGTAATGCTACAATGGTGAAACACTACATTCAGCACTCTGATACGTTTCTCTTCACTCTACCTGTTGTACTTGTGTTTGGCGTGATTGCACTCATGTACAGTATGATTTGATTGAACAACACGCAAACAAAAGCTATTCACTATAATCGGAACATGCGACAATAAACCTAACTTATTTAACATCCATTTGCAGGCTAACTCACTCACAGAGCGTCATAGAGTCATACAGCATGGAAACAGATCATTCGGCCCAACTTTAAAAAATATATATTTTATTTTATTAGAAGTGAGTACAGTCATATGGCACCAAAGTGCCTAATATATATTTGCATAATACATTTTATGTACATCTTCTTTTTTTTTTAAAAATTATAATAAAGAAAAATAAGAAAAAGAAATGAGATAATAAAGAATAGAAAAACGTGAGATATATAGTGTGTGAAAAGAAAAAAAGAGAATGAAAGAAGAAAGTTGAAGAAAAGAAAGTAGGAAAAATAAAATAAAAAATACAAATACAAAGAAATAAGGAGATCATTATTTATAATCTTGACCATCCCCCACCCAGTCCTGAAACAATTAGTTTCTACAATTGTGTTGCACCATATGATTCCAAAAAGACGACAACTTGCCCATGTTTGACCAACATGTCCCATCTACAAACCACATCACCCCAGTGGGGGAAGGGAAGGGTTGGAAAGTAGAGGGAGGGAGGGAGGGAAGGAGAATATCTCCCACCTTGCCACATCGGCACGGCTGGTAGAGCCGCTGCCTCACAGCTCCAACGCCCAGCATCAATCCCAAACTCAGGTGCTGTCTTTGTGGAGTTTGCACGTTCTACCTGCGACCGCATCTGTTTCCTCTGGGTGCTCCAGCTTCCTCCCACATCCCAAAGACGTGCGGGTTTGCAGGTTAATGGGATTCTGTAAATTGCTCCCAGTGTGTAGGGTTTGGATGAGAAAATGGGATATCACAGAACTAGTGTGAATGGCATGGACTCGACCAATCAAATACAAAAATATTAAACTTCATACAATATTTTTCAACAGAACACAAACTTTCTCCAAAGCCTCTGGTATGTTTGTTTTTGAAACATCAGTTGAGTGCAGTTGTCTCAATCTAAGGTAGTTACTGAAGAATTGAGGCTTCTGATTTTGATGGAGTGTGAAGGACCAAGTTTTTAATACTTGATCCGTGCTTGTGCTTTGCTCAAGATTCCAGCATCTGCAGTTTCTTGTAAGTCCATTGTGCTGGAAAGTGCCGAAAAGATGTACAGGAATGTTGCCAGGACACGGGGGTCTGAGCTATAGGGAGAGATTGAGCAGGCTTGGACTTTATTCGTTGGAGCGTAGAAGACTTATAGAGGTGTAATCATGAGGGGCACAGGGTAAATGTATACAGTTTTTTTCCTCAGAACTAGAAGCCATAGGTTTAAGGTGAGAGGAGAGAGATTTAACAGGAACTTAAGGGGCAACACTTTCACACAGAGAGTGGTGGGTATATGGAGCGAGCTGCCAGAGGAGGTAGTTGAGGCAGGTACAATAACAACATTTAAAAGACATTTGGACATTTACATGGATAGGAAAGGTTTAGCGGGATAAGGAACAAATGCGAGCAAAGGGGACCAACTTGGATGGGGCATCTTGGTTGGTATGGAGGAGTTGGGCCGAAGGGCCAGTTTCTCTGCTGCATGACTCTATGACTGATGATTCAGGCAAAGATCCCATCTGGAAATGGTTAACTTAATTTAATCTGCTTCTTGCTTTAGTTCTCATCAGTTTCGAGGCCAGAGAAGTAAACAGGGTCATTTTTAATACAGTGCCATAGCTTCAAACTGGAATAACTTCTGTAACCCATTGAAGAACACACCTGATTCCCCTCTCCATTGATTTCGGGGGATTTCAATGACAGGGTGCCTGACCTCCAATCTTCAGTGGTAGAATGATAGAAACCATCGGCAATGTTTTCCACGTGTATTCAATCTGCCCATCTTGACTGAATAATTCATCACATGATATATTTTGATGCATTTCAATATGATAAGCGACAAAACTTTCATTTATTTAGTGCCTCATCACAACTGTCAGGAGACATTACGATATGCATCACCCTGAATGAATGACTTTGAACCGAATATGTGTCGTGTTAATGCGTGAAAGGACTTTTTACAGAGAGTTCCTTTCCTTGAATCCCAACGCATCGTAGGCAGTGGATTTCTCTGAAGTGAAGTGAAATTTGTGAACTGCAGACAAAGTTGGCGAAAAGTACATTGAGCATGGAACAACACAGCACAAGGACAGGTCCTTCGGCCCACAAAGTCTGTGCTGAACATGGTGCCAAGCCCAATTCTCAACTGCCTGCACGTGATCCATATCCCTCCATTAAATACCACAATCGTATCTGCCGCCACCACCATCCCCGGCTGCGTGTTCCAAGTACTCACCACCTTAGAAACATAGAAACATAGAAAATAGGTGCAGGAGTAGGCCATTCGGCCCTTCGAGCCTGCACCGCCATTCAATATGATCATGGCTGATCATCCAACTGAGTATCCCGTAACTGCCTTCTCTCCATACCCCCTGATCCCTTTAGCCACAAGGGCCACATCTAACTCCCTCTTAAATATAGCCAATGAACTGGCCTCAACTACCTTCTGTGGCAGAGAGTTCCAGAGATTCACCACTCTCTGTGTGAAAAATGTTTTTCTCAATTCGGTCCTAAAGGATTTCCCTTAATCCTTAAACTGTGACCCCTTGTCCTGGACTTCCCCAACATCGGGAACAATCTTCCTGCATCTAGCCTGTCCAACCCCTTAAGAATGTTGTAAGTTTCTATAAGATCCCCCCTCAATCTTCTAAATCCTAGCGAGTACAATCCGAGTCTTTCCACCTTCTGTGTTGAAAGGTGAGTAAGATTACTCATTCAAATTGCTTGAGGGGCACTTGTACCCAGGATAAAATAATTCCACTTAGAGATTGTGACCAGTTAAATCAGATATACCCTCATCGCATCTTCCTCTCTCCACCAATATTCAGCTCAATTCTCTGTTCCTGCAGCGCTCCAGCATGTAGGATTAATAGGGAGGCACAATGGGGCAGATGGTAGAGCCGCTGCCTCATGGAGCCAGGGACCCAGGTTCGATCCTAACCCTCTGGTTGCTGTCTGTGTGTAGTTTGCACGTTCTCCCTGTGACTGCGTGGGTTTCCTTTGGGTGCTCCGGTTTCATCCCACATCCCAAAGATGTGCGGGTTTGTAGATTAATTGGCCTCTGTAAAATTGACCCCAATGTCTAGGGAGTGGATGGGAAAGTGGGACAACATGGTACTCATGTGAACGGGTGGTCACCGTGGACTCGGTGGGCCGAAGGGCCTGTTTCCACACTGTATTTCTAAACTGAGGTACAGAGTATCTAGTTGAGAGGTGTATAACAAAATGGGATCATGAATTGGGAAACATTTGTCTGACCAAAAGCAGCAAGCAGACACCTCCCACCACCTTCATTCTCACTCCCTGATACTTGTTTTGATACCATTTGCTAATTAGAGCTTCATATGGATTTAATTGGGAAGAAGTGCTTTCTATTCTACCGTTCAAAGCAGGCGAGGTTCGATGGCAGCTGGGTGTTGGGACCTCAATGCCAGCTTCTTCAATGTATGGCAATGTTCCCATGCAGGCAAATCAAGGTGAGAAGGCATGGTGAGTAGGGCGGCATGGTGGCGCAGCGGTAGAGTGGCTGCCCTACTGCGAATGCAGCGCCGGAGACTCAGGTTCGATCCCGACTACGGGTGCTGTCTGTACGGAGTTTGTACGATTTCCCCGTGACCTGCGTGGGTTTTCTCCGAGATCTTCGGTTTCCTCCCACACTCCAAAGACGTACAGGTTTGTAGGTTAATTGGCTTGGTAAATGTAAAAATTGTCCCGAGTGGGTGTAGGATAGTGTTAATATAGAAACATAGAAACATAGAAAATAGGTGCAGGAGTAGGCCATTCGGCCCTTCGAGCCTGCACCGCCATTCGATATGATCATGGCTGATAATCCAACTCAGTATCCAATCCCTGCCTTCTCTCCATACCCCCTGATCCCTTTAGCCACAAGGGCCACATCTAACTCCCTCTTAAATATAGCCAATGAACTGGCCTCAACTACCTTCTGTGGCAGAGAATTCCACAGATTCACCACTCTCTGTGTAAAAAATGATTTTCTCATCTCGGTCCTAAAAGACTTCCCTCTTATCCTTAAACTGTGACCCCTAGTTCTGGACTTCCCCAACATCGGGAATAATCTTCCTGCATCTAGCCTGTCCAACCCCTTAAGAATTTTGTAAGTTTCTATAAGATCCCCCCTCAATCTTCTAAATTCTAGCGTGTACAAGCCGAGTCTATCCAGTCTTTCTTCATATGAAAGTCCTGCCATCCCAGGAATCAGACTGGTGAACCTTCTCTGTACTCCCTCTATGGCAAGAATGTCTTTCCTCAGATTAGGAGACCAAAACTGCATGCAATACTCCAGGTGTTGTCTCAACAAGACCCTGTACAACTGCAGTAGAACCTCCCTGCTCTTATACTCAAATCCTTTTGCTATGAATGCTAACATACCATTTGCTTTCTTCACTGCCTGCTGCACCTGCATGCCTACTTTCAATGACTGGTGTACCATGACACCCAGGTCTCGTTGCATCTCCCCTTTTCCTAATCGGCCACCATTCAGATAATAGTCTCCTTTCCTGTTTTTGCCACCAAAGTGGATAACCTCACATTTATCCACATTATACTGCATCTGCCATGCATTTGCCCACTCACCCAACCTATCCAGGTCACCTTGCAGCCTCCTAGCATCCTCCTCACAGGTAACACTGCCCCCCAGCTTCGTGTCATCCGCAAACCTGGAGATGTTGCATTCAATTCCCTCATCCAAATCATTAATATATATTGTAAATAGCTGGGGTCCCAGCACTGAGCCTTGTGGTACCCCACTAGTCACTGCCTGCCATTCTGAAAAGGACCCATTTACTCCTACTCTTTGCTTCCTGTCTGCCAGCCAGTTCTCTATCCACATCAATACTGAACCCCCAATACCGTGTGCTTTAAGTTTGCATACTAATCTCTTATGTGGGACCTTGTCGAAAGCCTCCTGAAAGTCCAGATACAACACATCCACTGGTTCTCCCTTATCCACTCTACTAGTTACATCCTCGAAAAATTCTATAAGATTCGTCAGACATGATTTACCTTTCGTAAATCCATGCTGACTTTGTCCAATGAATTCACCACTTTCCAAATGTGCTGCTATCCCATCTTTAATAACTGACTCCAGAATTGCCCGATGAGGCAATCTCCAGTGTGAAGTGCCTTTAGCATAGTTTAGAGATACAGCGTGGAAACAGGCCCTTTGGCCCACCGGGTCTGCGCTGACCCACAATCTCCCGCGGGGGGTTGCGGGGGATTGTTGGTCAGCGCAGACCCGGTGGGCCAAAGGGCCTGTTTCCACGCTGTATCTCTAAACTATGCTAAAGGCACTTCACACTGGAGATTGCCTCATCGGGCCTCTCTCCCCCAGCCCACCCCTTACTGCACGCAGCCTTTAAGGAGCAGAGAGGAGCGAGCTGAATGTTCTTACTGTATTGTTCGAGGCATCTGTTACTTTGCACAGATTAATAAAAGTTCGAGGATCATGCTGGTTTCATTTGCGTTGATTTGCATATTAATAGTACGCATATTAAGCAACTACTTCAGAGGAAGAGCTGAATAATCGAGGCCAACAATCCAATCGTGCACATTTTAACTCAATGTTTCTCATCTACATTCCCAGAACACCAGGGCTCCAAAGTGATTCCAGCCTGGTTGAAATTACCAAAAGCAAGACCCAATTTGCATTGACCTTATGTTAATACATTTAATTAGGTCCATTGATATGTAGTTCGTCTGTTTGCAGACTCCGAAGCACTGGTTTTAGTTTTAGAGGTACAGCGCGGAAACAGGCCCTTCGGCCCACCGAGTCTGCCCCGACCAGCGATCCCCAAACACTAACACTATCCTATACACACTAAGGACAATTTACACTTATACCGAGCCAATTTACCTACATACCTGTATGTGTTTGGAGTGTGTGAGGAAACCGAAGATCTCGGAGAAAACCCACACGGTCACGGGGAGAACGTACAAACTCCGTACTGATGTACGGTGACCCATGGTCGGGATCGAACCCGGGTCACCGGCGCTGCAAGCTCTGTAAGGCAGCAACTCTACCAGATTGCACAAAGTCACTGATAACCTTTGCCATGTGCGTTTGGCTTGGGAGTGTGGATTGGCATCTGCAGGATCCTCGGTAGTTCACATGTCGGGCCATAGTTCACGAGCAAACCTCTCTGGACTGGTGTGAGCAGGCTGGGATGATGTTTCGGGTTGAGACCCTTCTTCAGACATGCATGTGGTCTTTTTGGGTTGTGAACCTCAGACTAATGTCAGGAAAGTTTATTTCTTTGAAAAAACATCTGAGATTATTACCAATTCCTTTGACGCCCTGTCAGTGGTGCAGAACAAATCATATTAGCACAAGCACAGCTAATGTCTGGACACAAGAGCTAGCAATGATAATCCAGCCCACAGACTCTCTTCATCCAGTTTATCCACGGATGTTGGGAACATGTCTTGGTCTATGACACAAGAGGGCAGCAACTGGGGAGAAGGGTTGTGGACTTGCTGGCACGTTGGATAATGTGAAAGGTACCGTCGCGTGTAGAGTGAGTCAGAAGAGCCAGAGAGAGGTGAGAAGAGCACTGCTGGGTGGTGATTGATGGGAGAATTGAGAGACGAGCTGAGGGGGAGGTGTGGGGGGGGGGGGGGGATGGTGATAGGGCTGAGGGGCTATGATGAACGTTGTCGCTTTGTGATGGTGTAGTTTGGATGGTGATGTGCTGGGAAATGGGAGGATGGTGTTTGAGGTGACATTTATTGAACTGCCTTTTGTTTATTGTGTCACCCATGAGATATAGTGTTTACAGGCCTGTTGCTCTGTTGCAAATAAGAATGTCATCGTTCCCTTTCAGTACGTATGAAAATTAAACACTCTTGACTCTGAACAGTCCAAAGTGAAGTCGCTAATGCATGGAAGTCGGATGAGATTGGAGCGAATTTCATGGTGAATGGGATACACCATGAAGTCAAATAGATGGTTTAAGCTTATTGCTGAACTTTAGATGCAAAGACTATAGAACAGTACCATCCATAATGTTTGTGCCAAACATGATGCCAAGTTACGAGACGATACGTGAGGAAGATTGTTCCCGATGTTGGGGAAGTCCAGGACAAGGGGTCACAGTTTAAGGATAAAGGGGAAATCTTTTAGGGCCGAGATGAGAAAAACATTTTTTCACACAGAGAGTGGTGAATCTCTGGAATTCTCTGGACACAGAAGGTAGTTGAGGCCAGTTCATTGGCTATATTTAAGAGGGAGTTAGATGTGGCCCTTGTGGCTAAAGGGATCAGGGGGTATGGAGAGAAGGCAGGTACAGGATACTGAGTTGGATGATCAGCCATGATCATATTGAATGGCGGTGCAGGCTCGAAGGGCCGAATGGCCTACTCCTGCACCTATTTTCTATGTTTCTATGTTTCTATGATACGATACGACTTTATTTATTTATCCCAGGAGAGAAATTGATCCACAAACAATCATAAAAGACACAAAATATATGAAACATGAAATTAAAGTGACGAGTGGAAAGGCTTAGGGGATGTGCAAAGATTGGGGAAGGAGGGGGGGAAGTCAGTCTCAGTCTCAGTCTCAGTCTACCCCATGACAGAAGGGGGAGGAGTTGTAAAGTTTGATAGCCACATGGAAGAAGGATCTCCTATGGCATTCTGTCCTGCATCTTGGTGGAACCAATCTGTTGCTGAAGGTGCTCCTCAGGTTGACTAGTGTGTCATGGAGGGGGTGAGCTGTATTGTCCAGGATGCTCCACAGTTTCACACACCTCCCATGAATCCAACTCCGCCCCCAGGACGGAGTTAAACTGATCTTGTCTGCCTGCACATGATCCAATTCCCTCTTATAGACACAAAAAGCTGGAGTAACTCAGCGAGTCAGGCAGCATCTCTGGAGTGAAGGAATGGGTGATGTTTCAGGTCGAGACCCTCCTGCAGACGGGTGAAGAAGTAACTCCAGCTTTTGTGTCTATCTTTGGTTGAAACCAACATCTGCAGTTACTTCCTACACCCATCCATATCCCTCTATTCCCTGCTCTTCTGCCGATCCAAAAGCCTTTTAAACATTTGTATCTGCCTCCACCACGACCCCTGGCAGTGTGTCCCAGAACCGTCACTCTGTATAAAAATGTCCCTGCACATTTCCATTGAACTTTCTGCCTCTCACCATATAGTTATGCTCTCCAGTGTTGGATAATTCCTCCCAGGGAAAAAGGTTCTGAATGTCTACCTTATCTATGCCTCTCATAATTTCATACACTTCTATCGTCTCCCTCAATCTTTGACATTTCAGAGAAAGCAATCCAAGTCTATTCAGGTTCTCCCCGTAGCTAAAACCCTCTAATCCAGGCGGCGTTCTGGTAAACCTCCTCTGCACCCTCTCCAAAGCCTCCATATCTTTCCTGTAATGGGACGACCAGAACTGCATGGACTAATAAAGGATGGATGTTTTGCTACCTACTGAAAGGGCTACTGGGAACAAGGGTCAAGAGTTCTTTATTGTCAAATGTCCCGAAACTGAACAATGCAATTCTTACTTGCAGGAGCACAACAAACATTATGGGGCGGCACGGTGGTGCAGCGGTAGAGTTGCTGCCTTACAGCGCCAGAGACCTGGGTTCGATTCTGACTATCGGTGCTGTCTGTAGGGAGTTTGTATGTTCTCCCCGTGACCCGTGTGGGTTTTCTCTGGGTGTCCCGGTTTCCTCCCACACTCCAAAGACATACAGGTTTGCAGGTTAATTGGCTTTGGTAATAATTGTAAATTGTCCCTAGTGGGTGGGATAGAGCAAGTGTGCAAGTTGATCTTGGTCAGTGCGGACTCGCTGGGCCGATGGGTCTGTTTCCATGCTATATCTCTAAACTTGACCCCAACACTAGTGGTGACCTTCGATCGGATGAAGTGATGGCGAATTGCAGAGAAAGAAAAATAATATAACAGAGGGAAGCCGGGTGGAGCTCATTTACTTTATTTGAACTAATTGTACTTTTTGTCCTGTGTTTACCCAGTAAAATCGGAGAAACACTCCTATTTAGCCCTTGACATTCACAGCTTGTCTCCTGACTATTTCCTTGATTATGTTTCCCTTCCAACCAATGTGAGTGGCAGTGTAAAATCTCCCCAGCGGATTTTGCTTAGTTACAAATTACCATTCAAAAATGAATTGCCCTGACAATATCTAATGTTTTGTGACATCCACAAAACACACGCTCACTTCCCCGAGAGCGAAAGCTGGCTTATTGGAAATATTAATTAAGTATTCTGAGGCTGTAAGTAATTCAGTTTTCTGCTCTTTGCGCGGTGGTTTGGTGGAGTGGATGATGTTTCAGGGCACAGGAACGTTGTCTGCATTAAGTTAGTGGATGGAGCTCATAGATCGAATCTCCGCAATGCCCGCTCAGACCTTTCCGCCTGTGCAGTTAGTTGGTTTAAGGCAGATTCTGACGGAGACTGAATCTTGGTGCTGAGCGGTTAGAGTTTGCTGGGTTGGGCTGTGGGGGGGTGCAGCGGGATAGGGCTGGAGCTGAGGGGGAGGGGGAGGGGGCGGGGAATACGGGTAGGGTGCAAGGGGGAACAGTTGCAGGAACCGCATCAACTCATTCCAGTCTAACGTTGCATGGTTAAATCCTGGCCTATAGTATATGAGGCAGAGTGCAACTCATTTGTTTGAGTTCCTTCCCTTCTTTCAGTATCTACATGGAAGGAGGGAGAGAGAGGGGGGTGGGGCATGGGGGTAGAAGAGAGAGGAGGGGAGAGAGAGAGAGTGGAGGGGGAGAGAGAGTGGGGAGAAGGTGAAGAGAGAAGGAGGGGAGAGAGGGAGAGAGGGGGAGAAATGGGGGAGAGAAAGGGGAGAGAAAGAGAGAGAGAAACGGAGAGAGAGAAAGGGAGAGAGAGAGAGAGAGAGAGAGAGAGAAGAGAGAGAGAGAGAGAGAGAGAGAGAGAGAGAGAGAGAGAGAGAGAGAGAGAGAGAGAGAGAGAGAGAGAGAGAGAGAGAGAGAGAGAGAGAGAGAGAGAGAGAGAGAGAGAGAGAGAGAGAGAGAGAGAGAGAGAGAGAGAGAGAGAGAGAGAGGGAGGAGAGAAAAGAGAGAGAGAGAGAGAGAGAGAGAGAGAGAGAGAGGGGGGGGGGTGGGGAGAGGAGAACTAAGGACAAAACCTAATACTGAGAACAATGAAGTAAGGAAACTAACATAGAGAGCATAAATCCTTGTTAAAGGGGCACTGTATGCTGGTGGATCTGGTCATCCTATTGACTCATTGTTGGCTTGAGGTAGGACTTTAGTCAGGTATTCCACAGCGATACCCAGCCAGCTTTCAACCATTATCTCCAAATACATCATAACACGGACTGCTAGATGGTGATGAAGGAATCTGTCCAAAGGTAGTTTTCTTTGATGAGATTACCTGTATCAGTAACAGACCTTGTGTGCAGGAACACAGATATCTAGAGGGTGGTACTTGCTAAAATGATGTTATATGTTAGATTTTTTCTCAGTCTGCTCATTGTGATTATTACTCCGGTTTTAGCGTTTGTCCTTGTTACCTTGCTGTTTCAGTGTTTCTGCCTCAACATTTCTCACTCTTCCCACCTTTCTTTCTCCTCGCTCTCTCTTCCCCTCACTCTCTCACCTGCCCACTCTCTCCTTCATTCTCTCCCCCCTCACTCCCCTTCACTCTCTCCCCACTCTCTTCTCCAGCTCCCTCTCTCCCCATCACTCTCTTCCCACCCACACTCTCCCCCTCCCTCTCTCTCCCCCCCCTGCCTCTCCCCTTCACTCTCTTCCCACCTGTCTTTCCTTCATTCTCTTCCCACCCTCTCACTCCTCCCTCTCCCCATCACTCTCTTCCCACCCCCACTCTCCCCCTCCCTCTCTCTCCCCCTGCCTCTCCCCCTTCTCTCTCTTCCCACCCTGTCTTTTCTTCATTCTCTTCCCACCCTCTCTCTCCTCCCTCTCCACTCTCTTCCAACCCTCTCTCTCTCCCCCCTGCCTCTCCCTCTCCTTCTTATCTCTCTCCGCCCCTCACCTGCCTCACTCTCTCTCCCCCTCCATCTCGCTCCCCCTGTCTCTCCTCGCTTCCTTCATGTCGGGTAGATCACCTTGAGGAAATTATCCACTGATTCCTTTAGAGCAGGTTTCCAGCACGCAGTAGCACAGTGATGTGATTGTCTCCAACGATTCCCTCCCTCGGCCCTGCACTCCCTGGGCTTTGGGCTGTTCCGAGATGGAATCTTTCCCTTGCCTCCAACCTGACCCGGCCACATTCCTGGCGCTGACATTGCAATGAAGCCAGGAGCCATGCAGTCCGAAGGTCGGGTGTAGCAAGTGTGTAGGGTGGAAGTGCAGATGCTGGTTTACACCAAAGATGGACACTAAAATGCTGGAGTAACTCAGCGGGACAGGCAGCATCTCTGGAGCAAAGGAACGGGTGACGTTACGGGTCGAGACCCTTCTTCAGACTGAGGGCCAGGGGAGAGGGAGACAGAGATATGGCAGGGCAAGGTGTGAAGATGGGAGATCAAAGGGGACAAGTGCGTTGGAGCTCGGCACCGACAGTGTGGAGCTGCCTTGGTATCAGACTGTACATCTCCGGAGGTGCTGGAGTTTGCCATGTCGAGGGATCGGCTATGACTGAGCTGGCTGTTCCTCGATACACGAGGTGCTTTGTATATGTTCTATCGATTTCAAAACTGCTCCTCTATTATGGGGCCAATGAAGCTTCACCTGTTTCTCTGAAATATGATAAAGCATTGGGTCTTTAATCAAATAAGGTGAATTAGATTCAGATTAGCATTGATTTCTTTGGAGCCAGCTCTGCTCAGCACTAATCATTTTAATTTTCCATTGCTAGGCATTGCTACAGTAAATGTTATTCGCAGGACGCTGAAGTCAACACACCCCACTGTCTGGAGCTCGTTCTGACAGACGTTTCTCTTGATGAAATGCTCAATATGTTGGTGAGACCGCACTCATGGTACTGTGATCAGTTTTGGTCACCCTGCGACAGAAAGGATAGCTTTAAGCTGGAAAGAGTGCGGAGAAGATTTATGAGGATGTTGTAGCCAGGACTCAAGGGCCTGAGTTATAGGAAGAGGTTGGGCAGGTTAGGACTTAATTCCTTGGAGCGCAGGAGGATGAGGGGCGATTTGTTGACGTGACGTATATACAATCATGAGGGGAATAGATAGGGTGGAATGCAGGGAGTACTTTCCCCAGAGTAGGGGAATCAAGAACTAGAGGACTAGAGGACTAAGGTGAAAGGGGAAAGATTTAATAGGAACCTGGTGGGCAACTCTTTCACACAGAGGGTGGTGGGTATATGGAACAAGCGGCCAGAGGAATTGGTTGAGGCAGGTACTATAACAACATTGAAAAGACGCTTGGACAGGTACATGGCTAGGAAAGGTTTAGAAGGACCTGGACCAAATGCAGGCAGGCGGGATTGGTGTAGATGAGATATCTTGGTCGGCATGGGCAGGTTGGGCCGAAGGGCCTGTTTCCGTGCTGTATGTCTCTGTGTTCATTGGAAATGCAGTCATCAATTTGTAGTAGAATGGGCAGGGAGAACAACACTCGCACTCATGATGAAGATACAAGTGAAATCTTGGCACATACAGACAAACATGGAGTGCGCGCAGCCGGCAATAAGGCAGGAGCAAGAACTTCCACCTTCAATGCCTGCAGCATACTCGTGGCAGCTCACGGGTGGAGAAATGTTATGAAGTAATTGTTACCAAAAGCGCAAAGGGCTGGAGAAACCAAACAAGTCAGGTATTATTTTTGGAGGACATGGATAGTTAATGTTTCAGGTCAGGACCCTTCTTCAGATGGACGGAAGTTGAGATTTAAAAACCAATGCTCCTTCTGGTGAAGCAAAGCGGCTAATATTCTGCAGCAAGGAAGCTGCAAACTCCATTCAGGAATCTGACTGACGATGCAACCTCACCTGAGGTCTTGAAGGGAGATCCAAACACCTCTGTTTTTTAGCTCTTGCCCTTTGAGTTGTCAATGTTCGAGCCTTTAGGAATGCACTAGATGTGTAGGAAGGAAAGTAAAAATTATTTATATAGCACTTTTCAATCAATTTCAATCCCCCCCCCCCCCCCCCCCCCTCATCACCGTGGAAACCCTGCATCTGGAGAGGTTCTAGATCCAGATAATACCGCTCGGCAGAAATGGGGCGAAGATAAAGAGGGAGGTTGTGCGGAAAATGAGCAGTTTAAAATCACTCCAAACTCAACAAGATAAACACTACTTATCGCCTCAAAGACATCAGGGGCCATAAAACAATTTGTTCAGCAAACAGCTTCTCTCTTAAGAGGGTATTGAACAAATTTTCTCATTGAGTAGTTGAAAGTTCCTTCTGCAAGGGAAACACAGTATTCAGGCAGTGACCAGGCAAAGTGGAATCTGATTGTTTATAACCAATTGCTAGTGAGGGAAGGCAAACAGATTGTCAGATAGACTTTAATCCTTCTGCACACAGACTCACAGCGTATGATGATAATCTCGCACACACATTTCCATTTGAATTAACGTTGATTTGTACACACAATTTTTCATATTTATTGGCATGAACCTTCGTTCATTTAACCTTTTGCCTCCTTTCCACTCTAACCTTTGTCACCTCCTCCAACCATCTGCCAATCAACCGCACCTCCCGCACCAATCACTTGTGTAGGAAGGAACTGCAGATGCCGGGTTACACCAAATTTGTTCGGCCCATAGCCCCATAAGCCAGGATAGGGGGAATCAAGAACTAGAGGACATAGGTTTAAGATGAGGGGGGGGAAAGATTCAATAGGAACCTAAGGGACAACCTTTTCACACAGAGGGTGGTGAGTGTATGGATGAGTTGGGCCAAAGGACCTGGTTCCATGTTTCATGACTCTATGACCCTATGGCCTGGATAGAGTGCATGCGGAGAGGATGTTCTCACTAGTGGGAGAGTGGAAGACTCTAGGACCAGACGACATAGCCTCAGAATTAAAGGACGTTCTTTTAGGAAAATGAGGACAAAATTCTTTAGTCAGAGGGTGGTGA
This sequence comes from Malacoraja senta, assembly GCA_038087875.1. Classification (NCBI taxonomy): domain Eukaryota; kingdom Metazoa; phylum Chordata; class Chondrichthyes; order Rajiformes; family Rajidae; genus Malacoraja; species Malacoraja senta. Next base: position 16,375,957 of record CM075980.1, read on the forward strand.
ATCTGTGGAATTCATTGCCACAGTGGCCTGTGGAGGCCAAGTCAATGGATATTTTTAAGGCAGAGATAGATAGTTTCTTGAAGGAACTGCAGATGCTGTAAAATCGAAGGTAGACCAAAGTGCGTGAGAAACTCAGCGGGTGCGGCAGCATCTATGGAGCGAAGGAAATAGGCAACGTTTCGGGCCGAAACGTTGCCTATTTCCTTCGCACCACAGATGCTGCCGCACCCGCTGAGTTTCTCCAGCACTTTTGTCAACCTTAGATTCTTGATCAGTTCGGTTATCAGAGGTTATGGGGAGAAGGCACTAGGTAGTTTCTGGCGATAAGTTGTGTTTATCTTGTTGAGTTTGGAGTGTTTTAAACTGCGCATTTTCCACACGGGCCCCCGCCTCCCCTCTTTATCTTCGCCCCATTTCTGCCGAGCGGTATTATCTGGATCTAGAACCTCTCCAGATGCAGGGTTTCCATGGTGACGACGGGGAGAGAGAGTGCTGAACAAGGTTATAAAATGGATCCAGAGAGTCTGTGGGCTGGATTATCATTGTTAGCTCAAGTGTCCAGACAATAGCTGTGCTTGTGCCAATATGATTTGTTCTGCACCATTGAATGTGGTTAGGAAGGAGTGATGGATCCGCCATGGTTGAATGGCAGAGTAGACATGATGGGCCGAATGGCCTAATTTTGCTTCTATCACTTATGAACAGAAACAGGTCCATCCAATCTCTATTCACAGTCGAATAGACATAGGCACGGTAGAATTGCTGCCTTACAACAGCAGACACCCGGGTTTGATCCTGACTACGGGTGCCGTCTGTATGGAGTTTGTACGTTCGCCCTGTGACCGAGTGAGTTTTCCCTGAGATCTTTGGTTTCCACCCCCTTCCCCAAAACGTGCCGGTTTGTAGGTTATTTGGCTACGGTAAAACTGTCAATTGACCCTAGTATGTCGGATAGAGCTGGTGTACGGGGTGATCGCTGGTCGGCGCGGACCCGGTGGTAGAAGGCGGATAGAGCTGGTGTACGGGGTGATCGCTGGTCAGCGCGGACCCGGTGGTAGAAGGCGGATAGAGCTGGTGTACGGGGTGATCGCTGGTCGGCGCGGACCCGGTGGTAGAAGGCCCTGTTTCCCCGATGTACAGTATCTGTAAAATTCTAAAGTAAAGTCAAGCCTGGGCTCAACCTGAAGGTAATGGAGATATAACTTGCTGCCCAACAGTCTGCCAGAGTTGAACACCTGAGATGTTTTGTGCAAAGCAACTCTCTAAATAGTCAGCAAAAACAAAATGAATGATCAGTCATCAAAGCATCGAAATCCAACCCAATGAACATTGGTCAATAAACTAGTCAGTCACTAGCCAACTATTTACCCGGCCATTCGGTCACCCATGTCCCTTGCATTAAATCTTACTTGCCACCCAGACAACGAGGGCAACACAACCCAGCCAAGCTGACAACTAATCAATCAGCCAACCAAGCTGCTGATCAATCATATGCAAAGCCCCATTTCATTAAACAATCACCAAGCTAACTTGTTTCCCTGAGAGCCAAATAAATAGTTTGACAGCCAAGAACATCAACAGCCATATGGTTAATCATTAACAGCCAAAGACCCATTGGAATGGCCAGCTACTCAAGCATCTGACCAAGGTACCAGCCAGCCAGTTACCCATGTGTGGGGTACATTTCAGCTGATATTTTCTGCCTTAGAGCATATGTGCTGGGTGCGAACTCCGCACTTGTTACAGAACAGAGGCAACACAATTGTGGCAAATGCGTTCTGACGTTAATATGTTTTTTTTATTAAAATCAAATTGAGATATGTCTTAATGTAGCTTTGCAAAAATAAATCATGCAAGCACTGCGCTCCAAAATCTGCTTTGACGAGATGTTCCATCAAGGATTCTGTGGGTGAACGTTGTAGTGAGCTGAGATACACTTGCAGCACGGGATCAATCTGGACCCAATTAGTCGCTAGCATCCACAGCTACACAACTGGATGCACTGCAGTTATTCTCAATCAAACTGGACTGGGCAAAGGGAAAAAAAACGATCCAGGATTTCAATGTCTCGCTGTAGTCCAATGATCGCTGATGCAGTGTGTTCTTGTTGGTGAAGGACTGTCAGGTTTTACCTGTTGTTTGGCCCACAGCTAAATGTCCAGTCGACAAGTTCTGTCGAGATTTGTGGATGAGGAGGGACCATCTCAATTCATATGAGACTTACCCTCGCTATCCTTAGGAAAAGATGGCAAGATCATCAGAATTATAATTGGATATTTGCTTCATCTAATCTCTACTCATTTAGATTTATCTCTCCCAGATATCTGCAAACATCCTTGGTTGGTGGATTCGTTAATTGATTCATTGAAAGATGCAGCATTCAAACAGACCCTTCGGCCAACCGAGTCCACGTCAGCCATCGACCACCCGCTCACACTAGTCCCATGCTATCCCACTTCCTCATCCACTCCCTGCACACTAGGGACAATTGACCTACAAACCCGTATGTCTTTGGGGTGTGTGAGGAAATTGGAGCACCCGGAGAAAACCCACGCGGTCACAAAGAGAACATGCAAACTCCACTTAGGCATCACCCGAAGTCGGGATCGAACCAGACGCTGCGAGGCAGCGGCTCTACCAGCTGCACCACCGTGCCGCGCTGCTTGAACTTTCAAGCACCCTGGATCGCAGGCCCCTTCACCACCCATGATGAACCTTCCACTGTCGTCCCAGATGCTCTGCACCAGGACAGATACATGGATAGGGTAGGTTTAGGGCATAGGCCCAACGCAGGCAGGTGGGACTAGTGTAGATGGGGCATGTTGGGCGGCATGCGCATGGTGGGCTGAAGGGCCTGGTTCCATGCTGTATGACTCTATGATTAAGTGACTTCCTTTAGTTATGTGCAGCAGTTATGTTACTGAGACACAATAGACCCTGCTGTCTACTATTCATACATGTACATGTCATTGAGTTATAGAATCACACAGCATGGAAACTGGTGCTGGGGCCAAATTGTCCAGGTCAACCAAGAAGCCTCATCCAAACTGATCCTGTTTGCCTGTGTTTGGCCCATATGTCTCTGAACCATTCCTATCCATGAAGGTATACGACATGTACCCATTGTTAGTTAAGGTACACTACATGGGTATCGGTCTAAATGTATAGGTCACCAAGATGGCGGCCAAGCCAGGCGATTCCCTGCGCGCTGGTCCCAGAGGTGGATCTGCAATCCTGCCTTACAATCGCTCCACTCTTTTAAACCTCTACTCTAACATCAGCATTTCTTACATTAACTATGGTGACTAAACGCCATTCCTTTATCCGGTATCTGTACACTGGGGATGGCTCAATTGTAATCATGTGTAGTCTTTCCGACTGACGAACTAACCAGCTAACAAAGATCGACACAAAATGCTGGAGTAACTCAGAGGGTCGAACAGCATCTCAGGAGAAAAGGACTGGGTGATGTTTCGGGTCGACTGTGGGTGCTGTCTGTACGGAGTTTGTACGTACTCCCCGTGGCAGCGTGGGTTTTCTCAGAGATAGAATAGAATAGAATAGACTGTACATGTCATTGAGTAGGAGTCGAGCCAGCACCGCCATTCAATGTGATCATGGCTGATCATCCCCAATTAGTACCCAGTTCCTGCCTTCTCCCCATATCCCCGACTCCACTATCTTTAAGAGCCCTATCTAGCTCTCTCTTGAAAGTATCCAGAGAACCGGCCTCCACCGCCCTCTGAGGCAGAGAATGCCAGAGACTCACCACTCTCTGTGAGAAAAAGTGTCTCCTCGTCTCCATTCTAAATGGCTTACCCCTTATTCTTAAACTGTGGCCCCTGGTTCTGGACTCCCCCAACATCGGGAACATGTTTCCTGCCTCTAACGTGTCCAAACCCTTAATAATCTTTATATCTTCGGTTTCCTCCCACATTCCAAAGGCATACAAGTCTGTCGGTAAATTGGCTTGGTATAAGTGTAATTAGTTCCTAGTGTGTGTTGGGAAATTGTTAATGCGCGGACTTGGTGGGCCGAACTGCCTGTTTCCACGCTGCATCTCTCAACTGAAAACAACTCAACTAAATCATTAGGACATGGATATATCTAAATGTCTTTTAAATATAATTGTTGTACCTGCCTCAGCTACCTCCTATGGCAGCTCGGTTTTTTTCTCCACATTTGTGGCAAATTGTTTCCTCACCACCGATTAGAATCAGTCTGAGAAAACAATCACACACATTCCCAAAACAAGTGAGATTCAAAGAGAAAACCTACGGGGATCATTTTCAAGGAAAATCAGCGCAGAAAATCTCTGATTCTAATATTAACAATAAATAGTGAAAAGGAAAGATAAACTAAAAGTGAAAGGGAGAGTCAAAAGTACCACTAGAAATAGCTTCTGTTTATACAATGTTTCTGCTATAGAAACGGGTCCCAAGGCACTTCAGTAGAGTATTATCAAGCAGAATTTGACACCGGGCCATATAAGGAGCTATAAATAAAGACATGGTCAAAGTATTAGGTTTTAAGAAACAGCTTGAAGGAGGAAGGAAAGATAACAAGCTAGTTTTGCTTAGGATAAGAATTCTCGTGTTGAAGGACCCATAAAACTAAATGCAAGGCTGCCAGAGATGGAGAGATTACAATGATTAGTCGCACAGAATGGGACAAGTGTCGCTATCTTGGAGGGTGTGGGGCTGGCGGAGATGGCTGAAATAGGGAGGGTTGAGGCAACAAGATGATTTGAAAAGAGAGCAAGTATTTTTAAACTAGTCAGAAGCTAAGGTAGGACAGTGGATTTAGTTTATAGATGGAGCGTGGAAACAGGCCCTTCGGCCCACTGAGTCCATGCTGTCCATCGATCACCTGTACACACTATCACACAGAGCCAGAGACCCGGGTTCCATCCCCAATACGGAGTTTGTACATTCTCGATGTGACCATGTGGGTTTTCTCCGGGTGCTTCAGTTTCCTCCCACATTCCAAAGACGTGCAGGAATGTAGGTTAATTGGCTTCTGTAAATTGCCCCTAGTGTGTAGGACATGAAACCTACACACTACCAATCATGAACCTACCAATCATGGGTGGTTGTTGGTCGGCGTTGATTCGATGGGCCGAAGGGCCTGTACCGACGCTTTATCTCGAAAAACTAATCTAAAGCCAAATGTCCGAGTTACATGCGTGCAGATACATATGCTATTGGGAAGATAGACACAAAATGCTGGAGTAACGCAGCGGGACAGGCAGCATCTCTGGAGGGAAGGAATGGGTGACGTTTCGGGTCGAGGCACTTTTTCAGAATGAAGACCCGAAACGTCACCCATTCCTTCTCTCCAGAGATGCTGCCTGTCCCGCTGAATTACTCCAGCATTCTGCACCACAGATCTTTGGTGTAAACCAGCCTCTGCAGTTCCTTCCTACACATATCAGCGAAGAAAGCGAATGGTATGTTAGCATTCATAGCAAAAGGATTTGAGTATAGGAGCAGGGAGGTTCTACTGCAGTTGTACAGGGTCTTGGTGAGACCACACCTGGAGTATTGCGTACAGTTTTGGTCTCCAAATCTGAGGAAAGACATTCTTGCCATAGAGGGAGTACAGAGAAGGTTCACCAGACTGATTCCTGGGATGTCAGGACTTTCATATGAAGAAAGACTGGATAGACTCGGCTTGTACTCGCTACAATTTAGAAGATTGAGGGGGGATCTTATAGAAACTTACAAAATTCTTAAGGGGTTGGACAGGCTAGATGCAGGAAGATTGTTCCCGATGTTGGGGAAGTCCAGGACAAGGGGTCACAGTTTAAAGATAAAGGGGAAATCCTTTAGGACCGAGATGAGAAAAACATTTTTCACACAGAGAGTGGTGAATCTCTGGAACTCTCTGCCACAGAAGGTAGTTGAGGCCAGTTCATTGGCTATATTTAAGAGGGAGTTAGATGCGGCCCTTGTGGCTAAAGGGATCGGGGGTATGGAGAGAAGGCAGGTACAGGATACTGAGTTGGATGATCAGCCATGATCATATTGAATGGCGGTGCAGGCTCGAAGGGCCGAATGGCCTACTCCTGCACCTATTTTCTATGTATCTATGTATCTATGATCATATTGAATGGCGGTGCAGGCTCGAAGGGCCGAATGGCCTACTCCTGCACCTATTTTCTATGTTTCTATATGCCATGGAGTATACTTGAATCTGTGTGCGACTGTGAAGAAGCAAGTCTTTCAGTGTTGCCAAGGAACTCTCATTCTGTTGCGGAAGAGCAGTGACAGGCAAAACTCAATAGAACAACGCACTGTCCACTTAAATCAGCTTGAAAGGAATGGAATCATCTCACTGATGCACCCAATGTTTAGCACTCAATTTGCACCTGTTTCTTGCATTTCAGACAAGTGTTACATCCCGGCTTCTATAATGTAGAGGTTAGACAAACTCAAGCCTACTCTCACCCAGTTGTGACGTTGATTTATCTTCTCTTCTCTCCAGCTCTCTCCAGGCCTGATGATGTATGTCCTGCACCGCGCATCCTGACACCTCACCTGCATTGCTCAATCGAAAAGCAAATGCCGCGGTGGAGTCAAGGAAGAGGAAAGGATAAACAAGGCAAGAGCAAATTTTACACTGGAATGCCCCCACAAGATCAATCCCATTCGGTAAAAGACTCATTAATAAGTTTAGATTAGAGATACAGCGCGGAAACAGGTCCTTCGGCGCGCCGGGTCTGCGACGACCAGCGATCCCCGTACACTAGCACGGTCCTACACACTAGGGACAATTTACAATATTTACCAAAGCCAATTAACCTACAAACTTGCACGTCTTTGGAAGGTGGGACGAAACCGGAGCACCCGGAGAAAGCCCACGCAGTCACGGGGAGAACCTACAGTCAGCACCCGTAGTCAGGATCGAACCCGGGTCTCTGGCGCTGTAAGGTGGCAACTCTAATGCTGCGTCACTGTGCCACAGTGTGAAGAAGGGTCTCAACCTGAAACGTCACCGATGCCTTCTCTCCAGAGATGCTGCTTGTCCCGCTGAGTTACTCCAGCATTTTGTGCCTATCTTTGGTTTAAACCAGCATCCGCAGTTCCTTCCAACACACAAATAAATATATACCAGATAATCAGACAATGTTAATAACAGTAATACGACATGACCATTATAGTGCAGATCCAAAGCCCATAGTGCAAGCAGAAACACATTCCATGGAAGATCATAGTTGCTAAGGTAGAGTTCAGTGTTCAGGAGCCTGATGGTTGATGTGAAGCTTTTATTGAACCTAGCAGTCATGGTTCGCAGGCTTTTCTCCGATGGTAGCAGCGAGATGAGAGTGTGGCCAGGGTGGTGTGAGTCTTTGATGATATTGCCTGTCCTTTTGAGGTAGTGCCTCCTGTAGATCCCTTAGATGGTGGGTAGGTCATCACCCATGATGGACCACGGCAATGTCCACACTCTCGGTAAACTCCTCCCTGCGCATTCGAGTTGCCGAACCAGGCCCTGATGGCACCGGTCACTGTGTTCTATGCCATGCCCCTGTAGAAATCCATTGGAGTATCCGGCAACATGCTGAATCCCCTCAATCTTCTCAGGAAGTAGAGACATTGGTGAGCTTTCTTTGTGATTGCGTCAGTGTTCTGGATCGAGGAAAGATCTTCAGAGATGTGCACGCCCAGGATCTTGAGGGTTTGGGATTAGTAGTTTGAGAGACCTGCTCAGCAAGAGAGACTCCAGCACCACAGGTTTTGGCATATGTCGTGGAGCAGTTTCGTGGCTGAATGACACTTGGCACCATTGCAAATTCACTCCGCCTACATTAGATATGTCTTTTGGTACAAGATTTTTGGGGAAGGCAAGCAATTAAAGTAGGCCAGCATTGCAAAGCAGGAATAATGATAAACCCCATGATGTTGCAATGTGTTTAAAGGCATTTAATTATTTAGTGAAATACATCAATATAAGTGTGCTTAATGAATTCTTCAGAAACTCTTCAATTAGCCCTGTGTTAAAATAATGGATCTCGTGTTAGTCTTCTCCCCACCCTCATTGTCATCCCATCATTATTGCCCTAACATTCTTTGCACCATTCTGCAGTTTTACATTTGTGGTGACATTTATTGTTTATAGTTATATCTATAATTACCATGCATACAGTGTCCTCCATGTATTATTGATTATTGTACATTTAATTGTGTGTTCCTGCATTAATGGCCCATTAAACTGCAGCACGAAAGAACTTCCATCTACCATTGCTGGTACATATGACAATTAAACAATCTTGACGCTACTTGAGGATAGCATGGGAATTTCACAGGCAATGGCCGTTGAGTGTGGCATTTAAGAGGCTTTCGGATAGGCACATTTACGGGCAGGAAATGGAGGGACCAGTGCAGGTAGATAAGATTAACTTATCTTGGCATTATGTTCGGCACTGACATTGTGGGCTGAAGGGCCTGTTCCTGTGGCTATACTGTTCTGTGTACTCGGTTCTCTTCAATTGAGAGAATCTTATTTCACAGGACTGTTGAGGTTTTCAGACGCAGTCGAGGCCAGGCATGTAGTGAAGGATTGTTGCAGCTAATTCCTGAAGACCGCCTGCTGTTGAGGCAGGCAGCACTGGTGAGAGTTCAAGAGACGAGAGGACAGCCTGGTGTTGTGGCCGAGGGTTGGTACACTGTTGCCGGAATATATAAATGCAGGGGGGGGGGGGGGGGGGAACCCCCCCCCCCCCCTCTTATAACAATTATCCTGAGCTTGAAGGAGCAGACATTTAAAGACTCAATGCACTAGAGACAAGTCCTTCTGAAAGAGATGATAGGAAGTCAGTCAACACTATAACAGAGTCGGCAAGGCAGCTCGGTGCCATCTGAACACTGGCCTTTAAAACAGTTGTTTCCAGAGAGCCACAAAAGGGTTTTGATGAAAGGCTGGAGTGCATTGATAAGGATGTTACTTTCTCTTTTAAGATAAAGATTGGTGCCGAGGAGATGAGGGTTTTTTTTTGTCCTGTTTTATTATGATAGCCTCTATCGTCCAGTCCTTTTCATTGTGAACCAGAAGCGAAGGAGCAAAGTAGCTTTTATTTCCTTCTAAAGGAAGTATAAAATTATCTATTATACTGCAAAATCAAACTGGTTCATGCCTCTTTCTATAAATTACAGTGGCTTATAGCTTCTCTTGCTTATCTGCCTTGCCCTCTTTATTCTCTAAGCCAGTTGCATCATCAAGGCACAGACAGTTCCTCCGACGCTCCCTGCGATAGTGTTACTTCTGCATTCAGCTCACGTTGGAAAGCTTCAAGCCAAGTTGCTTATCTGCTCAAGCACAACTGCATTGTGGGATGTATCTCTCACTCTCTCTCTCTCGCTCTCTCTTGTTCCTTCCTCCCACCTTCTCCCGTTCCCTCTTTCCCTCCTTCTCATGCTCCCCTCCCTCCCTCTCACTCTCCCTCTCTCCCTCCCGCTCCCTCCTCCTTCCCTCTCTCCCCCTCCCTCCCTCTCCCTATCTCCTGCTCCCTCTCCCCCCTCCATCTTGCTCCCTCTCAACCTCCCCCCTCCTGCTCCCTCTCCCTCCTCCCTTTCCTCCCCCTTGCTCCCGCTCACTCCTGCTACCTCTCCCTCCCTCTCCCCCTTCCGCTCCCTCTCACCCTCTCTCTCCCTCCTGCACCCTCTCACCCTCCGTCCCTCTCCTGCTCTCTTTCCCCTCACCCTCCCTCCAACTCTCCACCTTGTTCCCTCTCCCCCTCTTTCTCTGACCAGCCCGATTGCATTCAAGAGCAAAGTGTAAGATAAATGACCTTGGTGACCTTGCCTGCTGGCTCTGTGGGTATGGATCTACACTGAATAAAGCTGCTGCAATCCTCTTGAGAGGATGTTTTGTAATTAAAAAAAACCTGCTTTAAATATCTCCTGGCCACCAAGGGAGGTGAGGCACAAGGGAGGTGAGGAGAGGTTAAAGTGGAGGGGTTGGAGTGGTGGGGGAGGGGTGGGGGAGGGGGGGGGGGGAAAGCAGATGAAATGCCTTCTCGTAACGTAACAAAGGTGTCCAAACTATGAGGAGCTTTGACAGAAGGAGAGCCCTTCCAAAGTAGGAAAGCTCAGTCATGCCAGATATGACAAGATTACCATTGGAGGAGAGTATGAGTATTCTGGGACTGTGTCCTGTAGAGTTTATAAAGATTATAGGATACCTTCCTCTCCTCGCTCCCATGTGGCAGAAGATACAGAAGCTTGAACGTGCGCACAACCAGACTCAGGAACAACTTCTTCCCCTCTGTGATCAGACTTCTCACTGGTCCTTCCATAAGCTAGGGTACTGTCCGATTCACCTCTACCCTATTGTGGACATTGGACTTTGTCTCTGGGACTGGTGCACGACAATGCTGAGAACTATATTCTGCATCCCTTTGCTCTACCTGTTGGACTTGAGTTTGACTTGATCGTAATTATGAATAGTACTATCTGTTTGGATAAAGGTTTTTCGCTGTACCTCGGTACACGTGACAATCATAAAGCTAAACATAAACCTCCGCAAAAAGTACAAAGTGTTTCAGAGATGACAGGCTGGATACAGGAAGAATTTTCCTCTAGTCTGGGATCAATTTCACGTAAAAAGGTTAAGCCATTACTGACAAAGATGATGAGAAATGTTTTAACACATCAGGTGGTGAACTGTGGAGTATATTTTCCACCTTAAGGATTATGGAAGTTCACTTGCTGTGTTCGTTCACACTTCCCAGTATTGTGATGTGCAAACTTGGGGAAAGGGGTCCCGATCCGAAGCGGAACCTATCTGTGTTCCCCACTTCTCTTTTTGCGATTTGCAACCTAAAGGATCAAGTTCATCACTGACTTTCAGAAACTGTATTTCAGTTTAGTGTAGAGAAGCGTAAACAGGCCCTTTGGCCCATCGAGTTTGTGCCGACCAGCGATCCACGCATGCTAACACTATCCTGCACACTATCCCGCACAAACAGAGGACCCAAAGAAACATAGAAACATAGAAAATAGGTGCAGGAAGAGGCCATTCGGCCCTTCGAGCCAGCACCGCCATTCATTGTGATCATGGCTGATCGTCTCCTATCAATAACCTGTGCCTGCCTACTCCCCATATCCCTTGACTTCACTAGCCCCTAGAGCTCTATCTAACTCTCTCTTAAATCCATCCAGTGACTTGGCCTCCACTGCCCTCTGTGGCAGGGAATTCCATAAATTCACCACTCTCTGGGTGAAAACGTTTTTTCTCACCTCAGTTTTAAATTACCTCCCCTTTATTCTAAGACTGTGGCCCCTGGTTCTGGACTCGCCCAACATTGGGAACATTTTTCCTGCATCTAGCTTGTCCAGTCCTTTTATAATTTTATATGTTTCTATAAGATTCCCCCTCATCCTTCTAAACTCCAGTGAATACAAGCCTACTCTTTTCAATCTTTCCTCATATGACAGTCCCGCCATCCCAGGGATCAATCTCGTGAACCTACGCTGCACTGCCTCAATCACAAGGATGTCCTTCCTCAAATTAGGACACCAAAACTGTACACAACACTCCAGATGTGGTCTTACCAGAGCTCTATACAACTGCAGAAGAACCTCTTTACTCCTATACTGAAATCCTCTTGTTATGAAGGCCAACATTCCATTAGCTTTCTTCACTGCCTGCTGTACCTGCACGCCAACTTTCAGTGACCGGTGTACAAGGACATCCAGGTCTCGCTGTACCTCCCCCTTACCTAACCTAACCCCATTGAGATAATAATCTGCCCCCTTGTTTTTGCCGCCAAAGTGTATAACCTCACATTTATCTATATTATACTGCATCTGCCACGCATCTGCCCACTCACTCAACCTGTCCAGGTCACCCTGCAACCTCCTGACATCCTCTTCACAGTTCACACTGCCACCCAGCTTTGTGTCATCCGCAAACTTGCTAGTGTTGCTCCTAATTCCCTCTTCCAATTCATTAATATATATGGTAAACAGTTGCGGCCCCAACACCGAGCCTTGCGGCACTCCACTCGCCACTGCCTGCCATTCTGAAAAGGACCCGTTCACTCCTACTCTTTGCTTCCGGTCTGCCAACCAATTTTCTATCCATGTCAGCACCCTACCCCCAATACCATTTGCTCTAATTTTAGTCACCAGTCTCCCGTGCGGGACCTGATCAAAGGTTTTCTGCACGTCTAGATACACTACATCCACTGGCACCCTTCATCCATTTTACTTGTCACCTCCTCAAAAAATTCCAGAACATTAGTTAAGCATGATTTCCCTTTCATAAAGAAAACCCACGCAGGTCACAGGGAGAGCATACAAACTCCATACACACAGCACCTGTAGTCAGTATTGAACCCGGGCCAATGGCGGTGTAAGGTAGCAACTCTACCGCTGTCCTTCTTTATTTCTTTCCCGTATTTCTTTATGAGCCTCACCTGAAGAACTTTATCAAACACTTTAAATAAACAAGGGATGAATTTTAACCATAAATCTTGACTGGACCAAACTGATCACCTGACTTCTACTTTACCTCGGTTATTTTCCCGCCTGCGTTAAGTTAAACTTGCTCAGCAAACATTGCTTATCTCTTACCTTTGGTAATCCATTCTTTGCCAATCATTTGTAGGATTCACTCTTTGGCCCATGCTTTGATTCCTCCTGAAACACATTTGCTTATTTAATATGGTTCTTTAAAGCTTCTTAACTGCTGTGGCCCAAGTCTCATAGTTTTTTTTCATTTTTTAAGTGGATTATGCCTCATTCCCCTATCTTGAATGAAAAGATTAAACACACTCCATTTTTCGGTTTGGACTTCTATTATTAAGCTGGGTTTCCTGATGGATATCAACCATTCCGACTCAATGCTTTGTGTATGGATGTCTAACTTCATGACCTCCTACAGTCCATAACTTCTTCCACACTAAGCACTGTTTACAAAGCAGGTCGCTGACTACTTTGGCTTCCACTTTAGTTTAGTATAATTTAGAGATACGGTGCCAAAGCAAGCTCTTCGGCCCAGCCGAGTCCGCGTCGACCAGCGATCCCCATGCACCATACACTATCCTTATCCTACACACTAGGGACAATTTGTAATATTTATCGAAGCCAATTAACCCACAAACCTGCACGTCTTTGGAATGTGGGAGGAAACCGGAGCACCCGGGGAAAACCTACGTGTCCACAGCGAGAACGTGTAAACTGTGGTCAGGATCGAGCCCGAGACTCTGGCGCTGTAAGGCAGAAACTCTATCGCTGTGCCACTGTGCCGCCCTACTTATTGTCTGACAGGGCAAAGAAAGCACTATGGGCTCCCGCTAATAAAGGGGACACATGTGAGAATCTGGAACAAAAAGAAGTTCTGGAGCAACTCAGCGGGTCAGGCAGCATCTGTGGAGGGAATGGATGGATGATGTTTTGGGTGAGGACTCCGCTTCAGACTGAATGTAAATAACAGCTCCCTCTGTCTATCACTCCCCTGGCTGCTGGACAAAACCTCTCTACAATTTAAAATATCCAGCAAGATGAGGAAGGAAAAATATCTTCGTCAGCATGAACGTTCTGCTACCAAAGCCACTGAGGAATTTAAGGTGGAGCAGACAAAATGTGTAGGAAGGAACTGCAGATGCTGGTATATACCACAGGTGGACACAAAAAGCTGGAGCAACTCAGTGGACCAGGCAGCATCTCTGGAGAAAAAGAATAGGTGATGTTTTGGGTTGGGACCTTTCCTCTGACTGAAAGTAGAGGTGGGGAGGAAATAAAGTGGAGGTGAGAAAAGACAAATCATGGCCGGCAACAGGTGACCTCAGGAAGGATGGAGCCCATAATAGCCCATTGCTGGCTGGGGAAGATGTGATAACAAGAGAGATACAAGGATGCGGCCATTGTAGGATGACTAGGATGTGTTTTATAATGCACTGGGAGTTGTTCAGATCAGAGTTTGGGACAAGTTGTGAACCAACTTGCTGAGTTTAGATGAACTCCATCCCTCTTTGTCCAGTACCAGAAATGAACTTGCATGAAAAGTTTAAGAAGGACCTTGTCAACACTAAGTGGCCGTACAACCAAAAAGTGTGAGAAAGAAGGAACTCTCTACATTTAATAAACAACTGCAGATGCTGGAACCCTGAGCAAAACACAAAGTGCTGGAGGAACTCAGTGGGTCAGGCAGCATCTGTGGAGGGAATGCGCAGCTGTCATTTCAGGTTGGGACCCTTAAGATGTAAAAGGGTTTGGTGCCACAGTTTCACGTGGTACTAGGATGAGCTGAAGTTCAGACCCTCTAAATTGTATTGACTATCCTGCTAAAACATACATCTCAACCGTCTCTCATCTCAATCCTGCAATGCTGTTGGAACCCATTCTCTAATCTCTATCCTGTAATGCTCTCGTCCACTTCCTGCCCTCCGCTGATCCTGTTCCCTTGCACCACCTTGATGCCAAACACTCTCCTTATGGACCAAGTATTCTCACGTGCCTGCCTAATCACCTCCAGTTTTACCTCATTTTGTTCTTCCCTTCTTTACATGGATAGAAAAGGTTTAGAGGGATATGGGCAGCTGGGACTAGTGTAGATGGGGCATCTTAGTTGGCGTGGGAAAGTTGGGACGAAGGGCCTGTTTCCGTGCTCTATGACATGGTTACATACCGATGAGCCATACTTCCATGAGCTTCCACTCCTGTGTGTTGGTTTAGTTTGATGCAATTCTCCTGATAGAGCTTGTTGGCCCCATCCCTCCAAAGATTGAGTTTCCAGGGTTTATTTTTCTGCCTTTAGCTGGAATTTATTAAGTGCAAAATTGCACACGTTGTGACAGGTTTCGAATAAATATTTTTAAAATGTCATTAAAAAAGGAACCCAGGGTCCCACAAGGGTAAAGCAGGGACTGGAAGTCCATAACTCTACAGAGAAACCACCTGCCCCTGCAAAAGCTGGCCATTTTGATTTCCTATGCAGACAAAGCACCACCACACCATCCTGTACCTTTAACACAGAAGGCTTCTGGGATGCGCCCTGGAGCTGAAAGACTGGTGGGCTGAGAGCGGGGGGCCGCCAAGAAAGAAGACGGACCTGGTGTGGGGGTGTGGGTGCCGAACAGAGGGACCTGGCATGAGGGGGTGGGGTGGGGTGGGATGAGGGGTGTGTTGGTGTGGGCACCAAGAACAAAGAGGGACCCGGCGGGGAGCCCCTGTGGCCATCTATGGCTCAGCATGCCTGGTTCGCCGCTAAGAGATAAGTCTGTACTAAGAACCTTTGAAACGTTGCCAGTGCCAGCAATGTGGCGACTCTTTGTGTACTGCCTGGGTGAAGTCTGCTGTATGATTTTACCAGATTGAATACAAAAACAAGGAATTACACTGTACCCGGGTACATGCGACGACAAAGTACATTTTCCAGCATCTGCAGTTCTTTCTTAAACATAAAATATCATTGAATCACTGATCACCTGGGTGGAGGTTGCTTTTCTACCTCCCCTTGATGATGCCTCCAGCTACCCCCTCCATCAAGCCCTTTGCTGGTGGGCACTGCCCACCTGTCCTGACAGTAACGCATCCCCAGGTGATCCGTGACACGAGCGCTGCTGTGAGAGGGAAGGTGGTTTTACCATTAGTGTTGATGCTGAACACAAGGTTGTTGGTCAGGGAGTTCAACACTAAACTGTCTCCATCTCTGCTGGTTAAAGTGAGAATTCGTTCAGCGGCAAGATCAAGGGGAAGAAAACAAATCAATACCTTATTATCCATCAGCTGTGATGTGCCTGTTTTTCTTCTCCCTAGGGCAAACAATGAATGTTATCATGTGTGTGTGTCTGTCTGTGTGTGTGTATCTGTCTGTGTGTCCGCCTGTGTCTGTCTGTCCGTGTCTGTCTGTGTGTTTTTTGTCTGTGCCTGTGTGTGTGTCTGAGCGTGTGCATCTGTGTGTGTGCCTGTGTGTGTGTCTGCATGTGCGTGTGCCTGTGTGTTTTTATGAAAGACATGTATGTGAATCTATACATACTTACACTCAGCAAAAAACAAAGTGCTGGAGGAACTCAGAAGTGGGCCGAAAGGCATGTTTCCACACTGTATCTCTAAACTAAACTAAATGTGAAATCCACTCCTGTTATTAGAACAGATCTGAATGTAAGATCTCATGAAAAAATTAGTCTAGGTTTAGGTTTATTATTGCTATTTTAAACACTATTCAGTCAGATCAGATAATGTTGTACATAAATATACTTAAGCCAAACGCACGTATAATGGGTAGAGCAAAGGAGAAAATACAGGATGCAGAATATAGTTCATAGTATTGTAGCGCATCAGTTCCATAGACAAAGTCCAATGACTGCAATGGGGTAGAGGTGAATCAGACAGTATCCTGGCTTATGGAAGGACCATTCAGAAGCCTGATAACAGTGGGAAAGAAGCTGTTCCTGAGGCTGGTGGTGCGCACTTTCAACCTTCTGCATCTTCACCCTGATGGGAGTGGGGAGAAGAAACAATGATCGGGATGGGGAAAGGTCTTTGATTATGTTCACAGCGTGAAGTGCAGATGGTGGGGAGTCTGGTCTGTGTGGCGGACTGGTCTACGTCCACAACTCTGCAATTTCTTGCGGTCTTGGGCAGAGCTGTTCCCAAACCAAGCTGTGATGCAACCCGACAGTATACGTTCTATGCTTGGAAGAGTCATTGGGGACATGTCAAATGTCCTCAGTTTCCTGTGAAAGCAGAGGCATTGATGTGCCTTCTTGACTTTTGCTTCAATGTCACTGGTCCTTGATAGATCATGGTAATGTTAGCGCCAAGGAACTTGAAACTCCTGATCGGAAAGAAGGCCTCTCCATTTGCAATCCCTAGTTGTTTCTTGTACTCCGGGACTTTATACATTAGAGATACAGCGTGGACACAGGCCATTCGGCCCATCGAATCCACGCCGACCAGTGATCACCCATACACACTAGCACGATCCTACACATTAGGGACAATTCTATAATTTTAATTATGCCAATTAACCTACAAACCTGTGCATCTTTGGAGTGTGGGAAGAAATCAGAGCACCCGGAGGAAACCCACGCGGTCACAGGGAGAACGTACAAACTCTGTACAGACAACACCAATAGTCAGGATCGAACCCTGGTCTCTGGTGCAGGAAGACAGCAACTCTATCCCTGCATTACTGTACCACCCTGGTGTGTTGTATCAGTGCAGTCTTTCCTATACACTTATCCTCTCTTCCAAGCAGTGAGCTGGGCCCACTTCACTCAAGACTGGAATTCCGAACCGAACGTTACCGGTCGGCTTTGATTATTTTCTGCTTTCTTCCTCTGGTCTTCCTCAACAATATTTTCTCGCCAAGATCAGCTGCAGTCAGGATCGAACACGGGTCTCTGACGCTATAAGGCAGCAACTCTACTGCTGCGTCACCGTGCCGCTTACTAAGTGAGGGGAAAATAAGGTAAAAGTGGAATTAACTGAAGAACTTGGATGCACATTGAGTGAATAATCAGGTCTATGAAACTTGCAGAGGCAGCAGGCCGTTAAATTAAGGAGATTGAGCAACATATGTCTGTGTGGTTAATTGGCTTAATTGCTTTTACTTGGACTATTAACACACTTGATCCAACCCAGCGATCATGATACTGCCGTTAGTGTTGCTTACTCTAATCAATGGCACACGGCAGCTACTGTTACAGTGAAATTTCCCATCGCAAAATTAACTTATAAATATTAATTGTAATCAGATAGCAATTAAAGCCAAAGGGTTATTAAAAATGAATAACTTGGGTGGTTGAAATTTTGTGTGGGTGCAATGGAAAGTTTTCTTGTTCAGACTGTGTCTTTTGAATGTAAGCTAATAGCTCTGTGTTATTTTTGGATCTGGTACAAATTAGATGTAGTGGGAAATGTTATCTGGCACACCTAATTACTTGCTAGCCAAAATTAAAAGATTTTTTTTGACCTTGTAAATCAGAGACAACTAGGTAAAGCCGCGGCAACCAAGGATTCATCGATTTCAGGCAAACTGCAGTTTTTCTTACCCCCACTTTTTCTTTTCTTGGAGGGCAGGAGCTAACTTTGTGCAATGAACAGATGGATATGAAATTCGGAGAGATCACTGTGATCAATACTTTATGAATCCATGGATGGGAATGTCATTGAGGTGCAACACAGGGTGGCGGATGTATGGAACGAGCTGCCAGAATAGGTCGTTGAGGCAGGTACTACAACATTTAAAAGACACTTGGGCAGGTACATGGACAGGAAAGGTTTGGAGGTATATGGTCCAAATGTGAGCAAGTGGGACTAGTGCGGACAGGCATCTTGCTCGGCATGGACATGTTGGGCCAAAGGGCCTGCTTCATTACTCCATGAACCTACGACTCTAAATGAATTGCCAAACTATGATTACATGCTGCGTCATATTTCCCATCATAGCCAAGTATATGACCAGGAATGTCCCTGGGTTCCTGGCAATAACGTTACCATGGCAAAGGCTCCAAGGGACTGCAATTGATAATGGGAAAATCAATTCAACTTACCACCCTTGTAATGCTGATATATTTCAACCCCCCCCCCCCTCCCTATTTCAACGTTCATGGATATATCTATCACTCCACTAGAAAACAATTACACTTTTGGAAGCTGTCATCTGTACTCCTCAGATCTGAGCTGGAATCAAAATCTTGACCTCACAGCTCTGGTGCCACAATGGCGCAGCGGTAGAGCTGCTGCCTTACTGCACCAGGGACCTGGGTTTGATCCTGAGCTTGGGCGCTGTCTGCACCGAGTTTGTGCGTTCTCCCTGTGACCGCGTGGGTTTTCTCCGGGCGCTCCGGTTTCCTCCTACACTCCAAAGACCTGCAGGTTTGTGAGTTAATTGGCTTCTGTAAATTGTCCCCAGTGTGTGTAGGGTGGAACTAGTGAATGGGCGACCACCGGTCTGCACGAACTCAGTGGGCCGAAGGGCCTGTTTCCGCTCCGTATATCTAAACTAAACTAAACAAAACTAAACTAAACTGAACTAAACTGAACTAAACTCAGTGCATCTCCTGCATCCTGCCCACCAACACTGCAACCAACACTGATCTTGGCCACTTGGCCAAAGTGCTGGTGCAGGGAAGTTCCACCTCACCATGGTACAACAGCAGGAGAAATCCAAGAGATTGAAATGGAGCAATGAGAGCGATGGGGTTGGGTGTTTAGAGACGAGAGTCAAGGTGTGAGTTTTATTGAGGGTGTCACAGCAAGCAAGGCGGTCCCACCTTGAACTTACAACCATCATTCACCATTATCGAAAACAACATCCCTCAACACTTCACAGGCCACACTCATGTAAGAAGATGCAAGGGCTGGTGATCAAATGGTTTGAAAGAGACATGGGTTTTAAAGAGCATCTCGGAGGAAGAAACACAGGCAGAAAGGTTGAGTGGTTTAAGGATAGATGTCCCAGGCCCGGAGCATCCGCAGATAGTTTAGTTTAGGGATACAGCGTGGAATCGTGGCCCTACTGCCTATCAAGTTCGCGATGACCAGGAGTCACCCGCACACGAGTTCTATCCTACACACTAGGGACAATGCACAGAAGCCAATTAACCTACAAACCTGCATGTTTTGGGATCTGGGAAGATTTTCACCCAGATAAAAATCACGCGGTCACAGGGAGAACGTGCAAACTCCACGCAGACAGCACCTGAGGTCAGGATCGAACCCGGGTCTCTGGCACTGTGAGGCAGCATCTCTACTTTTTCCCTTTAAAAAAAAAAAAGGCAGGCAAAGAGATGGAAAGGCATCCGGCAGTGGAACGGTTAAACTCAGAGGTGCTCGCGGACGGAACTGGAGGGGGGGCTGGTAACCTGGAGGGGTGGAGGAAGGGGGAAGGGACGCAAGCAGGGATTAGGAATCTTGCAACAGTGACATTGCCTAACGGAGAGTGTGCACAGAAAGTGAGAACCCGCCGCTGTGACTGTGACTCACGGTGAAATCCAGGTGTTTCTCATGCAGCTGCTCATTGTGCGATGATGGATGTAACACGCGGAGAAATCTGATTCCACCTGAGGATTATAATAAGATAAATACTCGCGCTGCTGTGAGCGAGGGAATATTTATATGTAAGGGTTAGGGGGGGTAAAGGACATTGTGCTGTGTTCTGGGAGTTGATGGTAAACAATTTAAAGTAATTTATTTCAACATGAGTGGAGAGGTCAACGAACAGCAGACACATTAACACCAAGCATGCTTGGAAGCAGCTCAGCAACTCTACTATTTCTCGTACTCCAAAGTTTAGTTTTAGAATAGTTTAGAGATACAGCCTGGAAACCAGGCCCACCAAGTTCGCGCTGACCAGAGATCCCTCTGCACCAACGCTATCCTACACACTCGGGACAATTTACAATTTTTGTTTTACCGAAGCCAATCAACTTACAAACCTGTACGTCTTTAGAGTAAACCGGAGCACCCGGAGAAAACCCACCAGGCCACGGGGAGAACTAACAAACTCAAAGTAAATCAAAAAAAACGCAGACACCAAAAATCGGAAATAAAAATAGAAAATGCTGCAAATACTCAGCAGGTCATGCAGCATCTGTGGGACGTGAGAAAGAGTTAATGCTTTCGGGTCGGTGACCCATTGTCAAAAGTGGGAAGGAGAGATAACGAGAGCTGGTAGATAATATTATCAGAGGCATAGATAGGGTAAACAGTCAGAACCTTTTCCCCAGGATGGAAATGTCAAAGACTAGAGTGCGTAGTTTTGAGGTGAAAGGGGGCAAATTGTAAAGAAGACGTGTGGGGCAAGTTTTTCTTCACACAGAGGGTGGTGGGTGCCTGGAACGCGCTGGTGGTGGTTGGTGGAGGAGGCAGATACGATAGCGGTGATTAAAAGGCTCTTAGATCGGCACATGATAGGCAAGGATGTAGATCGTATGCAGGCAGATGAGGTCGGTTTATCTTGGCATCATGTTGAGCGCAGACATTGTGAGCTGAAGAACCTGTTCCTGTGCTGTACTGATCTACAGAGAAATGTAGAAGCAAGGAACCGCTGATGTAGGTTGACAAAAACAGACAAAATGCTGGAGTAACTAATCCGGTCAGGCAGCATGAATGTTCATGTTCTTCAGAGAAGCTGCCTGAGCCGATAACTAACTCCAGCACTTTGTGTCTGTATTGTTCTATGTTGTATTAGTCTATGCCAATACTGTACCTTGCCTAATATCATTCAACAGTACTTCCATCATGAAGAGCTGAGGATGCTTTGAGCTCTCACCGACTTCACCAGATCTGCCATTGAGAAGACCTGGTGTTGTAATGCGTTACAGGTTGGGCATGTCAGGTGCCTGACACTCCGGGCTTCCGCCAGGACTCGGGGTTCCCTGAGCCACAGGGAGAGATTGGGCAGACTAGAACTCTACGCCTTGGAGTGCAGGAGGATGAGGACTGATCTTATAGAGCTGTATATAGTCTTGAGGGAAATAGATAGAGTTTGGGGTGGCACAGTGGCGGAGCGGTAGAGTTGCTGCCTCACAGCACCAGAGACCTGGATTCGGTCCCGACTACGGGTGCTGACTGTGCGGAGTTTGCACGTTCTCTCTGGTTTTCTCCAGGTGCTCCAGTTTCCTCCCACATTCTCAAGACGTGCAGGTTTGTACGTTAATTGGCCTCAGTAATTTGTCCCTAGGATGGAACTGACGTATATGTGTGATCATTGGTCGGTGCGGACTGGGTGGGCCGAAGGGTTTGTTTCCATGCCGTATCTCTAAACTGAACTAAACTAAACTAAACCTTTCAGCAGGAATAGACCCACCATCCTGAAGAAGGTCTTTAGAAGGGCCTAAACGTTGCCTATTTCCTTCGCTCCATAGATGCTGCTGCACCCGCTGAGTTTCTCCAGCACTTTTGTCTACATCCTATTCTGCTCATTGGGAAGGTGGGGTTTGGGGGGGTGGGGTGGGGTGGGGTGGGGTGGGCTGGGAGTGAACTTTGGCATCTGAACATTTAGGTTATACTGTCCTTCTGATATGCTGGAAAATTCTGGCCAGGTCACTCAAAATATCAGAATTTGGCCCAAACCCAACCATTGCATGACTGGTGACACATCAATTTGTTAGAGTAAACAATTTAAAGGAGATTTGGGAGGCAAGTTTTGTTTTTACACAGAGTGTGGTGAGTGGCTGGAATGAGCTGCCAGAGGCTGGTGATGGAAACAGATATGATAGTTTAAGAGGCATTTAGACAACTGACAATTTTAATCTAGACTCCAGGCTTAACCTTTAGTTAGTTTTGGTTTAGTTTACTGTCAGGTGTACTGAGGTACAGTGAAAAGCTTTTGTTGCGTGCTATCAGGTCAGCAGAAAGACAACACATGATTACAATCGAGCCATTACAGTGTGCAGATGCATGATAAGGGAATAAAGTGAGACATATCTCTGCAGGAGTGTGGAGCAATTGCAGTTTGTGATTGTAGATCTGTGATGGTGGCTAGCATGCAAATAGTTGCCTGGCTGGGGCGTCATCTTCCCAGCCAGCCCTACTTTAGATTTTTTAGTTGTAGAGATACAGTGCGGAAACAGGCCCTTCGGCCCTTTCGGGTCCGCAGCGAGCAGCGATCCCCACACATTAACACTATCCTACACACACTAGGGCCAGTTTACACTGATACCAAAGGCAATCAAATCTGCATGTCTTTGGAATGAAAACCCACGCAAGTCTCGGGGAGAACGTACAAACTCCGTACAGACAGCTCCGTATGGTACAGTTAGGATCAAACCCGGGTCTCAGGCGATGCAGGCGCTGTAAGGCAGCAACTCTACCGCTGCCCCACCGTGTAAACTGCCGCTTGCGTTCATGTGTGGTCTTGTGGTCATACCTGTGGTCATGTGTGTTAACTCCTGCCTTCCCCCACGACTCTCACCTGAAGCCACTGTCCCTGCCATTTGATGCCAAGTTCAGCTTCATTCATACACCACCGGATACCACAAGGAACTGATACAGTGAGCAGGGCAGTGGGGGAAATGGAGAAGATTTTATTGAACAATTAAAAACTAATTACCTGTTGCTTTCCAGACTGAGCACTCAGAGGGGAAATGAAAGACAATTTTTTTTTAGCAGATAATATTTAAATCAACCTTCTGGCTTCGTTGGTCGAAAGCAGCGCTGAGCCAACGTTATTGTTTAAAGACAAATCTGCCCTCTTTCACTTAGCCCAGTGAACGAGGGAAACCAAGAGTGAATTGAACAGATTAGCCTTTGGTCTTCCCTTTTAATAAAATGGCTGTGTAACTGGATCCCTCAGACCCGATCTCGTTGCAAGCTCAACAATAGACCATTGACAAAGGGAACGTCAGCCGGTGGAATCGGGCTGCCAGGCACCATTCCGCTGCGCGCCGAGGTAGATTGGAGGGAGGCCCAGAGGGCTCCGACCAGCCTCTGAAGCTGAGGGAAACATAAGCTTTGCCCTCTGACGGTGGGAATGCCCCTAGGCGTTCGACATTCTTCAGGAAGCAGAGCGCATCTACGTGTAACACAAGACCGATCAGGCAGTGAAGGGAAACCTGAGCTCTCATGGCTGGGGTGTGGTGGAGAGGGTGTGGTGGGATTGTAGACTCGTTCCAAATAACCTACCTGGCAGGGATTTTAGTTTATTGTGTTTTTGTAGAATAGTCCATCGCAGAACAAAGAGCCCTTTTATCTCACGTTAAGTAGTGTGTATTAGAGCCTTGGTCCCTGCACAAAGTGATGTACCCACAAATCATTATTAATTCACAGCTTAGATGTGCTGTGTAAGACTTAGTCAGCTGTAACCTTAAACCTCAATGGAGCCTGGTTTCTGATGTGGGTGCCGTTTCCAATGGGCTGACCAACAGGAAGAAATAAAGCTTTTAAAAATTAAGTTCAGAAACATTTGCGAAATAATTGACTAAGAATAACAGAATATATTAAGAATATACAAAGGTTTTGGAGAGGGTGCGAAAACATTCACTGGGATATCGGAGAAGACACAAAGTGCTGGAGTAACTCAGCGTGTCAGACAGTATCTTGGGAGAATGCGGATATGACCCTTCTTCAGACCAAAGAAGAGTCTGAAGAAGGGTCCTGACCTGAAACGGCACCTGTCCATGTTTGGAGGAAGAAACCCAGGCAGAGAGGTTGTGTGGTTTAAAGGACCTGTCCCACTTGGGCGTCATTTGCGCATCATTTACGCGTCATTTGCGCATCATTTGCCTATGACTGTCGCGCGAACATCGTCTTGCAGTACGACAGTCGCACGCCAAGTGCTCTTGAGGGAGCCATTTGCGATGTCATTCGTACTTAGTCCCATCTCCGTGGCAAGGATTTTCCCAGAGAAAATCAAAGATACTATGGTGAAAATTACGGCACTCAAATGACGCGCAAATGGCGCGCCGAAGGCTTACGGGCGGCGCATGGTTACGGACGTTGACGCACGGTGATGCATAATAAATTAGCATAGGCAACGTTTGTGCATCACCGTGCGTAACCATGCGTCACCACGCGCTACACGTACGCCGTCAGTACGTCAGCGTACCCAATCAGTACGTCAGCGTGCACAAGGGATGCGTCACGCAGTTGGCGCACGAGGATTTTGAGCCTCACAAAATCCTGGGGCGCCGTGCGTTACCGCGCGTCACTGCATAAGCCACCACGCCTCACGATGCGCCATGCTCGCGTCACGATGCGCCAACCAATTTTTAGGATGTCGCGTAAATGACGCGCTAATGAAGCCCAAGTGGGACAGGCCCTTAAGGAATCAGGATCAGAGCATCTGCAGATAATTTAGTTTAGTTTACAGATACAGCGTGGAATCCGGCCCTCCATCCCACGCCGACCATTGATCACCTGCTCACTAGTTCTAGCCTACACTTTTGGGACAATTTGCAGAAACCAATTAACCTACAAACCCGTTGGAGTGTTAGGTCTTTGGAGTGTGGGAGGAAACAGGGGCACCCAGAGGAAACACCCACGGGGTCACATGGAGAACCCGCAAACTCCTCACAGACAGCACTTGAGGTTAGGATCGAACCCGGGTGTCTGACGCTGTGAGACAGCAGTCCTACCGCTGCGTCGCTGTGCCACCCAATATGTACTGACATTTCTTTATCACCTGCCTCTTATAAGAGCTACAAGCTCTGGACTGTTTTACATCTCGAGATGTAGCAGAAATGTGATTCAATTCACAGAAGAATCCAGCTAATGCAGGTCTTTACTGCAATCTCATCTAAAAGACAAGCATGTGTGTTCTCCAGGTCTGGCAGAAACTGTCCATATATAGTAAATTTCTTAACCACCGTGATGCCACAGCATTACCACAAGGGCTTGCCTCTGATTGTTAGACATCCATTGCCTTGGAGGCTGTGACAGAGAGATGGGTCTCTACCTGATCAGGTGGGAGCTAACATCAATGACTGTTGCTATCCTGCCACACACTTGCTTGCCTGGTTTAATGAACCCATTGCTGGATTTCATATCCTGGCACTCTAAATCTCTTTTCCACAGCCTCCGCACTTCCCACTTCCATTGTACTGCAAGTTTACTTTAAGGTATTTAGTCACGTCTATTTTCAACATTCCTTAAACTCTCACGATCAGGCTACAAGTCTGGGACTTGGATTACCTTTTGTTGCCCCGAACATGTCTCATTGGAGCAGGCACGTTGATGTCTGGCAATGGAATTCTTCCCTGCACCAACTCATGTCCCATCCACGGACACCCGGTGCAGGTGAGGGGTGCAAGGGTGATCATATACTGCCCCATAAATGTACCAACAACTGCAGTCTCCAGGCTTCACCACCTCACCAGTATCAAGGACCCACATCACCCTGGCCACTCTCTCATTTTTCTCCTAAAATTGGGAAGGTGGTATAGGAGCCTGAAAGCTGTGACTACTAAATAAAGAACAGTTCTTCCCAACAACCGTCAGGCTCTTGAACACCAACACCCAACTAAAATATGTACCATGTTCTGTCTTTGGATGCACTGAGGACTTTAGGTTTTTTTTTGCACCAGTGTTAGAATGATTGATTTATTTATTTTTTTGTTTATGAGAAGAATAGATTGGGTAGACGCACAGAGTCTCTTGCCCCGAGTAGGGGGGAATCGAGAACCAGAGGACATAGGTTTAAGATGAATGGGGAAAGATTTAATAGGAATCTGAAGGTTAACTTTTGCCACGCAAAGAGTGGTGGGTACATGGAATGAGCTGCCGGAGGAGGTTGTTGAGGCACGGAGTATTGCAGCGTTTAAGAAACAACTACATAGATACATAGATACATAGAAAATAGGTGCAGGAGTAGGCCATTCGGCCCTTCGAGCCTGCACTGCCATTCAATATGATCATGGCTGATCATCCAACTCAGTATCCCGTACCTGCCTTCTCTCCATACCCCCTGATCCCCTTAGCCACAAGGGCCACATCTAACTCCCTCTTAAATATAGCCAATGAACTGGCCTCAACTACCCTCTGTGGCAGAGAGTTCCAGAGATTCACCACTCACTGTGTGAAAATGTTTTTCCTCATCTCGGTCTTAAAGGATTTCCCCCTTATCCTTAAGCTGTGACCCCTTGTCCTGGACTTCCCCAACATCGGGAACAATCTTCCTGCATCTAGCCTGTCCAACCCCATAAGAATTTTGTACGTTTCTATAAGATCCCCTCTCAATCTCCTAAATTCTAGCGAGTATAAGCCAAATCTATCCAGTCTTTCTTCATATGAAAGTCCTGACATCCCAGGAATCAGTCTGGTGAACCTTCTCTGCACTCCCTCTATGGCTATAATGTCCTTCCTCAGATTTGGAGACCAAAACTGTACGCAATACTCCAGGTGTGGTCTCACCAAGACCCTGTACAACTGCAGTAGAACCTCCCTGCTCCTATACTCAAATCCTCTTGCTATGAAAGCCAACATACCATTCGCATTCTTCACTGCCTGCTGCACCTGCATGCCTACTTTCAATGACTGGTGTACCATGACACCCAGGTCTCGCTGCATCTCCCCATTTCCTAATCGGCCACCAGACTAAGTGGGACCTGTTGGGTCCCAGCTTCACACGGGAGGGCTGGTCCCCCAACAAAATATTCCACCTCTCCACCAATTCCAATATTGCTGTCCAGTGGGGGGGGGGGGGGGGGGTGGTTGCCTTCTGGAGTGCAACCATGGTGTTGTGGGCCGAAGGGACTAGTTTCCAGAGGGCTAGTATGGACATTGTGGGCCGGATGGATTCTTGGGCTGGGAGCTCAGTCACTGAGACCACTCACACACATACACACACACAAACACACACACACACACACACACACACACACACACACACACACACACACACACACACACACACACACACACACACACACACACACACACACACACACACACACACACACACTCTCACACACACATTCTCACACACACACATTATCTCTCACAAACACACACACACACACACAGACACACACACACACACACACTCTCTCACACACACACAGACACACAGACACACTCACACACTCCCTCACACACACACACACATACACTCACACACACACAGACATGCACACACACTCACACACACATACAAACATACAGACACACTCACTGACTCACACACCATATATATGGCAGTAAACCTTCTTGAATACTCACATGGCTGAGTGCGGCCTCTCCACTTTGGGCCTTCTGCAGTCAGCAGTACTTCCGCAATCAGCGTGACCCCTGCACTTACCGGAAATTATGCAATCAGAGCGATCTCTGCACTCACCGGAAATTACGCAATCAGCGCAACCTGTCCACTAAGCGGAAGTCACAAAATGAGCGGGATATTTGAACCAAACACAGTCGGACCTAATACAGCATTTATTCCTTCCAAACATAGTCGGACCTAATAAAGCATTGCAGTTTCAAGCACAGGCAGGGCAGCAGGCCAAACAACTCATGGCATTGTCAATAAGAGCTAACAAATCATTTATTGCAAGTACATTGCAGACTCACAGTTCAGTTGATTCACAGCTTAGAATGAGAGTCGTGGCCTCTCCCTCGTGATCTTGCAGAGTGACTGAGTCACGTCCAGGCATCCGGGGTTTTATAGCCCTGCCCCCCCCCCAGAAGGGGCGTTACCTTCATTGCGGTGATTGACAGGCGAGAGGATCTCAAGGTTTTTTAAACACTCATAACGTTTTTATTTTTCATTGATGGGAAAAATCCTCGGGCCTGCTCAGCGGAGGAGGACTGTGAGTAGGATGGCCAAAAATCATAGCGATATAGGGTAGAGTTTTTTCTAAAATCAATGTACAGCGCAGACAGGAAGTAGTCAAGATGAGACTTTTAATTATATAGATTAGGCAGGTGCATGGACAAGAGCGGAACTCGCTATCAAAACATGGAGGGGACGGGGGACACAATTTTTTTGCAGCCGCGCGTGCATGCGCACACTCACACACACGCGCGCGCGCAAGGCTTCAGAGGCTCAATCCAGGGCAAAATGCAGCTGAACTCCGCCTGTCTCACCGAGTTAACTACAGTCCTGGCTGGACTGACGGGACACCAGCGCTGCTTTTCCGCGCTGGCCATATTTCCCGCAAGTCCAGGCAGTTTCACCTGGCAGGACAGGCAGAGTTGAGCTGGGTTTAGCGCTGTTTCTCTGCGCTGGCTGTGGGCCTGGGGGTACCGATCCCGTGTGACTCCCGACCTCTCTGGCCACCCGCGGGGGGGTACTCGGGAGGGGACAGGACAGCGCCGGAGACCCGGCTGGGATCGATCCTGCCTGCGGATGAGGCGCAGGTCTGTGCCACGTCTCCCTCCCCCAATCGCCGCGCTCTATCCTCAGTCCCACCCCCCCACCCCCACTCCTCCCTCCTCCAATCGTCGCGCCCTCGATCATCAGTCCCACCCCCACTCTCGCGGAAAGCGGAGATTTTAAAATCGGGATCACAAAAACTTGGGGGGGGGGATGTCCCCCACCTCTCAAAACATGGGGGGGACGTATCCCCTCTGCCCCCCCGGGTTTTCCGCCCCTGTATGGATAGCACAGGTTTAGAAAGATATGGGTCAAAAGCAGGTATGTGGGACTGGTGTAGATGGGACAAGTTGTTCGGCGAGGGCAAGTTGGGCTGAAGGGCCTGTTCCCAGGCCGTATAACTATTACCCCATTTATGATCTGTGTATTGTGTTTAGGGGTTGATATGCTGTTGCAAGTAAGAATCGCATGATTCTGTTGTTGGTACATAGGACAATTAAACACTCTCAACTCCCGATCTTGGCGTTTTCATTGCTTTGTCTGATAGGAGTGGCCTTTCCAATCGTGGGCAGTCCAAGAGGAACAGTATTACAATAGTTCAACCAGCTTGTTACAGCAACAGTCCAAACTACACTGAAACTCAGGCATCAGAGCGGAAAGCATTCATTGGCTCCCGCTAGAGAAGATCTCTGTTAATTCTTTTGATCCAAGTGCATCCCTCTCATCCTACTTTAATATCCCACGCCCCCGAAAGGATTGGACTGGATTATATTGAATAAATGCTGAGCACGTTTCCTGGCGATTCCTGTAAGTGACGCTAACTCTTCTCTTGATGTGCCCAGAGAATGCAAATGACCCAAAATTTATGGCTGATCCTTAACCCTAAACTGAGTGGCTTAGTATAGTTTAGAGATACAGTGCAGAAACTATGGACACTTTAGACTTTAGACATACAGCACGGAAACAGGTACTTTGGACCATCGAGTCTGCGCTGACCAGCACGCATTATCCTGCACACCAGGCACAATTTACAATTTACAGAAGCCTATTAACATACAAACTGGCACTTCATTGGGATGTGGGATGAAACTGGAGCACCCGATGGAAACCCATGCGGTCACGGGGAGAACGTGCAAACTCCGTAAAGTCAGCACCCGTAGCCAGGATCGACCCCGGGTCTCTGGCGCTGAAAGGCAGCAACTCTACCGCTGTGGCTTGTTGCCCTATTTCAAAGGGCAGGTAAAGAGTTAATCAGGGGACACAAATGACTCCAGATGCTGGAATCTGGGGCAAAGAACAAACAGCTGGAGGAGTCAGGCGGCATCTGTGGAGGGGATAGTAACAGAGAGCAGCCCAGTGCAAAGGTCTCAATCCAAAAAGACCATCTCCCTCCAAGGAAGCTGCCCGACCTGCTGAGTTCTTCCAGCTGTTTGGTTTTTTGCTCTCGAGACAATTCCCATCATTGCGGGTATGAGGTCATATATGGGCTAGAATGGGTATAGAAGGCCGATCACTTTCCCCGCAGGTCAATAATAATCCAGAGTTTAATAAGCTGCTAGTTTCCTAGCTAACATTGCAGGCACTAGATTGTAATTCCAGATTGATTTAATCATTCAAAATTAAATTACCCACCTGCTGTGGTGATTTTCAAACTCATTTCACTGGGTCAACAACCCAATAACTTCACTGCCGTGCTTCTGAATTTAAAATAGACGACCCAGGATTTGAAAGAACCTTAGCAAGTAAGTGGCAAAGTGCTGGAGGGACCACTGTCTGATGATGCACCGCTGCCCAGTCGATCATCAGCTCTGACCTCCCCACCATCGAAGGGATCTATCGCAGTCGCTGCCTCAAAAAGGCAGTCAACATCATCAAGGACCCACACCATCCTGGCCACGCACTCATCTCTCCGCTACCATCGGGCACAAGGTACAGGAGCCTGAAATCTGTTACATCCAGGTTGAGGAACAACCTCTTCCCCACAGCCATCAGGCTATTAAACTCGCCAACAAACAGACTCTGAACTGTAACAGCATCTTGCACTTTATCTGCTTATTTATCTGTATATTGAACTGAACCGTTCTGTATTTATGCTTACAATATTCTGTTGTGCTGAAGCAAAGCAAGACTTTCATTGTCTTATCTGGGACACATGACAATAAACTCTCTTGACTTGACTTGGCTCAACAGGTCAGGTGGCATCTACGGAGGGAATGGACATATGACCCTTTAGACAGCGGCCATGTGGATATTGGTGCTGTGTGTAAACCAACATTACTGGGTATAACATACTGTATAGACACACTAGGAATGTATGTAGAGTTTTTGCATGGTTTTTAATTTGTGTATATTTTACTAAGAATAAACATTATTTTTTGAAATAATACAGTCTGAAGAAGTGTCTCAACCCAAAACATCACCCATTCCTTCTCTCCAGAGATGCTGCCAGACCCGCTGAGTTACTCCAGCATTTTGTGTCTATCTTCGGTTTCAACCAGCATCTGCAGTTCCTTCCTACACAAGAACCTTGATCAGTCTGAAGAAGGATCCCATCCCAAGATGTCTCAAGTCCATTCCTTCCACAGTTGCTGCCTGACCCACTGAGTTCCTCCAGCTTTTAGGTTTTCGCTCAATAATACAGATCTGTGTGTCTCCATTTTACAAGTGTATATACGGTAGCTGCTTATGACCATATATTCCTTAAAATATGTTAATTGCACTTTAACTTTATTTTTAAAACTAGTTAAAAAGACACTCGGACAGGTACTGGGATGGGAAGTGTTCGGAGGAATATGGGCCAAACGTGAGCAAATGAGACTAGCATAGATGAGGCATCTTGATCATCATGGGTGAGTTGAGCTGAAGGGCCTATTTCCGCACTGTAAAACTCTATCACTCTGACTCGAGTTCCCAGTATCTTATGACTCTTTTCACGTGCGGTTGTAAGAAGAAAGGCTGAGGAGCTGTGAAGATTGGAAAATGGCGATTATTTTGACAAGGGCTCCAAAGAACAGCATGAGATTAATTTCTTATGCTGTTCTTTCTTAAACTTAGTGTTGCTTGGGGAGTAACAATGGAAAAAAGACATTGCATCATTTGAGAACATTTGTCAAAGGCGGCACAAGTGGTGCAGCGGTGGAGCTGCTGCCTTACAGTGCCAGGGACCCGGGTTTGATCCTGACTATTGGGTGCTGCCCGTACAGAGTTTGTATGTTCTCCCTGTAACCATGCGGGTTTACTCCAGGTGCACCAGTTTCCTCCCACACTCCAAAGACAGACAGATTTGGAGGCTAATTGGCTTCTGTAAAAAAATTGTAACTTGTCACTAGTGTGTGGGATAGCTGTAGTACACGGGGTGATCGCTGGTCAGTGCAGACTCGGTGGTCCCAAGGGCCTGTTTCCGCTCCGTATCTCTAACGTCTAGAGTGTCCATATTTGACATCTGTCGGTATCACTTTAAGAGAGGGTGGGCAAGAAGTGGGGGATCGGAAGGAGGAGAAGGAGATAAAGTTCCTTGCCTAACTCTACCTTTCAACACATTCAGGTATTTTTAGCCAGACAAGAGAGAAAAGGTATTGAAGAGAAACTGTGGATGTGGATGGTTACTGAGAGAGAGAATAGTTCCTTTACCTGACAGTAATCAATAATACAGGAGGAACATTAGATAGCAGAGAGAAGTGATGTTGAGTGCAGGAGGCTGGAACAACAAGCCCCTGGGCGCCTGGGTATCAGAGTTATAATGAGTCTCTGGTCTCTGGCAACGGTACACATTGCTTCCAAGCATCACTTCACATTACCTCCTCTGTCGCAGCAGTCTTATTTTTTGGACAGGCTGAACTGGCCGGAGGAAATGTTGCAGCTTTTGGTCACTTGTCCTTAGGATAATAGATCCGGAGAATGTGCGATATAAAACATCTTGAGGTGAAAGCATCCTTGGGTTGATAAGGACAAATTGCTCTCAAGAGGACAAATGGAAAATAGAAACCGGAGCTGGCCACTTGGCAGTTTGAGCTTGGTCAGCTCACTCCATAAGATCTTGGTTGTTCTCACACCTTGAGTCCCAAATTCTTTCATTCTCTTTTCATAATAAAAATCCCTACAGTCCCTATCTTTGTTTTTAGGTTTCGGTTTATTTTTGTTACGTGTACCGAGGTGCAGTGAAAAGGTTAGTTTTGCACGCTATCCAAACAGATGAGATATACTGTGCATACAGTGGCTTGCAAAAGTTTTCATACCCCTTGAACTTTTCCACATTTTGTCACGTTACAACCACAAACGTAAATGTATTTTATTGGGATTTTATGTGATAGACCAACACAAAGTGGTGCATAATTGTGAAGTGGAAGGAAAATGATACATGGTTTTCAAATTTTTTTACAAATAAAAAACTGAAAAGTGTGGCGTGCAAAAGTATTCAGCCCCCCTGAGTCATTACTTTGTAGAACCACCTTTCGCTGCAATTACAGCTGCAAGTCTTTTGGGGTATGTCTCTACCAGCTTTGCACATCTAGAGACTGAAATGTTTGCCCATTCTTCTTTGCAAAATAGCTCAAGCTCAGTCATGGATGGAGAGCGTCTGTGAACAGCAATTTTCAAGTCTTGCCAGAGATTCTCAATTGGATTTAGGTCTGGACTTTGACTGGGCCATTCTAACACATGAATATGCTTTGATCTAAACCATTCCATTGTAGCTCTGGCTGTATGTTTAGGACCGTTGTCCTGCTGGAAGGTGAACCTCCGCCCCAGTCTCAAGTCTTTTGCAGACTCTAACAGGTTTTCTTCCATGATTGCCCTGTATTTGGCTCCATCCATCTTCCCATCAACTCTGACCAGCTTCCCTGTCCCTGCTGAAGAAAAGCATCCCCACAGCATGATGCTGCCACCACCATGTTTCACAGTGGGGATGGTGTGTTCAGGGTGATGTGCAGTGTTAGTTTTCCGCCACACAGTTTTGCATTTAGGCCAAAAACTTCAATTTTGGTCTCACCTAACCAGAGCACCTTCCTCCACATGTTTGCTGTGTCCCCCACATGGCTTGTGGCAAACTGCAAACGGGACTTCTTATGGCTTTTTTTCAACAATGGCTTTCTTCTTGCCACTCTTCCATAAAGGCCCGATTTGTGGAGTGCACGACTAATAGTTGTCCTGTGGACAGATTCTCCCACCTGAGCTGTGGATCTCTGCAGCTCCTCCAGAGTTACCATGGGCCTCTTGGCTGCTTCTCTGATCAATGCTCTCCTTGCCCGGCCTGTCAGTTTAGGTGGATGGCCATGTCTTGGTAGGTTTGCAGTTGTGCCATACTCTTTCCATTTTCGGATGATGGATTGAACAGTGCTCCGTGAGATGTTCAAAGCTTGGGATATTTTTTTATAACCTAACCCTGCTTTAAACTTCTCCACAACTTTATCCCTGACCTGTCTGGTGTGTTCCTTGGGCTTCATGATGCTGTTTGTTCACTAATGTTCTCTAACAAACCTCTGAGGCCTTCACAGAACAGCTGTATTTATACTGAGATTAGATTACACACAAGTGGACACTATTTACTAATTAGGTGACTTTTGAAGGCAATTGGTTGCACTGGATTTTATTTAGGGGTATCAGAGTAAAGGGGGCTGAATACTTTTGCACGCCACACTTTTCAGTTTTTTATTTGTAAAAAAATTTGAAAACCATGTATCATTTTCCTTCCACTTCACAATTATGCGCCACTTTGTGTTGGTCTATGACATAAAATCCCAATAAAATACATTTACGTTTGTGGTTGTAACGTGACAAAATGTGGAAAAGTTCAAGGGGTATAAATACTTTTGCAAGCCACTGTAGATACAATGCATGGATACAATCAGGTCAAACTCAAGTACAATAGGCAGAGCAGAGGGGAATATACAGAGTTCAGAATATAGTACTCAGCTTTGTAGCGCATCAGTTCAAGAGACAAAGTCCAATGTCCTCAATGGGCTAGAGGTGAATCGGATAATACCTTAGCTTAGCTAGGGATTCGGAAGCCTGATAACAGAGGGGACGAAGCTGTTCCTGAGTCTGGTGGTGCTCGCTTTCAAGCTTCTGAACCTTCTGCTGGATGGGAGCAGGAACAAGGAGAAATGTCTAGGGTGGATCAACTCTTTGATTATGTTGGCTGCCTTTCCGAGGCAGCGTGAAGTGTAGATGGAATCAAGGGTGAGAAGTCTGGTCTGAATGATGGAATGGAGTACATCTACAACCCTCTGTAATTACTTCTGGAATGTACTCAATAATAGGCCCCTCAAGGGTGGAGAATTCCAAGGGGTTGCAGCATTTAGAGTGCAGAAATGTATTCTCTCACAGATCTAAAGGTTTGACCTTTTACCCAGTGATGTTAGTTCTAGGATCCTCAGGCAAGAAGCACATCCCCACCAGATTTATGTTGTCAAGGAACCTCAGAATGTCATATGCCTAAGAGAGTCAACTCAGGGAAATACATACCTAGTCTACTCACAAAACAACTTCACATCCCAGTAATCCATCTCCTGTATCCTTCTTGTGTTCCTTTTAAGCCAAATATATCCTTTTTTCAAGCAGACCAAATTGATCTGAATGACTCCAGGTATGGTCTCACCATGACTTTCCAAATTTACAATAAAATGTCTTAATCCCTCCATTTGATTCCCTACATAATAAAGACAAACTTATTACATGTTACAAGGGTGTTGCCAGGAGTTGAGGGCCTAAGCTACTATGAGAGATTGGACAGGCTAGGACTAAGTCTTTTACTCAGGGTAGGAGAATCAAAAACCAAAGGTTTAATAGGAACCTGATAGGGCGACTTTTTCCACAGAGAGTGTGGTGTGGGTGTATAGAACGAGCTGCCAGTGTAGTTGAGACAGGTGCCATAACAATATTTAAAAGCCATTTGGACAGGTACATGGATAGGAAAGGTTTAGAGAGATATGGCCAAATGCAGAGAATGGGACTAGAGTAGATGGAGCACCATGGTTGGCATGAGCAAGTTGGGCCTGTTTCTGTGTTGTGTGGCTCTATGGTTCTTACCATTCATCCATTGGAAAGTCTGAAACATCCCAAGGACTATCAAAACAAAAAAAATGCTGGAAATACTCTGCAGGTTAAGGAGCCTCTGTGTAGAGAGAAGCAGAATGTATGCCTCTGGTCAAAGACCTTTCATCAATATTTTCTGTTTTATTTCCGATTTCTGGCATCTGCAGTTTGTTGGTTACCAAAACGAGAATTGCCTGCCCTTTGTACTCGGTGGAAGCATCATTTTTAATGTTTAATCATGCAATTAAATATTCAAGAACTTTAAAGATCTAATTAGTGATAATTACGTACTCCTTCAGAAGGGGTTGTTCCAATGTCAGTGGCTTTCCATTTCAATGCAAGGTTACAAAGTGATGATGCATTAGACTCCCCCTTAATGACTGCCCAAACGCTGGTGAGTAACATGCTTTGGGACACCCAAACTCGGATAGACTAATATACCCTTCAATAAAGCAGCGGCTTCAAGGTTGGCTGCGGGAGGCGTCTCCAGGGCACTAAAGCTGAAAGACCGGAAAGGAGAGGGACGGTTCGTTGCCGACCTGTAAGTGGTGGAGAGATGGTTGGGCCAATGAGAACAAAGAGGGACCCGGTGGGGGGGAGGAGGGGGGTTACAATGACAGATCATCTGTACTTTAATGAGCGCTTTGTAACTTTGTAATGCCAGATACAATGCAACTCTTTGCGTACTTTGTGTATTGTATGCAACAATAAAGAATTTCACTGTACCTAGGCTACTTGTGACAATAAAGTATTATTGAATCATTGGTCCCACTCAGAAATCAGCTCAGTGCAACCAATCTTCTTCAGAAGGGTCTCCACCCTAAACGTTACCCATTCCATCTCCCCTGCCTGTCCCGCTGAGTTGCTCCAGCATTTTGTGTTGACGAATGAAAAATGACATTCAACTTTTATAACAAGAGGAATCGAATATAGGAGCAAAGAGGTCCTTCTGCAGTTGTACAGAGCCCTAGTGAGACCACACCTGGAGTATTGTGTGCAGTTTTGGTCGCCTAATTTGAGGAAGGACATTCTTGATATTGAGGGAGTGCAGCGTAGCTTTACAAGGTTAATTCCCGGGATGGCGGGACTGTCATATTCTGAGAGAATGGAGCAGCTGGGCTTGTACACTCTGGAGTTTAGAAGAATGAGAGGGGATCTCATAAACATATAAGATTGTTAAGGGTTTGGACACGCTAGAGGCAGGAAACATGTTCCCGATGTTGGGGGAGTCCAGAACCAAGGGCCACAGTTTAAGAATAAGGAGTAAGCCGTTTAGAACGGAGACGAGGAAACACTTTTTCTCACAGACAGTGGTGAGTCTGTGGAATTCTCTGCCTCAGAGGACGGTGGAGGCAGGTTCTCTGGATGCTATCAAGAGAGAGCTAGATAGGGCTCTTAAAAATAGCGCAGTCAGGGGATATGGGGAGAAGGCAGGAACGGGGTACTGATTGGGGATGATCAGCCATAATCACATTGAATGGCAGTGCTGGCTTGAAGGGCCGGATGGCCTACTCCTGCACCTATTGTCTATTGTCTATTGTCTCACAGGGACAAAACATCTGGATGTAGGCTCCAGTAAGAGGGTGGCCAGTAATAACATGTAGCTCCAGTCCAGTAAGACAGGGAGGATTTTTGTCTATGGTTGATAGCACAAAGCACTTGCTAGAGCATCCACCACCAGTCCGGTCAACTGCTCAACATTTCTTTGCAAATGGATGAGAGAAGAAGAGAGGAAAAGAGGACCAGGAAGGGGTGCAGAAGTGGCGCTCTGTGGCTGACAATACCTCACCATTTATACCTGGGTTTTGTCAAGAGGCTAGGTTTATGGGAGTGCAAGTATCTTCATAGGGTTGTGGGGCTGAACATTTTACTGAGATGTGGAGGGCCATGGGATTAGTTTTTAGTTTAGGAATACAGCATGGAAATAAGCCCTTCAGCCCACCGAGAAGCCGCTGAACATCGATCACCTGTACACTAGTTCTATGCTATCCCTGTTTCCCTTTCAGTCTCAGCAACAGAGGCCAATTAACCTACAAACATGCACGACTTTGGGATGTGGGAGGCAACCGGGGTATCGGGAGAAAATGCATGCGTTCGCAGGGAAAATGTGTAAACTCCACACAGACAGCACCCGAGCGCAGGATCGAACTGGGGTCTCTGGCGCTGTGAGTCAGCGGCTCTAGCAGCTGCACCACTGTGCCACCCTAAACAAAACAAAGAATTGAAAAGCCTGGGTTTTCATTAACTTGGAACCAACGCTGTCAGCAGCAAGTGGGTTGGACTCACACTGCAGCTTTGTATCACCTTAATTTTATGGGTTCTGAAATGAGGGAACCCTACAAGAAATGTGTTGGAAGAGTCAACTCTCGAGGTGGAAAGGTCTGAATGAGGGTATTATCAGCAGATGACCTGAAGTGCAAAGTGTCTGAGAAATGTTGGGGCAGCACGGTGGTGCATCGGTAGAGTTGCTGCCTTACAGCGCCAGAGACACAGGTTCGATCCTGACTATGGGTGCTGCCTGTACAGAGTTTGCATGTTCTCCCCGTGACCGCGTGGGTTTCTCCGGGTGCTCCGGTTTCCTCTCACACTCCAAAGACATGGTTGATTGGGTTTGGTAAAAATTTTAAATTGTCCCTGGTGTGCAGGATAGAGCTAGTGTATGGGGATTGATTGCTGGTTGGCACGGGTTCGGTGGGCTGACGGCCCTGTTTCCGCGCTGTATCTCCAAACTAAACTAAACGAGAATGAGCAGTCTTACCGATGAGACAAATATTCAGCAACTAACACTATGCAGTTCAGTTAGAAAATTTTCCAGCAATTACATTAATCCTCAAACAATAAATTGCGTGCGGGATAGAGGATACAGCGTTGACTACTATACATTACATTGATAACAGCGTATTTGCAGTTGTATTCAGTAACACTCTTGTCTCTGCAATTACTAAAATCCACTCCGGCACGTTTTAGCAGCTACTAATAAATTCCATACTGGGCTGCTCACACTTCTTACTAATAAACTCTGTGGCCACTTGCTTAGTAATAAACTTCACCCTGATAAATTTATTCCATTCACTAATAATCTCCGCTGTGCTACACTTGCAATGATCACCAACAAGCTGCATGCCGGCACATGTGCATGACTCACTGGCCTCACGCTGATCGATTTACCCCACTTAATCTGAATTTGTCTGCCATATGTGGCAGGGGGTGAATCCCGATTAGCTTGGAATCCAGAGAAGCACCACGTTTCCATCAGTCCAGCTTGAATCTCGTGCA
The DNA here is from genome assembly GCA_038087875.1 of Malacoraja senta. Taxonomy (NCBI): domain Eukaryota; kingdom Metazoa; phylum Chordata; class Chondrichthyes; order Rajiformes; family Rajidae; genus Malacoraja; species Malacoraja senta. Next base: position 16,414,969 of record CM075980.1, read on the forward strand.
AATGCAATGGATAGATCACTGGGAAACACAATGAGTGAATAAAGAACGCGAGAGATGCTGGGCAGATAAGGTGGGGGCCAGTTACTGACCCTTAAACAGTCTGTTAATACAGAGACAATTGAATTTTGTTCCTGTTCTCAGAGAGAACGAACCAGATGCCACATTGTTAAATGCTTTTGGTTGAGTTCCTGTCAATTGCTGCTGAGCCTTGTAAACTTCACTGGAACCTCTCTTTTAACGGGAAGTTGGTTGGTAAAACACTAAAGAAATACTTTCATTTGGGACTCAGCTGCATCTCTTAAATTAAGGGATAGATTATATTCCAAAAGGAGGAGGATTTGGAACACGGATGCCTAGGAATTGTACCCTAAAGCTAAGAGTTTGTTTTTTGTCTCTGTAGTTCTTATCAATCCCCAGTCAGAGACACTGTTGTATTGTATGACTGTAACCAACCTTTGTATAGCAGGTCGATGTGGCATGGTCAGAAATCTGCTCAACCTCCTAATTTTCCCAAAGCACAAAGGTAACATCAGCCATGTCTCCGAGATACCCTCCTGCTTCTGAACCTTTCACTTTGGGTCAACGATGACTTGCTTCCATTCCAATTTGTCTGGGAGCTAGGCAAGTGGTGTGATCAGTGTGCCTATACCAGCCACTTCAATGAGGAGGCGAGGAAGTGTTCGATGGATAGTAGTATTGAATTGAATTGAAATGAATACTTTATTGTCACATGAGACAAGTCACAGTGAGATTCGTTGCTTCCATACCTTGTCAAGGTATGCAAATAGTCGCCCATAAAGGGTGCTTACAAAGTTACAAATACCCCTACTCCCGGGACAGTTCCCCCTTTGCGCTCCCCTCCCACCTCCCTCACAGCGGCTACATTTGGACTATTGCGTGTAGGTCTGGTGGTTCCACCACAAGAAGAGCGTGCAGAGGAGGATTACCAGAATGTTGCCTGGAGGGTATTCCGGGTACAATAGAGGGTATTGTACCTCTACCGTACAATAGTTATTAGCATTAGGATTGGAGGGTATTAGCTACAGGGAGAGGTTGGACAGATTTGGATTGTTTGCTCTGGAACACTGAAGGTTGGGAGGAGACCAGACAGAAGTATATAAAATTATGAGAGGCATAGACAGGGTAGACAGTCAGAACCTTGTTCCCAGGATGGAAATATCAACCACTGGAGGGCATAGCTTTAAGGTGAGGGAGGGAAAGTTTAAAGGAGATGTGCAATGCAAGTTTTATTTTCGACAGAGGGTGATGGGTGCCTGGAACATGCTAGCAGGGTTGGTGGTGGAGGCAGATACAATAGTAGCATTCAAAACACGTTTGGATAGGCACATGGATATGCTGGGAATGGAGGGGTACGGATTATGTGCAGGCAGATAAGAGTTGGTCTTGGAATGTTCAGCACAGACATTGTAGGCCGCAGGGCCTGTTTCTGTGCTGTCCTATGCTCTATGGGCAGGTGGTCAGTTTGTGAGATGGCCCCATCCTTGCCCCATTTTCATTCAACTTATAGGTGGTCCAGACACATGGTTTCCCAGTGCCACCCTGAATAACCCTGCTTCAATTTGAGCAACCACGGGGCGGAAATGCCCAGGGGTCAGTGGGGACGTTGCTCAGAGTCATTGGAAACATTCATGTGGTCACCTCTTCCCCTGTGACGGGGCTTGGAGTAGTGATCACCAAGACATCCAGCATGGGAGGGGACCCGAGCTGACATCAGTCATCTCAGTGGCAGGACTCTACAATCCCTCTTATCATCCAGGGACTAAGGGAACTAAATCCAGCTAAGCTGGTCCTTCCTTATCTTCAGACCAACTTTGCCCATCTCATCGTAAAAGCTGTGCCCTCCATGATTTGATATTTTCATCTTGGATAAAAGGTTCTTATTGTCTACCTCATAACATTATACACTCCTATTGGATAGTGAGCGAGTGGATATCAAAATAAGGTTTGGATATCAAAATAAGGGTTTGATATTAAAATAAGGTTTTGATAGCAAAATAAGGTTTTGATAACATTATAGTCATATAATGTGGAAACAGGCCCTTCGGCCCAATTTATCCACACTGGCCAACATGTCCCAACTACACTAGATACACCCACTTTGTGTGAAAAAGTTACCACTCAGATTTCCCTTCTCCTTAAACCTATGTCCTCTGGTCCTCGATCAACTTACTCTGGGCAAAAGACTCTGTGCATCTACCCGATCTATTCCCCGTATGATTTTATACAAAATAAGGTTTGGATATCAAAACAAGGTTTTACACTGAGCAGCCGCAATCGTACAATAAACCCACAGCCACAGTTCTGCATCGTACAGTGTGGATGGTCAACAATATGTGTTGGAACATCACCCACCCATCTATCTGGGCTTCGAACCTCCTGCACACCTGTCTGCTGGTGGAGGAACGAGACAGAGACCCAAAACAAGTGGACAAAAATACATCCTATCTCCAATTCAAGAGCCAGAACATTTTGAAGGTTGATCACCAAGGAAACTTGGTTCTTTGGAAACTCAAGAAGGAACCCTGCTCAAAGAAATATTCTTAATCCCAGTGGAAACGGTTGTTCCATCAGTACGATTGATGCTGCCCACGGTTCTCGACTGTGTGTGACTCTCGGAAAGTGCACTAGTTGCTTGGTCTTGGTGGAATCTGGTGGAATCTATAGAGAGGACTGGGAGATAGACACAAAATGCTGGGGAAACTCAGCGGGTTAGGCAGCACCTCTGGAGAAAAATAACAGTCGACGTTTGGGGTAGGAATCCTTCTTCAGACGGGAGAAAACAAGTCTGACGAGAAGATTGGGAGGGACAACCCATCCAAACCTCCTGAGACAAGGAGGAGAAGATGACATCTGGGACAATGACCCATGATATGAAAGATGGCCGGAGCCCTGTTGGAATCAACCCGTATTCGATAGCAAGTGATCTAGAACTCCTGATCTGGGCTGGAGAGAGTTTGGCTCCAGGGGTGGAAGTTGATGAATTATCAGGAGAATATTGTCCCTTCCCATTACCGAATGTCACTGACATGCATGGTGAGTGCCAGTAACACAGCTTGCTGAGGACATCTAGGGGTGGAGGTGCAGCACAGCAAGCGCTTGACCTCAGAGTTGATGGATCCTTGGGATGGGTCAACATATAATTGGACACATGGACTCCCAGCTCCAAATGGTTTTTCCACCACAAAAATGTTTTTGTTGGTGTCGTTGAAACAGTAGCAAGGTTAAAATGGATTTGTTGAAGGAAAGTACTGGATTGCAAGTGCGTATTGGCTAATGACTGATTCCCTACATCTTGGCGCCTGCTGTTACCACCGCAGTTTAATAAAGCACTGGGATACTTAAGACACCAGTTAAACACTCGCAGCTTCCTGTTCCCTTTTTTTTTTATACAGACAGTAGCCGTGCCTGTAAATTTGTAATTGAATGTTCCTGGAGAGAGCAACACACTCAAATGCCAAAGTTGAGCAGTAAAAGAAAATATTACTGTGCCTCTGAGATCAGTCTAAGCTGAGAGGACGAGCTGACTGTATGTGGACAGGAGCACGGGCATTGGAACAGGCAGTGCAAAATAAATAGTATGTGGTACACACACATGGCTCTATAATCCCACACTGTAGAGTCACACCACGTTGAACACTGCCATTTGATATGTCCTTCCTAAGGACCCTTTGCAGTGAAAGCAAAAAGGGAGTGAAGTGCACATTTGCTGAATCTTTCGCGGAGTATATCTAATTCTTCACTTCTACCCATTGCGCACATTGGACTTTGCCTATGGAACCGATGCACCATAATGTGGAGGAAGGAACTGCAGATGCTGGTTTATGCTGAAGATAGACGCATAGCGCTGAAGCAACTCAGCGTGTCAGGCAGCATCTCTGGAGACAAGGAACAGGTGATGTTTCGGGCCGGAATCTATCTGATGCGCTGCAATGCTGAGAACAATATTTTGCACTCTTTATCTCCCCCTTTGCTCTCTCTATTGTACTCACGTTTGGCTTGATTGTGTTTATGTGTGGGCGTATATCTGATCCGGGTGGATAGCATGCAACACAATGCTTCCAACTGTAGGTCGGTGTACGTGACAATAAGACAACCTAAACAAACTTGGCGTGTTAGCCCTAGTCAGATTCAACTTGCTTAATGCGCTCCAATGCTGTCGCTGCTTGCAAAAATAAAAAGAGCTGGAAGACCTCATCTGGCCAGGCAGCATCAGTGGAAGCAAATTGATATTTTGGGTCGAGACCCTTCACCTCAATTCATTGCTACTGCCTGTGTTGTAGGCTTAAGAAGGCTCAAGTCTGATCAGTGATTGGATGGGTGGCCACCAGGGAATAACAAATGCAGTCAATGGGTACAGATGAACCAATCAGCAGTTTGCATTCACATCTTAACAGGTCTCTCAAATGCATGCATGAAAAAAAGTGTTTGAGTTGAGGTTAGATATATCTCAATTGCAATGGGATTGGTTGCAAATTGGCTTCTTGATTAGTATGGGTGGCATGGGGTTATGGGGAGAAGGCAGGAGATTGGGGTTAGGATGGAGAGATAGACCAATCATGATTGAATGGTGGAGTAGACTGATGGGCCGAATGGCCTAATTCTGCTCCTATCACTTGTGACCTTATGACCAAATAATACCAATGTTGTAGCCAAGGAGAGTGATTGGGAAATGCCTCTGTAAATCAAACTTGTGACCCATACGGATCTAAGTGAATGGGTTTCATTTTATCTACTTAATCTCTAAGTAACCAACAGTGCTGATTTTCCTGCTGAGATTGCCTTGCTTTTACTGGTAGATGATGCAATTGTAGCTCCTCAAGTCCTTAAATGGACTCGGTTGCAATTTAGTTTCTCAACAAAATTAAAATTGGCTGCTTGCTGTGAAAAAACAGACCCTGCCCACTTCCAACCTCTTCCGATGCTGTGCTGCCTGTAAATAATGTTTAATTTAACCCAAGGCTAAAAGAACGAATGATCTGTGATTCTGTAGGGGCTTATACAACTTCAGAACTCCCAAAGACTTGTCGAAAACATTGAGGTGTAGACATTGAGACACAAGGAAGTGCAGATGCCATAATTAAGAGCAAAGCACAAGGTGCTGGAGGAACTCTGTGTTTACTTTAGAGATACAGCTTTGAAACAAGCCCTTTGGCACTCTGGGTCCATGCCGACTAACGATCACCCACACACTAGTTCTCTGTATTAAATTCCATTTAATGGCACTGTAAGGCAGCAACTCTATTGCTGTGCCACCTCTAGGAACTCAGTCAGTGAGGCAGCATCTGTGAAGGGAATGGACAGGCGATGTTTCAGGTCAGGACCCTTCTTCAGACGGATGGAGCCACATAGTAAGGTATAAACTACAATGACGGGATGATCAGATTGTCTAGGAAAGAACTGCAGATGCTGGAGTTCTTACACTGAAGATAGACACAAAATGCTAGAGTAACTCAGCGGGACAGACAGCATCTCTGGATAGAAGGAATGGGTGATGTTTTGGTTCGAAACACTTCTTCAGACTGCAGTCAATAGTCCATCTCCTGTGATGGAGACGGTGAGATTAAGAAACGGTAGGGAGATGTCGGAGATGGTCCAAAAGAATTTGAGTGCAGGATGGAAATTAGTAGTGAAATTAAAGAAGTCCATGAGTTTTGCATGGGTGCTGGAGGTAGCCCCGATGCAGTCTTCAATGTAGCTGAGATAGAGTTCGGGGATAGGGCCAGTGTATGCCAAAATCTGAAGAAGGATCTCGACCCGAAACGTCACCCGTTCTTTATGATCAGATTGTTATTCCTTTAGCAAGGTTTGTAGAGGGGCAAGTATTGGTCGGGATATCTGGAAAGAATATTCCAGTTTCCCTTCAATGTATTGCGATGAAGTCTCCTGAGATTCTCTTGAGAGTCCATGAGGGCAATAGTTAGGATGAATGCACAGAGGCTATTACCCAGAGCTGGGGAATCAAGAACCAGAGGACGTTGGTTCAAGGTGAGAGGAGAAAGATTTAATAGGCGCCTGAGGGACAACTTTTTCATATAGAGGGTTAATGTTATGAGATATACGAGCAGGATTAGGCCATTTGGCCCATTGAGTCTACTCCACCATTCAATCATGGCTGATCTATTTTTTCCTCTGCACACCATTCTCATGCCTTCTCCCCTTAACATTTGATACCCTTGCTAATCAAGAACCCACCAATCTCCGCTTTAAAAAGCTCCAATATCTTGGCCTCCGCAGTCATCTGTGGCAGAATTCTACAGATTCACCACTCTCCGATTTAAAAATTCCCTCTCTTCACCTTTTTAAAGGTACCTCCCCAAAGGGTGGTGGGTGTATGCAATGAGCTGCCAGAGGAGGTAGTTGAGGCAGGTACAGTAACAATATTTAAAAGACATTTGGACAGGTAAATCGATAGGAACGTTTTAGAGGGATGAGGGCCAAACGTGGGCAAGCTGTAGATGCGGCATCTTGGTCAGCATGGGCAAGTTGGGCCGAAGGGCCCGTTTCTGTGCTGTAAGGCACTATGAGGGGTGGAAGGAGCTTTGATTTAATGGCTCAGCCAAGGAACAGCACCGCCCCGAGTGGTGTTCTCCCTGTTCCACAGAAGTGTTGACATAAATCTTGTGCTCAATTGGGTTTGATCTCTGGGCCAAGAGGAAAGACAAGCTTCCAGTCGTAATAACTCTGAATGATAATATTTATTTGCAGTGCAGTAAAATAGCATGATGTTATCAACAAACATAGCAGAGATAGTGCCAGTGACACTGAGCTAAACCTGCAGATGGTGGAAAGGTGTTGAGCTGCACTCTGAAACATTCTTTATAACAAAACAGCTTTGCTGAAAATGAGATTGGTGTCAGCATGCTCGATTATAAAGCAGTTGTCTCCTGAATAAAATTACTGCCTTAACACAGTCATTTAAGTTTATAGAATTTCATGTGAATTACACACTTGTGTGATTGTTGGGACCCACTGTGACGAGATGCTGGGTGTTTGGCTGTGAATTGGAATGAATCCTCTTTCACTCAAGTACTGGAGTGAATCTATTTCTCTCTCGTAAAATAAAACCAGTACAAAATGCAGGCCGAGGTTTTTTACTGTCACGTGTAGCGGGCGAGGGTGATGATGAGCTTTGCTTCGCATGTGATCTAATCACTTCAGATGATATATATTTTTTAATACAACCAATACAATCAAGGTGAAGGGGAAAAGATTTATTAGGAATCTGAGGGGGTAACTTTTTCACCCAAAGGGTGGTGGGTGGATGGAACAAACTGCCAGAGGAGGTAGTTGAGGCAGGGACTATCCAAAGGTTTAAGAAGCAGTTAGACAGGTACATGGATTGGACAAGTTTGGAGGGATATGGACCAGGCGCAGGCAGATGGGACTAGTGTAGCTGGGACATGTTGGCCGGTGTGGGCAAGTTGGGCCGAAGGGCCTGTTTCCTCAATGTATCACTCAGTGACTTTATGACTCTATAAGTCAAACTCAAATGCAATAGCTAGAGCAAAGGGGAAGATACAGAGTGCAGAGTATAGTTCTCAGCATTGTAGCGCACCAATTCCAGGGACAAAGTCCATTGACCGCAATGGGGTAGAGGTGAATTGGACAGTACCCTCAGAGCAGCAGGAATCACAGAGGGGGAGCAGTGAATGAGCCCCAAGGATGTGCGGGTTTGTAGGTGAATCAGCCTCTGTAAATTTCCCCATGTGTGTAGGGAGTGGATGAGAAAGTGGAATAACACAGAACTAACGTGAACGGGTGATCGATGGTTGGCATGGACTCGGTGGGCCGAAGGGCCTGTTTCCATGCTGTATCTCTGAACTCTTTGGGTGTTAATCGGAAACGTCAGCCCCGTTTCACTCTCTGCAGATCCCGTCTGACCTCCTGGGCATTTTCAGCGCGTTGTGATTTAATTTCCGACACATCTCTGCCTGGGTTCCACCCCCCCCTGCACGCTCTGATCCATTTCATCTCACTGAAAAAAGGATTTGAAAGGTTCAATCAGCAGTCAGCTCAGTTTTTGTTCAATAAAATTCCCATCTTGAAATGATAATCGCAAAAGATTTTCTAAATTTTTTTTATCGGGCTTCATGCAGCGCAATATGCTTGCGTGGTGCTTGAGGTTTGAGTGTTTGCCTGCTGTCCCCTCTCAAGGGCCGTTGTGTATGTAGCTGTTGGCAATCATTCAGACCGCCTGGTGAAATAAATTGATTGTTTATTGCTGCTGTGCGGTGGGTTTAATGAATCTGTTAGTGGCTGCTCCCTGCACCTTCCATGCCGGCTTTCCCTGAACCGTGCTTTCATTAAACACAGAGAGACTCTGGCTCACCCGTTTACGCACAGACCATTCCTTCCTTACATGGAATTTCTTTCTCATGAAAGAAAACATCTTTTTTTCCGCTTACGTGATAGACTAAACAGGCAGCTACTAAACAGGCAGGTACCAGAACAGTGCATTTCCCTTCTGCACAGAATGTCAGTTTGGTCAGTTTAGAGATGCAGCATGGAAATAGGCCATTCGGCCCATCATCTATCTCCCGTTCACACCAGGCCTATGTCAGCCCACTTTCTCATCCACTATCTACACAAGGCAACTTACAGACGCAAATCGAACTACAAACCCGCACACCTTTGGGATGTGGGAGGAAATTGGAGCACCAGAAGGGAAACCCGCGCGGTCGTAGGGAGAACGTGCAAACTCATCGCAGACAGCACCTGATGTCAGGATCGAACCTGGGTGACTGGCGCTGTGAGGCAGCGGTTCTATCCGCTGTGCCACTGTGCCACTTTATGTATCTGGAAAAGCCCTGATGAGCAAATTTGGAATTTTCGATGTTGAAGGGGGACCCAATAGTATATAAATTCATGAGAGGCAAAGATAGGGTAGACAGTCAGAACCTTTTTCCCAGGATGGAAATGTAAAAGATCAGAAAGCACCGCTTTACGTTGAGAGGGACAAAGAGTAAATGAGATGTGAGGGCAAATGTTTACACAGAAGATGGTGGATGCCTGGAACTTGCTGCTATGGTTGGTGGTGGGGGTAGATACGATAGTGGCATTTAAGAAGCTTTTAGGTAGGCACATGGATTTTTAAGTAACGGAGGGATATGGACCATGTACAGGCAGAGGAGGTTAGTTTAACTGGTATCATGTGTAGGAAGGAACTGCAGATGCTGGTTTAAACCAAAGATAGACACAAAAAGCTGGAGTAACTCAGCGGTCAGGCAGTATCTCTGGAGAAAAGGAATAGGTGACGTTTCGGGTCGAGACGTTTTGCTGAACACCTTCGCTCAGTCCACCTGGACCTACCTGATCTCTCAGTTGCCAAACACTCTTTCCCATTCCCACACTGACCTTCCTGTCCTAAACCTCCTCCAGTGTCAGAGTGAGGCCAAACGCCAATTGGAGGAACAGCATCTCATATTTTTACAACCCAGTGGTAACTTCAAGTAATCCTTACTTGCTCTCTCTCCCCGTCCCTCTACCACCCAAGTCGCACCAACTTCAAAGTCGTCTTGTTGAGTTTCATCGTCTGTACTCGTGTTCACCTAGCCCACAGCTAACAATGGCCCGTTTCCTTTATCACCGTTACTATTTTGTATATCTTTCATTCATTTGTTCTATATCTCTCTACATCACCGTCTATATCTCTCGTTTCCCTTTCCCCTGACTGTCAGTCTGAAGAAGGGCCTCAAACCCAAAACGTCACCTATTCCCTTAACTGGTACCATGTTTGGCGTGGGCATTGTGGACCGAAGGGCCTGTTCCTGTGCTGTTCTGTTCTATGCTCCATGTTCCGGAACTCCAGAGGAAACCGGGCACTGGTTTTTGTTTCGTTTACTCCAGCACCCTGTGAAACAGCAGGGAAAAGTCTGCCATTCATTCTTAGAAATAATTCTGCCCATCTTAATTTTCCTTTTCTGGAAATGCTCAGCTGCTGATGTTGAACTTTCTCACAGAAGATAGACACAAAGTGCCAGAGTAACTCAGCGGGTCAGGCAGTGTCTTTGGAGAAACGCTGATTGTGTGGGGGTCAGTTTGAAGAAGGGTCCCGACCCGAAACATCACCCATTCCTTCTCTCCATAGATGCTGCCTCACCCGTTGAGTTACTCCAGCATTTGTGTCTAACTTTTCATTTTCCCCCTGATTTTCACTGTATTCGAGTCATAATCATACAGCATGGAAACAGGAACTTTGCCAACTCTTTCATGAAAACCAATATCTCCCATCTATGCTAGTTCCATGAGCCCACGACTCGCCCACAAACGCTAAACCGTTCCTGTCCCTGTACCTGTCCAAGTGTCTTTTAAATATTATTTTACATGCCTCAACTAACTCTTCTGGCAGCTCGTTCCCCATGCCCACCACCCTCGGTGGTGAGACCCCTTCAGTCTCCTGGTACCATCTCATGGACACCTTCATCAGATGAATAAAGGATGAGTAAGCCAACACCCTACAACCCAGGTCAGGTCGGGGGTTTTCCCCCCTCCGTGGGTACCATGTAATCCCGTGCTACCTGCTCCATGGTCGGATAGTCGGCGACTAAACCGTCTCCCCCGCCTGGTTTGCCAGGTGAGGAGGGGGCTGTGGACCCCCAGCAGGACATGTCAAAGGGCGGTTGAGCTTCTAGCGAGCCAACGGCCATCCACACTTCAGTAGAAGTTGCGATCACTGTCGTACATAAGTATTGTAAGGAACGATGATAAAGGACACACACACACAAAATCCTATACGTCCAGCGGAGGAAGTCCGCAGGAACTGGAGGACGGAGATGTGTGGTGCATCCGCCACCGTTCCCGTTTGGAAACCAGCACCACTGCGTCGCTAATGTTTTCAACGATGATGAATGAATGACTACAACCCATTCATCCAGAACGAGAGACTCCAGTCACTTCTCCCATGGCAGTGGGATGGAATATATCACTTTATCACAGACCTGTGGGATTAAGCAGCATGCTTCACCTGACCTCTCCCTGGTGGTGATGCTGGTTAGAGCAGGAGTAAGTCTGGCCAGGAACAGGCCCACTGGTTTCTCATGATTCTCATGGTAGAATACCCTGCCCAGTCCCACTGAGTGTGGTCACACAGACGGTTTGTTGCAATAGGGACTCAGCCTCTAGTGCACTAATGTTGGGTTCTATTATTTAGAGACATACAGAATGGAAACGGGTCCTTTGCCCCAACTTGCCCACACCGACCGACCAACATGCCCCATCTACACAAGGACCACCTGCCTGCATTTGGCCCTTATCCATCTAAACCTTTTCAATCAATTTACCTCTCTGATTGTTTCTTAAACATTGTGATAGTACCTGCCTCATCTCCCTCCTCCGGCACCTCGTTCCATACACCCACCACCCTCTGGAGAAAAGGTTGTCCCTATTAAATCATTCGCTATCTCACCATAAACCTACAGTATGTCCTTTGGTTCTTGAGTCCCCGTCCCCGTCCCTGGAGAAAATGGCTCGGGGAAATGGGGAAAATTCACAGTACCTATTCGCCTTGTGATCTTATACACCTCCATTACGTCACCCTTTGTTCATCATTTATTGAATTATTATTTTGTTTATTATGTTATTTATAGAGTACTGTGCTTACAGACCTCTATGCTACTGCAAGGAAGAATTTCATTGTTCCCCTACGGCACATATGCCAATTAAACACTCTCTCTTGACTCTAACATGGAACTTGATCTGTTGGATAAGATACCAGAGACCATCCACACGAAAAAAGACGCAAAGTGCTGGAGTAACTCAGCGGGTCAAGGAATATCTCTGGAGAATATGGATAGGTGACGTTTTGGGTCGAGACCCTTCATCAGACTGATTGAAGGGAGGGAGGGGGAAGAATGCTGGGAGAGTGGAGAGGTAAGACAAAGCACGACAGATAATAGGTGACTAAGTGTTTAATAGGTGACCACAGGTGAGGGTTTTTTTTTGATAGGCAGATGTTGGAGCAAACGGAACTGTCATAAACTAAACTGTTTACACACTGTGGCGCAGCGGTAGAGTTACTGCCTTACAGTGCCAAAGACCTGGGTTCGATCCTGTCTATGTGTGTTGTCTCTACGGAGTTTGTACATTCTCCCTGTGACCGTGTGGGTTTTCTCCGGGTGCTTTGGTTTCCCCCCACATCCCAAAGACGTGCAGTTTTGTAGGTTAATTGGCCTCTGTAAATTGCCCCCTAGAGTGTAGGATAGAACTAGTGGGACTAGGTGATCGTCGGTCGGCGCGGACTCGGTGGGCCAAAGGGCCTGTCTCCACGCTGTACCTCTAATCTAATCTAATTTAATCTAGAATTGTTCTATAATCCTCCTCACCTGCCCCAAGTGAGACTCCGAGCTGCGTGGTGGGAGCAAATTACAAAAGGTATCTTTCTTTAAAAATGGCAGAGGTGTTTGGCAGGTGTTTTCTGAGTAAGGACTGCAGCTGGCAGGTGCATCCTACTCACATCATTGCCCGCATTGTTAAATCCGTGGGGCCCAGGTTAGAGATACAGCGCGGAAACAGGCCCTTCAGCCCACCGAGTCCGGTGATCCCCGCACACATTAACACTATCCTACACGCAGCAGGGACAATTTTTCGTTTACACCAAGCCAATTAATCTACAAACCTGTACGTCTTTGGAGTGTGGGAGGAAACCGAAGATCTTGGAGAAAACCCACGTGGTCACGTGGAGAAGGTAAAGACAACACCCGTAGCCGGGATCAAACCCGGGTCTCTGGCGGCGAAAGCGCTGTAAGGCAGCAACTCTACCGCTGCGCCATCGTGCCGGCCTAATCTGAGAGGAATTAATCTGAATCTTCCTGACCGCTCCAACGTTAAATCTGCCTGTTGCAGCAAACTGTAAATAACGGAACAAGCCCCATTGCCTTGCCACCTCTGGCAATCACATCATTGTTTTTGTTCTCTCAGTCCTACACTACCCCAGAGACTACAGGCTGACAACAAATACATCGGTGGGCCAGGTGTAACAGGATGATCTCCCTTGACAACCATAGAGAAAGATAATGATTAAAATAAAAATCTGAAGCAGTTGATGCATCTGACTGTGAATATTTGCTGATTATAATCCTTCCTTTATGGTACGCAAGCAAATATTTTTTTCATTAATAAACCGAGGTGTAATGATTTTAAAATTGCGGCAAGTTCATTCCATCATTAGAAGGTATTAGGCACAGAGTAATTGATGGCTCATAGTCGAGTTCACTGCTTGCAAGTAACAGTGGGTTTTAATTGAATGAGGTAGCTCGCTTTATCTACAGGCCAGGAAGCAATAAGTTAGAAGCAATCACTCTTGACTTTAGCAGAGAGCCCCCGCGGTGAAGAAATCTTTAAATTGCAGCCATTGCAAATCCATGTGTTCTCCAGGAGTCGTTCCCTCGCTTGGAAACCATCCCTCATCCTTAAGGTGAACATTCCTGGGAATTCATTTAAATTACCAAATAGTGAAAGGCCTGGATAGACTGGTTGTGGAGAGGATGTTTCCACTAATGGGAGAGTTTAGGACCAGAGGTTACAGCCACAGAATAAAAGGACATATCTTTAGAAAGGAGATGGGGAGGAATTTCTTTAGTCAGAGGGTGGTGAATCTGGGGAATTCATTGCCACAGATGGCTGTGGAGGCCAAGTCAATAGATATTTTCAAGGTATAGGTTGACAGATTCTTGATTAGTTCGGGTATCAGGGGTTACGGGGAGAAGGCAGGAGAATGGGGTCGAGAGGGGAAGATAGATCAGCCATGATTGAATGGCAGAATAGACTTGATGGGCCAAATGGCCTAATTCTGCTCCTATAAAGTATGAACATGAACTCAGTGGGTCAGGCAGCATCTCTGTAGGAACTGAATGGGCGACGTTTCGGGTCAGGACCCTATTTCAGACTGATTATAACAGGGGGGAGAAAGCTGGAATGTAGGTGGGAAGACGATAAAGCCTGGTGAGTGATTGGTGGAGACAGATGAGGGGGAAGAGTTTAAAGTGTTGGATAAGGAGAGGAGAGGAGTGAAATGTAAAGCCAGAAGGAGAAATATTGGCGTAAGGGGATGGAGGGGGGATGAATGGAAGGACTACCCACTCATGAACTATTTTTCACTCAGGGTGCGATAAGTATATGGAACGAGCTGCCAGAAGAGGTGGTTGAGCCACGTTCAATAACAATATTTAAAAGACGTTTGGAAAGGCCCAATGAATAGGAAAGTTTTAGAGCGATATGGGGCAAACGTGAGGTGGGACTAAACATAATGAGGCATCTTGGTTGGCATGGGCAGGTGGACCAAAGGGTCTGTTTCCGTGCTGTATGACTATTTATTGGAAACTTTCTTGGTGATCGGCGATATCTCCCAGAGTTCAAGGAAGATGGGTAAAGTGGCACAGACTCTTAGTTTAAATTAGAGATACAGCATGGAAAGAGGGCTTTCGGTTCACCAAAGACAGAGACAAAATGCTGGAGTAACTCAGCAGGACAGGCAGCATCTCGCGAGAGAAGGAATGGGTGACGCTTCGGGTCGAGACTCTTCTACAGACTAGAGCTAGGGAAGAGGGAAATGAGAGATATAGATGGTGAAGTAGAGAGATATGGAACAAACGAATGAAAGATATGCAAAAAAATATCTATGATAAAGGAAACAAGCCATTGTGAGCTGTTTGCTAGGTGAGAACAAGAAACTGATGCGACTTGGGTGGGGGGAGGGATGGAGAGAGAGGGAATGCCTGGGTTACTGGATGTTAGAGAATTCAATATTCATGCCACTGGGTTGTAAGCTGCGCAGCGAGATGTGAGGTGCTTCGGCCATCGGCCCATCATGTCCACGTCAACTATCGATCGCCCGTTCACAGTAGTTCTATGTTATCCCATTTCCACATCCACCCCCTGCACACTAGGGCCAACTTTACAGATGACAATTAACCTACAAACCAGCCCAACTTTGGGACGTGGGAGGAAACTGGAGCACCCGGAGGAAACCCAATGGGGTATCAGGGAAAACGTGTAAACTCCGCACAGACAGCACTCGAGGTCAGGATCGAACCCGGGTCTCTGGTGCTGTGAGGCAGTGGCTCTCGCAGCTGCGCCGCACTGCAGCATTCATTGCCTTGCCCCATGTATTACTTGCGGTGGTTGAGGAGTTCCTCTTCCATCACCTTCCTCAAAGGTGATTCATTTTCTCCCATGGGTAATTTGCCAACCTTAGCCAAAATAACTGACATGGTCAGTAGATGCATGGGACTGTAAGGCAGCCGGGTCCCAGATACATCCTTTCACACACTTGTGAATCATCTGCTTGCTACAATGCACTGTTTTACTTCTCCCCCCCCCCCCCCCGCCCCCAACTCACCCAGTCCTATAACTGAAGGACAGGGGTGATGAAGATCAGATAGGGTTCTATTACCAGCCCATTACCTGAACAAAGTCAAAGTCAATTTTATTCGTCAAATTTTATTCGAACAATACTGTATATGCATAGAAATTAACACCCTGCATCATCTTCCTGTGAATAGTATCAATCCCTTTCCGTAAGCCCCAGAGAAAGATACTTTGATCATTTGCACTATTAGATTCAAGATTCAAGATTCAATTTAATTGTCACGTACCAATTAAGGTACAGTGACATTTGAGTTACCATGCAGCCAGACTAAGTAAAAAAGCAAAAATACAAACAGCACATAAAATAAAATTAAACATAAACATCCACCACAGTGGAATCAGCATTCCTCACTGTGATGGAAGGCAATAAAGTTCAGTCATCTTCCTCCTTTAATAAGATTATATTGAATGCTCCTTCGCTAACTTGCTGCATGTGACCAAAATTCTTGACGGAGTCAACGTTGTTACATATACTTTATGCAAAACTGCAGCCAAAGAGGGGAGGGGAGAAGTGGAGGGCAATGACTGCAGTGAACGGAAGAATAGTACAGCAATTATTTTAAATGAATTCATTACCATTCAGTTCCAATTCTGACCGATTACAGCAATCCATCATTTTGCATCCCATCACTGACTTTGAAATCAAACAATCACTTGTTAGTCTTTTACAAAATTAAAACATTGACTTCACCAATCATTATAGGCAATTATTGGTCGCATCTAATTGATCGGTCACCTCAGAGATCTGTTCTGCTTTGTCAGCACGTCTGTGAGAAGATAAACAATTCACCAGAATGGACACAAAGAGATAATGATTTACTCTATTGCCTTTATTGTAGATCTTGCACAACCTCTCTCTAGCTCTTTAAAATAATGTTCCCATTCTCCTTTCATTCCGATGCGTGTACACGTCAGTGTTGCATGCACATACATGTATGCATGCATGTTTGGTGTGTTAACTCTGCACACATTGGTACCATGTGTGTGTGTGAGTGTGTGTGTATGTGCGTGAGTGTGAGTGTCTGTGTATGTGTGTGTATGTATGTGCGTGTGTGTGCGCGCATATATGTTTAGTTTAATTTACTTTAGAGATACAGTGTCCCACCAAATCTGCTCCAATCAGCGATCACCCATACACTAGTTCTATCAAACACTCTCGGGACAATTTACAGAAGCCAATTAAACCTGCACGTCTTTGGAGTGTGGAAGAGACCGAAGCACCTGGAGGAAACCCACGCGGTCATAAGGAGAATGCGCAAGCTCTGTGCACACAGCGCCCATAGTCAGGATTGAACCCGGTTCCCTGGCACTGTAAGGCAGCAGCTCTACCACTGGGCCGCTCACTCTGAATGTGTGTATATGTGCGTGTGAGGGAGTATGTACGGTTAGAGAAGGGAGTGAGGTGGTCTCTATTGAGCGATCCCGCACAACCTCAGACACTGCCGGCTGGGTGGGTGATAGATGTGCTTGAAACTTCATTGCTACCCTGCCCAGTAAAACCCACCAGAATACCCCAGCCCTATCGATTAGCCATTTTCTAATTGTTTGTCAACAGGTGGATAACTACCTCAGGTAACTACTCCCGAGTGTCATTTTAAGCTTGTATTCTGAGCCTTTGGGGTATTTCTTTCTCTTGTGGGAAGTTTATAATCAGGCTGAATCATAAATCATAAACAACATAAATATTGATGTTGGTGGAGATCATTGAATAGCCCCACAGGCTAAATAACCAATCATCAGTGGCAACCTTAAAATGAAGAACAGTTTTAAAAAAACCTCAGCTTTAAGTAGGAAAGATTGCATCTGAGATTTGACTTGAAAACTAATTTACCTTTAATGCAATAAAATGCTATTTAAACTTAAAAGGAGTAAAAGGCAAACAACAAACCATCGGCAATGTCAATAAGTAAAACCTGATGCCATCAAAAGGCATCGTCAACTCAATGAATTAAAAGTTAACAATAGAAGTAACTATAAGGGATTAGATTAAAGAGAGACACAAGGAACTACCAATGCTGGAACCTTGAACAAAGCGTAAGGTGCTGGAGGAACTCAATGGATCGGGCAGCATCAGTGGGGGAATAGACAGAAAACATTTTGGGTCAGGACAAAATATGTAGGAAGAAACTGCAGATGCTGGTATACACTGAAGATAGACACAAAATGTTGGAGCAACTCAGCGGGACAGACTGCACCTCTGGATAGCAGGAAGAGGTGACGTTTCGGGTCGAGACCCTTCTTCAGACTGAGTCTCGATCCGAAACATCACCCATTCCTTCCTTTCCAGAGATGCTGCCTATCCCGCTGAGTTACGTCAGCATTTTGTGTGTATTTTGGGGCAGGAACCTTCTTCAGACTGGATTAGATCAAATTAATCTGTCATCATATCTTAATATTCAGGACAAATCAGCATTAGAAATCCGTGAATAATTACCCACTGAAAGATTCAAGTAACAGGTAACAATGTGTTTGGTGAAGCCCAATGTAGGGATATGCATTATGTGCAGGCAGGCAAGAGTTGGTCTTGGCATTATGTTTGGCACAGGGGTTGTGGGCCAAAAGGCCTGTTTCTGTGCTGTACTGTTCTATGTTCTAAGTGCATTTCATGGCGTTGAAGGCTAATCTGAAGTCAATGAACACCTGACTTAGGTGTTCTTATTGACAAGGTGATCAAGAGTTGAATGTAGTGCAAGGGAGATGGTGTCCAGCGCAGGTACACAAAAATGCTGGAGAAACTCAGCGGGTGCAGCAGCATCTATGGAGCGAAGGAAATAGGCAACGTTTCGGGCCGAAACCCTTCTTCAGACCAGCGCAGGTCTCTCGTTCCCGTAGGCAAATTGCAAGGGGCTGGAGTGTACGCAAGATTGGTGCCCATATGGGCCGTTACCAATAAAAAGTGTGTTTTTTTTGCATTACTTTAGTTGAGTTTATTGCCACATGTACTGACATACAGTGTCAAGTTTTGTTGTTGTGTGCTTTCCAGTCAGTGGACCATACAGTACATGATTACAATCAAGCCGTCCACAGTGTACAGATACAGGATAAAGGGAATAACGTTTAGTGCAAGATAAAGTCCAGAAAAGTCCGATTAAAGATAATCCGATGGTCTCCAATGAGATAGACGGTAGCTCAGGACCGCTCTCTAGTTGGCGATAGAATGGTTCAGTTGCCTGATGACAGCTGGGAGGAAACTGTCCCTGAATCTGGCGGTGTGCGTTTTCACACTTCTGTACCTCTTGCCTGATGGGAGAGGGAATGACGGGGAGGGAGGGGGGGGGGGGGTGAGATTGGTCCTTGATAAAGCTGGTGGCCTAAATACACTATAAAAAATTGTGAGCTGGTTAGTTTTTATAGGAGGTCATATCTTCTTTAGAAGCAAAGGAACCACAGGAGTATAGCAGCAAAGTGGTTTGTACAGGTTTGTATAGATCTGTACATTGGTTGATGTAGGAACTCAGTTGATAAGGTCATTAAAATAGCAGACAGGGTGCCTGGACTCATTTCTCGTTGAATACAATCAGGCAGGTAACATTGCATTCTCATATCAACTCATTCAGATCACACGGCATATTGTGTGCAGTTCAGGTTGTTATGAAAGCACTGGAGAAATAAGTACAGAGAAGATTGAAAGGGTAGCAGAGAGGGAGAAGTTTGACGTGGAATGTGAACATTGAGCCTTTGGGCTCAGGAAAATCTTCTCTGCGGTTAATTCTATAACCATCTGTGTAATTTATGCTGTAGATTATGTACAGTATAATGGTATGTTTATTCCCTTCTCAATTAATAATGTACCTTTGTGTTTGGAAAGGCTTGTGATGATATGAATGGTGATATTAGTCAGTTCTTTTCTGAAAATATCCATAGTTTTAACAGCACACAATTAACTCTTTCATTTTTCTCTCTTTTCACCCCATATCACTTTTTATTCTCTCTTTCTTGTTAATCGTATGTGCTCTTTCGTTTTAGATTGTTTTGGATCGCTTACAGCGCCAGAGACCCGGGTTCGCTCCTGACCTCGGGTGCTGTCTGTGTGGAGTTTGCGCGCTCTCCCCTGTGGATTTCCTCCGGGTGCTCCAGTTCCCTCCCACATCCCAAAGACGTGCGGGTTTGTAGGTTAATTGGCCTCTGTAAATTGCCCCGAGTGTGTAGGGAGTGGAAGAGAAAGTGGGATAGCATAGAATTAGTGTGAATGGGTGATCGATGGTCAAGAGTGGACCCGGTGGGCCAAAGGGCCAGTTTCCATGCTGTATCTTTCAACCAAATCCTTCTTTCTATTTCTCTGCAGCCTCTTTAGTATTGCACAGCCTCCGCGCTCACTAACTCCTCTAATTCTCAATGCTATTATCTCTTTTCGAGAGGTCTATTGGAGTCTTCCACTGTTGTGAGTGGAAAGGTCCACCTGATGATTTCCCCTATTAAAATCAGGAATAGCAAGATGGAAAAGTAATGCTTTACAATTACGCTTAACTGGAGCCCAGATTGTAATCCACAAAGACAGCGTAAAGGAAAGGGTCCATTGGATTTGGCAGCTCATTTAGTACAACGTCTGATTCCTTGACTAGGAGTTAGGGTGTCACTATTGTCGGCTGCTATGTTACAGAAAGAAAAGCTGGCTGCTCTTGGCTCTTACCATCAGTTACTGCTGCATGAAGCATTCAGAGATCTGATCTCATCGACTGGGTCCCTGTGGAGATCGGCTGAATTCTGAATGTTTTCCCCAGGTCAGAGGGTGGTGGGTGTACGGAACACCACGGCCAGAGGAAGTAGTTGAGGCATTTAACACTGTCAGCATTTAAAAGACATTTGGACTGGTACATGGATAGGAAATGTTTAGAGCGATATGGACCAAATGCGGACAAATGGGTACAGCCTAGATGGGGCATCTGGGTAGGGTTGCCAACTTTCTCACTCCCAAATAAGGGACAAAAGGTCAAAATAATGGACAAATTCCCGACGGCAATTCATTGACCGACTCGGCTGTGGCTGGATGAATGATTAGTTGGCCCGGGTGCTGGACTGCACACAAAGCCCAGCTGTCGGGCAAGCTGAGGAGTTTTGGCCCGAGCGACGTCGCGCGCAAATTCCGGCACCCCATCCAACTCCTGAACCAATGATCGGCCATGAGAAGGAGGGGTGGTGGTGATGGCGGGAAGCGAAGGTACGAAGGTCAGACAGCTGGCCGGGCTGCTGACCGACGGGGTCACGGGCGAGGCGCTGCTGCTGCACTCCATGGGCTGCACTACGTCAGGACTGGGTGAGGCGGGGCCGGACGCGGCACTCCGACCCGACAGTCCCCTCGACTCGAGTAGTAGCAGTCAAATACGGGACAAGGGCGGTCCCGTACGGGACAAACCAATTTAGCCCAATATACGGGATGTCCCAGCTAATACCGGACAGTTGGCAACCCTACTTCTGGGTCAGTTCCTTGCAGAAGGATCAGAAAGTCATTCATTTCACAATGTGAATTGTGTCAAATCCATGATTTGAACCAGTTTGCATTATTCCATTAGGTACTTGACAAACAATTGAATCAGGACTGCTGTGCGTTTCTGGTTAAAGGTAATATCCCTTTACAAGCAGCCTTGCTGCCTGTGGGACTTTTATGTGCCTCCGCTTCATTATTTACAACAATTCATTGATATTTCCCTTAACGAGTGAACGTCGCCGGGTTTGTATGCATGAGCGATGGAGGATGGTAGTGTCTTGAGGGCCCTATGGCAGAGACTGAAAAACCGGCAGTGTTGTCCTGCCGTCATCTCTCGTCCCTTATAGGGGGTGGGCCACAGAGTGTCCTAACCAAGACCCTGGTTGACAGCTGAACGATGGGGGTTATCGACTGGATTGTACTGTTGTTGTCTGGGCAGCGTGCTATGAATGTAAATCAGGTCTTTAAACCAGGGCTAAGTCAATAGTCTATTATTAATCCCGAAGTGGAATTGTTCACATTATTTCCAACCATTTATTCCCTCTTCCTTCCTCTTAATCTCCTCTGTGTTTCCTCGGGCAGTTGCTTGCCGCCGACACGAGTTCTTATTCCACTGACTGAGCCGCAGGAGTTAGACTATAAATGGAGACACAAGAAACTGCGGATGCCAGAATATTGCGTAGAACTGCAAAGTGCTGGAGTTACTCAGCGGGTCAGGCAGCATCTCTGGAGGACAAGGACTTGTGACGTTTCGGGTCTGGACCCTCCTCCACAAAAGGCAGTGGGGGCCAATTCACTGGATGTTTTCAAGGGAGAGTTAGATATAGCTCTTAGGGCGATCAAAATCAAGGGATATGGGAAGAAAGCAGGAACGGGGTACTGATTTTGGATGATCGGCCATGATCCTATTGAATGGTGGTGCTGGCTCGAAAGGCTGAATGGCCTACTCCTTTCTTGAATGGCACCATTTTACTAGGTGTCTATGTTTCTATGTTTCAGACTCTGAAGAAGGGTCCTTACCTATCCGTCGTCTAGAGATGCTGACATGACTTGGTGAGTTCCTCCAGCACTCTGCACTCTAGATTAAAGATGTATTCTGCTGATGCTAATCCTATTCCCGCCAATGCTGCAGCTGGTAGAGCTACTGCCTCACAGCACCAGAGACGCGGGTTCGATCCTGACCTCGGGTGCTATTTGTGCCGAGTTTGCACGTTCTCCCTGTGAACGCGTGGGTGAGAAAATAGGATGACATAGAGCTAGTGTGAATGGGTGGGTGATGGTCGGAGTGGAGTCGGGTTTTCAATGGTAGGCCCACCAAGTCCACACTGGCAATCGATCACCTGTTCATGCTAGTTCTGTGTTATCCCACTTTCTTATCCACTCCCTACACACTAGGGGCAATTTACAGAGGCTGATTAACCCACAAACCCCCATGTCTTTGAAGTGTGGGAGGAAACCGGAGCATCTGGAGGAAACCCACGTGGTCACACAGAGAACATATAAACTCCCGAACAGACAGTGCCCGAGATCAGAATCGAACCCTGGGTCTCTGGTGCTACGAGGCAGCAGTTCTGTCCGCTGTGCCGCTGTGCGGCCCGGTCAGCTACAGCGCAGAACCCCTCTGGCTATCTCCTGGCCTCCCACAAATACCCCTCTGACCATTGTCCTCCTGTCCTCCCGAGCATTAAGGCAGGGGGCTTCCTCGAGATGTGGCAGTGATGGAAGGGGTGGGGGTAGTGGGAGACAAAGGATCAGTATCGTTAATTCCCACAAGGCAAAAGGGGACGGATGACAGCATTGAGGAAGCTTGATGAGATCTAACGGAATGAGTTTGACCTTTAGCTGAGCACGACCTCACCGAGCCCATCACAGATAAAAGTGAATGTCGTTGAGATTCACGCTGAGGAAGTTGCCTGCGTGCAGCACCAATGCTGGTCATCATCATATCTAATGACAGTCTGGCCTGCTGCTCTTCATCGCCCCACTGTGCCTCACCCACACACACCCTGCATTTCCTCCCATCTGAAATGGCCCCGGCGAGCTGAAGAACTAAAGTTAAGTGCAACTGATCCCTGCCCACTGTTCGACCCGTGCTCATCCAAACTCTGCCAGAACATCAGATGCACGAGTGGATATTCCACATTGACGGACTCATTTTAACCGATTCCACACACGTTTATAATGTTTTGCGTTGGTGTGTGTTTTGGGGGAGGCATGCACGTATGTGTGTGCTCATGTGTGTGCATGTGTGTGCGCATATGCATGATTGTGCGCCTGTGCATGCATGTGTATACATGTATCCGTGCATGCGTGCGCATGTCTATGTGTGCGATTGCATGTATGTATGTGTGTTTTTGAGGGAGACGTGTGCATATGTGTGTACGCTTGTGTGCGTATGCAGGTCTGCACACGTGCATTTGCGTGTGTGTGCGTGCATGTGTATGCATGTGTGCACATGTCCATGCATGTGTGTGTGTGTGTGTGTTTTTGAGGAAGATGTGTGTACGCTTGTGTGCATATACAGGTCTGCACATGTGCATATGTGTGTGTGTGCATGCGTATGTATGTCCGTGGATATGTGCGTGTGCATATTCTGCAGTCATTGGCCTGCTGTTTGCTCCTTAGAAAAGCCTCGAGAAGCAGGCGGGTGAGGATGTGAGGGAATATTCTAAAGCACATGTTGCTTTATCATATAAAGATGATATTATATTTGTAATCAGCTGCCTTCAAATTGCTTGAAGAATTGCTTTCGACTGGCTGGACACTGAGGCTGAATGATTTTATGTTACACTGACCCATTTGTGTCCAACAATTAACACATTAGTATTCAGAAGACAGAGACCGGGTCATTAGTTTACTGATTAAATGCAAAACGCTTGCAAGAAATGCAAACTTAAAAGAAAATGAGCCTTCTTGTACAGTTAATCGAGCAGATTTCCATAGAAATGACCAAGATGTGGATGCAGGGACCGATTTAAGTCTGTGCATTAAAAGAGGTTTTATATTATAAAAATGGCGACCAATAGCAAACAGACCATTCGCCTGCTGCTAACAGCAAGTGGAGATATACGCTGAGAAATTGGATTTCACTCTTTAATTCTTTAAATGTGCTGAATAAAGAGCTAATGTCTAATGTGAAACCTCACTTGTGAAATGTGCCAAAGATAGAGAGCCATTGTGTCACACTGCACAGAAACAGTCCCTTCGGCCCAACTTGACCATGCTGGCAAAATTGCCCCTTTTTATGTTAGTCCCATTTGTCTTCTTTTGGCCCATATCCCTCTAAATCATTCCTATCCACTTGGTTCAAGAACAGCTTCTACCCAACAACAATCATGCTCTTGAAAACTGCATAACACTAACCTCAGCTACGAACTATGGCCAGTCTTTGATTGCACAAAGGATTTGGGTTTATTTTTACACTACTAATGGGGTCATTGCTTTATTGGATTTTTAACTTAGTTTGGAAATACAGCATGTAAACAGGCCCTTCAGTCCAACGAGTCCACGCCAACCATCGATCACCCATTCACACTAGCTCTATGTTAGCCCACTTTCACATCCACTCCCTGCACACTGGGGGCAATTTACAGAGGCCAATTAACCTACAAACCCGCACGTCTGTGGGATGTGGGAGCACCCAGAGGAAACCCACGCGATGACAGGGAGAACGTGCAAACTCCACACAGACAGCACTCGAGGTCAAGATCAAACCTAGGCCTCTGACGCGGTGAGGCGTCAACTCTACCAGCTGTACCATTTTGTTGGTTGTATATTATCCATGTGTATTGTGTTTACAGACTTTATTATGCCGCTGCAAGTAAGAATTTCATTGTTCCATTCTTGGTACATTTGTCAACTCAACACTTTGATTTGGAAGGTGCATTCTTGAGCATGTACCTGTCCAAATGTTTAATTTAGTTTAGTTTATTGACACGTGTACCGAGGTACGGTGAAAAGCTCTTTTGTTGCCTGCTAACCGGTCAGCAGAAAGACTGGATTCAGCAGAAAGAATTCAGTGTACAGATGCAGGATAAAGAGAATAACGCTCAGTACTAGATAAAGCCCAGCAAAGTCCAATTAAATATAGTCCGAGGGTCTACAATGAGGTAGACAATAGCTCAGGACTGCTCTCTAGTTGGTGTTAGGATGGTTCAGTTGCCTGATGATAGCTGGGAAGAAACTGTCCCCGAGTCTGGAGGTGTGCACCCTCTAGGTAAAAAACTTGCTCCCCACCTCTCCTTTCAACAATGCCCCTCTTACCTAAAAGCTATGCCATCTAGTATTTGATATTTCCATCTTGGGAATATGGTTGTGACTGTCTTCTCTATCTATACCTCTCATAATTATATATACTTTTATAGAGTCTCCCCTCACCCTCTGAAATTGCAGAGAAAACAATTCAAGTTTGTCCAACTTATCGTTATAGCTAATACCCTTTAATCCGGGCACGCATTCTGGTAAACCTGGTTAATGCAAAAACAAAATTGCAAATCAACTCCATAATAGTGCCCATATTGGCTTCATTAGCAACCTCAGCATCCACTGAACCAGAGTGGAAGGCTAAAAAGATAAGGAAGTAATGATGTGGATATGTTGGACTCAGTTTCATTAGACATGGTCCAATGGGTGTGCAGGGCCTTTCCAGCACAGAAAGTATTATAGCCATAAGTTTAGTTTAGTTTAGTTTAGAGATATAGCGCAGAAACAGGCCCTTCGGCCCATCGAGTCCACACCGACCAGCAATCCCTGCAATTAACACTATTCTACACACAGTAGGGACATTTTTTTTTGACATTTATACATTTATGCCAAGCCAATTAACCTACAAAACTGTATGTCTTTGGAATGTGGGAAGAAACTGAAAGATCTCAGAGAAATGTCATGCAGGTCACGGGGAGAACGTACAAACTCCGTACAGAAAAGCACTTGTAGTCAGGATCGAACCTGGGTCTCTGGCGCTGTAAGGCAGTAGCTCTACCGCAATGCCACCGTGTTGCCCAGTGTTACTATTTTATTGCAAACTTCCACATTTGTTATGTGGTTTATAAATTATTTTAAGCAATGAAGTGCTCGGTTTGTTAAAAAATCTGACGGAAAATATTTTGTCTGATTTACTTTCAGCTATGGCTAACTGATGGTTGTGACTTGTAAATTTCTTTTTGATACTTTATCTTACTTCTCAAACCATTTTCTAAGAGGCGCTACCATAAAGAGATAGATTTCATTAAATTACTTTCTTTGTCAGTGCAGGAGGTAAGCAAGTCTCTCTGCAAGGTTCGATGCGGAATATCTCTGGGGACTAAGTTATTCATTGGAATAGTACACTTCTATTTTGAGATCTTGTTTCAGAACCAGCCCACATTAATGAGGTGTGATTCCCTCTCTGCTGCCAGCAAGGATTCTAAGTGTAAATTGTTCAGCACTCTTCTCAGAGGAGTGAGAGGAATATAGTAGTATCAAAGAGCTTCAGAGGGCTGTTATTTTTGCTGCCGAAATGAAGGATCCTGGAAATCTGATGGTGGAGGTTTAAGGGCCTGTCCCACCGGCATGCGATAGCATGTGTCTAGCTCGACCAAACGTGGTCGCTTGAGGCATACGGCCTCGCGGGGCCGGTCCCACTTCGATCGGCGGAGGCATATGTTGTGCGGGGCTGGTCCCGACATCGCGCGGGGCTCCAAAAATCTTGCACTGTCCGAAAATCCCATGCGACAACGGCCTGTCGGCCCGCAGCCACATTGAGACCGTACGCAGCACCTCGATGGGCGTACATAGAAACATAGAAACATAGAAAATAGGTGCAAGATTAGGTCATTCGGCCCTTCGAGCCTGCACCGCCATTCAATATGATCATGGCTGATCATCCAACTCAGTATCCCATACCCCCTGAACCCTTTAGCTACAAGGGCCACATCTAACTCCCTCTTAAATATAGTCAGTGAGCTGGCCTCAACTACATTCTGTGGCAGAGAATTCCAGAGATTCATCACTGTCTGTGTAAAAAATGTTTTTCTCATCTCAGTCCTAAAAGATTTCCCCTTTATCCTTAAACTGTGACCCCTTTTTCTGGACTTCCCCAACATCGGGAACAATCTTCCTACATTTAGCCTGTCCAACCCCTTAAGAATTTTGTACGTTTCTATAAGATCCCCCCTCAATCTTCTAAATTCTAGCGAGTACAAGCCGAGTCTATCCAGTCTTTCTTCATATAAAAGTCCTGACATCCCAGGAATCATTCTGGTGAACCTTCTCTGTACTCCCTCAATTGCAAGAATGTCCTTCCTCAGATTAGGAGACCAAAACTGTACGCAATACTCCAGGTGTGGTCTCACCAAGACCCTGTACAACTGCAGTAGAACCTCCCTGCTCCTATACTCAAATCCTTTTGCTATGAATGCTAACATACCATTCGCCTTCTTCACTGCCTGCTGCACCTGCATGCCTACTTTCAATGACTGGTGTACCATGACACCCAGGTCTCATTGCATCTCCCCTTTTCCTAATCGGCCACCATTCAGGTAATAGTCTACTTTCCTGTTGTTGCCACCAAAGTGGATAACCTCACATTTATCCACATTATACTGCATCTGCCATGCATTTGCCCACTCACCCAGCCTATCCAAGTCATCTTGCAGCCTCCTAGCACCCTCCTCACACCTAACACTGCCCCCCAGCTTCGTGTCATCCGCAAACTTGGAGATGTTGCATTCAATTCCCTCGTCCAAATCATTAATATATATTGTAAATAGCTGGGGTCCCAGCACTGAGCCTTGCGGTACCCCACTAGTCACTGCCTGCCATTCTGAATAGGACCCGTTTACTCCTACTCTTTGCTTCCTGTCTGCCAGCCAGTTCTCTATCCACATCAATACTGAACCCCCAATACCGAGTGCTTTAAATTTGTATATTAATCTCTTAGGTGGGACCTTGTCGAAAGCCTTCTGAAAGTCCAGATATAACACATCCACTGGTTCTCCCTTATCCACTCTACTAGTTACATCCTCGAAAAATTCTATAAGAATCGTCAGACATGATTTACCTTTCATAAATCCATGCTGACTTTGTCCAATGATTTCACCATTTTCCAAATGTGCTGCTATCCCATCTTTAATAACTGATTCTAGCAGTTTCCCCACTACCGATGTTAGACTAACTGGTCTGTAATTCCCCGTTTTCTCTCTCCCTCCCTTTTTAAAAAGTGGGGTTACATTAGCTACCCTCCAATCCTCAGGAACTAATCCAGAATCGAAAGAGTTTTGAAAAATTATCACTAATGCATCCACTATTTCTGGGGCTACTTCATTAAGTACTCTGGGATGCAGCCTATCTGGCCCTGGGGATTTATCGGCCTTTAATCCATTCAATTTACCTAACACCACTTCCCGGCTAACCTGGATTTCACTCAGTTCCTCCATCTCATTTGACTCCTGCTATTTCTGGCAGATTATTTAAGTCTTCCTTCGTGAAGACAGAAACAAAGTAGTTATTCAATTGGTCTGCCATATCCTTGTTCCCCATGATCAATTCACCTGTTTCTGACTGCAAGGGACTACATTTGTTTTAACTAATCTTTTTCTCTTCACATATCTATAAAAACTTTTGCAGTCAGTTTTTATGTTCCCTGCCAGTTTTCTTTCATAATCTATGTTCCCTTTCCTAATTAAACCTTTTGTCCTCCTCTGCTGGACTCTGAATTTCTCCCAGTCCTCTGGTAGGCTGCTTTTTCTGGCTAATTTGTATGCTTCATCTTTTGTTTTGATACTATCCCTGATTTCCCTTGTTATCTACAGATGCACTACCTTCCCTGATTTATTATTTTGCCAAACTGGGATGAACAATTGTTGTAGTTCATCCATGCAGCCTTTAAATGCCTTCCTTAGCATAACCACCGTCAACCCTTTAAGAATCAATTGTCGGTCTATCTTGGACAATTCTCGTCCCATACCCTCAAAGTTACCTTTCCTTAAGTTCAGAACCCTTGTTTCTGAATTAATTATGTCACTCTCCATCCTAATGAAGAACTCAACCATATTATGGTCACTCTTGCCCAATGGGCCACGCACAACAAGACTGCTAACTAGCCCTTCCTCATTACTCAATACTCAGTCTAGAATAGCCTGCTCTCTCGTTGGTTCCTCTATATGTTGATTTAGAAAACTATCCTGCATACATTCCAAGAAATCCTCTTCCTCAGCACCCCTGCCAATTTGATTCACCCAATCTATATGTAGATTGAAGTCACCCATTATAACTGTTTTACCTTTGTTGCACGCATTTCTAATTTCCTGTTTGATGCCATCCCCAACTCCACTACTACTGTTAGGTGGCGTGTACACAACTCCCACTAGCGTTTTCTGCCCCTTAGTGTTTCGCAGCTCTACCCATATCGATTCCACATCCTCCAAGCTAATGTCCTTCCTTTCTATTGCGTTAATCTCCTCTCTAACCAGCAACGCTACACCACCTCCTTTTCCTTTCTGTCTATCCCTCCTGAATATTGAATATCCCTGGATGTTCAGCTCCCAGCCTTGGTCACCCTAGAGCCATGTCTCCGTGATCCCAACTATATCATAATCATTAATAGCTATCTGCACATTCAACTCATCCACCTTATTACGAATGCTCCTTGCATTGAGACACAAAGCCTTCAGGCTTGTTTTTACAACACTCTTACCCCTTATACAATTTTGTTGAAAAATGGCCCTTTTTGATTTTTGCCCTGGATTTGTCTGCCTGCCACTTTTACTTTTCACCTTGTTACCTATTGCTTCTACCCTCATTTTACACCCCTCTGTCTCTCTGCTCACACATTTAAGAAACTCACCACCTCTTATTCTCTGTTTATTATCTTTTTCTTCTTCCCCCCCTACATGTTGGGTCTGAGTGCTTCCCTTCTCTGCCTCCTGCCTCACACCCTGTCTACTAGCTTTCTCTATTTGAGTCCCTCCCCCCAACCATTCTAGTTTAAAGTACGCTGCGTCTCGACGTCGTACGCAGCATCTTGACGGCGTACGCCTAGCGCGTGGCATTGCACGATGACGCCACTGCCCAGCGTGCCGTTGTGTGATGACGTCACCGCCCGACGCCGTGCGACGTCCAAATTCAGTCGGCCCGCCTCCTGCCCAGCTGATTGGTGAGTATGATGTCGAGACCAGCCCCGTACAATTCCAGACTCCTCCGCGGTTGGAAGAGGGACCGGCCCCGCTAGGCCGTACGCCTCAAGCCACCACGTTTGGTCGCGCTAGACGCATGCAATCGCATACTGGTGGGACAGGCCCTTTACCGCTCAACTAACCTTTGCAACATCTCATCTTAGGTTGATTTATAGGACAATGTAGACGGGATCATCTGCTTAGCCCGCAATTTGATCAGGAAGTGATCAATAGGGAACCTTTTCTATAAGGTTCATAAGTGATAAGAGCAGAATTAGACCATTGGGCCCATCATATCCACTCTGGCATTCAATCACGGCTGATCTACCTCTCCCTCTCAACCCCATTCTCCTGCCTTCTCCCCATAACCCCTGACTCCTGTACTAATCAATAATCTATCTATCACTGGCTTAAAAATATCCATCGACGGCCTCCACAGCCTTCTGTGCCAATGAATTCCACAGATTCACCTCCCCTTGGCTAAATAAATTCCTCCTCATCTCCTTCCTAAAGGATTTTCCTTTTATTCTGAGACTATGACCTCTGGTCCTAGACTCTCCCACCAGTGGAAACATCCTCTCCACATCCACTCTATCCAGGCCTTTCACTATTTGGTACTTTTTAATGAGGTTCTCCCCCCCCCCCCCCCATTCTTCTAAACTCTAGTGAGTAGAGGCCCAGCACCATCAAACGCTCATCATATGTAACCCACTCATTTTTGGGATCATTCCTGTAAACCTTCTCTGGACCTTCTGTGAAGTCAGGGGATATGGGGAGAAGGCAGGAACTGATTGGGGGTGATCAGCCATGATCACATTGAATGGCGGTGCCGACTCGAAGGGCCGAATGGCCTACTCCTGCACCTATTGTCTATTGTCTATTGTCTATTGACCCCTCTTCAACACCAGCACATCCTTCCTCAGATGTGGGGCCCAAAATTGCTCACAATACTCCAAATGCGGTCTGACCAGCGCCTTATAAAGCCTCAACATTACATCCCTGTTTTTGTATTATAGTCCTCTCAAAATAAATGCTAGCATTGGCAAGTCAAGTCAAGTCAAGTCACATTTATTTATATAGCACATTTAAAAAACAACTCTCGTTGGCCAAAGTGCTTTACATTTGTTATAAGAATAGCACAACAAAACAAACTACATACATATATACATATAGCCCTCACTCAGAGGACGTCAGGAAAGGCTTGGGAGTATAGATAAGTCTTTAGTCTTGACTTAAAAGAGTCGATGGAGGGGGCGGTTCTGATGGGAAAGGGGATGCTGTTCCACAGTCTAGGGGCTGCAACCGCAAAGGCGCGGTCGCCCCTGAGCTTATGCCTAGACCGTGGGATATTCAGCAACCCCAAGTCGGCCGATCTGAGGGGCCTGGAGGTGGAGTGGTGGGTGAGAAGACTTTTTATGTCGGTGGGGGCAAGCCCATTGAGGGCTTTGTAGACATGGAGGAGGA
The DNA here is from genome assembly GCA_038087875.1 of Malacoraja senta. Lineage (NCBI taxonomy): Eukaryota > Metazoa > Chordata > Chondrichthyes > Rajiformes > Rajidae > Malacoraja > Malacoraja senta. Next base: position 16,446,394 of record CM075980.1, read on the forward strand.
TCTTGAAGTTTATACGGAACCGCACAGGGAGCCAGTGGAGAGAGGCCAGGATCGGGGTGATGTGGTCCCTTTTTCGGGTGCCCGTCAGGAGTCTCGCTGCGGCGTTTTGGACCAGTTGCAGGCGGGACAGGGAAGATTGGCTGATGCCAGTGTAAAGGGAGTTGCAGTAATCTAGGCGGGAGGAGATGAATGTGTGGATGTGTTTGCCTTCGTTACTGCCGATTCGACTTGCAGGTTAACTGTTTTGGAAATCCTGCAAGAGCCTTTGCACGTCCGATTTCTGGATTCTCTCCCCATTTAGAAAATAGTCTGCTTATTCTGTAAGTAATCAGATTAGATGCAATGTGAAATAAATGCTGGGAATAATCAGCAGGTCAGGCAGCATCTGTGGAGAGAGAGAGAGGCGGAGGTAACATTTCAAGTAGATGATTTCTCATCAGGACTGGGAGGATAGCGGTAAAACAAGTTTTCAAGTGCAGAGGGAGGTGGATTGGGAAGCGGGAACAAAAGAGAATGTCAGTGATAGAGTGCCGAGCAGAAGAGGGTGAGGATGCGCGTTGAATCAAAGGTCAATAGCAAATCAAAGGGCAAACACGAGGGAGGGTAAATGCTCCTGTTACTAAAGGAACGTGGAACTGATTTCAGCTGGAAATCTGAAATAGAAAAGCAGAATATCTCAAATTATTCAGTTGGTATTATCCAGGGAGTTACAAAGGGCCTAGTGGGAAGATTAAACCTGATCCAGCAGAGTTTAAGGGTGAAAAATGGTCCCGATCCGAAACATCGCCTATCCAGTTGAAACAAGGAACTGCAGATATTAATTTACAAAAGAAGACTCAAAGTGCTGGAGTAACTCAGCGAGTCAGGCAACATCTCTGGAGAACATGGATAGGTAATGTTTCGGGTTGAACCCCTTCTTCAGACTGATTGTGGGGTGGGGGGAGAAAGCTGGAAGATAAGACGGGCGGGAGAAAGCGTGGTGGGTAAGAGGTAAATACAGGTGAGGGAGGGGAGGGGGTAGGGAGGTGAGAGGCAAATGATTGGAACAAAGGCCAGAGATAAAAAACAGAAGTGGGACAAATGGATTGATGAATCGCAAATTGTGAGGCTAGAGGAAGGAATGTAGATGGAGGGGGAGAGGGGAAATAGGTGCGAGTCCAGGTGAGGCACAGGGGAGAGAGGAGGGGAAGAAGAGGAAGGGGAAGGGGGGGAAGCGAGCGTGAGAAAGGTGGGGAGGTGGTTATCACCTATCCATGTTCTCCACAGATGTTGCCTGACCAATTGAGTTACTCCCTCTTTTATTTATGTCATTTTTTTGTAAACCAGCACCTGCAGTTTACAATCTACAAAGCTGAGGCCACGCGCCAACTCTCGGACACCTCCTCCTACTTGCCCCTGGACCATGACCCCACTGACGAGCACCAGGCCACCATCTCCAGCACCATCACCGACTTCATCCACTCCCACGCCCTGCCCGACCGAGCCTCCAACCTCATCGTTCCCCAGCCCCGCACAGCCCGCTTTTACCTTCTCCCCAAAATCCACAAACCTGACTGTCCCGGTAGTCAGGACGTCCAGTCATTGTACACCTCCATCTGCCTGTTCGTGCCCCACCGAACTCATCTCCACCTACCTCGACTCCATCCTATCCCCCTTGGTTAAATCCCTCCCTACCTATCTTCAAGACACCTCAGACACTCTCCGTCATCTCCACTCTCTAGGCCCTCACCCCCTCATCTTCACCATGGACGTCCAGTCATTGTACACCTCCATCCCCCACCAGGATGGTCTCGAAGCCCTCCGTTTTTTCCTCGACCGTAGAAGCAATCTATACCCGGCCACTGACACCCTCCTCCGCCTAGCGGAGCTGGTCCTTACACTTAATAACTTTTCATTTGACTCCTCCCATTTCCTCCAAATACAAGGCATAGCTATGGGCACACGCATGGGCCCCAGCTACACCTGCCTCTTTGTCGGGTACGTAGAACAATCCTTGTTCAATGCGTACCAGGGCCCCATCCCCGACCTCTACCTCCGCTACATCGATGACTGTTTTGGTGCCACCTCCTGCACCCACACACAACTGACTGACTTCATCCGCTTCACCACCAACTTCCATCCGGCACTCAAATACACCTGGACCATTTCCGACACTTCCCTACCATTCCTTGACCTCACTATCTCCATCGCAGGTGATAGACTCCTTACCGACATCCACTACAAACCTACCGACTCCCATGGCTATCTGGACTACACTTCTTCCCACCCTGCTTCCTGTAAGGACTCCATCCCCCACTCCCAATTCCTCCGTCTACGCCGCATCTGCTCCCAGGATGAGGCGTTCCACACCAGGGCATCTGAAATGTCCTCATTCTTCAGGGAACGGGGGTTCCCCTCCTCCACCATAGATGAGGCTCACACCAGGGTCTCTGCCATACCCTGCAACACTGCTCTCTCCCCATCCCCCCACTCACAACAAGGGCAGAGTCCCCCTAGTCCTCGCCTTTCACCCCACCAGCCGTCACATACAACAAGTGATCCTCTGTCAGTTTCGCCACCTCCAACGTGACCCCACCACTCGCCACATCTTCCCATCTCCCCCTATGTCTGCCTTCCGCAAAGACCGCTCCCTCCGTAACTCCCTTGTCAATTCTTCCCTTCCCTCCCATACCACCCCCTCCCCTGGTACTTTCCCTTGCAACCGCAAGAGATGCAACACTTGTCCCTTCACCTCCCCCCTCTACTCCATTCAAGGACCCAAGCAGTCGTTCCAGGTGCGACAGAGGTTCACCTGCATCTCCTCCAACCTCATCTATTGCATTCGCTGCTCTAGATGCCAGCTGATCTACATCGGTGAGACCAAGCGGAGGCTTGGCGATCGTTTCGCCGAACACCTCCGGTCGGTCCACAATAACCAACCTGAACTCCCGGTGGCTCAGCACTTCAACTCCCCCTCCCATTCCGTATCTGACCTCTCTGTCCTGGGTCTCCTCCATGGCCACAGCGAGCAACACCGTAAATTGGAGGAAATGCACCTCATATTCCGCTTGGGCAGTCTACATCCTGGGGGCTTGAACATTGAATTCTCCCAATTCTGCTAGCCCTTGCTGTCCCCTCCCCTTCATCAGCCATCTGGTTGTATCCTCCCCTCCCCCAGCCCTCGGGCTCCTCCTCCGCCTTTTTCCTTTTTTCCTTTCTTCTCCCCATCCCCTATCAGTCTGAAGAAGGGTTTTGGCCGGAAACGTTACCTATTTCCTTCGCTCCATAGATGCTGCTGCACCCGCTGAGTTTCTCCAGCATTTTTGTGTACCTTCGATTTTCCAGCATCTGCAGTTCCTTCTTTAACACCTGCAGTTCCTTGTTTCTCCAGCAGAGATTAATGTTGTCACTGGTACACAAAAATGCTGGAGAAACTCAGCGGGTGCAGCAGCATCTATGGAGCGAAGGAAATAGGCAACATTTCGGGCCAAAACCCTTCTTCAGACACCATTTTTGTGTACCTTCGATTTTCCAGCATCTGCAGTTCCTTCTTTAACACAATGTTGTCACTGGTGTTGGCCTTCAACACGAAATTCTAACGAAGTATCATCAGAAGCTTATATGGATTTAATAGTGCAGTATTGGACTCCCGGCTGGGTTTAGAGAATGATATTTATAGTTATATATTTATATCCATCATGGATGTCTAATTGGCTGAAAGGAATACCTCTGCTTAGAATAATATTTTCCTATCTGTCGTATTTTGCTTCACGGGAAAGGATCTGCATCATACAAACAAATTCTAATTCCATTCCAAGGAGCTTCGAAAGTTTCCATGGTCGGGACAGTGCTGAAGGCAGTTGTGAATCACCACATCCACTGTGGTCGTGACTGGATCTATGCCCACAGTAGAGAATGTCTAATCTCAGAGTCTAGTAAACCCTCGATATAATGGACCGTTGCGGGGGGAATGGTGTCCGTTATTGCCGATTGTCCACTATACAACCAAGTGCAACATATGGCTTTTCATGTGTAGAGACCCAACCATAACATTTATGCTGAGCAAGAACTGCACTGACAGAGGTGCCTTTTTGCTGCTGTAACATTAAGCAAAAGCCTTACCTGCACTAAGCTGCAAAGCTCCAAGGTCTCAATGCAGTGGTGGTGGCATTAGCAGCCCAGCCTGGTAGCGGCTGGGGATGAACCTCAGGTTCCTATTAAATCTTTCCCCTCTCACCTTGAACCTATGTCCTCTGGTTCTCGATTTTCCTACTCTGGGCAAAAGACTGTGCATTCACCCTATCAATTCCCCTCATGATTCCCCACGGTGGCGTACGGGTAGAGCTGCTGCCTTACAGTGCCAGAGACCCGGGTTCGATGTGGACTCCGGGTGCTTTCTGTACAGAGTTTGTACGTTCTCCCCATGACGTGCGTGGGTTTTCTCCAAGATCTGTTTCCTCCCACACTCCAAAGGCGTACAGGTTTGTAGGTTAATTGGCTTGGTATAAAGGTAAATTGTCCCTTGTGTGTGTAGGGCATTGTTAATGTGCGAGGATCGCTGGTCAGTGCGGACCCGGTGGGCCGAAGGGCCTGTTTCCGCGCTGTATCTCTAAACTAAATCTCTATAAGATCACTCCTCAACCTCATGCTCTCCAAGGAATAAAGTCCTAGTTTGCCCAACTGCTTCCTATAGCTAATGGCCCTGTCCCACGGTACGAGTTCATTCCAAGAGCTCTCCCGAGTTTAAAAAAAATCAAACTCGTGGTAAGCACGGAGAATGAACGTAGCGGGTACGTTGGAGCTCGGGGACGTCTCTTAGCGGCTCGGAACGCTAACGACAGGTACTCGGGAAGACTCGCTAACAGCAGGTAAGCTCGGGAAGACTCGTGAAGATTTTTCAACATGTTGAAAAATGTCCACGAGAGCCCCGAGTACCGACGAACGGCCATTACCTTAAAACTCGGGAGAGCTCTTGGAATGAACTCGTACCGTGGGACAGGGCCATTAGGCCATCGAGTCCTGGCAACATCCTTGTAAATCCTCTCTGCACTTTTCCCAGCTTAACAACATCTTTCCTATAACAGGGTGACCAAAGCTGAACACAACACTCCAAATGTGGCCTCACCAACATCTGAAGAAGGGTTCCCACCCGAAACATCACCCATCGTTTTTCTCCAGAGTTGCTGCCTGATCCACTGAGTTACTCCAGCACTTTGAGTCCATCTTTGGCATAAACC
>CM075980.1:16451809-16511860 GCA_038087875.1 Malacoraja senta
AAATACATGCATACTTCCTGCTGAAAACCCACAAATCTCTCTAATCTAGCAACTCTGAGTTCAATTCACCATCTCATTTGGGAGATGATTTTTCTTGTTAACTTCATGACTAGGCTTTGCCTCACTCCCACCTCTCTTTTCCAGCACTCTCCCCTACTCCCACTGCCTCCCACTCCATTGGACTGAAGAAGCGGAACGGCAGATGCTGGAGTCTGGTGTAAATCACAGAGTGCTGGAGGAACTTAGCGGGTCAGGCAGCATCTCTAGAGGACATAGATGGGCAATGTTTTGTGTCAGTCCGAGGAAGGGTCCCGACCCGAAACGGCATCAGTCCAAACCCTCCAGAGATGCTGCCTGACCCGCTGAGTTACTCCAGCCCTTCGTTCTTTGCAGATTCTCCTGGCTGCTACTGGGTCTGTGCATCTCCAGAAGATGCATCTTAAAAGCAGAAGTTCGCTGAAGCTGAATGTAACGATGAGAGCAGAAACCATCTGGTACCTCAGCGGTCAATCAGGGGACTGTGCCCCAAAACCATCATTCAGTTTGAAGATGACTAATCTTTTGTCTTCTCAACTAAGGAGACGTATTTGTGGCCTATGTTGATCTTGACCAGCATTGGAAAGGTTTCTTGCTTAAACAGGTTCTCAGTTACAAAACCCTTGCCTGGTGCTGGACGGGTGATCTTATGGAGGTGTGCAAAATGCGGAGAACAGATAGGGTGAATGCAGTCTTTTTCCCAGGGATCAAGGCCTAGAGAGTATGGATACAAAGAAAACCCATGCAGATCACAGGGAGAAACTCCGTACAGACAACACCCATAGTCAGGATTGAACCCGGGTCTCTGGCGCTGTAAGCTAGCAACTTTACTGCTGTGCCACCGTGCATCCCATCCATTGTTTATCCATTTTTTCTAGAGATGCTGCCTGGCATGCTGAGTTCCTCTAGCACTCTGTATCATTTTATTGTATACCACCATCTGCACTTCCTTCTGTCTGCTTGAGTACGGAGGTTTGAGGCGAGTTAATGTTGGATAGAGGGAGGTTTCACAACTGCCCCAGACGTTCCGAGCACAGCCCGTGAATTTACTGCTGGAAGTGTTTGAAATCGGAAATAAAAACAAAGAAATGCTGGAAATATTCAGCCCATTAGGCAGCATCTGTGGAGAGGTGGAGTTAACATCTCAAGTCCATGCCCTGAGCTACCAGGGTCTGTTGAAAGGTTATCAAACTGTAACATTTACTCAGTTTCTCTTGCCACCCATCTTATGAATACTTTATTGTCAGTACTTTACAGGTCACAGTGACATTCTTTGCTTGCATGCCCGAGGTATGCAAATAGTGGCCACATAGAGGGCACTTACAAAGTTACAAAGTACTCCCGTGCCAGGTTCCCCTCCCTGTTCTCCCCCTCCCTCATGTCATCCCCCCCCCCCCCACGAGTCCTCAATTGTCCATTGTTCTTCCTCCCGGCAGCGGCATCCTCAAAGCTCTGTCTTACCTGTTTGCGGTCATCGGCGGTGAAGCGCGGCTTCGCCTGTAGAGTGGACCGCACGGCAACGGCGAGAGCGCCGAGCCTATCCACGGGAGCGCCGCACGGATGCTGCGCGGGGGGCGAGTGTTTCAAATATGGCGGGTCCCACGTGCTTGCGGTAAGTAAAAAAAAGGGCGGGCCCACTGCGATGACGTCGGCCCGCCGCACGTGACTCACAAGCGGCGGCTGTGGCGGTGGCCGTCCTGATCGCGGCGCTGTAGCGGTGGCTGTGCCTGCGGCCGTGCCGCACACGTGCCTCACTGGCGGAGGCTGTGGCAGTGGAAGTTTGACGCACGGCGCTCGAGCCACACTGGCGGCGGCCCGTGCGGGCGGCCGTGCCGCACTCGTGCATCACTGGTGGAGGTTGTGCGGTAAGAATATAGTTTTCAGCAGTGTAGGTTCTATTTTAGCACCGTGCGGTGTTGGGAACACCGCCGCACGGCCCCGGAATTGTGCGTTCTCACGAGTGCGCGGTCTATGGCGACAGATTCTTCCCGTTTCGCCGCCAATGACCGCAGACTCGTGAGACAGGCCTTTAACTTCCATGTGCGTCGTGTTTCCAGCAGCTTTAATTGCACATCCGTTTGCTCCGGATGGCATTTTATTCTAATCCCCCTCTTTGTCTTAACCTCTCCCCCCCTCCTGCCTCTCCGACCACCTCCAACTAATAGCCTCATCTCTACATCTCCTCCTGCCCTTGGACTATCTGCCAAACCAGTGTCTAATTCAGTCGGTTACAGGTCACCGGCCCCTAATATTGGAGATACATGGACTGCTGATGCCGGTTTACAAAACAAGGACAAAAGGAGCTGGCGTTACTCAGTTGGTCAGGCAGCATATCTGGAGAACAGGAACAGGCAACGTCGTGGATCGTTCTTCAGATCTCTTCAGAAAATTCTGCAGATTGTTTTTGCGTTTTTTATTATTGCGCTGGAAGATCCCTGCTGGCGTTGAGAGCCTCACTCAGAACGCTGGAGTCCGTCAGCTAGACTGTTGCTTGCATCTACGTTCAACAGCAGAGATATAAACAAGGACATCCCCTGCTGTGCACATTCATTACAATCCTCCGAAATGAAGATATTAAATAAAGCAAGGTGGAAGTTCCCTGCCCTTTGTGAGCTGAAGCTCAAACCAAACAGAGCACAGGATAAGCCCCACGTCCAAACACTTTCTGCTGGAGGCCCTAAGGTGTGAAGGCCACATTGGTTCCAGGCATGCACTGGGCAAGTTCACCAATGTATTTTCATATGTTCCCTCCAGGGCTGGTTATTTACATACTGTACATCCCTTAATTGCCATCTGTGCACCCAGCGGCACTCTCTCCACAAAGTGAATACTTCCATCTGTTGATGTTGCTCTCTTAGTGATCCAAATTTTTTCCCATCTTTGTGTCTTAGCAACAAATGCTTTTTCTTTAAAAAAAAATTGTTTGTTTGCCCAAAGCTCATCTGGGAAACATTTGCTAATTCCTCTTCCCAGTGAGGTTAAATCATGGAAAAATGAAATATGCAAACAAATGGTCACTTCTGCTTCCAAATAATCTTTTTTTAATTGTTCGTTAATGCAAAATGAATTCAGCTATTGCAATATGGTCATGTTCTTCGTAAACATGTTGTTGTAGGAAGCTCTGTGATTAATATGCGCAACTAATTGTCATTTCATTATTATTATTATCATCAATCTTTCATCTCTATTTGTTTAAATTAAGAAATCAGGTAAGTTGTTCTCGGGCCTTATTTGGTGATAATTATGACCTGTGAGGGCCTGTGCCAGATGTGATTCACATCAACTCACTTCAGTCGGGCTACGCTCCAGATTGCTATTGTTGTCATTCATTCTTGAGTAAACAGCTCCATTCAAGACCACAAGAACTTGCAGTGAGTTGTGGACGCGGCCCAGACCATCACACAAACCAACCTCCCTTCCATTGACTCCATCTACACTACACTGCCTCGGCAAGGCCACCAGCATAATCGAGGACCAGTCCCACCCCGGTCATTCCCTCTTCTCCCCTCTCCCATCAGGCAAGTGGTATGGAAGTGTGAAAATTCATACCTCCAGATTCGGGGGACAGTTTTCTTCCCAGTTGTTATCAGGCAACTGAACAGTCCTCTCACCAACTAGAGAACGGTTCTGACCTCTCATCTCGCTCAGTGGAGACTTTCAAATTATCTTTAATCGGACTTTATTGGACTGTACACTGTGAACGACTTGATTGTAATCATGTATAATCCCATCACTGATTAGATAGCACACAACAAAAAGCTTTTCACTGTACCTCGGGACACATGACAATTATAAGCTGAACTAAACTAAAGGACCATTCCATCTTGTCTGCAGTGGCACTACCACTGGGAAAACAGTTACAGGAGCCTGAAATTCCTGACCTCCAGTTTCAAGGACAGCTTCTTTCCAGCAACCACCAGGCTCCTCAACACTGCACAGCACTGACCTCAGCAAGTAGAAACAAGGAACTGCAGATGCTGGTTTACCAAGGAAAGACACTACATGCTGGAGTAACTCAGCACATCAAGCAGCATCTCTGGAGAACATGGATAGGTAACATTTCGGGACAGGATTCTTCTTCAGACTGTTTGCAGGGGTAGGGGTGGAGTGTGGTGGTGGTGAGGGTGGGGGGGGTGGGGTTGGAGAAAGGTGGAAGAGTGGAAGGGCAAGACATTGCATAGCAGATCATAGGTGAACACAGGGGAGGGGAAGAGGTTGATAGGCTGATGGTTGGACAAACCATGCTGTCTGATCCGCTGAGGGCAGCATGGTGACGCAGCGGTAGAGTTGCTGCCTTACAGCGCCAGAGACACTGGTTCAATCCTGACCACAGGTGCTGTCTGTATGGAGTTTGTACATTCTCCCTGTGACCACATGGATTTTCTCTGGGTGCTCCGATTTCCTCCCACACTGGTTTGTGGTTTAATTGACTTCTATGAAAAAATTGTAATTAGTCCCTTGTGTGTAGGATAGTGCTAGCCTAGTGTACACGGTGATCGCTCGTTGGCAGGCACTTGGTGGGCCGAAGAGCCTTTGTCCATGCTGTATATCTAAAGTCTAAACAGTGACCAGCATTTTGTGATTAACCTCAGTAACTATTAACATCTATGGGCTGTCTTTGGTTGCACTATGGACTTTGGATTCTGTGATTGCATTACAGTTATTAATTTATTGATTTTTTAAAATCAATTATATATTATGTGTAAATTGAATTTACGGGCCTGTTAAGCTGCAGCAAGTAAGAATGTCATTGTTCCGTTGTTGGTACATGTGACAGTTACACACTCTTCATTCTTGGTGCAATGTGTCTGGAGAGGGCTGATTAGACCAATCTGGGCTAGAAAACTCCTTCCACACAAGTGACAGAGATGCATGCTGTAACATCTGAAGTTCCTGATTTTCGAGAATCTCTTTTTCTCTCTGTATCCTCCATTCTAGTTGCCTCACATGAACAAGCACATATACGGATTGAGTGGACTAGTGAGGCAGAGGAACCTCCTGATCACTAAATCACTAGAAACTGCAGCGTGCAAAGTGTGAGTGTGAGATGGTGGGTGCATGCAGGAGAGAATGTTGGAGAGAGGGAGGGTGTGAGTGAATGAGAGTGCGACATAAAATGAGAGAGTGAGTGGGAAAGTGAGACAGGGTTTGTGTGCCGTGCGTGTTATCTGAGAACTAGACTGGGCTTGAGTACAACGTATTTCATGATCAGCTGCCTAATACTCACTGCCTTGACTTGCCCGTGCAGGAGCTAAGCAGATGAGAGACTGGAGGGCTTGTACAGCGATTGATTGAGTGAAAGATACAGCATGGAAACATGCCCTCCTCCTCTCCAACCTGCCCGGCTCTGTCCATGCCAACCCAATGATCGCGCGTTCTCACAAGTCCTGTGTTATCCCAGTGGGAGCAATTTACAGAGGGCCAATTAACCTACACAACCGCACGTCGTTGGGATGTGGGAGGAAACCGGAGCACCCAGAGGAAACCGACGCGGTCACAGGGAGAACGTGCAAGCCACACGCGCACACACACACAGCACCCAAGGTCAGGATCGAACCTGGGTCTCTGGCGCTGTGGGGCAGTGGCTCTACCAGCTGCCGCCGCCCATAACTTTCAGCATACTGAACATGGGTTAATGCAGTTACATAAAGGGGAAAAGTGAAGGAGAAATATTAAAAAATGTGTTAAAAATAAATCCATTCTATTTTTTTCTCTTGTCAACCCTGCGTCATTGGTGTGAATGGTCAGCTGGTCACTGCAACAGTGGAGCTGGTTGTCAACTTGGACAGCTAAACTTCAGCCAAGCCCGATGGTGACTGGGAGATGTTCCCCAGCTTCTCCGTAACGTTCCCTGATAATCCAACGTGGGATCATCGAGGCAACTGGCAGCCTGCAGGTGAAGAGGTCTTGTGGCTGGCAAGCTGCACAATTCCAAATGTCAAGCACATTGGACTCACAACAAAAAGTCATTTCCTGCTCGTTTCTTAACCTGAGGGAAGAAATGAAGTTTTAAAAAATATCTGACAATCTACAATTATCCTCCAATTGACCTTTAGCAGAACCCAAATGAAATCAGTCTCTGGAGGATCTGGGATGTGTTGAAGGAAGCAGAGGCACATTGTGGCATTAAAGGGACAGTTTAGCTTAGTTTAGCGAGACAGCGCGGAAACAGGCCCTTTGGCCCACCGAGTCGGCAGCAACCAGCGATCACCCCGTACGCTAGCACTATCCTACACACTAAGGACAATTTACAATCTTTACCGAAGACAATTAACCTACAAACCTGCACATCTTTGGGATGTGGGAGGAAACCGGAGAACCCGGAGAAAACCCACGTGGTCACAGGGAGAACGTACTGGTTACTCCAGCACTTTGTGTCTTTTTTAGGGCAGCGCAGAGGCAGAGTTGCTGCATTAAGCGCCAGAGACCTGGGTTCAATCCTGACTACGGATACTGTCTGTACGGAGTTTGTACATTCTTCCTGTGACCGTGTGGGTTTTCTCCAGGTGCTCTGGTTTCTTCCCACACTCCAAAGACATACAGGTTAATTGGCTTTGGTAAAATTTGTAAATTGTCCCTAGTGCGTGTAGGTTAGTGTTAGTGGACGTGTTTCGGTGGTCAGAGCAGACTTATTGGGCCAAAGTGCCTGTTTCCGCACTGTACCTCTAATCTAAACTAAAGTAAAACTAAGAGGTTTGGGTTATGTCTGCAAAATGGTACCTATAACAATGCATACTCTTGGGGCTGCATTTGAAATAACAAGGAGGACCAGCAATGTCATGGTTTTAAACAATATCACATTCACCTTTCTTTACAGCCTGCTTCCTACAGATTAACGTTTTCTTCTAGATCCAAGCAGTAAACGAGACAATAACAACTGCAAGAACAGCTCCACATTTGCCAAACCAAGCCAATGCATCACCAGTGGTGTTGGTCAAACTTCAATCTCTGTAAAAAAAACAACGATGTTCCTCGCACACCAATACTTAACAAAGAAGCTGGGCAATTTAATTAAACATCAGAGGCAGTGATCAGGGAGAGAGTGAGACTATTACAATCATGGTTCAGGATTAAATAGCTTGTTTTCCACTCAAGTGATTTTGAGTTTCACACGATAGATGATTTTCCAGTTGGTCATACTCATTGAAAAGCAGTTATTCCTGGTCCACGATCATGATATAACATCCATTTGATTAATTTTAAATTACACTACTTTTGTAATACTCTGCCATTGCAATAAAAAGAGATTTTACTGAGATGCCCATTCCAAAGGGATTACATTAATGCAATTTGATTTTGCACATGTTTAGCCAACGCTCGTTTATCCATTGCTTTAGACTTTAGACTTTAGAGATACAGCGTGGAAACAGGCCCTTTGGCCCACCGAGTCTGCGCTGACCAGCGCTCACCCCGTACATTGGTATTATCCTACACACTAGGGATAATTAAATTACAACTTACCAAAGCCAATTAACCTACAAACTTGTACATCTTTGGGATGTGGGAGGAAACCGGAGCACCCGGAAAAAACCCACGTGGTCACAGGGAGAATGTAGAAACTCCATATAGATAGCACCCGTAGTCAGGATCGAACCAGGGTCACTGGCGCTGTGAGGTAGCAACTCTACCGCTGCGCCACTGTGCCCCTCCCATGTTTATACATTGCATGTTCATGCAGCTGCATGGTTATTATTTGCATTGGACGGTTTTCCTTTGACACTCTCTTCCCTTGCTCACTAACCATATTTCATGCTCTAATCACTGGGTGATATTCCTTGGAGCCTAATTGAAAGTATTCGGGTAAGAATCCATTCTCTGTTGTATCTACTACTGCTACACACCAACAAATGCCTGTTGATCTCAGTTCCTGAAATACTGGTCCATTAACTAAAGAAGAACTGAATTCTATATGTTGTTAAAGAAGGAACTGCAGATGCTGGAAAATCCAACTGAATTCTATATGCCTGAAACAACAATGAATACTTTAGTTTATCGCATGTTCTGCCCACACAACCTGAACAAATTTCTATCCTGACCCTCTTCATTACTTGTGACACCGTCAATTGCTTTTGAATGGATGCCTGCATGTTTGTTTTTGAATAAGATGCCTCATAGATTAGAAATGGGCGAGTGAGTTCTAACAGATGAAACGACTGGGACTTTCAGTAAGTAAAACAAACAGGGTACATAGTTATGTTGGCATAGTCATGAAGTTGTACCATTGCTGCTTTTGGCACTTGGTATCAATTGGGAGTAAACTATGCAGATACAGTTCCTTAAACCATTGGGAGAATATCACGACATAAGGTTAACCTCAATGAAAGATTCAAACCTCATTCAACTCAATTTAAACTTTGAGACTTTGGGAGTTGAAGGAAGTGTTTAAGTGAAGGGTTATGGACCTTGCATTTCATCTGACTCACGTGTGCCCACTTCCTTCCCTTCAGTCCACCATTTCAGGAACAATCTTCAGCCACACAGCCCAATTCCCACAATATCCCCTTCCTCCCTCCCTTTCTTTCTTTCCCCTTAATCCTTCGAGCCATCCATTGCGATCATGGCTGATCGTCCCCAATCAATAACCCATGCCTGCCTTCTCCCCATATCCCTTGATTCCACTAGCCCCTAGAGCTCTATCTAACTCTCTCTTAAATCCATCCAGTGATTTGGCCTCCACTGCCCTCTGTGGCAGGGAATTCCACAAAGTTCATCTCCTTTCCTTTTTTTCTGTGACAGTTTGGGATCCATTGTCAGGCATATGGATAGGAAAGAGTTAGAGGGATATGGGCCAAACGTAGGCAGATGCACATCTTTGTTGGCATAGTCGATTTGGGCCGAAGGGCCTGTTTCTGTGCTGCGTGACTCTATGACTCTAAGCAGTGACTTTGATGCGTGTCACCAGAAAACAAGTTAAGTTAAAGTTAACCACATAATTTGGTTTAAACAAGTAATTCGCTGCATCCTTGTAGAGATGGAAGCACTGAGGATGTGATGAGAAAATTGGCAACGGTGGGGATAAACCTGTTGTTAAAACGTCCAATTTTTATTGGACATGATTTATTTTTCAGCTTCCAAAATATTCTTACACATGTGTTGACCTCTTTGTTTTTGTAGGCATCAAACCCAGCCGAACTATAAAACAATAGCCCAGTGTCAGCTGAAGTTAACACTGAAATCACAGCTTGAATGCAGCCTTGGGAACGCAATGCTCAGAACTTCTCAAACATAACAAATCTGTCATGTTACTGGTAATATAAATGTCTTCCATTATGCAAATCCGGCAAAATGATGTTTGTATTGCACTATCTGCTCCTCTTAAGTGTGTGTGTGTGTGCGTGTCGGAATAAAGTGTGTAAAACTGTATGGGAGACCTGGAAGGTGCAGAACAGGGGAAATGCAATCTACTGCAAAATGCTTCACATCATGTTTAAGTGTACGCCCTGATAAGCAGATAAAGACTGTGGGAAATTGACACTGACCATGAGTGCAGCATATCAACACTGCTACCTGCTCAGAGATACAGGAGCGAGCAAACAATGTTGAAGAGGCAGTTCCATTTTTTATGATAGCTTCCCAAGGGAAAGCTGTCTCTCAATAACACATTACAGCTTAATTTCAGGACTGTAAATCCCAGGCCTGTGTTGTGTGCCTCGGTGGTTTCAGTTATACCACTGTGCAGATAAGCAACTCTCAAGCACTGTGGCAGACACTTCGTCCAAAGTCACATCCAACTTCTCGACGTGGGACAACTTTGCAGAATTGCAGAGAGTTGTGGACGCAGGCCAGACCACCGCGCAAAGCAACCTCCCTTCCATTGACTCCATTTAAACCTCACGCTGCCTCGGCAAGGCCACCGGCATAATCAAGGACCAGTCTCACCCACCCGGTCACTCCCTCTTCTCCCCTCTCCCATCAGGCAAAGTGGTAATGAAGTGTGAAAACGCACACCTGCAGATTCAGAGACAGTTTCTTCCCAGCTGTTATCAGGCAACTGAACCATCCTACCACAACTAGAGAGGGGTCCTGACCTACCATCTACCTCATTGGAAACTATCCGACTATGTTTAATTGGACTTTATCTTGCACTAAACGTTATTCCCTTTATCATGTATCTGTACACTGTGGATAGCTTGATTGTAATCATGTACCATCTTTCCGTTGACTGGTTAGCTCACAATAAAAGCTTTTCACTGTACCTTGGTACACGTGACGATAAACTAAACTAAACTAAACTAAACTAGGCTAAACTAAACTAAACTTTGCAAAGACTGAGAGAGCTAAAGTAAGTTTGGTGAAGTTTAAAAACCCAGCGAGATCTTGGAATGAGTCTAATAATTCAGAACAACCATGGAGTAAGTCAAACTGCTCAGTGTGGCCAGGAAATATGTCAAAGAGTAGACACAATGAACTGCAGTTGCATAGAACACAAAGTGCTGCAGTAACTCTGTGGATCAGGCGGAGTTACCTAGACAACATGGATAGGTGACATTTTGGGTAGAGACCCTTCTTCAGAACAGGTAGGGGACTTCAGTAGGAGACAGGAGAGAGCTAAACAGCGGAGCTGTGTTGTGAATTTGTCAGACAACCTGATTTGAGCTGAGGTTGAATCCATGCCGGCATGAACTGGACTTCAGTCAAAATTCCTTGGCACGATCGAGAAAGAATCAAACATTCAGGCTTGATCTTAGATTGAGCAAAGCACGCAGGCAAGAGCTGGAAGATGGGCAAATGCTTGAGCACGGGGTGAGATTGAGTTAAACAACTGGCGTACAGTGGGAGGGGATAAAACAGTCTCAGCATGGATGCGGAAGGAATCCAACACCTGGTTGCTGAAACACCAGGTTCAACAATTTCACACTGCAACTCCACATTGGTTACAGTTCTCATATCAGCTTGCAATTAGAGCTATTAGAGCATCTAAAAATAAAAGGGATAACTAATCAATTAAAACCCTCAATAGGCCACACAGTCAACACATTACATCCACGCAGTTATCTATCACCTACATCTACATCCATAAACAAACACTACTGTCGCTTCATCCTGTATCTGTCCACTGTGGACGGCTAGTCTGTAATCATATGCAGTCTTTTCGCTGTAAAGTACACAACAAAACAACTTTGCACTGTACCTCAGTAAACATGACAATAAACTGAACTAAACTACTGAGGCAAAATACCTGTGCTGATCATTGTTCCGACTACCTGCCTCTCTAACATCCTCCCTCACCTGTATCAACCTCTTACCTGCCACGCTTTGTCCTACTCTTCCTCTCTTCCAGCTTTCTCCCCCCCCCACCCCACCCCACCCCACCCCCATACAATCAGCCTGAAGAAGGGGTCCTGACCCGAAACGTTACCTATCCATGTTCTCAGGAGATGCTGCCTGATCCGCTGAGTTACTCCAGCACTTTGTGTCTTTTTTTTTGTAAACTAGCGTCTGCAGTTCCTCGTTTCTACATTCTTCTCTGTAATCCAATGCAAGGTTGGTTTCAGAGTTGCTGAGATAAGTATATTTCATTCTGAGTGTCTGGGATTCTTCAGAGAGATACAGAGTTCAGCCAATGCCTAACTGGTGCTGGCTGATGAATGTTAGAATGGCGGGTCCCACCCGCACTGTCAGGCTATAACTCACTTGCGGCAATTTCCATTTTTATTTTCCACTGGGGAGGAGAGAAATCATTCACTTCCGTGAAATAAAGAGAGCTCTTGGCAGTTTTAACAGGTTTACTGGGGAGTTTTAGTGGGGGGGGGGGGGGTTGCCTCCCGTTTTAAACAGCGTTTGTTGAGACCCTGCTGGCTTCTGGAAGTGAGCGTGGTTTTAAAGCTTGTTAATGAATTCCTCCCTCTGCACATACCCCACTGCAGGCTTGAATGAAAGGCAAGGCTGGAGTCACACTGGGAGGTTTATGTAACATCAATGTGTCTTGTATATAAACTATACAAGGTTTTGATTACACCCCAGCCAGTGGCTCAATCCAAATATATTTATTCTACATGTATACAACCCATAAAAACATTTCCTCCCAACTCTCTATCAATCAACGTATAAATAATCACATTCTTGAATTACACCCCCAGCCTGTATCTCATTCCCAGCTATCAGTCATTTCAAGCTATGGTCGTGGTTTGCTTTGTGGTTTCACAATGGGTGGCACAGTGGTGCAGCCGGTAGAGCCACTGCCTCACAGTGACAGAGTCCCGGGTTCCATCCTGACCTTGGGCGCTGTCTATGTGGAGCTTGCATGTTCTCCTTGTGACCGCATGGGTTGCCTCCGGACGCTTCGGTTTCATCTCATTTCCCAAAGACGTGCGGCTTTGTAGGTTAATCGGCCCTCTGTAAATTGCCCCTAGTGTACAGGGAGCGGATGCGAAAGTGGGATTGCAAAGAACTAGTGTGAACAGGTGATCGATGGTTGGTGCGGGCTCGGTTAGCTGAAAGGCCTGTTGCCATGCTATATCTCTAAAAACTCTAAACCACTAGGTGATCCAGGGGCTGT
Organism: Malacoraja senta; assembly: GCA_038087875.1. Classification (NCBI taxonomy): domain Eukaryota; kingdom Metazoa; phylum Chordata; class Chondrichthyes; order Rajiformes; family Rajidae; genus Malacoraja; species Malacoraja senta. The sequence goes on from CM075980.1 coordinate 16,464,345, forward strand.
GATTAATGATCTGATTCATGAGAATGCAATTTTAACAAGGCAGGCAAGAAAAGTAAATTCAATTAATTGATCATGTTTCGAATAAAAAGCTAGTATTATGTTTTCTTAAGACTTAGGAGCCTATTCTGCCTACAGAGTGCATGGCAGGTCACAGGATATTCCCACCAGTCCTTCATCTATTTCCCCTTAACCTATTCTGTCTCAACATCTCCTACCTCTCTGCCATCCCCTTACACTTGGCAACATTTACAGCAACCAATTGATCTACCAGCCCACCTTTGGGAAATAGGAGTAATCACAGTACCTGGAAAGAACTCATGTAGTCACAGGGAGAGTCTGGAAACTCCGCACAGACAGCAGCAAGGTGTGGAGTCAAGAGTCAAGTCAAAATTCAAGAAGGTTTAATTGTTGTATGTACTGACAACAAAACAATGAAATGTTGCCGTTTAGCAGTCCTGTAAACACAATACACACAGATATTATATAATAAACAAAAAAAATCAATAAATTAATAACCACAATACCTGTGCAAAAAAACCCCAAAGACTAAAAACAGCCCATAAAAGTTCATAGCTGAGGTTAGTGTTGTGCAGTGTTCAAGAGCCTGATGGTTGTTGGGAAGTAGCTGTTCTTGAACCTGGTGGACATGGTTTTCAGACTCCTGTACCTTCTTCCCGATGGCCGATCCTGATGAGATGGGAACGTGGCCAGGGGGTTGTGCGCCTTTGATGATGCTGGCTGCCTTTTTGAGGCAGTGCCTCCTATAGATCCCCTTGATGGTGGACCAGGCAGTGTCCACCACTCTCTGTGATCCCCTCGTGGAGCTGAGTAGCAGCAGAAATGCTACCCACTGTGTATCATGCCCCCCCCCTCCCCATGTGTAGCATGTCCCACTGTGCTACACATCATAAAGGTAACCAGATGATATAAATCCCCTTCCTACCCGTACTCCAGTTCACCAATATGAAAGAAGGTTGCTGTCCAAGTACGTTGATAAGTGACTCCAAAGCAACACAATGACTCGAACACAACCACCAAGATAGTTGAATAAGCAACTGTGTGCCAGGGCAGGTGAAGATGGGCAATGCATGTTGACCTTGCCAATGACACCCAATGCCTATGAATAAATAAAAAGTAAAGTGAGAAGATTTATGATATGGTACTATACGATACCATTTATCCCAGGAGTGAAATTGGTCAGCCAACAGTCATAAAACACAACAAGATACATGAAACATGACTTTAGACATTAGAGATACAACGCGGAAAAGGGCCCTCAGCCCACCGAGTCTGTGCTGACCAGCGATAGCCCATACACCAGCACTATCCTGCACACTAGGGACAATTTTTTTCAACTTCCGAAGCCAATTCCTACAAACCTGTAAGCCTTTGGAGCGTGGGAGGAAACTGGAGCACCCAGAGAAAACCCACGCGATCGCAGGGAGAATGTACAAACTCCGTACAGACAGCACCCGTTGTCAGGATCAGACCCGGGCCCTGGGTGCTGTAAGGCAGTAACTCTAGCGCTGCACCACTGTTCTGCCCATTGATTTTTTAAAATCAAAGGATAGATACCCAGGAAGAATTTTTAAAAAGCTGTTGGAGGAACTCAAAGGGCCAAGCAGAGGTCAAGAAATGGTCGACGTTTCAGGTTGGGACCCTGCTCTGAGTCCTGCACTGAGCTCTGATGTGGGGTCTTGACCATTTCTCTGCCTCCACCGATCTGCCAAGGTCCTCCAGCAGTTACCTTTTCCCTCTAGACTCCAGCATCTGCGGTCTCTGTGCACCTGCGAAAAAATAAATAGGCTCAAACCTGGCTGAAAGTCTTGGAAGGTGAAATAATGAATGTCTGGGATTAAATTACTTGATGGAGGCTAAATGAAGTGCTTGATGTGTATGCCCATGTAGATATTTGTTACTCGCAACATGAAGTCGTCCAGGCCTGTTTGTTAAATAAAACCTGTGGTGTTATTCACCATCAAATGCCTCTTGCAGAATAAATCCTTCAAATCTTGATCAAATTAATTGGATCAAGGGAAAGCTTTGCAAAGATGCTGCATTGATCCAACCTTCCTCTCTGTGTTCCCGCCTTTCAGAGCATTTCTCCAGTACACAGGTAACAATGCCGCCTCCCCATCTCCTCTCTCTTCCGATATTCCACACTCACAGCTAATTATATTCCAGGAACACCAGGTTATTTCATAATTGTGCAATAAATAGTTCTTCCATGGAAACATAGAAAACAGGTGCAGGAATAGGCCATTCGGCCCTTCGACCCAGCACCACCATTCAACATGATCATGGTTGATCATCCAAAATCAGTACACCGTTCCTGCTTTCTCTCTGTATCCCTTGATTCCGTTAGCGCTAAGAGTTATATCCAATTCTCTCATGAATACATCCAGTGAATTGCCCTGCACCACCTTCTGTGGCAGAGAATTCCACAGATTCACAACTCTCTGGGTGATGAATGATTGCAGGCTGTCGGAGGACTAAGATCCAGCAAGGGTAATATACGAACAAGTAGTTTATGCCATGGATTAATTCCTCCATTTTGCCATTTCCACCTTTTAGATTTCTCATTGAGACACATCCTCTCATCTACCTATCATTTAACATGTAAACAATCAAACCTCTTAACTACACTCTAAATTGTAACTTTAGTTTAGAGATACAGTGCATAAACAGGCCCTTTGGCCCACCGGGTCCACACTGACCAGCCACCCCCTCACATTAATACTTTCCAACACACAACAGGGACAATTTACACCTATGCCAAGCCAATTAACCTACAAACCTGTACGTCTTTGGAATGTGGGTGGAAACCGAAGATCTCAGAGAAAACGGGGAGAACGTACAAACTTGTCCCTTTGAGGTATGTACATTAGCAGAGGAAATAGAGCCATTCAGCACAGAAACAGGCCCTTCGGCCCAACTCGTCCATGCCAACCAAGATGCCCCATCCAAGCTAGTTCCATTGACACGTGTGTGTCCCTTGACCTGCTAATCCTTTTGTATTTTATACCTGTCCAAAATGACAATTAATATTTGTCATTAAATAAGTTTCATATTTAGAGCATATACAAAATGTGTAGGAAGGAACTGCAGATGCTGGTTTACACCAAAGATAGACACAAAATGCTGGAGTATCTCAGGGGGTCAGGCAGTATCTCTGGAGAAAAGGAGTAAGTGACATTGCAGGTCGGGTCTGAAGAAAGGTCCGGACCAGAAATGTCATCTACCCCTTTTCCCCAGAGATGCTACCTGACCCGCTGAGTTACTCCAGCATTTTGTGTCTACTGCCATGGGAAAAATTGTTATACCCTCTATCTTATCTATCCCTCTTATAATTTAAAATCCTTTACCCCTCAGCCTCCTCTGCTCTAGGGAAAAGAAACACAGTTTATCCAATCTCTCCTTCCTTGTCATTGAAATGCTCCATCCAGCATTGCAGGCAGCACCCCGATGAATCTCTCCTGCACCATCTCCATTGCAAGTCGGTAATTTAATCCTGCAACATTGGTTTACAAAGCCAAGCAGAGCTTCCGACTGCTGACACCAAGTGCCTTCTTAAAAACAAAATGTACATTCATCAATGCTGTTGGTCTGCAACGAACATTGGTAAAGATAATAAAGGGAAGGATGGTCAAAAGCAAATTGTTCACCACTGTTGACTGGTTCAAGTGTCGGGGAACACAAGTTACAAATTAGGAGCAAGGGTAGAAGTCAGGCAGAACATATACACACACAAAAGATAAGGCAGCTGTGGAATAAATTACTGAGGAAGAGCCCCATTGTGGACTGTATAAATGGGTTCAAGAAGCAATTAGATGTTTTTATTGAGAGAGAAGGGTTTAGATATACTGCAGGTCAGTGAGGTTGAGCGAGCAAAAAGGAATGTGATAGTTGGATCTAATAGACATTCCTGTTCCCAAGGTTCACTTTTAGACCAGCATATCTGAAAGAATTTGTAGCAATTGATGGTAAATCTTGGTGGGGAGGGGGTGGGGGGGGGGGGGGTGGGGGGGGGGGGACGGGGGGGAAGGAATAGCGTGCACGTTTGCAGATGATAGTGTGTCTGTGAGAGTGTGTGCGGCATGCACTTTTGCACATGAGAGTGTGCGCGTGTCTCTTCCACCAGAAACCAGTAATGAATCTGATTTTTGTTCAGTGGGTAAACTGGCATGAGGGGCTGACAGTTGCATCTTGTGTTCAGCATTGTTGCCAATAATGTGTCCTCCTCACCTATTCAACACTTCAAACAGAGTTTTCTGTAAATTCACTTGTGCGAGAGTGTGCATGTGTGCGCGTGCATTTTCAGGGGCACACGATGCAGCCGTCCTCTCAATGTAACTGCGGCTCATAATTCAGGACCCTCTCCCATCAGTCAAGCTGCACTGGGGCGCAGGAGGATGAGGGGTGATCTTAGAGAGGTCGACAAGATCATATGAGGAATACATAGAATGAATACACAGAGTCTTTTGCCCAGAGTGGGGGATTCAAGAACCAAAGGACATAGGTTTAAGGTGAGGGGGAAAAGATTTAATGGAAACCTGAAGAGTAACGTTTTTACACAGAGGGTGGTGGGTGTATGGAATGAGCTGCCGGAAGAGCTAGATGAGGCAGATACCATCACAACATTTACAAGATACAAGATACATTTTTTAAGAAACAGATTTAAGAAACATTTAGATAGGTACATGGATAGGACAGGTTTAGAGGGATATGGGACAAACACAGGAAGGTGAGACTAGTGTAGATGGGGCATGTTGCCCGGTGTGGGCAGGTTTGGGCCGAAGGGCTGGTTTCCATGAATTATGACTATGGACGCCATCAATCAGTGAAGGCACAATGCAGAAACCATTCATTTGCTCCCAAATAATCTGGGCAGCGTGCTACCAGCTGCGCCACAGGGTGGTTCAGTGGCGCAGCGGGTTTGATCCTGATCTCAGGTCCTGTCTGTGTGGAGTTTGCACATTCTCCCTGTGACTGCGTGGGTTTCCTCCAGGTGCTCCAGTTTCCTCCCACATTCCAAAGACGTGCGGGTTTGTAGGTTAATTGGCTCTAGTGGATAGTGGGGTAACATAGAAATAGTGTAAATGGCCAATCAATGGGCCTGTTTCCATGGTGTATCTTTCAACCAAAACCCAAAGATAAAGTTGAGCACTATGGAGACACCCATTATATACCATTGAAGCTGGGATCTTGTCCACAGGAAGAACCATTCATACTTTAAGAAGGTAACATCAACTTAATACAACCGCAATCTCTCAGCACTCATCTATATTACACTTTCTACAAGGATATCTTGATGTTAGATCTGCTACTGTCCAGTGAAAACACATACATCAGGCTGTTGTTCATAGACGACAGTTCAGCTTTCAACACCATCATCCCCGCCAAGCTGGTTACCAAGTTCATGGAACTGGGTCTCTGTGTATCCCTCTGCAACTGGATCCTTGACTTCCTCATCAACAGACCACAATCAGTATGAATTGGCAGCAACACTTTTGTTGTTGAATGAATTAGAAATGATAATGAGTCAGAGAATAGGAAGGCGATCGATCCACTGACCAAATGGTGCCAGAACAACGACCTTGCTCTCAATGTCAGTAAGACGAAGAAACTGATAGTCAACTGTGGAAGAGGAAGGACGAGTATCCATCAGCCATGATCATATTGAATGGCGGTGCAGGCTCGAAGGGCCGAATGGCCTACTCCTGCACCTATTTTCTATGTATCTATTTCTATGTAACCTGTCTTCATCAACGGACTGGGCGATGGTGGAGAGAGTCAAAATCTGGGTGTGCACATCTCTGAAGATCTGTCTTGGACTCAGCACATTGATGCAACCATAAAGAAAGCCGATCAATGCCTCAACTTCCTGAGAATGCCTCTACTTCCTTGAATACTCTCTTGAACTTCTACAAGTGCACAGTAGAGAGCATGTTGGGTGGTTGCATCACGGCCTGGTTCGACATCTCGAATGCCCAGGAATAAAGAAGATTGCAAAAATTGGCGACCACTCCCCAGCCCATCATGACCTCCCCACCATCGAATGGATTTACAGGAGTCGCTGCCTCAAAAAGACAGCCAGCATCATCAGAGACCCACACCACCCTGGCCACACACTTACTTCCATCAAAATACTGTTGCTCCCATCAGCTCAGCAGTACTGTTACTGCAAAGTACTGTTACCCTAATTAGCTCAGCAGTACTGTTACTGCCATCAGTTCAGCAGTAATGTTACTGCAAAGTACTGTTACTCCCATCACTTCAGCATTACTGTTACTGAAAAGTACTGTTACTCCCAGCTCAGCAGTAGTTACTGCAAAGTACTGTTACTCCCATCAGCTCAGCAGTAGTTACTCCCCTCAGTTCAGCACTGTTACTGCAAAGTAATGTTACTTCTATTCGTTCAGCAGTACTGTCACTGCAAAGGTGCAATACAGAAAGTACTGATTTGCTCAGTAAAATGTTTGCCTGAATGAGTCACCTTTGGATATTTTACAGCCTAAAAAAGGTACTACGTCAATGCACCGGGTTGTATACATGACGTGGTTTGTGCTAAATTTGCTAAGCAGCAAATTCCCTGACTGAGTCAAGGGGGGAAGAACATGCAATGGCTTTTTAGCGCAAATAACAGTTTATTCTTGTTGCTCATTTGGCAGCAATTAGACTGGTGCACATTCCATTAAGCCAAACGCCACACAAGCACGGGGTAAGTGCCAGACCTTGCTCCAAGCACCTAATGCAATTGATTGCTGCATGCTATCAGTTTATCTCATTAGTTATGCGCTCTCTCCTCCGCCTGCTCTCAGATCCAGAATGTAAATGGCATATCAAGGAATGTGACATCACTGGAGCGATTTGAATAATAACCAAATGCTTTTTCTACTGCGGTTGTGTTTAAAGATCACATGTAAATCAAATGTCAGGGAGGGGGAAAAATTGCTTTTTAGGCTGTCAGGAAAACAATTTAGCATCAGTTAGAGGTGACTGTTGGTAGCTGTCTGAATTATGTAAATGAAATCTCACGGCAGTCAGTCCAAGCCCCTTGTTTACAAAAAGGAATTACTAACGTTCTTTAACCCTTGAGTAACCTTGCCGCAGCTTCCAGTCTACCTTGCTTTGTGATATCATTGCTTTGCTCTGCGGTAGAGGTAGCCCCTGAAACAGATTCACGGCAATGTCTGTGTGCTGCCTCCACACATTCCCCTCCCACCCATTCCTGAAGGCCAAGGTGCCTTGAGCTAGAGGGAGAGGTCGGGCAGGCTAGGACTCTATTCCTGGAAATCTGAAATCAAAGCACAGAATATCTCAAATGATTGAGCTTGATATTATCCAGAGCTTCAAAGAGCCTAGTTGGGAAGATTAAACCTGATCCAGCAGAGTTTAAGGGTGAAGAATGGTCCCGATCCAAAACATTACCTATCCGGTAGAAACAAGGAACTGCAGATGCTGGTTTGCAAAAATAGACAAAGTGCAGGAGTAACTCAGTGGGTCAGACAGCATCTCTGGAAAATATGGATAGGTGGCATTTTGGGTCGGGACCCTTCTACAGACTGATTGTAGTTTGGGGGTGGGAGGGAGAAAGCTGGGGGCAGGACAAAGCCGGGCAAGTGATAGGTGGATACAGGTGAGGAGGGTTTGATGAACAGTTAGGTGGATAAATTCCAGAAATGAGAAGGAGACAAAAGGGTGTGAGATAAGCAGAGAAGGTGTGTGAAATGTGAAGCCAGAGGAATGGCTGGAAGGAGACATGCTGGAGATGAAGCCCGCAAAGGATTAGAGAACAAAGGTAGGATCTTCAGAGGCCACGATCTACCAAAGGGCTTCTGATCGCAGGGAAACTGACAGAAGGAAGTACCAGAGGGCAGGTTTTGAACTAGCTCACACCACGTACGACTAACACACAAGGATTGACCCTAGAGCACAGATCTGTAAGCATAATGTTATTTAGAGCATAGAACAGTACAGCACAGGAACAGGCCCTTTAACCCTTTAGCCCATAATGTCTGAGCTGAACATGATGCCACTTGAGACCATCTCTTATCTACCTGCACATAATCCATATCCTTCTATGCCTTCATATGCATATCTAAAAGCAATGCCTCATATCTGCCTCATAAAGCCTCTTAAACACCACTGCCAAACATCATATCTGCCTCAACCATCACCCCCGGCAGCACATTCCAGGTACCCACCACTCTCTGCGTTAAAAACTTATCCCACCCATCTCCTTTAAACATTGCCCCTCTCACCTTCAAGCTATGTCACCTATTGTATGATTTTTCCATCCTGGGAAAAAGGTTCTGACTGTCTACCCTATCTGTGCCTCTCATCATTGTATTAGTTTAGTTTATTATTGTCACATGTACCAAGGTACAGTGATAAGCATTTTTGTTGACTACTCTCCAGTCAACAAAAAAGACTATACATGGTTACAATCAAGCCATCCACAGTGTACAGATGCAGGATAAAATTTAGATTTAGCTCTTGGGGCTAATGGAATCAAGGGATATGGGGAAGAAGCAGGAACTGGGTACTGATTTTGGATGATCAGCCATGATCTTTTCGAATGGTGGTGCTGGCTCAAAGGGCCAAATGCACCTATTTTCTATGTGTATCATTTAGTGCAAGATGAAGTCCAATTCTATCCGGTCTCTCCTCAGCCTCCAGTGTTCCAGCGAAAACAATCAAAATATGTCCAACCTCTTCCTGAAGCTAACACGCCCTAATCCAGGTAACATCTGGTAAATCCTCTCTGCCTTTTCCATAGCCTTCACATCCTTTTTGTAGTGGGGCGACCAAAACTGGGCGCAATATTCCAGATGTGGCCTCACCAAAGTCCTATAAAACTGCATCATGATATCCGGACTCTTATACTCAATGCCCCGACCTATGAAGGCATGTGTACCGTATGCCTTCTCATCTTATCTGATGCACAGTTGCAGCACAACTCTACGCGAGGTTGTCCACAGTCAGCTGCACATGAAGGCATCTGTCGCCCAAGTTAGACCACAATCAATACACGCAGTCATCCAGTGCAAGAATTCACCTCTCTTGAGCTGGGCAATAGAGAGGCAGCCTCCACCATACACAGTTCCAATATCCTCCCAGATTCTTCATCAACCATTGAATCCATTTTCCAATACCTCTTGACATTAATGTTATCATTAGCGGTAAATTAAGCCCCGATTCTAATGCCTTTTGCTTCATTTTGTCTCTGGTGCCATTTCATCATTGATGCTAACTTGCCCTGGAAAACCATTTTGTTGTCGAAACCAATTCCTGGTCCACAACTTTACATGCTGTTCCATCCACACTTACAAGGCCAGTGCTCTCTCCGTTTCTTCATATTTACTCATAATCAATTAATCAATCAACATTTAATCAGTTGAGTTCATCTAATCAATAGATATAATTTGTATGTGCAGATGATGGCTTACCCGGTTACGATCAGTTCTTCGAACCACCAGTGTTAACAACAATTTTTGTTGGTGGGCATTTTGATGACAGAATCATAGAATCATAGATTCATTACAGCACAGAAACAGGCCCTTCGGTCTGCACATCCAGGCTGACCTTTTTGCCCAATCTATACTAATCCCATTTGCCCACATTAGGACCATATCCTTATCTTGCCTCTTTAAATATCTGTCTAAATGCTTCTTAAACATAGTCATTGTATCTGAATCCACCATCCTCTGGTAGCATTGTCCTGATGCCAGCTATTCTCTCTGTAAAAATAGTTTCCCTTTAAAACTCTTTTCTTTCACCGTAAACCTATGCTCTCTTGTTTTTTCTATACCCTTACCATGAGAGAAAGGTTCTCACTTTCTACCTCACAATCTTATTTACTTCTATCCAGTCACCACTCAGTTTAGTTTAGTGTATTGTCTCATGTACCGAGGTACAGTGAAAAGCGGTCTTGGATGGAGCAGTTCCCAAACCAAGCTGTGATGCATCCTGCTAAAATGCTTTCTATGGTGCATCTGTAGAAGTTGGTGGGAGTTGTGGAAGACATGCCAAACTTCCTAAGCCTTCCAAGGAAGTAGATGCGCTGCAGTTTCCACTGCTCCAGGGAAAGCAAGCCCAGCCTCTCACACAAAATGCTGGAGTAATTCAGCGGGTCAGGAAGCATCTCTGGAAGGCATGGATAGGTGCCCTATCAGGTCAGGACCCTTCTTCAGTCTGAGGGAGGGCCCCAACCCAAAGCATCACCTATCCATGTTCTCCAGAGATGCTGCCTGACCCGCTGAGTTACTCCAGCACTTCGTGTGTGTGTGTGTTTTTTTTGTAAACCAGCATCTGCAGTTCTTTGCATCAATCCTATCTCTGCCCAGTGGTGCAGCGGTAGAATTGCTGCCTTACAGAGCCAAAGACCCATGGGTGGGAGATTGCAACCTTCACGTGGTCCGCCCTGTTTCGACGAATGCAATCAACCTGGCGTGCACAATCAAATAAGATCAAATAGAACAAGTTGTCCTACAACTTTAGGCTGTGCACGCCATACGCAAGAAGAAGAAGTGCCAAAGACCTTTGGTGTGACTTTGGTGTAAAGACGGGTGCTTCTTGGGCAAATATGTATCCATGTCTCAGCATTACCCAATGCATTCAGTCTGGCCGGCTGTGGACTGTCAGTACACGCAGCCCTTTTATACATATCATAGTTAAAACAGATAAAACATGTGGAGATGGTGTCAGTACAAGGTGAATGAATGGGTGTGGTGGAATGTAGTGGAGATGCGACAGTCTGGTCAAATTACAATCAGTAAGCCTCTCCATGTTAATCAGCGGTGAAAGAAAATGTTTTGTTTTCTTCAGATGAACACGGATTGTGAAGCATCGCTCAGATTCTTCACTGGAAACCAAGCGTTTCTCCGTTAAAGCGTCGAGCTTCCCTTATTATTTTGTTGTGTGTTGTTGTCGTTCTCCCTGTTCAAAGGAAGGAATAAAATAAAAATGCAGAGCAATATGTAAATGGCGCTGGGAAGGCAGCGGCAGAGGCAGAGAGACAGGGGCCGGGGCATTTAGTATTCAGCTGCTGTTACCAGCAGCCAATTAATCAGCCTGGCGGCAGGAGCGATGCGGAGAGGATGAGTTCAGCCTTCACGTTGATGAAGCTGGTCTGGGGCAAGCGGTGCCGCACCTGAGCTCTCGACTCGAGATGTAGAATACAGGATCATGGGAATAGCTTCAACCCTTTGTCTTCTCGCCGACGATGTAAAATGTCAGGCACCCAGGGCTGGCTGTGTAATATCTACTTTAAACAATTCCAGCGCCAGCTTAACTCTTTCACGTGTACTCTGTCAAATTTTCCAATTTCGTGACTGAAGCCCATTCAAATGTGCGTGTAATTTGAGCCCTCTCGCCGCTTTTAGTGTTATTATAGTTTCAGTTCGGTTTAGGTTTTAGGGTGTAGCGTGGTAAACAGGCCCTTCGGCCCACCGGATCAGCGCCGACCAGTTAGCACCATCCTATCCTACACACACTAGCGGCAATTCACAATTCTTACCGAAGCCAATTATTAACTTACAAACCTGTACGTTTTGTAGGGAGTGTGGGAGTAAGTCGGAGAAAACGCATCCGCTCACAGGGAGAAAGTACAGACAGCACCCGGAGTCAGGATCGAACCCGGGTCTCTGCCGCTGTAAGGCAGCAACTCGACCACTGCGCCGCCCCTCAGTTTTTAGCACTCTCATTCAAAACATTGCAGATTACCCTGGGCTTTGTAGGAAGGAACTGCAGATGCTGGTTTACACCGAAGATAGACACAAAATACTGGAGTAACTCAGCGGACAGGCAGCATTTCCTTGTATCCCTCGTTGGCACATATATCCGAGCCAACAATGGGTCCTCCAGCATTTTGTGTCTATCCTTACTGTGGATTGTGTTGTCTTATGAATGTTCAACACGTTCTGATAAGATGTTCCGTTGTTTAGATAACTCGTTCTGATGTTTTAACAGAGGTAATTTTTTTCTAAGGGTTAATACATTAGTTAATATCTTGGGCAAATGAGGTAACCGCAAATAGGTTATGATCACTCAGTGGGTTTTCCAGACTTGTATCTTTAAACGTGTCCAGATGCGATTTGAGATTTTCCTAAAATCACAAACATGGTAATCACATGAAAATCTTCCCCTGAGGAAAGGTTGGTAACATAATATATTTTCCAAATGTAGCTCTATGTATCTGAAATAAAAAAATAAACAGTAGTCTGTTGTCAGCAACAGAGAGAGAGAAGGGGCAGTTCGAACCTGCAGGTACCTGCAGGTTTGGACAACATTCAGAAGATAGACACAAAATGCTGGAGTAACTCAGCGGGTCAGGCAGCATCCATGGAGAAATAGGAGTAGGAGACGTTTCGGCTCGGAACCCTTCTTCAGGCTAAGGAGTGGGAGAACTGGAGGTGGGAAAGGGCCGGCAACAGATGACCACAGGAAGGGTGGAGCCCATAATGGCCCATTGTTGTCTGGGGAGGATGACTAGGGTGTGGGAGGGTGGGGAGATGGGGGGGGGGGTGGGGGGGGGATGTAGGAGTTACTTAAGAGTAGAGAAATCAACGTTCAAACCGCTGAGTTGTAAACTGCCCAAGCGAAATACGAGGTCCCTCCAATTTGCACGTGGCCTCTCTCTGACAGTGGAGGAGGCCCAGGACAGAAAGGTCAGTGTCGGAGATGGACACGAAATGCTGGAGTAACTCAGCGGGACAGGCAGCCTCTCCGGAGAGAAGGAATGGGTGACGTTTTAGGTCCAGACCCTTCTTCAGCCTCTTCTTCTCTCCAGATCCCGCTCAGCCTGTCCCGCTGAGTTACTCCAGCATTTTGTGTCTATCTTCGATTTAAACCAGCAATTTGGCAACCGGGAGATCGCGTGGGGGCATAGCAGACTGGCCATGTGCTCCGCATAAAGATCGCCAGGTCTATGATTGGTCTCGGCGATGTACAGGAGCCCACACCGGATACACTAGACGAGGTGGAGGAGATGCAAGTAAACCTCTGCCTCGCCTGAAAGGACTGTCGATTTCCCTGGATGACGTCGAGGGAGGAGGTGAAAGGACAACATTCAATCAGGCGACCAAGAACAGAAGGGCCAGGCAAAGAGATAGTCTGAACAATTGCATTTTTCTAGCATCTTTATTATCTCTTTCATGGAATCCCGATGTGCTTTGCAGCCAAAGAAATACATTTTGAGGTGAATCACTCTTGCTGGGCAGATAGCCCAGCAGCCGATTCTTGGCCCATGTCTCATGCAAGATCCCACAAACAACCGCAGAGGCAGTGCCGTGATCATCTACTATAGGAATGTTGACGGAGTGGTAGAGCGGCTGCCTCACCGCGCCAGAGACCCATGTTTAATCCTGACCCTGGATGCTGTCTGTGTGGAGTTTGCACATTCTCCCTGTGACCACGTGGGTTTCCTCTAAGTGCTACGGTTTCCTCCCACATCCCAAAGACGTGCGGGTTTGTAGGTTAATTGGCCCTCTATAAATTGCCCCTATTGTGCAGGGAGTGGATGAAAAAGTGGGATAACATAGGACTAGTGTGAACGGGTCAGCATGGACTCGGTGGGCTGAAGGGCCTGTCTCCATGCTGTATCTCTAAACTAAACTAAAGCGTATTGCCGTGGTGGCAAGGAGGGTGGATTCTTGGGTTAAGAGAAGGCCTAGGTAGATCCTTTAACAAATAAACATAAAACCTTTAACTATAGTCAGGATGTTCGTAATAGTTCGAATGACAATTCGTGCTAAATTAGGTCTCCAGTTTTCAGTTTAGTTTATTGTCACATGTGCCGAGGTAGAGTGAAAAGCTTTTGTTGCGTGCTAGCCAGTCAGCGGAAAGACAATACATGATTACAATCGAGCCAATTACAGTGTCCAGATAAGGGAATAACATTTAGTGCAAGGAAGAGCCAGTAAGGTGTGATCAAAGATAGTCCAATGGTCACCAATGAGGTAGATAGTTATTCTGATCTTTCTCTGGATAGATGACTTTCTCTTGCCTCGTAAGACGTGAAAGTTAAAAAGAGACACAGAGCGCTGGAGTAACAGTGGGTTGGGCAACATCCATGGAGAACATAAACAGGTGACGTTTTGGGTCGGGGCCCTTTTGCGGTGCATTGGGAACGCTCCGTAATCAATATTCTCAGGGGAGGGGAAGTGAATCAGACTCCCGGGACAATTGAAGCAAGACTGTTGGAATGAAAATCATTTCGTTCTTAGTTTTCACTTCAAAAGAGCCTGAAGTGAAGTCATTGTGACTCTGCTCCAAAGATAGACGCCTCCAAGCTTGTTTTTTTTCACGCCTCCACACTTCATCTTCCCCCCCACCCCCCTATACTTTCAGTCTGGAGATGAGACCCGAGCGGAAACGTCACCCATCCTTTTTCTCCGGAGATGCTGCCTGACCCGCTGAGTTACTCCAGCACTTTGTGTCTACCCTCTCTAACCTGGCAGTGTTCCATGGAATGACGGGAAAGAACCTTTGTCTGACATGTAACGTGCAGTTTTTAAACTTAAATATGTTCCATGAATAACCTTCACATCTCCCATTGAATCCCTCAAAATGGTCAGTCAATGCGGACCAGTAAAATGCAGACACCAAAAGGGGAAATCTCCTCAAAGTGTGTAGAAACAACAGACTGCAGAGAGGCTGGTTTATATGTTGGAACGACTCGATGGGTCAAGCAGCATCTCTAGAAAACATGTACTCCAGAGATAGACACAAAATTTTGGAGTAACTTAGCGGGTCAGGCAGCATCTCTGGAGAAAAGGAATAGGTGATGTTTCAAGTCGAGACCTTTTTTCAGACTGAGAATCGGGGGAGAGGGAAACTAAAGGTATGAAAAGGTACAGCACAAATCAGAGCCGGCACCATCATTCCTGGGTGATCGGCAACAGTTCTCCAGAGATGCTGTCTGACCCGCTGTGTTACTTCAGCACTTTGGGTCTGTCTCTTTCTCCGCAAAGTCTGTCTAGTTTAGTTTAGTTTAGAGATACAGCGTGGAAACAGGCCCTTCGGTCTACCGAGTCTGTGCCAACCAGGGCTCCCCGCACACTAACGCTACCCTACACACACTAGGGGCAATTTACATTTATACCAAGCCAATTAACCTACAAACCTGTACGTCTTTGGAGTGTGGGAGGAAACCGGAGATCCCAGAGAAAGCGCACGCAGGTCATGGGGAGAATGTACAAACCCCGTACAGACAGCACCCGTAGTCAGTTTCAAACCCGGTTGTCTGGCGCTGTAAGGCAGCAGCTCTACCGCTGCGCCACCGTGCCACCCTTTGGAGAAATTCTCATGTATCTGACAGGTGATCTGTGAGACTCTGTTTCACTGCTCCCTCTCTGTGATCCCTGCTCTCTTCCTCTCTCCAACGCAAAGGCTGTGAGACCCTCTCTCCTCTCTCCCTGCCCCCTCCTCCGGTGCCATCTGCACACAATGTGGATAGACCTTCACCCTGCGTGTAATCCGTCCAATGTTGATCTAAGGAATTCTCAATGGCGCAGCTTTGAGAGAGCTTTGTGTACAGAGCCCGCACTGCACTTGACATCAAGAGTTCTGTTTTCTAGCTGTACGCCATTTCCAGTCCATTTTGAATGATCCAAGAAATTCTGATACAGATGCTGGCCACTTGAGGTGAAAAGTCTTATTCGCGCAAGCATTCCCACCCTTCACTCCGATAGGTTTGAAAGTATACCAAAACCGTGGACATTTTTTTTACAAAAAAGGCCTGGATATAGTAGATGTGGAGATGATGGTTCCACTAGTGAGAGAGTCTAGGACCAGAGGCCATAGACTCGTAATAAAAGGATGTACCTTTAGAAAGGAGATGAGGAAGAACTTCTTTCTTCAGAGGGTGGTGAATCTGTGGAATTCATTACCACAGACGGCTGTGGAGGCCACGTCAGTGGGTATTTTTAAGGCGGAGGTTGGCAGATTTTTGCTTAGAAATGGTGTTAGTTGTTATGGGAAAAAGGCAGGAGAATGAGGTTGAGAGCGAGAGCGAGATATATCAGCCATGATTAAACGGCAGAGTAGACTTGATAGGGCCAAAAGGTCTCATTCTGCTCCTATCACCTGCGAACATGAAATGGGGGTGTTGGGGAATTGTGTTGCTGGAGGGAGTCTCCTGGAATGCTGGAGATCCAACAGAATCCTGAGGACAATGTTCACCAACTTCCAGGAGCCCAGTCTGGAGAAGGGAGCACTGCACCATTCCCATTGACTGCAGACAGCGGAAGGGGGAATATATTATCGTACGACCCATTAAGTGTAAAATGAATAGAATGCAGTTTCAACAACTATTCAACGATGCCATCAACAGTGAAAGTAAATATATCACCTGGTACCGGGGCCCACCCCCCCCTCCTCGGAAAATAACTGTGTCATTTCCATCCCAGTATTAAATTGGGTTCAATTAGCTACCTTGGTGCTGAATTCTACAAGTTGCCGAAGACAGTAATTAATTTCTCATCGTATTATTGCGTGTAATGTCGAGCTTTCTGCAATGGGAGCAAATGTGAGTTTATCAATCACATGTCTGTTGGAAGGTTATTACAAGGTTATTTGTTACAGTGAAGGATCAGATTATTCACTATGCCATGTGTATTATAATGTACTTGTTGTTGCATGCAACATTTATTTAGTTGCAAATCCCACGGGGGCTTCGGAAAGCCATTAAGGTATACAGGATTATGTATATCCATGGCTAGTTTACGTCCTTGCTCGTTACCATGGCGCCAATGGGATTCCGATCCGGAGTGCTGGCAGCTCAGGTGTCAAAGCTTAAAAAATGGGAAAAGGCTCGTTTCCAAAATGAAATAATTTTGTTGTGGAAATTCTGAGCGATTTTGTAATTTCATGCTTGTGTATGATAATTTTATGCTGTCCTGCTTCGCGTAACTCACTGCCGCAGACACTGACAGCTAATAAATACTCTGCTCTCCATTCTATGTGTGTGCCTGTGTGCGCCTTAGTGTGTGTGTGTGTGCGCTCGCATGCACGTGTGTGTGAGTGCATGTGAGTGTGGGTGTGTGAGAGTGTGTGTGTGCACGCACGTGTGCATGTGTGTGCGTGTGATTATGTGTGTCTGTGTGTGCAAGTGTGCACGTGTGCTTGTGAGTGTGTGTGTGCATGTGTGTCTGTGCAGATGTGTGTGTGTCTACGTGTGCATGCGCAAGTGCACATGTGTGAGAGAGTGCGTATGTGTGTGTAAGTGTGTGCACATGTGTAAGTGTACACACGTGTGTCATGCTGCAGACACGGACAGCTAATAAATTCTCTGCTTTCCATTCTAGGTGTGTGTGTGTTATGTGTGTGCCATGTGTATATTATATATGTGATAAGCAGACCTGGTCCACCCCGTCAGGCCCTGTGCTAACCCCTGCAGTGGCAGAGTTAGTGTCTTGTCGGATTCATGTGTCAGCACTTCCTGACCAGACCCTTTCAGCTTGTGGTGCTGGGCATACAAGGGGGGTTTTACATTGCCTGGGTACCAGGAATACCCCAGATAGCCCAGGTGTCTGATTCCAGAATGAGGGATTGGAGAGCTGGCATGGAACATAGAACAGGGCAGTACAGTAATAGGCTCTACGGCCCACGATGTCTGTGCTGAACATGATGCCAAGGCCATCACATCTGCCTGAACATGATCCAAACCCCTCCATTCCATGCACCTATGCAAACGTCTCTTAAACACCACTATCTTCTCTGCCTCCACCATCACCTCCGGCTGCACATTCCACGCACCCACTACCCTCTGCATAAAAACAACCTGCCCCTCTTACCTTAAAGCTATGTCCTCTAGTCTTTGTTATTTTCATCCTGGAAAAAAGGTTCTGAGTGTCTACCCTATTTTTGCCTCTCACCATTTGTGTATACCACTATCAGGTCTCCTCTCAACCTCCAATGTTCCAGAGAAAACAATCCAAATCTGTCCAATCTCTCCCTGTGGCTACTGCACCCCAATCCAGGCATAGCTGGGTTATGTGGCCAGTGCATCCTAATCCAGACATAGCTGGTTTAGCAGGGAATGAAGGGATGTGGATGTGACAGATGAGTTTACCTTATCTTAACTTCATGTTCAGCACAGATATTGTGGGCTGAGGATAGACACCAAGTGCTGGAGTAACTCAACGGGTCAGGCAGCATCTCTGGAGAAAAAGGATGGGTGATGTTTCGGGTCATAAAGTCATAGTCATAGAGTGATACAGTGAGGAAACTGGCCCTTCGGCCCAATTTGCCCATACTGGCCAACATGTCCCAGCTACACTAGCCCATATCCTTCCAAACCGGTCCTATCCATGTTGAAGAAGGGTCTCGACCCGAAAAGCTCACCCATTCCTTCTCTCCAGAGATGCTGCCTGTCCCGCTGAGTTACTCCAGCTTTTTGTGTCTACCTGTTTAAACCAGCATCTGCAGTTCCTTTCTACACACTGCCCTATCCATGAACCTGTCTAACTGTTTCTTAAACGTTGGGATAGTCCCCGCCCCAACTACCTCCTCTGGCAGCTTGTTCCATACCCCTGCCACCCATTGTGTGAAAAATGTTTCCCCTTCACCTTAAAGCTATGTTCCCTGGTCCTCGATTCACCTACGATTCAGCCATGATCACATTGAATGGCGGTGCTGGCTCGAAGGGCCAAATGGCCTACTCCTGCACCTATTGTCTATTGTCTATTGTCTACTCTGGGCAAGAGACTATGCATCTCGGGTTAGAACCCGTCTTGAGACTGAGGGGCCTGTTCCCATGCTGTTCTGTTCTATGTTGTTTAAGAAGGAACTGCAGATGCTAGAAAATCGAAGGTACACAAAAATGCTGGAGAAACTCAGCATGTGCAGCAGCATCTATGGAGCGAAGGAAACGTTGCCTATTTCCTTCGCTCCATAGATGCTGCTGCACCCGCTGAGTTTCTCCAGCATTTTTGTGTACCTCCTGTTCTGTTCTATGTTCTATGGCTGAGACACAAGCTGGGTTGAGCTGTCACTCCTGCTTTGTTGATGATAAATGCTACCAGGCCTGCACTTGGAGATAAAATAGAACTTTTTAGATTTTAGTGTAAATTAAGACGAGTTCTTCATTTCAAGTGCCTTGACCTTTAGTGCATTCAGCAATGAAAATGAATGGCAAATCATTTTTGCTGGATGGTAAATTATAGGGAGTGTGTAGTTTTGAAATTTGCATTTTATCATCAGAGTACATAACTATTTGAGAACGGTATCAGGCTGTACAAGCTTTGAATAAAACCTTGCTGATGCTGGAAATCTGAAACTTGAACAAAAATGCTGGAAATACTCAAAACAGGTGAGGGAGCATTTGTGGAGAAAGAAATAAAAGTCAGTACTTCACCAACCACTTTGGACCAGTGTGTGGACCAGCATTTTCTGTTTATGTTTCACAAGGTTTGACACAAGATCTGAGCTGGGTGGAACGGTAACCAAAGGTTAGGCATCGTAACCTAGAAAGGGTGACTCTCGGTCTGAAGAAGGGTCTTGACCCGAAACATCACCCATTCCTTCTCTCCAGAGATGCTGCCTGTCCCGTTGAGTTACTCCAGCATTTTGTGTCTACCTTTGCCATTACCTTGAATTCTTTTGAAACTGCTCCCCTTTTGCGGGGCGATCCGACAAGATAGAATGCTTCAAAGTTGTTTTATTTGTCTCGAGTGCAACTGCACAGTGAAATTAATTTTGCATATTTACACATGTAGGTGCCGCTGTGTTTTGGAGCCATTTCCAAAGTCTGGTCCGATTGGCACGCTGGAGCGGTTCCCGATCCACGTAAGCCCCGAGGCTCCTGCAGGGCCTTCCTCCGTCGCCCTTGGCTGGATCGGCCCGCCAACCTCGCCCGGCCTGTTGTGTCCTGGGGGCGCATCATGCAGCCGAACTTGGGGGCGGAAATCCGGGGGAGGCAGGGGACACACGTCCTCCCCATGTTTTGAGAGGTGGGGTACGACCTCTCCCCCCCCCTGTTTTGTAATCTATATTTTAAAACTGTAAAAAAAAACTATTAAAAATCTCCGCATTCCGCGAGACAGTGGGGGTGGGACTGATGATTGAGGGCGCCGATTGGACGAGAGAGACATCGGTCAGCAGGCAGTGGGGTGGAGACCATGATGATTTAGCGCGATGATTGGAGGAGGGAGGTGTCGGTCAGAGGCGGAAGTGGGGGGGGGGGGTGGGACTGAGGATAGAGCGGGGTGATTGGAGGAGGGAGACGTCCGTGGAGCAAAGATCATAGAGCGGAGCTTGAATCGGCTCGTTCGCGGGGCTTTTCATTGCCCGGCCCGGCGTGGCCAGCCGCGGAATCTTCCACTGCTCCATGGTCAAATTGCTGCGTCGAGGCGATCGAGGCTCCCGATGTTGAAGCCCCCGTGAACAGGCCGATTGAAGCCCCACGATTCGGGGCGGACGAAGCTGCTGTTGCTGGAGTTCAGAGTCGGTCACCAACTAGGTCAGCTCCTGATGTTACCGTCCACAGGGCCCATGGCCGAAGCCTTGCGTGTGTGTGCATGCGCGCGCGTGGCCGCCAAGAAGTTGTGTGTCTCCCCCATGTTTTGTTATCGATTTGCGTGCCTGAAGGCGCTGGAGGCATTACCCCGGTTTATCCTCCACCGGTCCTTGCTCCTCACGTCTGATGTCTCCAGCAGCTTCCTCCAGGTACCGCGAACCGCCAAGCCTTCAGGTGCTTCGGGCGGACGCCGCAAACTGTTCGGTGAACCGAACTGTTTCAATCATTCAGGGGCCATGCCTCAATCTGACATAACAGGTGATGTTTCGGGTCGCAACCCTTCATCAGACCACTTGCTCCACAATATTCCCTCCGCTGCACCCGAAAACCAGCTCTCCATGAGGTTAAAGTTGTGAATGGGTGGTGGGACCTCATCCAAATGGGCCACAATCAACGTAACCTGTGACCGTCGGTAGATTGCTGCCCTGCGGAGAACATCACAGCCGAGCTCCATCCTCTCCTCAATGAATGCCAACTCAAGGGCCTGTCCCACACTGTCCGAGGTAATTCAAGAGTTCTCCCGAGTTTCCCCTGATTCGAACTCGGAGAATTACGGTAATAGCCGTTCGTAGGTACTCGGGGCTCTCGCGGACATTTTTCACAGCGCTGAAAAAACTTCACGAGTTACCGCATTTCCTGAGTACCTGCCGTCAGCATTACGAGCCGCTACAAGACATCCACGAGCTCCGACATAGCCGCTACGTACATTCTACATACTTACCACGAGTTTGATTTTTTTAAAACTCGGGAGAGCTCTTGAATTACCTCGTACAGGCAACCTCAACTCCTCAATGAAATCTCACTCACTTTCCCATTCTCCCTGGTGACCTTGATTGTGACCTTAAACCTGTGATTCCTTCCACACTTGGATGCCCAGTTGCATCACCTGAAGCAGATAAGTCAGTGGACGCGAAGGATTAGGACCATTACAACAGATTCGTGCTTATATGGTTCTTGGCTGCGGTGCTTTTATTTGGAGAAAATTTAGGCTGCAACCGCTGTCGACTCAATTTGAATGGTAGAACATTAATTCTTAATAATGTTGGTTAAAGACAAAAAAATTGGAACACAGAAACTTGCAAAGACTTGTTCCCTCTTCTCAGAGTCTGGTAGTGTTAACGTGAGCTGCATTCAAAGACAACTCTTACACATAAAATATGACAAGAAGCGGCACCCTATGGAAATCAAATTAAAACTATTAGCGTTTGATCTCGCGGAGGCGTCCGATATTTGAAGTCAATTTCATTCTTTCGCGCGGTGTGAAGATGGTTTGATCTGTAACCTATTGGGCTAGCTCTGGGTGTTGCTTTAAATAAAGAGGTTGAAGATATATACTGTTGTCCGCCATTTGAATTTATCTCTGCAGGCATAGCAGGGTAAAACTGATCTTCCACCCAAGCTCAGTAAGCACTGTGCAAACTGAAACTCTATATTTGGCTGTGAATGAGTTTACCAGAGTCCGATAGGCTGTTGTCATGGCTACTCTGCTCCGATACTCCCATTTGTCTGCTTTTAAAGCTCCAGTACATTACATCGACTACATTTTTCATTTTACCGCCCAGGACAAGGCTTCACTGTTCCTCATTGTACGAGATTTAGCAATCAATTACATTCCTTGTCTGAGTATTATGGAGGTTTATCACAGGGGAGGGAAAGAGCAAACAGCTTAAAGGGGCACTGACTTCATTAAAACGGCAGACATTTATTATCGAGCTGTCAGCTTTATTAATGGACAAATATTTGGGCTAAAACATAGCACTCCCAGGGGGGAAATGTATTCCCAGAGTATATGCACCAATGTGTTAAAGAAAAGGCCTTCTTCACCAGTGACCGATACTGTGCTTTTTATTTGACTTTCCTAGTCTTCTCTTTCCTCTGCGTAGAGTGGACAGTGCAGAACCAGGCCATTCGGTCCATCTGTTCTGTGCTGGTCCTTACACTTCACATGAACCTCCTTCCAGCCTGGTTGACGACCTAACCTGAATCGACTCAATGTGCTGGCAAGAGATTACAACGGGTGTGTGAATAAACATTTTGCTTACACAGAAGATCATCAAATAATCCAAAAAACACTGTCACAGTGTGCAGCTGGTAGAGATGCTGCCCCACAGCGCACACGAGACCCAGGTTCGATGCTGACTGTGTGGAGTTTGCACGTTGTCCCTGTGACTGCGTGGATTTCCTCCGGGTGCTCCGGTTTCCTCCCACATCACAAAAGGCGGCTGGAGTTTTAGGTTAATAGGCCTCTGTTAATTGTCCCTCTAGTGTGCGGGCGTAGATGATAACATGGGATTATTTATGTTCATAACTTCATAAGTTATAGGAGCAGTAGGCCATTTGGCCCATCAAGTCTACTCCGCCATTCAATCATGGCTGATCTACCTTTCCCTCTCAACCCCCTTCTCCCCATAACCCCTGACTCCTGTACTGATCAAGAATCTGACAATCTCCGCCTTAAAAATATCCATTGACTTGGCCTCCAAGGGGTATAGGGATATAAGATGGGACAACATGGAACTAGAGTGAACGGGTGATCGATGGTCAGCATGAACTCGTTGGGCTGAAGGGCCTGTTTCCAATGCTGTATCTCTAACCTAAACTGAGACTAAATTCCAGGCGCAGCCTTTCCCCTCCAAGTAATTGCTCTGCTGGAAGCAGATCTGCCAGTTTACTCTGGTGGGCCAAAGGTCGCCTGCGTAAAGCAGTTCTCAGCTGGGATATAACTCATGGGGAAGGCCTGGTAGAGTTGAAAGTGGGTGGATGGAGCACTCCACCAGTTGTAAGGCAACTCCTACCCCTGTACCCCCCCCCCACCCCCGACCCCCGACCCCCGACCCCCGACCCACCTTCTCTCCTCCTGTCTCTGCGTGAGGAATGTTAATTAAAGCTTCCATCTAGTCAGGAGGCCCCTGTCCCTTGCAAAACTTCAACTGTGACCTCTGCGTGGATTCCCTCCCACTATAAGAGGTGGAACGCAGCGCAGCTATGTAAGAAAAGGAAGTCAATGACAAACAATCATAGGTGAAATAAGAATTACGTCAGAATAATCCCCAACGGGCTTTTAACCTTTCTAATAAATTTTCCAGGAAGTTTCTGCAACAGGTTTGAATTAGAAAAAATGAGTATGAATCTGCTGAAGAGTGAAGTCTTTCTGTTGAACCCCGAATGGTTAAGGATTCGTCAGACTGGGTTCGAAATGTAGACATAGAACAGTTCAGCACAGAAACAGGCCCTTCAGCCCAAAATGTCTGTGCCAAACATGAGGTCAAGTAATGCTAATCTCCTCTGCCTGCACGCGATCTATATCCCTCAGCCTGAAGAAGGGTCTCGACCCGAAACATCATCCATTCCTTCTCTCCAGAGATGCTGCCTGAGTTACTCCAGCATTTTGGAGCGTCTATCTTCCCACTATCCATATATACTTCTATCAGGAGGAAACGAAGCACTCGGAGAAAACACACACGATCAGAGGGAGAATGTACAAGAACTCCACGCTGAAGCGCCCAAGGTCAGGATTGAACCCAGGGCTCTGGCGCTGAGAGGCAGCTGCTCTACTAGCTGCATCACTTAGAATGTAGAGCATAGAACATTATAGCAGAAGAACAGGCCCTTCGGCCCACAATGTCATGTCCATGCCATACTTGATGCCAAGACCATCTCTTATCTACCTGCACGTGATCCATATCCCTCCATTCCCTGCATATCTATGTGCCTATCTAAAATCTTGTTAAATGCCACCATCATATCTGCCTCCAGCATCACCCCTGGCAGCATGTCCTAGGCATCCACCACTCTCTGTGTGCAAATATACTTGCCCTGCACATATCCTTTACACTTTGATCATCTCTTTGCTCATAAAACTATGTCCTCTGGGCTCCTTGGCCATCGTTGCCGGCTCTGATTTGCTCTGTACCCTTTCATTCCACTAGTTTCCCTCTCCCCGACTCATTCTGAAGAAGGGACTCGACCCAAAACGCCACATCTACAGTATTCCTTTTCTCCAGAGATGCAGCCCGACCCGCTGAGTTACTCCAGCATGTTGTGTGCCTATCTTCGTTGTAAATCAGCAACTGCAGTTCCTTCCTGCACATTATGTCTGCAGGTCTTTGTTTCTACATGATGGAGGAGTGAGCTTCATGGTGTAACTCGGTTGCCGAGTCCCTCGTTGTGTATGCGGTTGTACTGCTTCAGGCTGCGGTTACCATGCACCATTTTCAATTGCTGCAAAAGGACTTTCATACGCAAGCCATTGACCCTCTGATGAAGATTTTAGTTTTCAATTTTAGTTTTAGAGATACCAGCGGCGGAAACAGGCCCTCCGGCCCAGCGGGCCGCACCGACCTGCGATCCCCGCTCATTAACACTATCCTACACACACAAGGGACAATTTACACCTACACCAAGCTAATTAACCTGCAAAAACCTGTACATCTTTAGTGTGTGGGAGGAAACTGAAAATCTCGGAGTAAACCCACATGGTCACAGGGAGAACGTACAAACTCCGTAGAGACAGCACCCATAGTCGGGATCGAACCCGGGTCTCTGGCGCTGTACGTCAGCAACTCTACCGCTACACCACCGTGCCGCCCTACTTCGAAGGTGCCCCGTACTTCGGTGGTTCAATCCCACACCCACTGACGATGGGTGCGAGACATGGACACAGCAAGAACAATGTTCTCCCATTCCGCTACCTTCTCCTGCTCATCATATCTTCTCGTCCTCTTTTACCTCACTCTCTCTCACGCTCCCTGGAGCTGGATAAACCTGGCCACAATGAGAAACTACTTGATATAGCTTCTGAGGAAGTAGTTCAGGCAAGTATGCTAATATCATTTGAAAGAGGTAGAAACATTGCTAGAGTAATTCAGTGGGTCAGGCAGCATCTCTGGCGGATGACATTTCTGGTCAATGCTCCTCTTCAGACTGATTGCAATAGAGAGGGGAAGCTAGAAAATAGGTGATGGCAGGACAGAAAAAGCCAACAAACTGCTGGAGTAACTCGGGCATCATCTCTGGAGAACACGGATAGGAGACGTTTCAGGTCGGAACCTTTCTTCAGATATTGTGGTTGGGGGGGGTGGGGAGGGGAGAAAGCTGCAGGAAAGGTGGGGGCAGGACAATGCCTGGCAAGTGATGGGTGGATACAGGTGAAAGGGGGGGGGGGTTGATAGGCAGATGGTTAAACAAAGGCAGATATGAAAAGACAAAAGGTGTGAGATGAGGTCCCAATTGTGAAGCCAGAGGATGGAATATTGTTGGAAGAGGGTAGGTGACGTTTTGGGTCAGGACCCTTCATCAGGCTGGTTCTGGTGGGGGGGAAAAGGATAAAGCTGGAATAGAGGAGGCGTGGGACAAAAAAACAAGAGACAAAGTGCTGGATTAACTCAGCGGGTTGGGCAGCATCTCAGGAGAACATGGAGGTGACGTTTCGGGTCGGGACCCTCCTTCAGACTCTAGAATGGGAAGTGGCCAGCCGGGCTAAGGTATTGTGACAGAAACATTACTTGGCAGGGTCGCAGAGGTGATGGGGAGGAAGCAGGAAAGGGGTACACCTCCATAATTGAGAAAGGAGGAGTGGAATGTAAACGGTGAGGTTGGGGAACACAGTTCTCATCTGGAGACGGGGAGAGTTAGAGCCTGGTCTGTTTCTGTTGCTGCTGATCGCTGGCTGGCTGTTGGAACGCGGCTCGCTAACTGCCTGTCAGTTTGAGCGAGGAAGAAAGTCTCTCATTAACGATAACTCCGCACAGTTCCCCCGGGGTACCCTGGTATTTGGTGGGAATGTCCGCGTTATACATTGTTTTTACAGAAAACATAATGCACGGGGCATTCTGGGTACAGCCCAGAAATAAAATGAAATGAAATCTAAATAAACAGCTTCTGATATTTGTAAGGGCTTGTTTTTTTAACGCAGTGAAGTAACACGGATCCTGAATCCAATGGTGTGTCCTTCAGAGTCCCAAAGGATGCAGTCTGTGAGAGACTTACTACAGAGACACGAGGAACTGGGGCAGCACGGTGGCGCAGTGGTAGAGTTGCTGCCTCACAGCGCCAGAGACCCGGGTTTGATTCTGACTACGGGTGCCTGTCTGTACGGAGTTTGCACGTTCTCCCTGTAACGGCATGAGTTTTCTCCGGGTGCTCCGGCTTCTTCCCACATCCCAAACACCTGCCGGTTTTTGTAGGTTAATTGCCCCTCTGTAAAATTGTCCCGAGTGTATAGGGAGTGGATGAGAAAGTGGGATAACATAGAACTGGTGCGAACGGGTGATCGATGGTCGGCGTGGACTCAGTGGGCTGAAGGGCCTGTTTTCATGCTGGGTTTATCACTCAAATAATCAACCATGTACATGGTGCCACTGTCAACGTCAGTGAAAGGATTTGGTTACAACCGTTTCTGAGGAAGAGAAGAACTTACTGGTGTGTAGGAAGGAACTACAGATGCTGGTTTACACCGCAGATAAACGCAAAATTCTGGAATAACTCAGCAGGACAGGCAGCTTCTCTGGAGGGAAGAATGGTGACGTCTCCTGTCAAGATCCTTCTTCAGTCTGAATCTTGTAATCGTAATCTTGTTTACGTGAATGAGGCTTGCATGGGACTGAAGGTCATAAGGTCATATGGTCATAAGTGATAGGAGCCGAAAGGCCATTCGGCCCATCAAGTCTGCTCTGTCATTCGATCATAGCTGATCTATCTCTCCCTCCTAACCCCATTCTCCTGCCTTCTCCCCATAACCACTGACACCCGTACTAATCAAGAATCAATCTATCTCTGCCTTAAAATCGTCCACTGACTTGGCCTCCACAGCCTTCTGTGACAAAGAATTCCACAGATTCACCACCCTCTGACTAAAGAAATTCCTCCTCATCTCCTTCCTCTAGTCCTAGACTCTCTCACTAGTGAAAACATTCTCTCCGCAACCATTCTATCCAGGCCTTTCAGTATTCCGATTGAATTATGTATTCAACAAACAAGATGGGCCTATGAAGATAGAAGGTGCCTCAGTGACAATTCCTGCAGTGCCAGAGTGTTCTGCTTGTCACCAGGTGCAGCCAAGGTGCAGGCACATGGAAAAGTGATGGGGTAACGTTAGGAGGGTGATTAGTCAGCAGACACCATGTCAGCACTGACATAGGCGTCCACATCACCCTGGAGACATACAGGGGCCAAGTGAGACCTGGCAGGGGCGAGAGAGTCCCCTCTGCCCTGTACGTGCAGCCCTGGAACAGAAACCTATAGGCAGTATGTGTGCCTGCTGTACAAGGTCAAGGTACCGCCTTCTACCCTCTGTCCTTGTTCAAGTGATGACACTGACATCCACTCGCACAAACACACTCACTCACTCACAAACACACACACACACACACACACACACACACACACACACACACACACACACACACACACACACACACACACACACACACACACAGACATACGCACACATACACACAAACACACGTACACACACACGCAGGCGCACATACACACACATACACTCACACGCACGCATGCAAGCTGTATCTCTTTTTTTTTTTTTTTTTTTTTAATTTTTATTTATTAGAAGTACATTACATCACAGCCACATACATTAATACTCGTCATTTATATCTTCTTACAATTAATGTACTCCCTTTATTTTTTTTTTTACGCTAAAGAAAGAAAAGATTGAAAGAGAGAAGAAAGTGAAGGAAAAAGTGCAAGTGTAGAAAAGTGTAGAAAATGTAACAACAAACAAAAAAAAAAAAAGGACGAGGACCCTATGAAGGCGAAATTAAAGACAAAAAAAAAAAAAAAAAAAGGAGTTAAGAAATAGGCCCTAAGAAAAGAAAAGAGAGAGAGAAAAAAAGAAAAACAAATGTTTTTTTTTTTTGAGCATCACGTAAATAGGACATACCAACTCTTCAACTATCATCCCCCCTTACCCGACCTCAATTTTTTATTTTTTTAAAGTACTTTTGCACCCTATGTTTGTAATAATTCTATAAATGCAGACCACGTCAGGTGGAAGTGATCTGGTTTACCTGCTAGGAGGAGTCTTATCTCTTCAAGGTGTAGTGTTTCAAACATATTTGAAATCCACATATTTATAGTTGGTATTGGAGCCTTCTTCCAAAATTTTAGAATTAGCTTTTTTCCAGTTATTAACCCATAATCCATTAATTTCTTTTGAAACACATTTAGTTCTGGATCATCTTCCGTTATTCCGAAGATAATCCATTCTGCTTTGGGTATCAGTCTTGTTTTAAATAACTTTGTAAAGATTTCAAAAATTTCATTCCAAAATTTTTGAATTTTTGTACAGAAGACAAATGAGTGCGCTATAGTTGCTTCTTGGGATTGACATTTATCACAAATAGATGATACGTTTGGGAAAATTTTATGAATTTTAGTTTTCGAATAATATAATCTATGTAAAATTTTAAATTGTATTAAAGTGTGTCTTACATTAATCGAGCATTTATGTACTTTTAATAAGTATTCATTCCAACTTTCCTTTGAAATTTTAATGGCTAACTCTTGTTCCCAGTCTCTTCTGATACCCTCCGTAGATGGTATTTGTACATTTAAGATAATATTGTACAAATATGATATTAAGTTTGCTGATTCCGCTTTTGTCTGCATTGCCTCGTCCAGTACATCTGCTGGGTTATTATGATGATCTTTTATATATTTTTTCAAATAGTCGCATATTTGAAAGTATTTAAAATATTGATTATTTCCGAGTTTATATTTTATTTGTAATTGTTGAAATGAAAGTAATTTTCCAGTTTCATACAAGTCACCAAGCGTTTTAATTCCTAGTCTATCCCATTGTGTATAAGCTTTATCTATAATAGAAGGACTAAACGAAGGGTTATTGACTATAGGTAATAAAAGTGATAAGTTTCTTAATTTTAAATTTTGTTTTATTTGTTTCCAAATACGGATTGTACTATGAATAATTGGGTTCTTATTATAGTTTATGTTATTCAATTTCATTGGAGAGAGGAGGATCGCTCCAATGTTTCTAGAGGAGCAATCCTCTTTCTCCATTACAATCCAGTCTACTTGCTGGGCGGAGTTATCCATCAGTTGAATCATGTTTTTAATATTTACTGACCAATAATAATACATAAAATTGGGTAGTGCTAGACCCCCCAATACTTTAGATTTATTCAGATGGGTTTTTTGTATTCTATGTGATTTATAGTCCCATATAAAATTAGTGATATCTGAGTCGAGTTTTTTAAAAAACTTCTTAGGTAAGTATATAGGAATTGATTGAAATAGGTATAAAATTTGTGGTAAAAAGATCATTTTTATTGCGTTTATTCGGCCTATTAAAGACATCGGAAGCGTTTTCCAGAATTTAATTAATGTATTCAATTTATTAAGTAGGGGGTCAAAATTTGCCCTGAGCATACCTTGATATGCTCTGGTAATTTCGATTCCCAAATATTTAAATTTTTCTGTAGCTATTTTAAAAGGGAATTTTAAAAGATGTGTTGAATCTTTCGGTTTTATTGACATAATTTCACTTTTATTCCAATTTATTCTATATCCAGAAAAAGATCCGAAGTCTTCAATTAAATTTAATATATTTGGTATAGTGATTTGAGGTTTTGTGATATACAATAATATATCATCCGCGTATAAAGATATTTTATTATATGAGTCTTTAGTATTATATCCATGAATATCAGGGTGTATTCTAATTTTTTCTGCTAGCGGTTCAATAATGAGAGCAAACAGCTGTGGTGATAATGAGCATCCTTGTCTATTTCCCCTTGATAGTTGAAATTTCGAGGATAATATGTTATTAGTAAGTATTCTAGCTGTAGGTTTGTTATATAGTAACTTAATCCATAAAATAAAATTCTCTCCCAGTTGAAATTTTTGTAATACTTTATCCATATAATTCCATTCTACTTGATCAAATGCTTTTTCAGCATCCAGCGAAATAATTGATAATTCTTGATCTTCAGATTTGTGTGAGTGCATTATGTTGAGTAGACGTCTCATATTATTAGAAGAGTATCTCTTAGGGATAAACCCTGTCTGATCTGGGTTTATTAATTTACTAATGTATTTACTTAATCTTCTGGCTAATGTTTTCGCTAATATTTTTTGATCTGTGTTTAACAATGCTATAGCTCTATATGAGCCAGGATCTTCTAAATCCTTATTTTTCTTAGGTATTAATGTAATCGTTGATTCCGCTAATGTATCAGGTAGTATTCGTTTTTTAAAAGCGTATTGGTACATTTTTTGTAATCTTGGTATTATTTTTTCATAAAAGTTTTTATAAAATTCATTAGTAAATCCATCAGGGCCTGGTGTTTTTCCATTTTTTAGTGAGTTTATTGTATCTTCTAATTCCTTAATTGAGATTTGTGCACCCAGTTCCTCTTGTTCCTTCAGCTCTAACTTGGAAGATTACAGGTATCCAAGAACTTTGTGATATTATTGGAATCAATTATCGTTTTAGATGTATACAAATTCTCGTAAAATTGCGCAAATCTTTTATTAATATCCTTCGGTGTTGTTAATAATTCCCCTTTATCTGATTTGATCTTTGGTATAGTATGTTCCTTTTCTCGTTTTTTTAGCTGGCGAGCCAAAAGTTTATGCGGTTTATCCCCAAATTCAAAGTGCTCTTGTTTTGTAATTTGAAAAAGTCTTATAAGTTTGGCAGATAATAATTTATTTAATTTAAATTTTAAAATTATTATTTTATTATGTTTATCTATTGTTGGATCTTTAGCATTATCTATATCCATTTGTCTAATAAGTTCTTCTAACTGTCTTTGTTCATTCTTATTCTTTTTATTTTGAAAAGCTTGATATGAAATTATAATACCCCTAATGTATGCTTTAAAAGATTCCCAAAGTAAAGTGGGCGATATATCTGAAGTATCATTTGTTTGAAAAAAGACCTCCATTTGTTCTTTTAAATATATACTCGCTTGTGGATCTTTTTAAAATTTGAGAGTTAAATCTCCAGAATGAATTATTCTTAGACAATCCTTCCAGTTTAAAAAGAAAGTTAGTGGAGAATGGTCTGAAATTGAATTTGTATGATATATTGCATTAGATGTTTGGGGGATTAATTTTGTATCCAGCAGAAAGTAGTCTATACGTGAGTATGTCTTATGTACCATTGAGTAAAACGAATATTCCCTGCCAGTTGGGTTCACAATTCTCCAAACATCTGCTATATTAGTGTTGTTTATGTAGGTATTGAGGAGTTCCCCAGTTTTCGATTTCATATTCCCTCTCTGTTTTTGACTTGATTTATCTAAGTACGGGTCTAAAACACAATTAAAGTCTCCGCCTATTATAACATTTTGATAGTTTGACTCTGCAATTATATTAAAGATTTTATTGAAAAAGTGGGGGTTATCAAAGTTAGGGGCATATATATTTACCAAAGTAAGTGGAGTGTCATGGATTTCTCCATTAACTATTAAGTATCTCCCTTCTATATCTGTTATAATATTCTTTGCTTTAAATGGTATACCTTTTCTTATGATAATTGACGTGCCTCTAGATTTTGAAGTGAATGAAGAGTGGTATGTTTGACCTATCCATTTCGCCCTCAGCCTAACTTGGTCCTGAGGTTTTAGGTGTGTTTCTTGTAGGAAGGTAATGTCAGAATTATACATTTTTAGCTGAGCTAATATCTTACCCCTTTTGATAGGTTCATTAATGCCTCTTATATTCCAACTACAAAATGAGACTCCTCCTAGGTTCTTTTGTGTGGTGTCATGCATTTTGAATAATTATAGTACCTTTGAATCTTGTGGTGCGTCCATATCCCAGGTCTTTAGGTATTGGGGGAGTTTTTGAATTATTAACTTTTGTTGGTATGTCCATATTATTCTTATCACTAAACACAAAACACAAACAAGTGATTTTATGTAATAAAAAAAAAACTAAAAGAGTGAGGCTACAGTGTCTATAGTCGGCACTGTAGCAAGTGACCCACCTGTAGGTGGGAAAAAACCTTATTTTGACTTCCATTGCGTTGTTGCTCAACTCGCTCCGCTCTCTTAGTTAATCATAACATATTAAAATATTAAAACGAGGCCTCACATTCATATATATAATACAATTTTACCCTGATATTTCCTTATAACATATATATATATCAGAGTTTAATTATTAAACCAATATTTTTGATTTCAATAAGAATCAGCTGTTGGTTGAAGGGGTTAACGAGACGTGCTCCTGGACATAAGCCAGGAGCTCGTTTCTCATCCCCTCCTCCTGCTTATAGACAAGGTTACAATTTATTAAAAATTCATATTAGTATGTTAGTTCATTATTTTTTGTTTTTTTTTGTTAGTATTCTAATCTAACCTGCATAACTTTTAAAGTTGTTAATAGGATAAGTTCTTACAATTGGTTATAACATTTTAATCAATAAGCAATTATTTTCTAATTCATATCCCGTTATAAAGTTGTTTACACGTTTTGAACAGAAAATGTCCTTGCTTCAACATTCCGGAGATAACAGTGTAACTATCCCCAGACAAAACATAGCTGAAAATTATTCGGATCTGCCAAAGCTCCCTTTTATTTCTGTCTTTCAACAATCGTTTGGGCATATTTGAAAGCGTCTTCAGGCTTAACAAATGACTTTTCAAGACCATTAAAAGAAATACGCATTTTAGCGGGATAAAAAACCCCGAATCTGACCCCTTCTCTCCCTCTTAAAAGATCTTTAACCTTATCAAATTTGTTTCTTTTTTGCACAATTTCATGTGGGTAGTCCCTGAATATCTTAATAGTGTCTTTGTCCAGCCGTAATAGTACACCATATTTGATATGGGTCATAACATATTCCAGTTCTGCAGTATCTCGAAATTTCACTATAATATGTCGTGGATAAGCTTTTCCCGCATCAAATCTTTTTCCAAATCTTGGGACACGATGAGCCACTTCGATTTTCGGTTCCTTGGGAAGATTCAACAGTTGTTTCAACAAGCCCATGGCAAATTCACGTACCTGTTCCCCTTCTGCCCCCTCTGAAACACCAAGAATCCTCAGATTCTGGCGTCTAGAACGAGCTTCCAGGTCCAGGCATTTGAATGAGACTTTCTCTAATTGAGTCCCCATTTGTAGTGATGCTTGTTCGTTTTCTCGCCTCATTTGCTCATGTTCTTGCCTCAGTTTCGCCATGTCTTCAACAAGTCGTGCCGTATTTTTCTCCAATTCCGTGATTGTCTGCATACTTGCAGCTACTGTTTCAAGTACAGCCGTGAACTTATCCGTAGTAATTACATCCATCTTATCCATTTTCTCTGATAGTCCATCTTTCACCTCATCAATTCGTTTATTCATAGTGTCCAGTAAATCCGTCATATTCTTCTGGTTACCAGCATTTAAATCCTTCATCATCTTCTGCATTCCTTCCATCATTTTTGCCGAATTTTCCTTCATTTCCTTCTTATCTTCCACCCTATTATCCGAGATCTCATCTTTCAAATTTTTCATTGATTTTTTCAAGTCATCAAAGTCTTTCTTAGATCTTGTATCCATTTCTGCAGCCACTTCAGAGACTTCAGAGGTAACTTCAGTTTCGAACTGTTTCGACAGCTTATTCACAGCTCTCTGAGGGCTCACAGCTGGAGTCAATTTACTCATTTAAAGGGCTTCAAACCACCGTTTAAAACATCGCGTTTAACGATGACGTCATCAGCGCGGTAACCAGAAGCTCCGGTAAGGTTTTTAAAAACAATCCCGATTTTCGGACCCGTTTTACACGATAAATCGTGAAGTTTTTCGGGAGAGGAGCTGGGTGCACGTCTGTTAGTCTAACATGACGCCACCGTATCTCTAAACTAAATTAAACTACACATGGAACAAAGGTATATGCACCTGCAAGCACCGAAACAAAAGTCACATACACATTCACTCACACACACACACACACACGCACCCACACACACGTGCACACACGCACCCACACACATGCACGCACACATGCACACAGAAGTGGCAATCCTGTATAGAAATTTTTAAAAAAGTGACAGAGCCTTTTCCAGGATGGAAAATGGGAGATGAGAAGGCATCGATTTAAAGTGTGAGGGACAAAAGTTTAAAAGAGATGTACAGGGCAGTTCTATTATACAGAGAGTGGGGGGTGTCTGGAATGCACTGCCAGAGTTGGTGGTCGAGGCAGATGCTACACGGAAGAGGTTTTTGGATAGACACATGTAAATGCAGGGAATGGAAGGATATGGATCACGTGCAGGCAGAGGAGATTAGTTTAACTTAGAATCATGTCCGACACAAACTTTGCGGTTCATTTGCTGTACTATTCTATGTTTTATAATAATAATAATAATAATGAATTTTATTTATGGGCGCCTTATACCGAGGTCTTACAGAGATTTATGGTTAACATATAATCAGAATAATCAGAATAAAAAAAATAAGTTATCAAGGCCAATACACAAATCAGGGACAGAATTCCTTCCAAAAACACAAAAAAGAAAATCAGAAACACAATTTGAGGTACAATTTATGTACCTCTCTTTTCCAACTTTCTCTCCCCTACTCCATAGTCTGAAGAATTTTGATTCAGGACCGATGAACCAAATGTCCATTCCCTCCACAGATGCTGCCTGACCCGCTGCGTTACTCCAGCTCTTTGTGTTTTTTTAAGACAAAATTAAAAATGATTTCCAACACAAAATAATGGAGGGATATGGATTATGCACAGGTAGATAAGAGATGGTCTTGACATCATGAGCGAACAGCCTCAAAATAAATGGACGTACCTTCAGAATGGAGATGAGGGGGAATTTCTTTAGTTAGAAGGTGGTGAATCTGTGGAATTAATTGCCACTGACGGCTGTGGAGGCCAACTCATTGGGTGTTTTTAATGCAGAGATTGATAGATTCTTGATTAGTTAGGGCATCAAAGATAACGGGCAGAAGGTAGGAGAATGGGGTTGAGAGGGAAAAATAGATCAGCCATGATTTACTGGCAGAGCAGACTCAATGTGCTGAATGGCCTAACTCTGCTCCTATGACATTGTCTTATACCAAAGATAGACACAAAATGCTGGAGTAACTCAGCGGCATCTCTGGAGAACATGGACAGGTGACGTTTTGGTTCCCTCTTCAGACTCTTATAGTCTTATGTTTGGCACAGACGTTGTGCCGTACTATTCTATGTTCTGAGTATGACCTTCGAAATCCGTCAGTCATGAGAAACTAAACTAAACTAAACATACAAACTCCACACAGGCAGCACCCGAGGTCAGGATTGAACCTGCGTCTCTGGCGCAGTCAGGCAGCAGCTCTCTCAGCTGTGCCACCGTGCATAGTGTAGAGATTTCTTTTAATAAATTCACCAGATTAAAGTGACTTGAAAGAAGCACAGGAGCTTTGAACATGGCAAGTGATATTTTAAATTTTGTAATTGGGAACACGATACAGCTCCTTGCCAGAGTAATGAGACATCACAGTAACAGTCGGACTTAATGATGATTCCTTACAGGTTCTATCACACTGCTCCCCTGCTCTAATTAAATATACTAATGACTCAGAGAGAAGCAAACCGCATCCAATTCAAAGATTCGCTTGATTCTTCTGTACTTCTTCAGAAGGAGGAAGTTTTCGGACCTGTGAGTGTAATTTTCAATCGGTTTGGCCTTTGATCAGTTGCCTTGGTCTCATTTTCCCTCTGGTTTCTCTCTGACTCTGCTCACTGCAACACTTTGAGGGAAGTGAAGACGCGTTTGGGACCCGCATTCTCCACAGTGTGATTTGTCAATGGTGAGTTGTTTCACAGAGGGCCGAAGAACACAGAAGGGGCTGCGTGATGATTCCTTATTGCTTCACATCAAGGACTCACTCCCCTGTGGTGGATAATGAGCTGTGATCCACTGCGTCCTCGGATTGGACTGAGATACTAACTGCTTCCCGAGTGAGTCTTGTCCAGGCAGCTGACGGAGGTAACAGTAAACTGCACACCCTCTGAGAGGAAAAACAACATGGGCGCCCTGGGGGATTTCCGGGACCGCTGTGCACTGCGGGGGGTTGAATGCATCCTTGACAAGGATTGTACGATAGTTGTATAATAGCTTATCGTTTGTCGTGTGTAATGGTGGTGGGTTCGTCTTGTTTTTTATTGCACTGTTTATATTTGTTTAATATTTGAATCAATATTTTTCAAGAAAAAAAAGAAAAAAAAGAGGGGGAAAACAATGACAGATCCTGATCGTGGTAGGTGAATGACTGTTCACAAGACCATCACTTAATGAGGCATCTTGAGATCCCTTTGAGTTTTAGAATTGCTATGTGATTTGTAATAAAGTAACTTTTGAAAGTTTAAGAGTGGTTGCAAAGCCATTATTTAACTTGCTCCCGATCCCCATCCATCACAGGTACTGACCTCCTCACCAACTCAAACGCCCACGAACAAATGTCATTGCAAAGATCCTTCATGTCCATCATGTGCACTGACTTCCCCACCATCGAAGGTCCATCACATGCACTGACGGTAACTGACCTCCCCACCATCCAAGGGATCGACCGGAGTTGCTGCCTCAAAAAGGCAGCCAATATTATCAAAGATCCACACCACCCTGGCCATGCTCTCATCTCACTCCTACCATTGGGAAGAAGGTACAGGAGTCTGAAAACCGTGACCTCCAAGTGTAAGAACAGTTTCTTCCTAACAACCATTAGGCTCTTGAACACTGCACAACACTAACCACAGCTATAAACTTCTCTGGACTGTCTTTGGTTGCACTAAATCCTTTGTGGGGTTTGTTGCACTAGTATTGTGCTTATCAATTGATTGATTATATATTATCTATGTGTATTGTGTTCACAGACCACTTATGTCACTGCAAGTAAGAATTTCATTTTCCTTTGTCAGTATATGACAATTAAACATTCCTGACTCTTGACATGAAAACAAAATGGCTTTGTGGGGAGAAATCATGATAGATGGATAGATATTTATTTGTTGTCATTTGAACCTAAGTTCAAACGAAATTCTGTTTCTGCAGTCATACAAACAAGTAAAAAGAACCAAGACACAACACAATTTACACAAACATCCATCACAGTGAATCTCCTCCTCACTGTGATGGAAGGCAAAGTCTTATCTCTCCCCTGCACTCCACATTCTCCTCCCGATGTCAAAGTCAAAGCCCCCGGCGGGCGATTGTAGATATGTCCCGCGGCCATTAAAGCCGCGCCGGGCGATGCAAGGCCACGCTCCAGGTCTTGATGTTGTAGCCCCCGGTAGCGCCAGCAAGTCCTACGGCCACCAATGCCGCGCCGGGCGATGCCAGACCCCGCTCCAGGTCATCCCCAACCCCGCAACTCGGGCGGGAGTAGCTGCCGTTGCGGGAGCCCCGAAAAGCAGTCTCCCACCATGGACCCGCGAGCTCCCGATGTCACCATCCACCAGTCCTGCGGCTGAAGCCTCCGAATCTCCGGGGTCGGGTAGCAGCAGCGCGCCACCACAGCTCCTCCCGCTCCGAACCCGGCCAGCTCCACGATGGTGAGTAGTCCGCAGGCTCAGCGACTGGAGCCCCAGGTCGTTCCGGTTGGAGGCCGCTCCACGGTGCTAGGCCCCAACGACAACGGAGACCCGACAGAGAAAGGTCGGGTCTCCCGTGCAGGGAAAAGATTTTAAAAGTTTCCCCACCCCCACCCCCCGCCCCCCACCCCCCCACACATACCCAGTTTAAAAAAAAACACTCTACAAAACTCAAACTAAACAAAAAAAATAAAAAGACAGACGGACGGCAGAGGCCGCTGCAACGTGAGTTGCGCCGCCAACCAACTGGGATTAAACATTATTCAATGATAACTTGAATAATGTTTAATGCAAGATAAAGTCCAGTAAACGCCGATTAAAGATAGTCCAAGGGTCTCCAGTGAGGCAGATAGTAGCTCAGGACCACTCACTGGTTGTTGCTAGGATGGTTCAGCTGCCTAATAACAGCTGGGAAGAAATTGTTCCTGAACCTGGAGGCATGCATTTTCACATTTCTGTACCTCTTGCCTGATGGGAGAGGAGAGAAGAGGGAATGACCGGGGTGAGTCTCGACCTTGCTTCAGCTGGTGGCCTTGCCGAGGCAGCGTGAAGTGTTGTTAGAGTCAATGGAAGGGAGTTTGGTTTGTGCAGTGGTCTGGGCTGCATCCACAATTTTCTGCAATATCTTGCGGTCTCGATTGGAGCTGTTCACAAACCCTGCTGTGATGCAGCCCAATAAAATGTTTTCTCTGGCGCACCTGTAGAAGTTGGTGAGAGTTTTTGGGGACATGCTGAACTTTCTAAGCCTTTGCTTCATTGGCATGCAATCTACTGGGCAGTCGTGCTTGGAACTAGTGTGGGCTTCCACAGGTCATAAGGTCATAAGGGATAGGAGTAGATATATGCCATTCGGCCCATCAAGTCTACTCCGTCATTCTGTCACGGCTGATCTATCTCTGGTGGAATTCCACATTGGTGGAAATGTGTCAGACTCGATAACAATCAGCACGGGAGCACCTCAAGGCTGCGTGCTCAGTCCCCTGCTGTACACATTCTATACTCATGACTGCGTAGCCGGACATAGTGCGAACTCCATCATCAAGTTCGCTGACGACACCACTGTTGTGGGACGTATCACTGATGGGGATGAGTCAGAGTATAGAAGAGAGATCGAGCAACTGTCCATATGGTGCCAGCACAACTACCTGGCCCTCAACACCAGCAAAACCAAGGAACTGATTGTGGACTTTGGAAGAAGTAGGATGGGGACCCACAGTCCCGTTTATATCAACGGGTCGATGGTTGAAAGGGTCAAGAGCTTCAAATTCCTGGGCGTGCACATCTCTGAAGATCTTTCCTGGTCCGAGAACACTGATGCCATTATTAAGAAAGCACATCAGCGCCTCTACTTCCTGAGAAGATTACGGAGAGTCGGTTTGTCAAGGAGGACTCTCTCTAACTTCTACAGGTGCACAGTAGAGAGCATGCTGACTGGTTGCATCGTGACTTGGTTCGGCAATTTGAGCGCCCTGGAGAGGAAAAGACTACAAAAAGTAGTAAACACTGCCCAGTCCATCATCGGCTCTGACCTCCCTTCCATCGAGGGGATCTATCACAGTCGCTGCCTCCAAAGGCTGGCAGCATCATCAAGGACCCACACCATCCTGGCCACACACTCATTTCCCTACTACCTTCAGGTAGAAGGTACTGGAGCCTGAAGACTGCAACGACCAGGTTCAGGAATAGCTACTTCCCCCACAGCCATCAGGCTATTAAACCTGGCTCGGACAAAACACTGAACTTTATTAGCCAATTAACTGTTATTTGCACTTTATCAGTATATTGATTCATGTGTGTGT
Source organism: Malacoraja senta (assembly GCA_038087875.1). NCBI lineage: Eukaryota > Metazoa > Chordata > Chondrichthyes > Rajiformes > Rajidae > Malacoraja > Malacoraja senta. The sequence continues at coordinate 16,504,222 of CM075980.1, forward strand.
ATATTTATAGAATGCCTTGTAGTCAATGCCTACTATGTTCTGTTGTGCTGAAGCAAAGCAAGAATTTCATTGTCCTATCAGGGACACATGACAATAAACTCACTTGACTTGACTTGACTCTCCCTCCTAACCCCATTCTCCTGCCTTCTCCCCATAACCTCTGACACCTGTACTAATGAAGAATCTATCTATCTCCGCCTTACAAATATCCACTGACTTGGCCTCCACTGCCTTCTGTGGCAAAGAATTCCACAGATTCACCACCAAGGTCTACAAGTGAGAGACACCTCTACCAAGTCACCTTCACTCCTCATCAACCCCAGTGTCTTTCCGCTGTCAAAATACACAAAACACACATCTGACAGAGCCACTGTTTCATGACACTAAACATGCACCTTTTCTGTCCTGTTCTTTTTTAAAATTGAATTGACTACTTTATTTTCACATGTGACAAGTCACAGTGAAATTCTTTGCTTTTTTAAAATCTTTTTTAAACCGTTTTTTCCCCCTTCTAAACCATGAGTCACATCCTGTGATATATTTCTGATTTGGTGATATTTTGCCCTTTTGTTCTTCACCTTGCTGCTAGACGTCCACCTCAGCTCTCTGTCTCTTTATCGCACCATTTGTCCAGGAGTGACGGTGATGCCAAAAAATGATTCAATTCCCCTGGAACCAGCCGTCCTCTCTTTAATGGAGGCTGGGGCCGTGATTGCCTCGATTCTCACAGCCCCCATTCCCCCATTGCAGGAGCAGCTGCCTCGTTTTATGTACAATCCCTCATCCAGACTCTCCACTGTGTATCCATGAGTCCAGAGATAGGCACAGGCTGTGAACGTGGGGGCGGCACAGTGGCGCAGCTCTGCGCCAGAGACCCAGGTTCGATCCCGACCTTGGCTGCTTTCTGCGCGGAGTTTGCACGTTCTTCCTGTGACCGTCTGGGTTTCCTCCAGGTGCTCTGATTTCCTCTCACATCCCAGAGACATGTGGGTTTGTAGGTGTTAGGGCGTAGGTATTACATGCGTGTAATTTGTAGGTTTGGAGGTTCTGTAAACTGCCCCTAGTGCTGTGAACATAGAACAGCAGAATTAGACCATTCGGCCCATCAAGTCTACTCCGCCATTCAATCATGGCTGATCTATCTTTCCCTCTTAACCCCATTCTCCTGCCTTCACCCCATAGCCCCTGACACCTGTACTAATCAAGATTCTACCTATTTCTGCCTTAAAATATCCATTGACGGTCTCCACAATCTTCTGTGGCAATGAATTCCACAGATTCACCACCCTCTGACTAAAGCAATTCATCCTCATCTCCTTCCTAAAGGAACGTCCTTTAATTCTGAGGCTATGACCTCCAATCCTAGACTCTCCCACTAGTGGAAACATCCTCTCCACATCCACTCTATCCAGGTCTTTCAGTGTCCACACTGTTTCATCATTCACTGCTGCTCAGTGCCTCCTCAGCCAGTATGGAGAGGCAGTTCTATTGCATGTAATTCGCCTTTGCTGTCTAATATTGTCCATATGAAATTGTAAATTCACTTCCTCTAGCACAGGGCAAGACCTATTGATGTTATGTGTGGCACTCAGACAGAGAAACCACTTTTTTTTCCTCCCTTGATACCCTGAGAAATATCATGGGAGAAAAAAAATAGGATGACAAAACTCTCTGTGTGTTTCTCTCCCACTTTCTCTCTGTCTCTTTCTCTATCTTTCTTGCTGTCTCGCTTGTTGTAGTTTTCACGGGGGGGGGGGTGAAATTAAGATGCTAAAACTCTTCCTCTGTTTCTTTCTCTTTCACCCTGTCTCTCTGTCTCTAGTTAAGGCAGGTACATGTATATGGAAGTCTTAGATTGATATCGACAAGTCTATATCAGATCTATGCTCCAGCAACAGCAGACAGCTTCTCCTTGTCTGTTTGAATGGTTCCCTTAACATCTTGCAAAATTCCTCCCTGAACCTTCTTAATTTCAAGGGCTACAGCGGTGGTTGAACTGGTGAAGTTCAGGCTTCTCTGGGGCAGAGTTAAACAATCGCAATACAACAGTGTCAAAGATGAATGTATTGGAAGTCAATACATTGGGCAAATGGGAAAATACGACGAGCTTGGATGGGGCATCTTGGTCGGCATGGACAATGTGCTGCACGGCCAGTTTCAATGCTGTGTGACTCAATGGCGATATTTTTGTAATTTCATGAAAAGTGTCTTCCAATACATTAATCTTGGACACTGTTGTACTTTAGTTTAGTTTAGAGATACGGTGCAGAAACAGGCCCTTTGACCCAGCGATCCCCGCACATTAACACTACCCTACACACACTGGGGACAATCTTACATTTATAACCAAGCTGATTAACCTACAAGCCTGTGCGTCTTTGGAATGTGAGAGGAAACCGGAGATCTGGGACAAAAAACCCACGCAGGTCACGGGGAGAACGTACAAACTCCGTACAGACAGCACCCGTGGTCAAGATCGAACCCGGGTCTCTGGCGCTGTAAAGCAGTAGCTCTACCGCTACACCACCGTGCCATCGTACTGTGCTTGTTAAATCTGCCCCAGTGAAACAGAAGAATGAAATTCTTACTTGCAGCAGCGTAACAGGTCTGTAAACACAGTACTCAATAGATAATATCATAAAACAAACAAAAAAAGTTCAATAAATAAAAAAACAATACTAATGCAAAACAAAACCAAAGCCCAAAGTCCCTAGTGCAACCAAGACAGTTTGTAGCTCCAAGTTTAGTTGGTGTTGTGCAGTGTTCAAGAGCCTGATAGTTGTTGGAAAGAAGTTGTTCCTGACGTGGAGGTCATGGTTTTCAGTCTTGTACCTTTCTTCCCGATGGCAGGAATGAAACAAGAGTGTGGCCAAGGTGGTGTGGGTCTCTGATGATGCTGGCTGCCTTTTTGGGGAAGTACCTCCAGTAGATTCCTTCAATGTTGGGGAGGTCCGTGTATACCAATTATCTGATCTCACCGGTAGCATGTAGTTTAGTTCAGAGTTACAGCGCAGAAACAGGCCCTTCACCCCACCGAGTCCAACCAGCGCACATTAACACACACAAGGGACAATTTACACTTATACCAAGTATACAATGAATCTATAGGTCTTTGGAGTATGGGAGGAAACCGAACATCTCGGGGAAAACCCACGTGGTCACGGGGAGAATGTGCAAACTCAGTCCAAACAGCACCCGTAGTCGGGATTGAACCCGGGTCTCTGGCACTGCAAGCAGTAACTCTACCGCTACGCCACCGTGCCGCCCACTGTAAAACAAAGACTTTCACTGTACTTTGGTACACGTGACAATAATAAACCGAAACCTAAATCGAACAGTGTCCGGGAACAAGATAAAGGGAGGAAAGGAAATTAAAATGGGTAGGGAAAAGTGTATGAGAAGCAGGCTGTCAGGAAGATGTTGGCAATGGTACCAGTCTCTGCTGAGTGCCCTGTGGAGGAAGATATCGGGTTAGCTTCAAGGTCTACTCCCTGCATGACTGATCAGCATCATTTCCATACTGTAATTACCTTCCCCTGATCCTCTCTCCTGATTTTACTGCTATGTGGTAGAGGCGCATTGGGTGTGAGTAATTTAAGGCTGCATTAGATGTCAGAGCCCATGAAACAATCAGCCACCGAAGAAATATGGGTGCGGATAATAATTGATCAGTCCCATTAGCGGCAGGAGAGGCCTGTTAGTTCTTGCTCGGGCTTCTCTGCAATGGCCCTTGTTGATTCTTATAATGTAGATTTTTTTTCACTTGAGGGAGCAGCTGGCTCATTGAAGGTATAAGCTGCCAGCACAGCACATGCAGAACGGCAGTGTATTATAACAAGACAATCTCCTGCCTGTCAGCGAAGGCAATGAGAATGAGGGAGCAATCCTGCTGATGATCTGAGCTAGAACACGTTGCTCAAATACCATTACTATCCGATTTCACATCGAGAGCACAATTTACATTTGATTCTGTGCTAAATTAATTTTGCTGTCATTGCAGCCCCATGCTTTTTACCCTCTTTCTTTTTTCTCTCTCCCTATTTTGTTAACTGATTCTTTTTTATCTCACTTTATTGCTTAGAGGGGGAGGGTTAAAGTGAAAAGGAATGGGAAATAGATGATAATGGAAATTAAACTGCAGCCCGTAAGTGAATCCGATTTCATTGATTCAGATGTAACGACTATTAAAATGTGTCTAATCCCACACTGCGATGAGTTTCAATTTGGTCTTGGGATCATGTAGGATAAGTGACAATGAATTTCAGCTCCCCCACCCCACCCCCAACGGATGTCGGCCACAACAGCTCCACAGTTGAGCGTATGAAGGAACTGTAGGGAGATCTGATTGATGGGGCCCGAGCAGATTGCAGAGAGAGTTCTGTGCTGAATCCATTATCTCCATTGTAGCTGTAAGGTGAGAATGGAGTAACGCCTTCTTGCTTCGCATCTTTCATCGGACCGAGGAAGGGTCCCGACCCTAAACGCCATCAGTCCACTCCGTCCACATATACCAGAAACAAGGAACTGCAGATGCAGTCTGGGAAAGGGTCTTGACCCCAAAATGTCACCTATTCCTTTTCTCCAGAGATGCTGTCTGACCCGCTGAGTTACCACAGACTTTTGTGTCTAACTGCAGATGCTCGATTACACAAAAAGACAAAGTGCTGGAGTAACTCTGTGGGTCAGGCAACGTCTGGAGAACATGGATAGGTACGTTTCAGGTCAGGACCCTACTTGAAGGGGGTCTGAAGAAGGGTCCCAACCGGAAACGTCACCTATCCGTGTTCTACACAGACACTGCCGGGCCTGCTGATTTCATCATGCGTGTATTTCTGCTTGCTCTCTTTCTGTATCATTCCCGATTAATTTGTTGACCCGTGTTGGGTGTTGAATCTACAGTTGAGGATAACTCTCTTCCACAACCCGGGGCACGCTCTCATTTCTGCCTTTGAGTTCACCCACCAAGGCGTTGCATTTTGGAGACACAGCAGATGCTAGAATCTTAAGCAAAGAAACAAAGTGCTGGAAGAACTCAGCAGGTCAGGCAGTACCTGTGGGGTGAATGGACAGGCGTCATTTCAGGTTGGGACCCCTTCCTCAGTCTGAAGAAGGGTCTTGACGCAAGATATAATTTGCTCATTTCCCTCCACTGATGCTGTCTGGCCTACCTCCAGCAATTTGTGTTTTGAACAAAGCTCTCTGTTTCCCCCTCTTCATTTTGGTGTTTAGTTTGTAGATACAGCACGGAAACAGGCCCTTCAGACTACCGAGTCCGCGCCGACCAGTGGTCCCTGCACACTAATGCACACTACACACACGAGGGGATAATTTACACAAGTCAATTAACCTACAAACCTGCACATCGTCGGAGCGTGGGAGAAACCGGAGCAAGCAGAGAAAACCCACGCAGGTCACAGAGGGAACGTACAAATTCCGTACAGACAGAACCCGTAGTCGGGATCAAACCCGGGTCTCTGGCGATGTAAGGCAGCAACTCTTCAGCTGCGTCACCATGCCGCCCATGTTAGAACAGAGCTACCTGATTCGGCATTTGGGGATTGACCGAGGGATGTGTACTGCTCATCCACACTCTTCAGCCCTTCTCCCCCTCAGTATCTCTTGTCTGTCAGTGCCAGCTCCTTACAACTTCACCCACATTTCTATCAACTCAAGGAGACACCAGAGAATTATCTTACAAGATGGAAAAGTAAGTTGCAGGAACCTGGGCTTCTCTGAAGTCTGGGCTTCTGAGGCCAGTACAATAGGTCTGAAGATCAATAGGTCTTTGAAGATTGGGCTCCAGCAAGCCCCTGGCCACGTCCCCAACTCCAGCTGAAAAGGGAGCTCCGAAGAGGATAAGTGCCAGTAAAAAGAGATGCTGGACTGGAAAGGAACACCTGAATTGGGTTAGGGCCAACTTAACAACAGGACGAGTGGCAACCCAACTCATGTGAGTTGTCCATCCTTGGAAACGTGATGCATCATACTTTGTCCTGATCTGATTCCTTCCATCCACTACTACAGTAGAAGGGGCAGGAGTCCCTCTGACAACTCATCTCCACTGTCTGGAACTCCTGGACCAGAGGCAGCCCAAGTGATGGAGACTGATCTCATCGTAGCCCAGTGCATCATGTTTCATTTATTTTCATTATGTGGCTACTGTTAACACCAGTCGACAGGTTAAATCAACAGGACATGAGGTTAAAGCTGTGACAATGTCAGCACATTTTTTCTTCCATCTGCTCTTGGCAGATGCATCAGGAGAAATAGTAGGGATCATTCTTCGAACAAGGTGATGGAGGCCACATTCTCAGATTCACTCCTCTACACAATACCAGGTGTAGGTTTAGGCTCAGGTTATTATTGCCACCTGTACCGAGGTACAGTGAAAAGCTTTGTTTTACATGCAATCCAAATAAGCCGGATAATATTATACATAAATACAATCTAGACTAAGTCAAGAACAATAGGTAGAGCAAAGGGGGAGAGAAAAGGATTCTACAAGGTGCACCTTTTCATTTTAGGCTGCTCAACGTAGACTTTGGGGCTGTTTGGTCTTCCAACATCAGTCAGTTGGACCCTGGCAACTCCCTATTCCACCCTCTCCCATCAAGCAAAAGGTATAGTGGCATGAAAATGGATACCACCAGATTCAGGGACAGTTTCTTCCAAGCTGTTATCAGGCAACAGGCCATTGTGATCATGCCTACACCACTATAAATGTGGGCCTCAGTTCTGTGATGGTGCATCCTACCCAACACAAGCAGTAGAGTCAGAGAGACGTACAGAATGAGGTTTGCCGTGCCGACCAAGACGCCCAAACTACACTAGTCCCACTTTCCTGCGTTGAGTCCCCATTGTTCTAAATCTTTCCTATCCATGTACCTGTCCCAATGTCTTTTAAGTGGTGTTATAGTAAAAGCCTCAAAAACCTCCTCTGGCAGCTCGTTCCATATACCCACCACCCTCTGAGTGAAAACATTGACCCTCGCGTTCCTATTAAATCTTTCCCCTCTCAACTTAAACCAACGATCTCTGGTCACAAAGTGCTGGAGTAACTCGGCATTTCTGGAGAACATGGATAGTTTATAGATACAGCGCGGAAACAGGCCCTTTGGCCTACCGGGTGGTAGGTGATAGGTGATGTTTCGTGTCAGGACCCTTCTTCACACCTTTAATGTCCTCTGTTTCTTGATTCCCCTACTCTGCATTCACCCTATCGACTCTCCCAACAGCTGAGGCTTCATCTTCAGTTTAGTTTAGTTTAGAGATACAGCCCAGAAACAGGCCCTTCGGCCCATCGAGTCCACGCTAACCAGCGATCCCCGCACACTAACACTACCCTACACACACTAGGGACAATTTACAATTATACCAAGCCAATTAACCTACAAACCTGTACGTCTTCGGAGCGTGGGAGGAAACCGGAGATCCTGGAGAAAACCCATGCAGGTCACGAGGTGAAGGTACAAACTCCGTATGGACAGCACCCGTAGTCGGGATCGAACCCGGGTCTCTGGCGCTGCAAGGCAGCAACTCTTCCACTGCGTCACCGTGCTGCCTGGAGCTGATCATCTGGGTCTGATTCCAGCAGGCATATAACTGGAGTCGAACAGAGCTTACCTGAGACTGTCCTTGC
>CM075980.1:16512060-16579976 GCA_038087875.1 Malacoraja senta
GTTGTAATGTAATGTACTTCTAATAAAATACAAATTAAAAAAAAAAAAAAAAAAAAAAAAAAAAATTTAAATAAATAAGTCACGAAAAATTGAATTCGCCCAAGGCTTCCACACTCCTCCACACTCACCAATGAGAATAGCTTTCTGTCAGCGGGTTGCCCATAAATAACGAACAATTTGATTGGCTTAAGCCCATTGCACATTATTTAAAATGGCAAATTCCGCAGTTCTAATGATTCCATTTGACACTCAGCTGCTGGAAGTTCAAATTAAAGCAAAAATTGTTTTAGAGGTGAGTAAAAACCATGAAGGAAATATATAAGGTGAATGCATAGTCTTTTTCCCGGGATATGTGATTCAAGAATTAGAGGGCATTGGTTTAAAGCAGGGGTGTCAAACTGCCGGCCCGCGGGATGATTTGGGAAAAAAGGAGTTTAGTTTAGAGTCTAAAGGTGAGACACGGCGGTGGTCCGAGCACTGACCCCTGAGGCACCGCTCGCACCTCCCACCCTCACCTCCGGCGGCTCTGTGTCCGTTGGCCGCTCTGTCCATACCCCATGGAGTTTTAACCCTGGCCCGGAGCCAGGAGCGGACCGGGTGAGTGGGGGCGTCGGTGCCACCTCCGGAGCCACGGAGATGAATCCCGGGCTTTAGCTCCGCTCTGATGCCCGACCCCCAGGTCACTGACCTTCACCTCCTCCAGACCCCCGGGTCACTGACCCTCACCTCCCCCTGACCTAGTTTAGTTGGGGCATGTTGATCTGCATGGACAAGTTGGGATGAAGGGCCTGTTTCCATGCTGTAAGACTATGACACATTGTGGAAAGGGTGCAATTGCTCTGGAGAGGATCCAGGGCAATTTATGAGGATGTTGGCAGGGCTGGATTTTTTTTTTCTCTTTGAAGAAAGATTTGATAACTGGGATTGTATTCTCTGCAGCAGCGGAGATGAAGAAAAGACTTAGTTAAGGTGAATAATATTATGAAAATAGGACCTTTTTTGCTTAACAAAGAGTGTAGGAAGGAACTGCAGATCCTGGTTTAAACTGAAGATAGACACAAAAGTTGGAATAACTCAGCGGGACAGGCAGCATCTCTGGAGAGAAAGAATGGGTGATGTTTCGGGTCGAGACTTTCTGACTGAAGAGGTTGAAAAACAGCCATATAGATGTAAAACACAATGACTGGAGATGTGTATTATCGAATTAAGGGCAGAAATCAGAATCATGTGTTCATCTTTATTGACATGACACCATAATATATATGACAGAAAAAATAATTTAATGGATTGGCACGGTGGCGCAGCGGTAGAGTAGCTGCCTTACAGCACCACAGACCCAGATTTGATCCTGATTACGGGTGCTGTCTGTATAGAATTTGTACATTCTTCCTATGACCACATGGGTTTTCTCCGGTAATTCTGGTTTCTCCCACACCCGAAAGAAGTGCAGGTTTGTAGAATAATTGGCTTCTGTAAATTGTCCCTGGCGTGTAGGATAGAACTGGTGTATGGTAGATTGCAGGTCGGTGTGGACTTGGTGGGCCAAAGGGCCTGTTTCCATATATATATATTTTACATATATATCTTAATTTCATTGAACCATATACTTGGTTGAATATGTGGCATTATTTTTTACTTGTTTCTAAAGTCAAAAAACTTCCCGTTGGGTTGCAACCTTGTCATGGTCGGGGAGCTTGTGTGTCTCAGTGACCCCTAGAGCTATGCCAGCGGGAGATTCGTCTCCTGTTAGGGTCTCCCATGCTGGACAGGTCGAAGGGTAGAGCGAGACGAAGAGCGATCCACTGGTCCTCCAGGTTGGAGGTTGAATACAGGACTAACAACCAACCCTGTCTCGTGAAACAAATATGTTATTGAAACAGCAACTGATGGAATCAACACTACTGAATGGAGGACCTTTGTTGCTGCCCTACATGCCAGGAGGCATTAATAGGCAGTAAGTAAGTAAGTAAGTATAGTCAAAAGGTAAGAATGATTAATCTATTTGTGCAGAACAGTGATAGAAGTCTGACTCCTCTTGCCTTGTTTCTATGGGGGGTTTTCTCTCTATATATGCATAGCAGCATGAATTATAGTCTGGTTTCCATACATGAATATACCAATGTCATTCATGTGCTGCACCTGTTAGAGCCTGGCTCTACTGTGGAATGTAATTAGTAATGTAATTTAGCCTAAACTTATTCATACCTAATCCAATTTAAAGCATAAATGTTGCATTCAAGTGTAAGTTAAAAGACTTGCACACATTGCACAATTTCAAGGTGAAAAATGCAAAAGCTCCCTACAGTGGGAGGGGGGACAGCCACCTCCCACAGCCTCCACCCCCCTCGGTCGCTATGCTCCCTCGGGCTTGGTCGCTACGCTCTCTTGGGCTTGGTCGCTGCACTTCCTCGCAATTTCTCACTCTTAACTCTCACCGAATGTTGGCAAACCTGTTGTACGTGCATGCGCCTGTGTGCATGTGCAAGACAATTGTTTCTCTGCGTGCATGTGCAAATACCTTTGTTCCACGTGCACGTTTAGGGGGACGTCGGTTCGTGGGCAGAGCCGGTCGAGGGTGACAGAGGAGGCCCTGCAGCAGCCCGGGGCTTACCTGGATCAGGAGCCTCTCCAGTACATTGATCGCGTGGACCGGTATTGGGACTTTTCGTAAATGGCACCAAAATATGGCGTGCATGTGTGACCTATACAAAAATATTTTCACTGTGCAGTGCACAAGTGATCATGAAGCACCATTGAACCCGTGAATTTAGTTTAGAGATACAGTGTGGGAACAGGCCCTTCGGCTCAACGAGTCCACGCCGATCATCGATCATCTGTTTACACTTTCTTATTCACTCCCTACACACCAGGGGCAATTTACAGAGGCCAATTAACCTACAAACCCACACGTCTTTGGGATGTGGGAGGAAACTCATGTGGTCACAGGGAGAACATGCAAACTCCACACAGACAGCAGCCAAGGTCAGGATTGAACCCCAGTCTCTGGTGATGTGAGGTAGCAGTTCTACCCACTGCTGCCCGCGACTCCAATGAGATATTACCTTATGGTTTCACCAGCTCTGCTGCAGAAAGCTCTGCCGTAGGATATTATGGCATGTTTGCTTATTTGTGTTTTAAAAGATATACTGATCTATTTTGTTGTAAAATGTAATATGTACCATGCTTAAATATCTGTTGTGCTGCTGCAAGTAAGAATTTCATTGTTCCGTTTCGGGACATATGACGATAAAAACACTCTTGACTCTTGAAAGATGAACAACGATAAATCAGACCAATTCATAACGAGTTGGTCTCCATGTGTCGTCTTTTTGAAATCATATGGTGCAACACAATTGTAAAAGCTAACTGTTCCAGGACTGGGTGGGGATGGTCAAGATTATAAATAATGATCTCCTTTTTTTATTTTTTACTCTCTTTTTCCTATTTTCTTTTCTTCAACTTTCTTCTTTCATTCCTTTTTTTTTCTTTTCTTTTTCACACACTATATATCTCACGTTTTTCTATCCTCTATTATCTAATTTCTTCTTCTTATTCTTCGTTATTATAATAAAAAAATAAGAAGATGTACATAAAATGTATTATGAAAATATATATTAGGCACTTTGGTGCCATACGATTGTACTTACTTCTAATAAAATAAAAATATTTAAAAAATTTAAAAAAGGAAAGGTGAACAACGACAAAAAGTGTCGTCTCTGATCTTTCCTTATATTTGGACTTTGTAACCACAGAACATAACATGGTGGTCGCGGTTATGATTCTCACCATGACCCACAAGTGCTAACCATGCTTTAACCGGCTACTGTTATTCCCTTTATCACGTGTCATGTTATCCTGTACCAGTACACCGTGGACAGCTTGATTGTAATCATGTACAGCCTTTCCGTTGACTGGTTAACACGTTACAAAAGCTTTTCACTGTACCTCAGTACACGTGACAATAAACTAAACTAAACTACCAAGGATTTTAATGTTCAACAAAAGACTGATTTTGTTTTGTTCCTAGATGCTGTGTCAGATCAATAGACAATAGGTGCAGGAGTTGGCCATTCGGCCTTTTGAGCCAGCACCGCCATTCACTGTGATCATGGCTGATCATCGACAACTCAGTACCCCGTTCTCACCATATCCCCTGACTCCGCAATCTTTAAGAGCTCCATCTAACTCTCTTTTGAAAGCATCCAGAGAATGGCCTCCACTGCCTTCTGAGGCAGAGAATTCCACAGATTTTCAACTCTCTGGGTAAAAAGGTTTTTCCTCATCTCTGTTCTAAATGGCCTACCCCTTATTCTTAAACTGTGGTCCCTGGTTCTGGACTCCCCCAACATCGGGAACATGTTTCCTGCCTCTAGCGTGTCCCATCCCTTAATAATCTTATATGTTTCAATAAGATCTCCTCTCATCCATCTAAATTCCAGAGTATACAAGCCCAGCCGCTCCATTCTATCAACATATGACATGGACACGATGAACATGCCTGCCTAGCACCATTAATGGACTGAGAAGCTGCTGATACAGTGAATGCCTTCATCAGATTTGGACAGAAATGTGGCCTGATATTCAGCAGTGTGTCAAAGGATGCCAGTGAGAGTGAGAAAGCAAGTTACCTGCCTCTATGGACATGAGAAAAGGGACTATAGTTGAACAACAGTTGGACATTTGAGCCAGAGGCGGTGAGAGAGAAGACGGAAATTCTCATAGATAAGTTTGAAACAACACCTGGAAACAAAGACGCACCTTCGCCAACATCCCTCCACTTTTCAAGCGCCATCTCAAGTTAGCGGTGTATCTGTGGATGACTATCTCACAAAGCTGAAGCTGATAGAGGGGCGGCATGTTGGCGCAGCGGTAGAGTTGCTGCCTTACAGCGCCAGACATCCAGGTTCGATCCTGACTATGGGCGCTGTCTGTACGGAGTTTGTACATTCTCCCTGTGACCGCACGAGTTTTCTCCGGGTGCTCCGGCCTCCTCCCACACTCCAAAGGTTTGTAGGTTAATTGGCTTTGGTAAAAATTGTAAATTGTCTCTTGTGTGTAGGTCATACTCATAAGGTATAGGAGTAGAATTAGGCCATTCGGCTCATCGTCTACTCCGCCATTCAATCATGGCTGATCTATCTCTCCCTCCTAACCCCATTCTCCTGCCTTCTCCCCATAACCCCTGACACCTGCACTAATCAAGAAATAATCAAGAAGTGTAGGATAATGCTAGTACAAGGTTGGTTGGAGTGGACACGGTGGGCCGCAGGGCCTGTTTCTGCGCTGTATCTGAAGTCTAAAGTCAATGTGTGAGTTGCAACCAACCCAAGTTTAGATGATAAGTCCAGAAGCTGTCAGCCGAGCTATGTTTCAATCTGTCAACTGTCTAACACATCTCTCCCGTCTGTGAGCCGACAATCGGCCCAGTTATTTTTAGACAGAATCACCACTTATTGGTGATATTCCAGAGAGTTGCTTATATAATTAAGATGACTGATTTGTCACTGTGCTTGAAATCTCGTGACAAAGCCCATGATTTTCGTAACCTAACGTTCAATTTTACCTGCAACTGTCACACAATTTGGGGATAGATTTCCAGCAATAAATCAGTAATTATCTTTGCGGAGGGCAAACCCTCTCCGACTGCGGTGGGCTCATTGCCGTGCCCTTGCCAAGGGCCAAGTCATGCTTAATTCAGCTTGGCCAAGTGGATTCGTCCAACTGCTCACTCTCTCCCCATGTCTGAGTTCAGCAACGGACTGGATTCCAGGAATAAGATTCCTGAAAAAGACACAAAATGTTGGAGTAATTCAGCGGGTCGGGTAACATCTCTGGAGAACATGGACAGGCGACGTTTTGGGTCGGGACCCTCCTTCAGACTAATTGCACTCGGGGGAGGGAGCAGGGGGAGTATGCTGGAAGAGAGGTGGGGCCAGGGCAATGTCTGGCAAGTGATAGGTGGATACAAGTGAGGAGGGGAAGGGGGGGGGGGTTGCTTGATGGGTGGACAAAGGCCAGAGATGAAATAAACAACAAGAAATAAGGATTGAAGAAGTACAAATTGTGAAGCCATGGAAAGGAATATAGTAGGAGGGGAATGAGGGCGCAGATAGAGGAGAAATGGGTGCACATCCAAGTGGAGCACAGGGAAGAGGCTGTTGTTTGTAGCTTAGTTATCTGAAATTGCAGAATTTGCAGGAGGACCTTGATTGGTCCGGCAGGTGGGCTGAGGAATGATTAATGGAGTTTAATACAGATAAGTGTGAGGCGTTGGATTTTGGGAAGTCAAACCAGGCTAGGACCTTCGCAGTGAATATCAGAGCTCTGGAGAGTGTTGTAGAACAAAGAGATCTAGGAATGCAGGTACATAGTTCCTGGAGGCGGCGTCACAGGTAGATAGGATAGTAGAGAAAGCTTTTGGCACGTTGACTTTCATCAGGCAGAGTATTGAGTTGGGAAGTCATATTACAGTTGTGCAAGACATTGGCGAGGCCACATTTGGAGTATTGTGTTCAGTGTTAGTCACCCTGTTATAGGAAAGATGTTGTTAAGTTGGAAAGGGTGCAGATAAGATTTACATGGATGTTGCCAGGACTCGAAGGCTTGAGATATAGGGAGAGGTTCAGTAGGCTGGGACTCTATTCCATGAAGCACATGAGCATGAGGGGTGATCTTATGGAGGTGTACAAAATCATGAGAGGAATAGATCGGGCAGACAGACGCACAGAGCCTTTTACATCAAAGACCAGAGGACATACAGTAGGTTTAAGATGAGGGGGGAAATATTTAATAGGATCCTGAGGGTATATTTTTCACTCAAATAGTGGTGGGTGAATGGAACGAGCTGCTGGAGGAGGTAGTTGAGACAGGGACTATCGCAACATTTCAGAAACATTTAGACAGATACATGGATAGGACAAGTTTAGAGAAATTTGGTCCAAACGCAGGCAGGTGGGACGTGTAGCTGAGACACGTTGGCTGGTGTGGGCAAGTTGGCCCGTTTCCATGCTGCAAGACTCTGTATGGCTCTCTATGACCCTCGCTCTCTCTCTGTATGACTGGCACTCCCTCGGTACAGCACTGAAGTTTTGGAGGCATTTTCCCGATGTGGCCGTTTACTCCGGTCTCCTCTTCACGTGTCAGGAGTTCGGAATGATCCATTATTTTGCCGCTATTTCTCTGCAGATCCTGTCAAAAAGTGCAGGGCTCGTGGTGCCATCAGATTATACAAATAGATGAGGACTTTTCGGAAACCATACATTCAAAATAACGGGCTGCATGGCATGAGCAGCTGCATCCAAAGCAATGCTTATATGCATGCTTGTTCATCCTCTGTATTAATGTTGATGCACCTATTTTCAATAACATGATTCTAAATAGAACACAGCAGAAGAACAGGGCCTGTGGCCCACAGTGTCCGTGCCGAACAAAATGCCTTGTTAAACTAATCTCCACGTGATCCATATCCCTTCATTCCCGACAAACCCATGTGCCTGTCTAAAAGTCTTTTAAATGCTACTGTTGTATCTGCCTCAACCAACACTAGGCATCCATTACACATCGTGTAAAAAAAAACTGCCCCGAACATCTCTGAATAGTAATGAAAACCAAATCTTACTGTGAACTGACAAATAGTGTTAGATTGAGACTTGGAGAGCTAATAAATTCCTCCAGGTGGTGGGCCCTTCTAATGCGCGTAATCTCTTCCAATTCTGTTATTTTACAAAATGTGTCGGAAGGAACTGTAGATACTGGTTTAAACCGAAGATAGACACAAAAAGCAGGAGTAACTCAGCGGGTCAGACAACATCTCTGGAGAAAAGAAATAGGGGACATTTCGGGTCCATTGTTGGCTGTGGGCTGGGTGTTAACGAGTTATAGAGATAATGCAATGCAACTCCCTGGTTAACTCAACCCTTCCCACTCAAACCATCTCCTCCCCAGGTACCTTCCCCTGCAACCGCAGGAGATGCAACATGTCCTCTATCTCTCTATACCACTGTCTATATCTCTCATTTCCCTTTCCCCTGACTATCAGTCTGAAGAAGGGTCTCGACACGAAATGTCACCAGTTCCTTTTCTCCAGAGATGCAGTCTGACCCACTGAATCACTGCAGTTTTATGTGAGTATCTTCTGTCATTTTACAAGATATCTCTGCTCGTCCAGTTCTGACCTCCTGACCATCCATGACCTCAGTCACCGCTGCATTGGCGGCAATGATTTTGGCTGCAGAGACCCTAAGCTATCTCTCGAGATCTACACCTCTCTTCCTCCTTTCAAGCAAGCCCTTGATCAGCATCACACCAATGCCAACAGCACCAAAGGAGGCCTTTCAGCCCATTGAGTCACTGCTGTCTCTTTGTGGGAGCAGCCCACCCCACCCACTTTCCCTCCCAGCCCTGCATACATTTCCTTTCCAGATGCATTCCTAACTATCCTTTGAACACAACATTTGAATCTGCCTCCACTACAATGCATTCCAAACCTAAATACTTAGTCATAGAGTCACTGAGTGATACAGTGCGGAAACAGGCCCTTTGGCCCAACTTGCCCACACCAGCCAACATGTTCCAGCTACACTAGTCCCATCTGCCCGCACTTGGTCCATATCCCTCCAAAACAGTCCTATCCATGTACCTAACTGTTTCTTAAATGATGGGATAGTCCCTGTCTCAACTACCTCCTCTGGCAACTTGTTCCATACACCCATCACTCTTTGTGTGAAAACGTTACCCCTCAGATTCCTATAAAATCTTTTCCCCTTCACCTTAAACCTATGCCCTCTGGTCCCCGATTCCCCTACTCTGGGCAAGAGACTCTGTGCATATACCCGATCTATTCCTGTCATGATTTTATACACCTCAATAAGATCACCCCTCATCCTCCTGCGCTCCAAGGAATAGAGTCCAAGGCTACTCAACCTCTCCCTATAGCTCAGATCCTCTAGCCTTGGCAACATCCTTGTAAATCTTCACTGTACCCTTTCCAACTTTACAACATCTTTTCTTGACCTATTAAGAAGGTTTGTCGTGATATTAGATAGATTCTTTTTGCCGATCACCATTATTGTCTTTTAAATCATGTACACAATTATCGCTTGATATGGTACAGGGTAACGTTTTCACTAGAATAGTTGTGCACAACATCTTGGTTTACAAGCTGCTGAGTTACTGAATGCCCAGCAACCATTGTTATTACTGAACAATAACTGGATAAATCAAATTAATGCCACTCAATACTTGGATCATTATTGTCTGATTAAAATTAATTAAATTGGTCCCTTTTCAATTTGGTTCTTTAAATATATTGTAAATTTAGTGTCAGATGTCAGGTAAAAACACAAGCATTGTTAAAGGGTTAACAGCTCCTGAAAAAATGTTGGATACCTTCTCCTGTTGCCTCCTGACAGATTTAGTTAGATTAGAGATACAGTGCAGAAACAGGCTCTCCGACCAACCGAGTCCGCGCCGACCAGCGATCCATGCACACTAACACCATCCTACACACACTAGGGACAAGTTACAATTTTACCAAAGTCAATTAACCTACAAACCCGCACGTCTTTGGAGTGTGGTAGGAAACCGGGGCACCCAGGGAAAACCCACGCAAGTCATGGGGAGAACGTACAAACTCCACGCAGACAGCACCCGTAGTCAGGATCGAACCCGTGTCTCTGCCGCTGTAAGGCAGCAACTTTACTGCTGCGCCACCTGGTGTTGGTATTATTAATTTATTGCATTATTGATGGTGGCCTATTTATTTGTCCGGTATTGCATTAACGAGTTTGCTAAAGTGCGGCAAGCTAGCGCCAAGGGCGTCAGTGCGGCAAGGGTGCCACCGTGCCGCCCAGAGCACAAACGCAGTCCCTCAGCTACCACAAATTGTGCAGCGGACTGTCCCGCATTTGGGGCCATCGCTGGTTGGCGCGGACTCGGCGAGTCGAAGAGCCTGTTTCCGCACTGTATCTCTAAACTAACCGAAACTAAATCTGTCAGGAGGCAACAGGAAGAGGTTTCCAAGACAATGTTTATATACATACTTGTTCATCCTGTGTATTAATGTTGATATCTCCCTCTGCATCAGTGTAGTGCACCTATTTTCAATAACATGATTCTAAATAGAACACAGCAGAAGAACAGGGCCCTGCGGCCCACAGTGTCCTTGCCGAACAAAACGCCATGTTAAACTAATCTCCTCTGCCTGTGTGTGATCCATGTCCCTCCATTCCCTACAAATCCGTGTGCATATCTAAAAGTCCCTTAAAATGTCACTGTTGTATCTGCCTCAACCAAACCTCTTGGCATCAGCACACACAAAGTGCAATGGGATAGCCTCGTCTCGGGAGATCTGCCGATCATCCCTTCCCTTCCATTAAGATATTTAACCCAATATTTTCCTTAAATGCTGCTTTCCCCCTTTTCCATCATGCACACGTTGACTGCGTGGGGTTTTCTCCAAGATCTTCGGTTTCCTCCCACACTGCAAAGGCGTCCAGGTTTGTAGGTTAATTGGCTTGGTGAATGTTTAAATTATTCCTAGTGTCTAGGATAGTGTTAATGTGACACTAAACTAAATGTATTCATGTAGACACAAGGTTCGGAGAAGGTTGCTGACTCGAAACGTCACCCATCCATGTCTCCGGTTTCATCCAGCATCCCAAAGACGTGCGGGTTTATAGGTTCCCTCTGTAAATTGTCCCTATTGTGTAGGGAGTGGATGAGAGAGTAGGATAACATAGAACAAGTCTGAACGGGTGAACGATGGTCGGCGTGGACTCGATGGGCCGAAGGGCCTGGTACCATGCTGTATCTTTCAGTCAATCAATTTTATATTTATTTGTTGTGTTGTTGCATTAACAGGCCTGTAAAGCTGCAGCAAGCAAGTAAGTCATTGTTGCGTTGCTGGTACTTATGACAATTACTCACCCTTAACAGTCTTGACTCTCAACTGCAGCCACCATTTGTCACCAGTTCCAAGATATTGAAGACTGTTATCAGGCAACTGAATCATCCTACCACAACCAGAGAGCAGTGCTGAACTGCTATCGACCTCTTTGATGACCCTCGGACTATCCGTGATCGGACTTCACCTTGCACTAAACGTTATTCCCTTATCATGTATCAGGCAGCATGGTGACGCAGCGGTAGAGTTACTGCCTTACAACGCATGCAGCGCCGGAGACCCGGGTTCGATCCTGACTACGGGTGCCGTCTGTACGGAGTTTGTATGTTCTTCCTGTGACTGCGTGGGTTTTCTCTGAGATCCACGCTCCAAAGATGTACAGATTCGTAGTTTAATTGGCTTGGGTTTGTGTAAATTGTCCCTAGTGTTTGTAGGCTTGTGTTAATATGCGGGGATCACTGGTCGGTGTATTAACGAAGGAACTGCAGATGCTGGAAAATCGAAGGTACACAAAAATGCTGGAGAAACTCAGCAGGGTGCAGCAGCATCTATGGAGTGAAGGAAACAGGCAACGTTTCGGGCCGAAACGTTGCCTGTTTCCTTTGCTCCATAGATGCTGCTGCACCCGCTGAGTTTCTCCAGCATTTTTGTGTACCACTGGTCGGTGTATACTCGGTTGGCTGAAGGGCATGTTTCCACGCTGTATCTCTAATCAAACTATACACTGTAAATGCAGTTATTGTAATCGTGAATTGTCTTTCTGCTGGCTGGTTAGCATGCAACAAAAAGATTATCACTGTACCTCGGTGCACGTGACAATAAACTAAACTGAACCGATTAAAAACAGATGTCATCAGATTAAACACAATCCCTCAGCATTCATCGATGAATCTGTGATTCCAAATGTGAACGCGATTGCTGGTTCGTCTGCTCTCATTGTGACATTTGAGGAAATAAAATTCCGTTTCAGAAAATGTCTGGGCAATCTGCAGCTCCAGCAGAAATCCAATACTTCAAAGGTTGAAGTATCATAGAAACTATTTAGCTACAAAGCTAAATTTCCCCTCGGGCTGGTGTCCTACACTCCAGTAGCAGGGGCTGGTGTCCTACACTCCAGTAGCAGAGGCAATTACAACTTTTTTTTTTCTGCTTGCTGCTCAGTTTAGATCAATAATTTTCTAACAACATCTTGAATCAAGATGTGACTTGAGAGTGAGTGGATAGGTGCAGAGTGAAAGGGGTGGAATGCTGTCTCTTCCAGGGACAGCCCTCGCTGTTGGTTTCTTTCCTCCTCACAAATAAAGGGTTGAACTTTCTCACAAGAGACAGAGCGGGGTTGAATGAATGGATCATTCACGTTTTCCCAGTGCGTGTGGAAGGATCAGTGAGCTTTCTTAAAGCTGTCATGTTTCCCTTCAACGCTCAGGCACGGGTTTCTATATTTATTTTATTTTATTTTTTTCTTGTTTATTCGTTTTTCAGGATCCAGGTAGGCACTGCTGGTGAGTTCAGCATTTACCGCCTGCCCTTGAGGACGGCACGGTGGCCCAGCTGATGCAGTTGCTGAACTCACGGCGCCAGAGACCCGGGTTTGACCCTGACCAGGGGTGCTGTCTGTGGGGAGTCTGTACGTTCTCCCTGTGACCAGCATGGGTTTTCTCCGGGTGCTACCCACACTCCAAAGACGGACAGGTTTGTAGGTTAATTGGCTTCTGTAAATTGTCCCTAAATGTAAGGGATAGAACAAGTGTTGGTCGGTGTGGACTCGTTGGTTGGCCAAAGAGCCTGCTTCCACACTGTATTTCTAAACTAAACTAAACTAGAACACATCCCCTATGACCAGCATTTATCACCCATCCATTGTATCAGTATTTATCGCCCGTCCATTGATGCCAGCATTTATCACCCATCCATTGTACCAGCATTTATCACCCATCCATTGTGCCAGCATTTATCACCCATCCATTGTACCAGCATTTATCACCCATCCATTGTACCAGCATTTATCACCCATCCATTGTACCAGCATTTATCACCCATCCATTGTACCAGCATATATCACCCATCCATTGTACCAGTATTTATCACCTGTCCATTGACAAGGTGATGACGAGCCTTCTCTTTGAACCACCAGTCCTTCCACTGAGGCTGTTCTGGGATTTTAAACCAGCAACAAGGAAGGGCTGGCAATGTATTAAACGTCCGGATGGTGCCTGACGGAGAGGAGAGTAATATACCTCCGCCATGTTAAATATTTGCATCTAAGGACTGCTGTTTTCCCCTGGGGTTTGGTAATAGTCAAGTGGGACTGTCCATTTAGCTGGAAGTCATAGAGTCAGACAACAGGGAAACTGGCCCTTCAGCCCAAACTCATCCATACAAACCAAGGTGCTCCATCTTAGCTAGTCCCATTTGCCTGCATTTGGCTCATCCATCTAAACCTTTCCTCTCTGTGTACATGTCCAAATGTCCTTTCAGCATTTTAATTGTGTCTGCCTCTACGACTTCCTCTGGCAGCGTATTAGAGTCATGGTGTCTTCACACCGCATAAAAATAGCCTTCGGTCCAACTTATCCATGCCGACCAACATGCCCCCTTTAAGATAATCCCTTTTGCCCTCATTTGGCATATTTCCCTCTAAACCTCCCCTACCCATGTCGCTGTCCAAGTGTCTTTTAAATGGTGTTACAGTACCTGCCTCAACTACCTCCTCTGGCAGCTCGTTCCATATACCCTCCCCCCTCTGTGGGGAAATATTGCCCGTTGGGTTCCTATTAAATATTTCCCCTCTCACCTTAAATATATGCTGGTAAGTAAATCAGTCTCTAATTTCACGGGACTATTGATGGGGATTCTGT
The DNA here is from genome assembly GCA_038087875.1 of Malacoraja senta. NCBI lineage: Eukaryota > Metazoa > Chordata > Chondrichthyes > Rajiformes > Rajidae > Malacoraja > Malacoraja senta. Next base: position 16,525,822 of record CM075980.1, read on the forward strand.
GTGCTGGCAGGTGCTGAGCAACAGCCAGTGAACATAAGAATAGATAGACCTGAACACCAACCTCCTGGGAGTCTGAAGTAAATTATTTGATCGGTGAAATGATCTAATCTCCATGTGAGGTTGAAGCCAGGTAGAAAAGCAATTTAAAGTGAATGAGTTATTATTATTATGTTCTGATTCTGACCATCAATCTGCAGGATTTCATCTGCGCATGAAACATCTTTCAACCCAAGCTAGTTCCACAGAGCCTGATCAGGGAGGTTATAATGGATTCAGCGTTTCAGGGCCAGGGCCCCTTATTTCTCTCTCTGCAGATGCTGCACGGCCTCCCTGAGTGTTTGCAGCATCTTGGGTCATCTGCAGCTTTTTCTTCCAGTCCTTCTGGGTTGAAGCAAATCAGTCTTGTCCAAAGGACTTTTCTGTGGGCCCCAAGAAGGAAAATCAAAACCTCCCCTTCCAAACCACTCCACCGTTAATATCCTACATAACACAGTGGCGCAGATGGTAGAGTCGCTGCCTCACAGCACCAGAGGCCCCGGTTCGATCCTGACATCGGGCGCTGGCAGTGTGGAGATTGCACGTTCTCGCTGTGACCTCGTGGGTTTCCTCCGGGTGCTCCGGTTTCCTGCCACATCCCAAAGACGTGCGGGTTTTTGGGGCTCAAGTGTCCATGGAGGTTTGCCCACAGCCTCAGGAGCAGATCTTAATTAGTTCAGACAGCATTTTCAGCGTCTGCAACTCCAAATGGGACTCACAACATCTGACAAACTTGTTAGAACCACAATGGCTGGCACAGTGGTGCAGCGGTAGAGTTGCTGCCTTACAGCACCAGAGAACCAGGTTCGATCAGAGGTACAGTGAAAAGCTTTGATTTGTATGCTGTCCAAACAGATCAGATAATCCTATCCATAAACACAATCAGGTCAAACTGAAGTTCAATAGAGAGAAAAAAAGGAGAAAATATAGAGTGTTATATAGAAAATAGTGAATATAGTTCTCAACATTGGAGTGCAACAGTTCCAGAGACAAAGTCTAATGTCCGCAATGGGGTAGAGGTGAATCTGACAGTAGCCTAGCTTATGGAAGGACCGTTCAGAAGCATAACAGAGGGGAAGAAGTAGAAACAAGGAATGCTGGGTTGGCTCAGTGGGTCAGGCAGCATCTCAGGAGAACATAGATAGGTGGTATTTCGGATTGGGACCCTTCTTCAAACAAAGGGGAAGAAGCTATTCCTGAGTCAGGTGGTGTGCACTTTTAAGCTTCTGTACCTTCTGCCCGACGGGAGAAGAGAGATGAAGGAATAACTGGGGTGGGACAAATCTTTGAGGCAAGTCTTTGAAAGAATGTAGGAGACACCATCGCCACTCTGAAGTGGGTTGTGCCACCTGCTGGCCACCGGTATTACTTGCCATGCCAATCCCTGTGGCAACAAGGAGCAACTAATCATTCCATGAACAGTTTGACAGATACCAATGCAGCGCTAATAATGAACATGAAAGCAATTGAGGCCACTCAGTCCAATTGAGACCTTCGGAATGATGATAGATTGGACGGGGTCCCTCTAGTGCAGAAATAATCCATGTGGCCCAGACTGCTTTTGAAAAGGTAACTAGGGCAACCTTTCTTTCCACTGGGCCATGGATGTGTAACTTGTGTTGAGGATATCAATTTAAGATCATTGCCATAATAAATATAGGAGATATTGAGACGAAATAACTTTTTAACATAGGTCAGCTAGGGCTAACATTAACAGACTCAAAGCGCTGAAGTAACTCGGGCAGCGGTAGAGTTGCCGCCTTACAGCGCCAGAGACCCAGGTTCGATCCTGACCACAGGTGGTGTCTTTATGGAGTTTGTACGTTCTCCCTGTGACCACGTGGCTTTTCTCCGGGTGCTCGTTTTCCACCCGCACTGCAAAGACATATACGTTTGTATGTTAATGAGTTTCGATAAAGATTGTAAATTGTCCTTAGTATGTAGAATAGTGCTAGTGTACGGGGATCGCTGGTCAGCATGGACTCGGTGGACCGAAGGGACTGTTTACGCACTGTATCTAGTCTAAACTAAACTCACTGGATCAGACAGCATATGAGTTACACCAGAAGTTTGTGTCTTTTTTTGTAAACCAACACGAGAAATAGGTGTTAAAGTGACTGTGTTCTGCCTTTTAAGACATTTGGACATATGTTAAGACATATTTTTAAAGAGCAAAATGTAAAGGTGTCAGGGGTCATGGGGAGAAAGCAGGCGAACGGGGTTAGGAGGGAGAGATAGATCGGACATGATTGAATGGCAGGGTAGACTTGATGGGCCGAATGGCCTAATTCTGTTCCGATCACTTATGTCCTTAGGACCTTAAAAGGGCACAGAGAAAACCCCATGGAATCAGGTCTTGACGGAATGTCAAGTTAAACTAATGCCTTGTCAGAATTTTGCTCATTTTAATTGAATTCTTTCTTCACTCTCTAAACCCTGGTGAGTACAAATCTGGTCATTCTAATCTCTCCTCCCATGCAGTCCTGCCATCTAGGAATTTGGTGAACCTTCAAGTTTGCAAGTTCAAGTTTAAGTGTATTGTTATTTGAACAGGTACGGTGAAATATATAGCTTGCAGCAGCATCACAGGCATGTAGACTCCGACAATGCACAGCAACATCAATTATATATAAACTACATCACAAATTCGAACAGAATTAAGGCTGCAAACAGAGGGCGGCACATTTGCGTAGCGGTAGAGTTGCTGCCTTCCAGAGCTGGCTGTCTAGTTCGTTCCTGACTACGGGTGCTGTATGTACGGGGTTTGTACCTTCTCCCCGTGACCTGCGTGGGTTTTCTCCGAGATCTTCGGTTTCCCCCCACACTCCAAAGACGCACATGTATGTTGGTAAATGTAAACATTGTCCCCGGTGTGTGTAGGATAGTGTTAATATGCGGGTATCCCTGGTCTGCGTGGACCCGGTGGGCCGAAGGGCCTGTTTCCGCGCCTTATCTCCAAACTAAACTAAACTAAACGCAAAGAAAAAAGACATTTGTGATAAGAGAAGCAAGTCCACAGTAGCGCAAGAGGTGCACGGCAATGTTCTGTGTCGAGGTAGGATTAGGGTTGTGCCGGTCAGTTCAAGAACCTGATGGTTGTAGGAAAGTAGGTGTTCCTCAACCTGGTGCAGTGGGACTACAGGCTTCTGTACCTCCTGGCGACGGTAGCAGTGAGAGGAGGGCACGGCCCGGATGGTGGGGATCTGTGATGGTTCATTCATTCATTCATCATCGTTGGAAACATTAGCGACGCAGTGGTGCTGGTTTCCAACGGGAACGGTGACGGAGGCACCACACATCGCTGTCCTCCAGTTCCTGCGGACTTCCGCCGCTGGACGTATAGGATTTTGGTGTGTGTGTGCTTTATCATCATTCCCTACAATGCTTATGTATGACAGTGATCACAACTTCTACTGAAGTGTGGATGGCCGTTGGCTCGCTAGAAGCTCATCCGCCCTTTGACAGGTCTTGTTTTTGGTCCTGCTGGGAGTCCACAGCCCCCTCCTCACCTGGCAAACCAGGTGGGGGAGACGGTTTAGTCGCCGACTATCCGAGCATGGAGCAGGTAGCACGGGATTACATGGTACCCATGGCGGGGGGAACTCCCCCCCGACCTGACCTGATCTGTGATGGTAGATGCCGCCTTCTTGAGGCAGATTCTCCTGTAGATGCTTTCGATGGTGGGGAAGGGTGTGTCTGTGATGGACCGGGCTGAGTCCACCACTCTCTGCAGCCTCTTGCGTTCCTGTGCGTTGGAATTGCTGAACCAGGCCGTGATGCCACCGGTCAGGGTACTTTCTAAATGCATCTGTAAAATCATTGTGTACTTCCTTTGATAATATATCCTTTCTTTGGATAAAAAAAAGGCCTCTTGCACTTCTTGACCTCTCCAAGCTTGGCCAAGAAGCAGCTGTCTATGAATATCAGCTGGGGGATAAAACCAGAAGCTTTGTCATGGAAAGTCAGAGTGCAGGAATTTAAAACATTCTACCTCAAGCAGTCAGCGACACACCTTACAGCTGCATTGTACACACATCTATGGTGATGGAACACCCTATATTAACATCATGCATGAAAAAGTTGGATAGAGGCATAGAAAATGGATACATAAATGCACAAGAACATTGAATACACAGACAGATATAGGACAAATGTCCCTCCATGCCATTGAATAATATCATAGCTGATCGAAATCTGACCTCAGATTCACTTTACTGCTCTTTCCTCATAACCTTTTTATTCTAGACCTCATCGCTCACCTGCCCCCCAAAAAACTGACCACAAATCTGCCCACCTTGGCCCATAAATCTTCAACGATTGCCAATGCCGGCAGGTGGGAGTAGTGTAGATGGGACATGTTGGTCGGTGTGGGTGAAACTATGGCTCTATGATTCAGCCCTGACAGCTCCTTGTGGTAGAAAATTCTGATTCACAATCCTCTGATGAAAATAATTACCTCCCATTTCCACCTTTGATTGTTCCTCATTAGACTGAAGATACCCCCACTCCCCCCATGTTCCAAATATCCCCCATGGGCAGAAACATCTTCTCAGCACCAACTATCTCATCAAGGCACCTTCTTCTTCTTGCGTATGGCGTGCACAGCCTAAAGTTGTAGGACAGCTTGTTTTATTTGATCTTATTTGATTGTGCACACCAGGTTGATTGCATTCGTCGAAACAGGGCGGACCACGTGAAGGTTGCAATCTTCCACCCCATCAAGGCACCTCACAACGTTATAGACATTAATACGTTTGTTTGGCTCTTGATATCTTTTGCAGGTACCATGCATAAGAAGCACAAGAAGCGACAAGACAGACAACATTGTATGCAGATGCCGAGAAGTGTGTTCAGCTGTGGCTGTACAACTTCTAATCTTGTGTGTGGTCTCGACAAGAAGAAGAAGGTATCGCCAGGAGAGGCTGAAGGGAACAGTTATGGAAGCACTAAGCTCCTGTGGGTATTAAAGGAAATAACACCTGGAGATGTAGATTCCGGTCTAAACCTTACCCCCCTTATCTGGTTCAGTCAAACACCGAAAGCGAGCACTGGAAACACAACCCTCCTTTATTGTACACAATACCAAAACCAATACTGCGGGACCGATCCTTGTCTCTACTTATTCGAACCCAACAAATAGAACAAACCCCAGACACCCCAATGTGCTCCCCACTCTTTTATACCCTTACAGACCAAAGGCGCGAAAAAAGGGGGGGGGGGCAACGCCTACAAGCCAATTACCGATACGGGCTGCAAAGTACATTGAATGACAGTTCTATCACCAAATCATACAGTAGCACATAACATAGTTTCAACACAAAGCACTTAGGGGGAAACACTTCCATTAAGTAAAGAAACATTCTCACTAGGTAAAGAAACATCTTTGGTGAGGCCACTCTCTTGAACCAATCAGACTTAGCGGCGGGAAGACTCTGCAACATCATTGTAACCCAACATTTCCCCAACCAATCCCAAGCATGCTTTTGCAACAAGACCTAGCTCCTACTGCAAAATCATACATAAGTTGCAGGCCATCTGGACAGCAATCTCTACACAACCCCTTCCCAGGCTTCAGACTTTCTACAGCCAACCATATCACAGGGTCTTGCAGCTTTCTGCAAAATATGTCAAACAGATATTATAGATCTTTTAAACAGGCATCCTCCATTTTCCCAGGTACCCAAAATTTCTGATATTAACAGAGATACACCATTTAGTTTGGGGTATTGGAAGGGACTGTGGGAATGCAGATAGAGAGTCATAGAGTCACAGAGTGATACAGTGTGGAAACAGGCCCTTCAGCCCAACTTGCCTGCGTTTGGTCCATATTCCTCCAAACCTGTCCTATCCATGTACCTGTCTAACTGTTTCTTACAAAGATAGACACCAAAAGCTGGAGTAGCTCAGTGGGACATACAGCGTCTCTGGAGAGAAGGAATGTGTGACATTTCGGGTCAAGACCCTTCTTAAATGTTGGGATAGTCCCTGCCTCAACTACCTCCTCTGGCAGCTTGTTCCATACATTCACCACCCTTTGTGTGAATAAGTTACCCCTCAGATTCCCATTAAATCTTTTCCCTTTCACCTTAAACCTATGATCCTCTGGTCCTCGATTCACCTACTCTGGACAAGAGGCTCTGTACATCTAGATCTGACAGAACACAACCAGGTCTAAAAGGGTCCAATTGAAAGGACAAAACTCATCTTATATTTGGTTGGAGACAAAAAGATGCTGGAACCTAGTCTAGAATGTAGTGCTGACTGGAGTAACTCAATGGGTTAGGCAGCATCACTGGTGATCTCTTGAGATCACTCCTTCCCTAGCCAACAATGAACCCACCAGGTACCATCCAGCCTGAGGCCATTTGTGGCTGGTCCTGGTCTTTCGCTGCCTCCAGCTCACCACCTCTCCCCATCAACCCGACTTGCAGTCTGCAGAAGATTCCTGACCCTAAACGTCACCCATCGTTTTTCTCCAGGTGCGCTGCCTCACCCGCTGAGTTATTCCAGAACTTTGTGTCAATCTCTGGAGGACATGGGTAGGTAACGTTTTGGGTCGGGACACTTCTTCAGACTCCAGAATACTTCAAACCATGTCTAACTTCAAACCATGTCATAACGAACCCCAAACTTTATGTCTACCTTCAAACCATATTCGCTTAGTTGTCGTAGACTAAAAGTGGTATCTAATTAAGCTGTTTAAATTAACTGATGGATTTGTTTGGGAGAGTGATGTAAACTAGTTCTCCCGGTGAGGAATTGTAAGGAAAGGAATTCTTCCCCGAAAAGCCATCGAGTGTTGATCATTTGAAATGGTGTTTGGCAGATTTTATAAAGACACAAGGAACTGCAGATGCTGGAATAGTGAGCAAAACACAAAGTGCTGGAGGAGCTGGTGACACAGTGGAGCTGCGGTAGAGTTGCTGCCTACAGCACCAGGCACCCGGGTTCGATTCAGACCACGGGTGCTGTATGTATGGAGTTTGTACGTTCTCCCCGTGATCTGAGTGGGTTTCCTCCGGGTGCTCCGGTTTCCTCCCACACTCCAAAGACGTACAGGTTTGTAGGTTAATTGCCTTCGGTAATAATTGTGAATTATTCCTAGCGCGGGTGGGACAGCGCTATTGTGCAGGGTGGTCGCTGGTCTGTGCGAACTCGGTGGTCCGATGTGGAGAAGAACAACACCCAGACTACTGCTCACACGACAGCGTTGACTACACTGCCATTGCTTTGAGTGCACATTGAAGCCAGGGCAGGGAGATCAAGAGAGGGCAGTGCCAATGGAAGCAATCGGGCCATGGAAAGGTTTAATAAACAGCAGGAGCTGCTGGTTCAAACTCAATTACCCCTGCTCACCTCTAGATTTAGCCAAAGGAGAGGCGGCAAGAAGGCTGACATTTCAACACTTAACCCCCTGATCCAACAAGAGACCTTCCTGCAGCCCATCTTAAATTGCCAGCACCACGAGACCAGCCCTTGTACACTCTGACACCAGCCTTCCAAAATACAAGAATTCATCCCCGTGCCATTCTAATGTTAAAAGACTGCTTTTGTAGCTACAATGTGCTTCTCACACCTCGAAAAGGGACGCAGAATCAAGGACGAGGCAATAACAAAGATTATAGCTGAATGTTATTTTATTCAATAACATGTGAACTCTTGTATTCAACACGCAAGAAGAAATTAGTCTATTCGAGGTTTAGTTTAGTTTAGAGATACAGTGCGGAAACAGGCCCTTCGGCCTGCCGAGTCCGCGCCGACCAGCGATCCCCGCACAGTAACACAAGCCTACACACACTAGGGCCAATTTACTCTTATACCAAGTGAACTAACCCAAACCAATTCACCTACAAACCTGTACGTTTTTGGAGTGTGGGAAGAAACCAAAAATCTCTGAGAAAACCCACGCGGTCACAGGGAGAACGTACAAACTCCGTACAGACAGCACCCATAATCGGGATCTAACCCGGGTCTCTGGCGCTGCAAGTGCTGTAAGGCAGCAACTCTACCGCTGCGCCACCATACCGCCCAAAACAAGATGTTTCAGATTTTACATAAACGGGTATCATTAAAGATGAACAGTTTATCAATTATGGAATAATTGATATATTAATGAGCATAATTGTACCGCGTATCGATGAAATCTGTCATTATTGATCGTGAGTGTTTTTACAGCTTATTATTGATTATATGCAAACACTGGCCAATCGATTCTATGCAGAAGTCGTATTGATTTGCATGTTAACTATACCAACTTATAGATAAATTGTGTTATATTAATTATAGCTAATAGTATTATATTGATTAGAGCATTGTGAGATTGATGTTGAATGAACTTTGAATGGTTACAGCGTGAACATTGTTGTGTCGATTTATAAATGAATACATTTGCAGAGTTTGCTGATGAACTCTGGAAGTGAACTATCTTGTATGGTTGATCTCTACACATTGTATAATACTGACATTAAATTAACTCCATCAAATTGATTATAGGTTGGTCTTGCGTACCTGCTGTGTTGATTATTGGCAAATGCGGCTGTTTCAATTGTACACGAACACCGTGGCTTTGATCATAGGTTGAAATTTTGAACTGGTTGCAGGTGAAGAGTGGTCATGCAAGTTATGAACAGTATGGCGATGAGCTGAGATGATTAAAATTTAGTCTCTAATGCAGCATTAATCAATGATCAATGTAACTGAGGGAACTGTAACTACTGCACTTGTGCAAGAAAGTGCCTATGGCTAAAGAACATCTTGTTCAGTTTAGTTTAGTTTAAGGATACAACACGGAAACAGGCCCTTCGGCCCATCGAGTCTGTGCCGATCAGTGATCACCCTGTACACTAGCACTATCCTGCACACTAGGGACAATTTACAATTTTCATTCGAGCCAATTAACTTACAAACCTACACATATCTGGACCCAGAGGAAACCTATGCGGTCACAGGGAGAACGTACAAACTCCGTACAGACAGCACCCATAGTCAGGATCGAACTCGGGTCTCTGCCGCTGTAAGGCAGCAACTCTACTGCTGTGTCACTGTGCCGCTTACTGCATTGATTAAGAATAAAAGTAGACAAAAAATGCTGGAGAAACTCAGCGGGTGAGGCAGCATCTATGGAGAAAATTTGACTTTTCGGGTCGAGACCCTTCTTCAGACCGATCCAAAGATTAAGAATAATCTCTTTTGCAATGATTATCGCCAAAGTCCTTTGAGTACTTTGAAGAACACAGTTACATTCATGAGAAATATTGATGAGAGATCAATAATAGTGCATTGATTATTTTCCACTATCACAGATAACCACAGGCATTGTGGTTCTGGTTGAACTCCAAACTACTCGTTGGAGGGGAACATTGTTTCAGTACTTCTTCTCATTGAGTCCACATCACAAGATTAGAATTTTTTCAGCCAGAGCTGGACACACTTCTCGGCATCTGTATACAATGGCGTCTTGCGCTTCTTCTGCTTCTTGTGCGTAGTGGTGGAAATAGGGCCGCGACGTGAACGCTCTTTCCTTGACTCCGTTTCAGTACTTAAAGATAGGTAATCGCGTTGCATGGTTAAAAATGAAAATGCAAACAAAATTGCCCTGTACTGATGTGTAAATAAACATTTTGTATTGATAAGCAATATTCTGCTGCATTATTTATTCCACAAATTGAAGTGACCAGCTTGAGCATCTTGTAGTGTCGATGTACAGGTGAACAATGTGGTATGGGTATAAATGATTGATTTAATACATCATGCCTTAACACTTGCATCAAGCGCAGATGGCAATTGTAATGAATACATTGATTGTCATTTCAATGGTTACAGGTTAACTGTTTGAGTTTTCTAATTGGAGGAATGGGCGGCACGGTGGCGTAGCACGAGAGTTGCTGCCTTACAGCGCAGCGTTAGAGTTGTTGCCTTACAGCGCCAGAGACCCGGGTTCGATCCTGACAATTGGTGCTTGTCTGTACAGAATTTGTACGTTCTCGCCGTGGGTTTTCTCCAGGACCTCCGGTTTCCTCCAACACTCCAAAGAAGTACAGGTTTGTTGGTGAACTGGCTTGACATCATTGTAAATTGTCCCTACTGTGTGTGGGATAGTGTAAGTGTACAGTGATCACTGGTTGGAGCAGACTCGGTGGGCCAAAGGGCCTGTTTCTCTAAAGCTAAAACTTAAAGGAAGGCATTATATTGTATCGGAAGGAACATACTTTTGTGGTCATTGAAAATCAATGTAATTGTGTTCATTATATTTAAACCCTGAGATGCTTATAAGAATGCTACTAATTATTACGAAACAGTTCATTATTGTTGGATATCATTATGTAGATTATAAGTGAATGCTAATGTATTGATAAGTGCGAATTATTGTGAATTGTGCCAGTGTGGCATGGTTTGGAAGTGAACGATACTGATGATAAACACATCAATCTTTGTGTTGATGCAGTATCAGGTGTTTCCAAACTGTTATTAATCGGTTTCACTTCCTGAGATATTTTCTCCCCCTTGTTCCCATTTAGCAACACAATTAATAATAACTGCTCAAGGTTATGGAATCATAGAATCATACACTCCCTTCAGAGTCCACTGAGGCCACCAAGCTCCCATTCAGACTGATCTTTTTTTTAGTTGTCATAATTACAGCCATCTTCCTAACTTGCCTCTTGCGGAGGGACTTGCACCCTTCCCCACACCGTGCTCCCTCCACCTCCCCCTCCCCCTCACTATCCCCCCCTGCCCAACCTTCAACCTACAGGTAGGTTCTAAGAGAAGAGTTTTATTATCGATCTGTTAAAACTGCTGTGGTGATTTATATTCAGGCACTGGATTATATAAATGATCAATTTCACATTGATTACAAGTGAACACCTTTTGTGTTAATTATCAGCGAGAAAAGAATTGATCTAGGGCATTGATTATCGCTGGACTTTTAAAAATTAATTAAAACAGAGTTGTGCTTTGCTGGTTTTAGAAGTGAACTATATTGACGTTGATAATGTATTGTGGTTTAGTCCACTGTATTGAAAATGCTTTGGCGATTGCTAAGTCCAGCTGTGTCGACTGTGGAGAGGCTGGTTATTTCTACTAACGTTAGGCTCGGTTGTTTCGAATATATTTGCAGCCTGGTTATATTGCAGCTCGCTGGGTTTGCCTCCATCGATTACAGCTGGCCTATGTTGTATTTGATATGCATTGGTTACAGATGAGCTCTATTGTAACTTTGTGAATTTCCCCCTGCTGCAGAATCAGCTGTTGGCAATTTTGAGAGTCAGTCAAGACGGTAAAATCAATTCCTCTTGCAGTTTAGAACAAAGTGCAGGCAGTGTTTCACAAAGATGTTGGCTGCATGATTCATCCATTCCTACTGATTCAAAAAGGGGGTGGAAGGTTGCTGTGGCTCTATATATGATTACATCAGTTTGAACCAGTGCAAGATATGCCTTAAAGTTTAGTTTAGTTCAGAGATACATTGCGGAAACAGGCCCTTCGGCCCACCGAGTCCGTGCCGACTATCGATCCCCGTACACTAACATTATCCTATGCACAAGGGACGATTTGTAACTTTAACCAAAGCCAATTAACCTACAAGTCTCTACGTCTTTGGGATGTGGGAGGAAACCAGAGCACCCGGGGAAAACCCACGAGGTCACAGGAATGTCAGGACCGCTCTCTAGCTGATGAGAAGACCATATAAATGCCTGATAACAGCTGGGCATTATCTGTCCCTGAATTGGGAGGTATGTGCTTTCAAACCTCTGTACCTCACGCTCGATGGAAGAGGGGAGAAGAGGGAGTGACTGGGGTGAGACTGGTCGTTGATTGCTGAGGCAGCGGGGAGTATAGATGAAAAAGACAAAAAAGTGCTGCGGTAGCTCAGCAGGCTCCACAGCATCTGTGGAGAACATGGATAGATGCTCTTTCAATCCAAAATGTCGCCTATCCAAGTTCTCCAGAGATGCTGCCTGACCTGCTGAGTTACTCCAGCACGTTGTGTCTATTTTTGTCAACCAGCATCTGCTGTTCCTCGTGTCTACATTGTCCTTGCTCCATGAAGTTGCTTAATATTAGAGAGGTGCGATTCAAGGGGATGATTATTGAGTATGGGAGGGTGTCAGCTCACAGGAGAAAGCGGTGTGCTCCTTCACAGAACAGCTGGCAGCGTGCCGACTCATAACGCAGCAGCCACTCAGTAATCTGAGAGCAAGGATGAAAAGACAAAGTTGTCCTTGAAAGTAAGGGCAGTGGGAAGGATGATATAATTTGCCTCAGCACCACTTGCTCGGGCAGAAAAAGAAAATGAGTATTGATCGTTTTCCGTTGACTTGCTCGTGATGGACAATGTCTGTCAGTGGCCAAAGTCAGCAGAACCTTTCACTGTGGTGAGCAGGGTGCTGGGAGGATAAGGTGGTACTTGTGTTAGTGCAGACAGGATGGCATAGTGGCGCAGATGGTAGAGCCGCTGCCTCACGGCGCCAGAGACCTGGGTTATAAGGTCATAAGTGATAGGAGCAGAATTTGGCCATTCGGTCCATCAAGTCTACTCTGCAATTCAATCATGGCTGATCTATCTCTCCCTCCTAACCCCATTCTCCTGCCTTCTCCCCATAACCTCTGACACCTGTACTAATCAAAAATCTATCTATGCCTTTAAAATATCCACTGACTTGGCCTCTACGGCCTTCTGTGGCAAATAATTCCACGGATTGGCCTTCCTCTGACGAAACACATTTCTCTTCATCTCCTTCCTAAAAGAACATCCTTTCATTCTGAGGCTATGACCTCTAGTCCTAGACTCTCCCACTAGTGGAAACATCCTCTCCACATCCACTCTATCCAAACCTTTCACTATTCTGTACGTTTTAATAGTAAGATTAAACGAGAACTTACCAGTTTGAAGTTTGATCTTTATTTTATGAGGAGTTACGATGAGCGAATACGTGAAGAACCCCGCCAGTCCGCATGTGCGTCAATCTTCAAAGCAGCGGTGTGAAATCACAGATAACAGTAATTGAAGTAACATAGTAAGATTAGAAAACTAGAACTACCAGATGACCATTGTGATATGAGGGTTGGGAGCGGTGGGCACGTAATCGCTCATCGTAACTCCTCATAAATTATAGATCAAACTTCAAACTGGTAATTTCTCGTTTAATCTTACTATTTTACTTCGGAGTCACGTGAGTGATTCCGTGAAGATTTCAAAGCTCTGTGATTTCATGCTGTGGATACGAATCCAGGCGTCTCACACGTCCTCAGTTGACCCAGGATGAGTGAATAATAAACAATGCATTGAAACATGGCATCAATTTGAACAAGTTGATGCATTAATTAACAAAGGAAAAAACAATAGCGACCCCTCTCTCCCAGGGGGAAGCTATGAAACAGAACCTAAAATGGAATGGGCGAATACCCCCGGTGTCGTAAGAGGTTTATTATAGAACCTCTGAAATGTCAGTTCATTTAACCATCCTGCCGCCGCGAGGATATGGTCGAGAGGGACGTCCAGTGTCCTCGCTGCTGACGTTGATGCCGCCCTGGTGGAGTGAGATTTTAAAATGTCAGTGTCTACTCCCGCACAAACTAGAACCTGTTTCAGCCATCTTGAAATGGTCTGTACGGACACCTTCTTATGCGGCTTTTTGTGACTGATAAATAACACTAACTCCGAGTCTCTGAGGCTCTTGGTGACCTTGATATATCCCTGTAAGTGCGTAACTACACACAACCGCAAATCTGTGGGATATGCCGTAAAAATATGCTTGAACCCGGACACCCCTGGTCTGCTCTGCTTAAGTAAATCATAAATGTAAAACGTTATGTTATTTCGGGATGACACCATCCTGTCCAGTTGCGGCTTCTGCAACGCCTGGACCCGTTGCGCTGAAACAGCGCCATGAGCTTGACCACCTTTAGAGTGATTTTGGGCAAAGACAGGGATGTGGCTGGAGCCCACTGGCGAAGCAGCGTGAGTCACGCTCACAGCCCAAATTTCCGAGTACCTGGGCCTGGGGGGATTAGAGTTAAAAATATTCTTCATGAATCGGGATATTAAAGGGTGAGATCCAACAGAGTGTGGTTCCGACGCTGGCCATAAGTATGTAGATAAGGCACTCCTGGCGCTATTGATGGCACTATAGCTTAACCCCTCATCAAAATATAGCGTTGAAAGAAATTCCAACACATCTGAGATGCGTGTCGTTTGATATGCTATGTTCCCCCGTAAGCAAAACACCTCCCATTTCTTGACATGAGAGATGTACTGTCTTTTGGTACTATCCCTCCAAGCCGCAGTGATCACATCCATGGTACGATCGGATAGTCCGAGCCCCAGGTATGGCCTCCTCAGAATCTGCAAATCAATAGAGCAATACGGTCATGCAATGGGTGTTTCTCCCCAGTCACAGGGTGCACCAGTAGGTTACTGCATTTAGGGACAGTCATCACAGGCTGTGTTATTATTCCCAAAATGAGTGGGAACCATGGCTGTGTAGGCCAGTCGGGTACCACTAAAACCACTGAGGCGGAGTCCTGCTTGATTTTGAGCAAGCACCAACTGATGAGGCAAAATGGGGGAAATGCATATAAAAACATTCCACCCCAGTGTAGCGAGAATGCATCTACCGCCACTGGTTCCCATGAAACATACTTCGGTAACTGGTGATTGAGTCTGGATGCAAACAAATCGATATCTGGTACACCATACCGAGCGACAATATCATTAAATACTTCATGATTCAACATCCATTCGATGTTGTCATTGAATTGTCGTGACCTGGTGTCCGCCACCATGTTGAATCTACCTGGTAAGTAGATAGCTGAAACCCAAATGTTTCTTGTAATGCACCAGTGCCAAATAAGGTTAGCCAATTTATCACAAGATAACCATATAACCATATAACCATATAACCATAACAGCACGGAAACAGGCCATCTCGGCCCTTCAAGTCCGTGCCGAACATTTAATTGTGAGAAGGCTATGATTGAGATGAGCAGCTTTCCAACCTTAGTGACATCCTTCTCATACACGTGCTGTCTGTGTGGAGTTTGCATGTTTTCCCTGCGACCGCGTGGATTTCTTCCGGGTGCTCCGGTTTCCTCCCACATATAACCATATAACCATATAACCATATAACCATAACAGCACGGAAACAGGCCATCTCGGCCCTTCAAGTCCGTGCCGAACATTTAAATTTTTTTTTAATTTTTTTTTTTTTTTTTTTTTTTTAATTAAAAATAAAATACTTCCCCCTAGTCCCATCTACCTGCACTCAGACCATAACCCTCCATTCCTTTCCCGTCCATATACCCATCCAATCTATTTTTAAAGGATAACATCGAACCTGCCTCCACCACTTCCACTGGAAGCTCATTCCACACAGCTACCACTCTCTGAGTAAAGAAGTTCCCCCTAATGTTCCCCCTAAACTTCTGTCCCTTAATTCTCAAGTCATGTCCCCTTGTTTGAATCTTCCCTACTCTCAATGGGAAAAGCTTATCCACGTCCACTCTGTCTAACCCGCTCATAATTTTAAAGACCTCTATCAAGTCCCCTCTTAACCTTCTGCGCTCCAAAGAATAAAGACCTAACTTGTTCAACCTTTCTCTGTAACTTAGTTGCTGAAACCCAGGCAACATTCTAGTAAATCTCCTCTGTACTCTCTCTATTTTGTTGACATCCTTCCTATAATTAGGCGACCAAAATTGTACTCCATACTCCAGAATTGGCCTCACCAATGCCTTGTACAATTTTAACATTACATCCCAACTTCTATATTCAATGCTCTGATTTATAAAGGCCAGCACACCAAAAGCTTTCTTTACCACCCTATCTACATGAGATTCCACCTTCAGGGAACTATGCACAGTTATTCCTAGATCCCTCTGTTCAACTGCATTCCTCAATTCGCTACCATTTACCGTGTACGTCCTATTTTGATTTGTCCTGCCGAGATGTAGCACCTCACATTTGTCAGCATTAAACTCCATCTGCCATCTTTCAGCCCACTCTTCCAAATGGCCTAAATCTCTCTGTAGACTTTGAAAATCTACTTCATTATCCACAACACCACCTATCTTAGTATCATCTGCATACTTACTAATCCAATTTTCCACACCTTCATCCAGATCATTGATGTACATGACAAACAACAGTGGACCCAACACAGACCCCTGAGGCACCCCACTAGTCACCGGCCTCCAACCTGACAAACAGCCATCCACCATTATCCCGACTTGATTCCACCCATGTGATTAACATACGCCACTGCCGTAGTGTTGTCAATCTGAAGCTGAACATGCTAGTGATGCATACTAGTACAATAAGCCTTAAGGCCATAGAATGCTCCCAACAGTTCTAAATAGTTAATTCCATGTGATTTAAGAATAAATGCCTCATGCATATTCCATCTGCCTCCGCAGCTAGAGATGGTATCAGTAGCACCCCATCCTAGAGCACTAACATCAGTCTGTAAAACAACTGAAGGTTTCTCAATCAGAATTTTACTGGAGCAACGGCAAATGTTCTCTAACCACAACTGTAATTCAGCAATGGCTTAAACTGGTAACTGCATGGACCTATCAAAGTGACCTGCATGTATTTTGAGTGCCTGCTCCTTTGCACGTTGTACATTTTGATAATGCAAAGGTCCAAATTGTGCAGCTCGAAAAGCAGCCACTAATTTGCCAATTATGCTAGCCACATGTCGAATTGAAGGTTGGTGCTCCACCGCGAGCTCATTACAGCCTTCAATTAATTCTAATCTCTTGCCCATGGGCAGATTCACAGACATGTGAGTTGAGTTAATGGTGAATCCCAAATAATCAATAACTCTAATTGGTATCAATGTGGATGTAACTGGATGGATGAGAAACACCAATCTCTCAAACATGAGTTTAGCAGCTGAAACAGATAATTCAGCTGCTTTCCGAGTCTTTCCTATGATTAAGATATCATCCAAATAAGCCATTACAATATGACTCTGAGCCCGGAGTAGCCCCAACACTGATTTTAACAGTTTTGTAAATAATCTAGGGGCCGAGGTTAACCCATTAGGCAGTGCTTTAAATTGCCATAATTGCCTCATCCAGCTAAACTTCAAATATCTCCGATGACCTTTATGAATGGGTACTGAATAATATGCATCTTTAAGATCTATACATGCCATATAACATCCTCTGGAAATAAGTTGTTTGGCAGTAACAAAGGTTTCCATTTTGAAATGTTTATACTGCACAAAGAGGTTAAGGCTCGTCAAGTCAAGGATGATTCGACATCCCCCATTCTTCTTTCGCCTAGGAAAAATATTAGACACGAATTGGTGAGATTGATGAACCAATTTCTCAATTACCCCTTTTTTGTATAACTTTTCAATTTCAGCTTGTACATCCAAATTTTCTTCTTGTGAAAAAAACAATATCCGGCTTGGTGTATGCTGTGTGGGTGGATGCAAATTGGGAAGGAATTCAATTCGGAACCCTTGTATACTGTGCAGTATAAACGAATCTGATGTTATCCAATACCATTCATTCAAAAACAAGTGTAATCTCCCCCCAATTTGTAACTGATCCACACATAATATGTTCCGAAAAGACCCAGACCCACCTACCTCCATGGTTACCGGTGGATATTTCTGCCCCCAGGTTTTGGGAGGTAAGGACATGTTCGCCCGTGCCACTGTTGGCGTGCGCCAACTGCGCATATTTGTGAATGGCCGGTTTGGTCCTTGGCCTGAACCAGTTTCAGCGAACTGTTTGTAGGGGTGCTGCCATCGAAGCAAAGTTTTGCTAGTCGCCGGGGCTCTGATGAGTCCGACCATTCTGGCCTCGTCGTCCAGCTCCTTGACTCTTTGTGAGAGATCTTCACCGAACAACAGATTCGGCGGTTGAATATAGCTGGATTTGCACAGAGCCGCGAACTTGGGGTTGATAGTAGGACAGATAGCACTCTTTCTCAGGCAATTTATTTCAAAATGTGCATTGCCAGGGCATCCTGCTGCACATCAGACAGGGGCCCTCCATCCACCGACCTGGCGAACACTGTGATACCCGAGGCGAGCAGCTTCAGTATCTTCTGGAGCTTCAACTCCTGAGCTCTGATACCTACGCCCATGTGACCCCCAGATGGAGTGGTTAACAGTCGGCACTTTGAGCAGAACACAGTTAGCAGGAGTCTCATATTTTTTGGATGTTTCCTCCATAGTGTGCTCTTGAAACTGGTGTGAGGCCAGGTAATTTATACTCGCGGCCAAATCTTCTCCCAGCGGTTCCCCTGTATCGATCAGGACTGCAAATCTTGATGCCATGACTGGCACCTCTGGCTCGTGCCCTTCTTGCCTTGGGGTATGCTCCATGGCTATACCCACGGACTCGGAGTCAGGATAAAACTGACCCCGCATGCTCTCCTCCTCCGAGAGGGAGAAATTAAGCTGCCCTGATACAGGTGCCGCTGGCGCGGGCCCCCGAGGAGACCCACGCCGATACAACTCCACCTGTTGGAGCGCATCTTGGTGGAGCATCCTCTCCATTAGGAGCTCCATCCATCATCTACAGACGCTATCCCTTGTAGGAGGGGAACCCTCCTGGCCCGACTCATCCGAGTCAATGGGCCTTGCAATCTTCTTTGTGGCTTTCCGCCCCATTGGTGCAGCCACGGTGCTCTCAGGAGGCACCAAGTCTGAAGTCACTGGCCGTGCCGCCAGCGACTCGGAAGGTGAGATAGACAGCCGCCCGCTACCCGCACTCCCGCGGTCTTCCATAGCTGCTCTCCCGGCGGCTCGCCTTGCCTTCACCTTAGACGCTTTCTCCATCGACTCGAACTTGCTCCTGTAACAAGAATTACCGGCCCAAGCAAATGACCTCCGACTGTTTTAATCACTTACCTGAGGGTTTTTAAAACTTACTACTGGAGGGGCACTGCGCCTGCCAGCCAGTCGTTGCGCAATGCGTCAGACGTAATGACGCGCATGCGGACTGGCGGGGTTCTTCACGGAATCACTCACGTGATTCCGAAGTAAAATGAGGTCCCCCCTCATTCAAACTCCAACGAGTACAGGCCCAGTGTCAATAAATGCTCATCATATGTTATCCTACTCATTCCTGGGATCATTCTTGTAAACCTCCTCTGGACCCTCTCCAGAGCCAGCACATCCTTCCTCAGATATGGTGCCCAAAATTGCTCACAATATTCCAATGGCTTCAATCCCAACCTCAGGTGCTGTCTTTGTGGAGTTTGTAAATTCCCCCTATGAACGTGTGGGTTTCCACTGGGTGCTCCAGTTGCCTCCCACAACTCAAACACGTGCGAGTTTGTTGGTTAGTTGGCCTCTAATGTGTGTAGGGACTGGTTTGGGAAAGTGGTATAACATAGAACTAGTGTGATCGGGGGATCGATGGTCGGCGTGGACTCGGTGGGTCAAATTGCCTGTTTCCATGCTATATCCTTAAACTAAACTAAATTAAATTCTCAAAGTGACCAATAATATAAAACAGATTACAACATGCAGCCATCTCATAATTATACAGGTCCACCCCTGACTAGTCTGAAGAAGGGTCTCAACCCAAAACGCCACCCATTCCTTCTCTCCATAGATGCTGCCTGTCCCGCTGAGTTACTCTAACATTTTGTGTCTATCTTCAGCCATAATATTGATCTACTGAGGAGCTTCTGAATTTTCTGGCAACATGAGGCCCAACACCCCCTTTAATCTGGACAAAATTACAGGAGTGCAGATAAAGTGAATAGCATTTAGTGCAAGATAAAGTCTAGTCAATTCTGATTAAAGATAGTCGGAGTGTCTCCAATGAGGTAGATGGTAGCCCAGGACTGCTCTCTGGTTGGTGATAGGATGGTTCAGTTGCCTGATAACAGCTGGGGGAAAAATTGTCCCAGAATCTGGAGGTTTGCGTTTTCACTCTTCCGTGCCTCTTGCCTGATGGGAAAGGGGAGAAAAGGGAGTGGTCAAGGTGTGAAGGGGCTGTCCCACTGTGGCGACCTAATCTGCGGGTTTAGAAGAGTTTGCCCTCGACTCAAACCCGCAGCATGGTCGACATGATCCTAGGTGGTCCTATGAGGTCATCCGGCCCACCATAGTTGGGTTTGTATTTGGCTGCACATAAGGAGTAAAGAAGGGGGCCAAGAATGCATCCTTGCGGAACATCAGTGTTGAGGATTACCGTAGAGAATGTCATCACCTATCCTCGCTGATTGGGGTCTGTGGGTCAGGAAGTCGAGGATCCAGTTGCAGAGATGAGTGCTGGCTCCAAGTTCCACGAGTTTGGAGATGAGCATGGATGGGATAATAATAAACCAACACCAATTGTAATTGAGTTCCTTTGCCTTGAGAAGAACAGATGATGCTTGGAAACGAGCCTGTTTTAAGGTGTCAATGAGCAGCGGATTCTTGACTCATGGAGCTGGGCTTGGAAGAGACTTTGGAGGACTCTTTCAACGTCATCCAACAATGAGCAGTACATTCTGCTTCAGTCCGAAGAAAGGTCCAGACCCGAAACGTCACCTGTCCATGTTCTCCAGCCCCGCTGAGTTAGTCCGCCACGTTGTGTCCTCTTTTTTAAACCAGCGTCTGCAGTTCCCCGTCTCGGCACCTGGAAGAGACGCTGGTCTCTCGCATCAAAGGTGCATCTACCACCTGTCACGAGTCGTCGTTGGGATCCCAAAACCCACAGGTAGACTAGTCACCTGTCGTGCGCAGCGATGTTAAACCAAAGAGTCCTCACAGTGGCGGTGGTGTTCAGCGAAAGACCTGACGCCCTCCTAATTACTCACTGAAATAGTCGCTGTCTCATTTTGGCGATAATGCGTACATTATCACCAAAAATGACAAGAGTAATGAATGAGTAATTCTGGTGTAATGTAACAATTAGACCTCGGAGCGGCTGTGGAACATGGTAATTCAGCTCGCTCACTCCTGTTATTAAGTGCTTGATAATTATTTAATTACCTATCTGCCAGCATAATTTACTCTGTTTATTTTACATTAGACAGAGGTCTGGGAGCCTGAGGTTTGGGGTCTATGGGAGCTGCCCCTCGATTGAGAATTGTGACCGAGTGCCTCAGGGCTCCATGAAATCGACATCTTGTCACAACAGGGGAGCTCCCACGGACAAGAAGCCTGGCTAATGGCAGGCTTGTTGATCTATATTGTATCTTGCCGCTGTTATGTACCAACAGTTTTATTTTCCGACGGTGCAGTAACACGGGGGATGGAACTGCATTGAGCATGTTAGCTGGAAAAGGACAAGTCTCGCAAGAAAGGACATGATTCTAAATCTCTCCAGTTTACTTCAAGCCCTGGGGCATTCACAGCACTGGGGCGGAAGCAGCACTAACTCTGTGTTTCATTGTCTTGAGAAATGCCTTTTGTGTCAATTTAGGCCAATAAATAGGCCAGAAGGTGACAGCACCAACCACCCCCTGTTGGCCAGCCACTGCATCACAATAGCTGCGCCCTTAATGCCTTTTATCGATTGTGCCATCAATGTCTGATTAACAATAAAAAACAAAGTGCTGGAGGAACAGGAGGAAATAACAAACGTCATTTTGTGTCAGGCCCCTTCTTTAGACTGACCTTCAGGAGAAGGGTCCCGACCTGACACGCCGCCTGTCCATTTCAAGTCAAGAGTAAGGAGTCAAAAGTGTTTAATTGTCCTATATACTGAAAAACAGAACAATGAAATTCTGATTTGCAGCAACACAACAGGTGTGCAGACACAGTTTGCAGTCCACTGATGCCATCTGACCCATTCGGTGAGAGTTACAGTCATAGAGTCATACAGAGCGGAAACAGGCCCTTCGGCCCAACTTGCCCATGCCAACCAAGATGCCCTATCTACACTAGTGCCCGCGTTTGGCCCATATCCCTTCAAACCTTTCCTATCCATGTACCTGCCTAAATGTCATTTAAATGTTGTTATAGTACCTGCCTTAATTACCTCCTGTGGCAGCTCGTGAAAAAGTTGCCCTTCAGGTTCCTATTAAAACTTTTCCCTCTCACCTTAAACCTATGTCCCCTGGTACTCGATTCCTCTACCCTGGGTAAAAGATTATTGTGCATGTACCCTATCTATTCCCCTCATGATCTTAAACACCTCTAAAATATCACCCATCAACTTCCTGCACTTCAATGAATAGAGGCCCAGCCTTCCCAACCTCACCATACAGCTCAGGCCCTTGGGTCCTGGAAAAGTCCTTGTAAATCTTCTCAGCACCCTTTTCAGCTTAACATCCTTGCTATAGCAGGATGACAAAAACTGAGCACAATACTCCAAGTGTGGCCTCTAGAGCATTTGCTCCAGATTCCAAGTTTTGCAATTTCTTGTGTCTCTGATTAATAATAATTTGGCAATTTTCTCCAGATTTTCAAGGTAACACATAGACCCTTCAAAGGATACCCACTCAGAATAAAAGGAGGTAGACAAAACTGCTGGAGAAACTCAGCGGGTGAGGCAGCATCTATGGAGCGAAGGAAATAGGCGACGTTTCGGGTCGAGACCCTTCTTCGCCTATTTCCTTTGCTCCATAGATGCGGCCTCACCCACTGAGTTTCTCCTGCATTTTTGTCTACCTTTGATTTTCCAGCATCTGCAGTTTCTTCTTAAACAGAATAAAAGGGCGTACCTTTGGAAAGGAAATTACAAACAATTTATTTAGCCAGAGGGTGGTGAAGCTGTGGAATTCATTGCCACAGACAGCTGTGGAGGCAAGGTCATTGGGTATTTTTAAGGCGTATATTGATAGGTTCTTGATTAGTAAAGGGTCTGTCCCACGAGCATGCGACTGCATGCGGCAAGCGCGACCAAACCGGAAGCGGGGGCCGTGCGGGGGCTGCGCGGAGGTCGCGGGGCCGGTCCCACTTCGATCGCCGGAGCTGTATGGAGTTGTGCGGAGCTGGTCCCGACATCGCGCGGGGCTCCGAAAAACTGACACTGTTCAAAAATCCCGTGCGGCAACGGCCTGCTGTCCCGCAGCCGCATCGAGGCCGTGCGCACCGCATCGACGGCCATGCGCACCACCTCAATGCCGTACACAGCCACCTCGAGGCCGTGCGCACCGCCTCTACGCCGTACGCAGCCGCATCGGGGCCGTGCGCACCGCCTTGACGTCACTCGACCTCCGCACGGCCCCCGCTTCCGGCTTGGTCGCGCTTGCCGCATGCAGTCGCATGCTCGTGGGACAGGCCCTTAAGGGTGTCACGGGTTACGGGGAGAAGGCAGGAGAATGGGGTTGAGAGGGAAAGAATAGATCAGCCATGATTGAATGGTGGAGTCGACTCGATGGGCTGAATGGCCTACTTCCGCTCCTGTGAACTTATAAAAGGTATCTTACAGAGACAGAATTTACCCCTAATTAACTGCTCCATTTGTTACTATGATTTTCTAAACTAATTTCACAGTGATATTAAATTCAATAACATTGCTTCAATTTGTGTGTTAACTCTAGTTTTCCACCAGTTTCCTTTGGAGTAGAAAATAACAGCACCCAGAACCAGGCGCAAGGGAGGTTGCCAGATGAATAACAAAAAAAACATTATCACTATTTAACAGGGATTTGTAGACGGTGCCTTTTGTAATTAATTGCAGCCATTACCAGTATAAGCTTTGTTAGCAAAGTAAAACAATCCCTGTGTCAGATTTCCACTCATCCCAAGTAAATGAAAACAAATGCGGAAATCTCAAGTTGAACCTGGTGCGCTCCACGCTACACTTCAAATCAGCAAGTCTTTAATCACTTTTATATTTGTTGATCTTGGATCCACTTCTAATGTTCTCTCGGCTCAGCAGCAGTAATTTATGGAGTGTATGCTTGCGGCGAGATGTTGTACCGACCATCATCGGCACTCTGAGACCTTGTAAACACTAGCGTTGCAAGATTCCCTCTCCAATAGCACTTGCTGTGTGATGTGGTTTGGCTCTTTTGACAATGCCTCTTTGGAGATAGAGGTGTACAGCACGGAAACTGGCCCTTCGGCCCACCTCATCCATGCCAACCAAGTTAGCATATTGGGACAGCCCCATTCAACTGTGTTTGTCCCATGCCCCTCTGAACCCAAGGTAGACACAAATTACGGGCCAGGCAGCACCTCTGGAGAACATAGATAGTTGACATTTGGGGTCGGAACGCTTCTTCAGAGTCACCTATCCTTTCGTGTAAGATGCTGGTTTACACCAAAGATAGACACAAAAGGATGGAGCAACTCAGCGGGTCAGGCAGCATCTCCGGAGAAAAGAAATAGGTGACATTTTGGGTCAGAGCCCTTCTTCAATGAGTCTGGTGAAGGGTCTCGACCCAAAACGTCACCTATTCCTTTGCTCCAGAAATGCTGCCTGATCCGCAGTTACTCCAGCACTTTGTGTCTATTTTTGGTATAAACCAGCATCTGCAGTTCCTTCCTACTCAATAAATTCACCCCTCAGCCTCCTACACTCCAGAGAAAAAATTCCTAGCCTCTCCAACCTCTCCCTATAGCTCGAGCCTGCAAGCCCAGGTAACATCCTAGTGAATCTCTTCTGCACCCTTTCTAACTTAATAACATACTTCCTATATCTGCACAATGGTGTAGTGGCAGAGTTGTTGCCTTACAGCGCCAAAGACCCGGGTTCGATCCTGACCAAGAGTGTTGTCTGTAAGGAGTTTGTACGTTCTCCCTGTGACCGCATGGGTTTTCTCCAGGTGCCCCGGTTTCCTCCCACACTCCAAAGACGAGCAGATTTGTAAGTCAATTGGCTTCAGTAAAAAATTGTAAATTAACCCTAGTGTGAGGGATAGTGCTTGTGTACGGTGGGCCGAAAGGCTTGTTTCCACGCTATATCTCGAAAGTCAAAATCTAAAACATCCGCACAGTGTTACAAGTGTGGTCTCACAGTTGAAATCTCTTTTCACGAAGGGATGAATATTTTTAAGGCTCTTCCTAAGCATGGGGGTTTGTAGGATAAAGGTTATCACGGCGAGATTACACGCACTCCTATTTTAATTCATGTGTTTGTATGTCCGCAAGCAAAAAAAAAGTAATATTTTCCCTCAGTATAAAACGTATTTTTTCCAAAGAGCAAACCATAGGAAAAAGATTTCTCAGCCAGTCTCCAAATAGGAAACAACACTCCACTTTTGTATGCCGAGAATGCAAGCCACAATATCTGAGCCTTGGGTTGTATTACAACTACGTTGCATCATTAAGTGTGGGCACTTTATGCAATAAATACTTAATAATCCCTCTGCGCATATTGTTGCTGCAAAAAGATTAATTTCCTCAGGAGTAGATCCGTGAACTAACCCCTAAAGGTGAGAAGAGTCTCAGAGGAGTAAGAGAACACAAACTCAAGACTTGGCTGGCGAAGCAGAGTCAGGAGCAACACTTTTTTTTGCTTTATTAAAAAGAAAACTCCCCCTCTTTAATATGGTAAAGCCGGCTGTCTGTTTCCTGAATGCATCTGGCGCTCACTGAATAAAGGTATGATTTTTTGTTAGAGAAAGCAATTAAAAATGAAATACTGTGCGCTAATTGCAGTCAGCATAAAATTGTCGGAGATTTGTTTAAGCCAGACACAGAAAACAAATAAATAATTGAACAGGCAGAGGGAAAAAAACAGATTGTCCCTGACTGTTTAATAAAAAAAGAAACTCGAAAATTCAGGATGCTGTATCACCAATTTGACCCATTGTTATATCGAAGAAAAATAGCCCATTTCTTGTTCTTGCTAATTGTCCGGATGGCTCTCTGTGAGGCTGATTGTCGAGGGCATTCCTGGTTTGCCAAGCGAATGAAATGAGCCTAATTAGAAAAAAAAAAGTATTGTATTAAATAGCGGAAGCAAGGCTATTAATATTTATCGGGAAGGGTCAGTGCGTTAAAGTCTCCTTCGCTGGATATTCCTTGTGAAGCTGTCGAGACGTATCCCTTCCTAACTGTGTCGGAGCAGTGGAAGAAAGCAATGGCTGTAATATTCACCGCGTCTCAAATCAAGTGGCTGAACAGTCAGTAATGAGGCAGACAAGTAAACCTTTCCCATCCTCGGTGGGTTCTCAGGGCAAGGAATGCTCAGATTCCTTCACTCCATTATGCATGTTGTCTAAAGCCAGTCCCCTGTAATGTGGGTGGACTTTCATTATCTCCTCAGGTTCTGTATCAGCGAGGCCAGGTTTGAAAGCCTCGGCTGCCTAATTGACGATTTCTCATTTCTAATTCAGCAACAACCCCACCCCCCACCCCCCCCCCACCCTTCCCCTTCTTCCCTCGCCTTAGTACATTCCGATAAAAATTCAAAGCGTTCATTTTCCTTTCCCCTTCATTTGCAAAGGCTCTGCTCACATCTAAGCGGGTTCTGTGGAGAAGGGGGTGAGGCACGGCAGTATGGGGAAAATCAAATGAGAAGACGGGGAGTGATGTGCTGCACAAAAGTGTCTGCACTCGCCCCCTTCGAGGCCAGGAGTCAGAAGAAGAAGAAAAACAAAGGCACATTTTGCTGGTGGTATAATTAGTGCAGAAAGTTGTTGCAATGTTCTGCAGTTTGCAACTCATAGAGTCACACAGTTTGGAAACATGCCCTTCTGCCCAACTTGCCCACACCGACCAACATGGCCCATGTTCCTCCAAACCTCTCCTGTCCATGTACCAGTCTATGTGTTTCTTAAACGTTGTCATAGTACCTGCCTCGACTACCTCCTCCGGCAGCTCGTTCCATACACCCACCATCTTTTATGTAAAAAAATTACCCCTCAGGTTTCCATGAAATCTTTCCCCCCTCACCTTAAACCTATGACTTCTGGTTCTCGATTCCCCTACTCTTAGCAAAAGACTGGGTGTTTACCTATTGCTCTCATAATCTTATACACCTCTATATGATCACCCCTCATCCTCCTGCACTCCAAGGTTTAAGGCCCTAGTCTGCTCAACCTGTTCCGATAGCTCAGGCCCTCGAGTTCTGGCAACATGCTCAATAATCTTCTCCGAACCCCTTTCAAGCTTGACATCAACTTTCCTATAACGTGGTGACCAAAACTGAACACAGCACACTAAATGTGGCTTCACCAATGTCTTAAATAACTTCTGAACTTCTATACAGTTCTATATAACTTCTATACTCCTAACCTATAAACTCCGGGCATTGAGGATGTGGCTATGCACGCAGATACAATAGTGAAATTTAAGAGACTTGTGGAAAGGCATATAGATATGCAGAGTATGGAGGGATAAGGTTCATGTGCAGGCGGAGGAGATTAGTTAACCTTGGCATCATGTTCATCATGAACATAGAGTCATAGAGTCACACAGCATCGGAAAAGGCCCTCCATGACGATCAAGATGCCCTATCTAAGCTAGTCCCATTTGCCCGCATTTGGCCCATATGTCTCTAAACCTTTCCTACCCATCATTGTTGGCCAAAGGGCCTGTTCCTATGCTGTACTGTTTTGCTTGAAAGACACAGCAAGGAAACAGGCCCTTCAGCCCACCAAGTCCTCGCCGACCATCGATCACCCGTTCCCACTACTTCCTTCTTGCTTCCTCATCCACTCCCTACACATTAGGGACAATTTACAGAGGGCCAATTAACTTACAAAACCGCATGTCTATTGGATGTGGGAGGAAATCGGAGCAACCGGAGGATACCCATGCGGTCACAGGGAGAACGTGCAAACTCCTCGCAGGCAGCTTGTGAGGTCAGGATCATATCAGGGTCTCTGGCGTTGTGAGGCAGCAGTTCTACCAACTGCACCACTGTGTCCCTTGTTCTATGTATAGACTGCAGTAAAAGAATTCATCACCAACTTATATTACCTGGCATCTGGCCGCCTACTCCACACCTCCATCCATCTCCTCCAACGTCCAGTTGCATCCCAGTCAGGAAGCACTCTAACAGCTGAGAGCCGGCATTCTGATGTGGCACAACAGTGGAGTTCTGTTGGTCTGCATGGGATTACTTAATTATTCCAAAAATAAATATTATTCATAATAAAAAATTATGCAAAACAAAAAGCATGCCAAAAAAACTCTTCACACTTGGATGGGACAGCACGGTGGCACAGTGGTAGAGTTGCTGCCTCACAGTGCCAAGAGGCCTGGGTTCAACCCTGAGTACGGGTGCTGGCTGTACGGAGTTCGTACATTTTCCCGGTAACCTGCATTGGTTTTCTCCGGGTGCTCCGGTTTCCTCCCACACTCCAAAGACGTATAGGTTTGTAGGATAATTGGCTTGGTACAATTGTAATTGTAAATTTCTAGTGTGTGTAGGATAGTTTTAGTGTGTAGGGATCACTGGTCGGCATGGATTCGGTGGGCTGAAGGGCTTGTTTCCTCGCTGTATGGTTAAACTAAATTGAAAAGTGACCCAAACTAAACATTCTCACTGTCTACACATTCTTGATTCAATAGTGTCATACTCAGTGGGTTTTGCACCTATTTTTAAGAGTTCTATTTGAAGAGAGAGGTAAATTAGAACACAAACTGCTGGAGTAACTCAGCGGATCAGGCAGCATCTCTGGAGAACATGGATAGGTGACGTTTCGGGTCAGGACCCTTCTTAATAATAATAATAATAATAATAATAATATCTTTTATTGTCATTGCACGTCAGTGCAACGAGATTTAGTATGCAGCTCCACCGATGTACAGAAAAGTAAAATAAATAAATAAGCAAGCAAGCTGAGTGACGTGACCATCCGAGGGAGACTGTCCAGGGGGGGGAGGTCCTCAGCAGGGCCAGTTCAGAGCCGCTATAGCTCTTGGAATAAAGCTGTTTCTGAGTCTGGAGGTTCGGGCGTAGAAGGCCTTGTAACGTCTGCCGGAGGGAAGTAGTTCAAGCAGTCCGTTACAAGGGTGTGATGAGTCCTTATGGATGCTGACGGCCTTCCTGAGGCACCGTGTGTGGTAGATGCCCTCCAAGGCTGGTAGCTCTGTCCCAATGATCCTCTGCGCTCTGTGGACGACGTGCTGAAGAACTAGGTCAGTTGAACTATCAGTCTGAAGAAGGGACTCGGCCCGAAAAATCACCTATCCATGTTCTCCAGAGATGCTGCCTGACTTGCTGAGTTACTCCAGCACTTTATGTCCTTTTGTGTGCTAAGAAGCATCTGCAGTTTCTTGTTTCTGTACTAGTTTATTTTAGCTTTTGTAAACTAAACTAAACTAAACTATTGAGGTAAAATGGCAGATTGGAATGCCCAACACAGGATGCTGTGTGTGCATGTGATCATCTGCCTAGGCTGAGATTGGTATTATTTGTTTTTGTCCTGTTGAAGCCGGGAGCAGCTTGACCAGAAAAATCGCTGCCGCTTCCATAGGTGTTCCGTGTTTACACCCGGTCCGTTTATTTTTTCCATGTTGTCCTCTGTTTTTCGGAGAGGAGCAGGTGGCCCCGATAAGGCAGGACAATGGGCCGCAACAGGAAGCTATTAGCAGCTACAAGGGGGGCTTTGACAAGCAAATTGTTGGCGGAGCCCTGAATGACAATAAGGTTTATTGCTGCGACTCTTTATCTTAGGGTTTCAGTGCCACCCACTGGCACCATGCCAGGCTCTTAAAACAGACTACAAAAAAGACTTGGCACATCATGGCTGGGAGTGCAGGGAGAGAGATATGTCGGTGTTGGTGTGTATTATTTGTCTTTCTGCTTCAGAAGAAAGGCTTGTTATTGATGAGATGGGGGCAAAATGCTGGCCTGTTCCGAGCACGCTTTTATTTCCCCTCTGCTATCTCAGGGAACTGGATACTTCATTGTTCTGGAAGCAGATCACTCTTTTGGTAGGTACCTGGCTCAGACAAATTGTACAAGTCTTCTTCCCTGTGAAGCTAACTTCAGCTCCCGAATGACAGAGAATTTTGGTCGTGGCATCAGTTTCAATTGCAGATGATTGTAGTCATGGCAAATGTGTTCACAAGTTCACAAGTTATAGGAGTAGAATTAGGTCATTTGGTCCATCGAGCCTGCTCTGCCATTCAATCATGGCTGATCTCTACCACATAATCCCATTTTCCTGCCTTCTCTCCATAACCCTTCACACCCGTTCTAATCAAGAACTTTGAGAATTCAGTGACATCCAATGGTTTTAGTTTACTTAGATAATTTTAGAGATACAGATTGGAGGCAGGCCCTTTGGCCCACCAAGTCCACAGCAACCATTGATGATTAGTTCTATGCTATCCCACTTTCTCAACAATGCCCTGCACACGAGAGACAATTTGCAGAGGCCAATTAACCTATAAAACTGTTCGACTTTGGGATGTGGGAGGAAACTGGAGCATCTGAAGTAAACCCACATGTAATACATGTGTAATTTGGGTAATGTATGTTTAATGTATGTACAACATATATATAATTTGTGTAGAATTTATGTTCATGTGTGTTTGGCCGGTCTATGTGTTTGTGATGCTGATGCAAACAAGATTGTCATTGTTTTTTTGTTTTTTTTAAATATTTTTTTATTGGAGATACGTACACAACCTAGTTACATCATTACAGTCTTACATTTTTAAATTGATAATATTGTCAATTATTATTACATTGTCTCCAATACCTTTTGCCTTTTTTTTTTTAACTAAATAGAACTAAAGAGAAAGATGAAGTAAAGAAAGAAAAGAAAGAGAAGAAAAACAAAAAAAATAAATAAAAATAAATAAAAGAGATAGTTGAAGAAGAATGGAAAAATGTATTAAAATAGAAAACTTCATTCGAGATATATTCGTACATTTCTAAATATAGCATTTCATCCATTCTTTAGCCCGGGTGCTAGTCAGGTTCCTGTGCTGAACTGTTCTGACCCTTTAAGTAATCAATAAAAGGAGACCATGTTCCAACGAATAATTCCTGTTTGTCCAACAGGGAGAATCTGATTCTTTCCACGTTTAAGGTCTCCGTCATTTCTATAATCCACATTTTGATTGTGGGGGTCGTAGGGCCTTTCCAAAATTTTAGAATTAATTTTTTTCCTGTTATTAAACTATAATCAATAAAGTTTCTGTGTTGTTCTAAATGTTTGATTTAATTCTAATATTCCAAGTATTATTAATTTTGGATCTGGGTCCAATTGTGTCAAGATTGTCATTGTATCTGTACCTCACCAGACTTGTGAATATGGGACAATAAACTCCTATGTGTAGGAAGGAACTGCAGATGCTGGTTTATACCAAAGATAGACACAAAATGCTGGGGTAACTCAACGGGTCAAGCAGCATCTCTGGAGAAAAAGAATAAGTAATATTTCGGGTCAGAACCCTTCTTCAGACCGACGACTGGGGGCTTCAGTTTCCTTCCCCATCTCAAAGATTTATTCTGAAGAAGGGTTCCGACACGAAAGGTCACCTATTCTTTTTCTCTAGAGATGCTGCCGGACCCACTAAAGCCCCTGTCCCACTTTCACGACCTAATTGGCGACCTCTGCCGAGTTTGCCCTTGACTCATACTCGCAGCATGGTCGCCACGAGGTCGTAGGAGGTCTTCGTAACTCTTCCTCGTGCTCGTGAGTGGTCTCCGCGTACTCGTGGCCTCAAGTAGTTTCCTCAAGTGTTTTTTCCTCAAGTGTTTTTTCCAGCCTGATAAAAATTGTCCACGAGTAAAAAAAAGGTTGGCATGGAAAAAATTGATACTTTTTACTCGTAGGTAGGTCGTAATAGGTCGTGATGGTAGTCGTAGGTAGTCGTAGGTAGTCGTAGGTAGTCGTAGGTAGTCATAGGTCGGTAACTGGCCCGAGAAAAAAAATGCAAACATGACATAATTTTATCATGTGATAATTTTCCACTCGTAGCTAGTCGTAGTTGGTCTTAGGTGTGGAAGACTGAGGTCAAGGAGGGTCATAGGAGGTTGTAGACATAGTCGTAGGAAGTCATAGACATAGTCATAGGAGGTCATAGACATAGTCGTAGGAGGTCTTTTACTTCGGCGAGTCAACACGACCTTGACATTTTCTTCAACTCGTCTAGGGTCTTCTAAACTCGTGGATTAGGTCGTCCAAGTGGGACAGGCCCTTAAGTTGCTCCAGCATTTTGTGTCTGTATTCGGTATTGACATAAACTCGACTTGACGTGAAATAAATGTGGTCATTGTTCTATCGTGTTGTACATGAGAGGTTTTGGTCCAACATGCTATTCAGGTACAGCAGGAGATTTAGATGTGATTCACCTCACTATCGTCACTCTGTATAACACTATATTTCTGTATAACACTTTGAAATTATCTTATTATTTGTAAGTACAAGCAAAATTGTAGAGATTTAGGAAGTACAGAAGTTTCTGAGTTTGGTGTAAATACTTTAATTTGTAATTATTTGGGGATGCCAGCAAAGGAAACTATTTTATAAATGATTGGGGTAAAACTCATTGGATTAAAAAGGGCTGAGGGAAGATTTAATAGAGTCTTTCAAAGTTGGAAGTTCGGTAATGAAGATGTAACACTGTTACGTTGGGTTACAACCAAGTTCCACCAGGTTTAGGAAGCTGATCTTGAACCCAGTGGAACTTGTGGAATTGCTCTGTTGGAAACCAGCATGGATCGGATGGGCCAAATGGCCACCTATGGTGTCGCAGTTAGTACGTTCGGGGTTGGCTAAAATTGTGGTTGCTAGTAATTTCAACAGATGTTCTCATTCAAAGTAATACAATTGGGCGTTACGTCCATTAAGAGGGAAGGGGGAAATAATACATTGCTATATCACCAGTAGTATCTTCAGGATGTCCCAAAGCCCTTCAGATCTAACTCAGTAGTTCTGAATTGCAGCTACCATTACAGGGAAATGAATGATACAAATAATAATAAAGTCACTATACAGGAAATTGGTGCAACAACAGGAACACACTGTAGTTCAAGAAAGCTAAATTTATTATGTAGATGTGCAGGAATATTACAAACACTAAAGCAATGTATGTTGTGTAAAATATACACAGGGGGATATCCCACCGTGTGACCACAGGGCCGGTGGGCTGGCTGGGATGGAGTTACAACTGGTGTGTGTGTTCTGGATATCAAACCAGAAACATTTTTTTTGTTCATAAAGAACAAGTTGATGACTTTCTTACACACAACATATGAAGGGAATGTCTCCCTTGTGCATTATTATTAATGTAATGCAAAGTAATCAAGTTTTAATAGAAGTACATAAATCTGTTAAGGCTTTTTAAAGTACCAGCCAGACCTGACGAGACGGAGTGAGTGGAGTTTGCTCAGTGCTTCATCAAAAAGTTAAGTTTGCATTTTGATGGATTGAAAGATTCAGCATGGAAACAGGCCCTTCGGCCCATTGGGTCCACGCTGGCCATTGATCACACTAGTTCTATGTTATCCCACTTTCGCATCAACTCTCTACACACCAGGGCAAATTTACAGAGGTTATAAAAGTTATAGGAAATTACTGATGTACTGGGATGTCATGTTGCAGTTATATAAGACGTTGGTGAGGTCGCATTTAGAGCATTGTGTTCAGTTCTGGGCACCATGTTACAGGAAAGATGCTGTCAAGTTGGAAAGGGTACAGAAAAGATTTACGAGGATGTTGCCAGGACCCAAGGGTCTGAGCTATTGGGAGAGGTTGCGCAGGCTGGGTCTCTATTCCTTGGAGTGCAGGAGGATGAGGGGTGATCTTATGGAGGTGTATAACATCATGAGAGGAATAGATCAGGTAGAAGCACAGTTTGTTTAAGAAGGTAGATGCACAGAGTCTCTTGCCCAGAGTAGGGGAATTGAGGACCAGAGGCCATAGGTTTAAGTTGAAGGGGGAAACATGTAATAGGAATCTGAGGAACTTTTTCACACAAAGGGTGGTGCATGTATGGAATGAGCTGCCAGACGAGGTAGCTCAGGCAGGGATTATTGCAGTGTTTAAGAAACAAAAAGACAGGTACATGGATAGGATAGGTTTAGCGGGATATGGGTCAAACGCACGCTGATGGGTCTAGTATAGAAGGGAGAAAGACACAAAATGCTGGAGTAACTCAGCAGAACAGGCAGCATCTCTGGATAGAAGGAATGGGCGACGTTTCGAGTCAAGACCCTTCCTCAGTAGGGTCGACTAGTGTAGATGAGACATATTGGTCGGTGTGGGCTAGTTTGGCCGAAGGGCCTGTTTCCATGTTGTATGACTATGACTATCTTGGTTAATTAACCTACAAACCTGTCATTTCACTGGTTATAATAAGTTGCAGACAGAGGGATCCCAGTTAAAATGGGACATTTACTATTTTTTTCAGACTTAATCCAAATGTTTAGACCAAAATAAATCTTACATGTGGGATACATATTTTCAGGGCATAACAATGCCCACCCTCTCACATAAAGCTCCAAGCATCTCAGAGAACCGCTGTGATTTTCATCATCCTTTAAACAAGGAGCTCAATATCACGTTTCATTGTCAAAATAAAATGTGATAAACAGGTGCTGTTATAAAGATAGCAGGCCATCTTTATTGGTTCAGCTGTCACGAGGAAGTGAATGGGACCTTGGGACTGGCGGGGAATTCTGACCGTATACTTTCCCATGATTGTTCCACAAGGTGAATCTTTATCGATGGGTGCCCAGCCACAGGCTCGGGCTGCAAGGGCAGACAGAGGCATTGCGGGACCCAGATGTGCCATGGCACAACAAGCGGCAGAGTGGGTCGACACAAAATGCTGGAGTAACTCAGCGAGACAGGCAGCACTTCTGGAGAGAAGGAATGGATGAACTTTCGGGTTGAGACCCTTCTTCAGACTCTCGGCCCGAAACGTCACCCATCCCTTCCATCCAGAGGTGCTGCCTGTACCGCTGAGTTACTCCAGCATTTTGTGTCTATTTTCGGTTTAATCCAGCATCTGCAATTCCTTCCTACACAAGTGGCAGAGTGGTGCAGCTGGTAAGAGCTGCTGCCTCACAGCACCGGCGAGCCAGGTTCGAACCTGACCTTGGTTGCCGTCTTTCAGAGAGGGGCTTCGAAGTGAATAAGGCAGGAGAAAGAGGCCAAGAGGGAAAAATAGATCAGCCAACCTTTTCCTATAGCTCATCTCTCAGACTCAGAGCTCCCGTGGATTTGGAAGCAACAGCAACGAAGAGAAGCAGGAGAAAACACTGATTGGCTCTAGCCCGAGTGGGAGGAGAGTTAGAAGTGAGTCAGAGGGGGAAAACAGTTGAAAAGGAGAGGCAAAGCACAGGCAGACTTTACTCAGAGCTCCCGTGGATTTGGAAGCAACAGCAACAAAGAGAAGCAGGAGAAAACACTGATTGGCTCTAGCCCGAGTGGGAGGAGAGTTAGAAGTGAGTCAGAGGGGGAAAACAGTTGAAAACTGAGGAATTTGGTTTGTAAATTGGTAAATTAGGCAATTTATCAGTCAATATAAGCAAGACGGCTCTTAGGGAGCGGCAGTGAGGGAAGTGCCCTTGTGAGGGAAGTGCCCTGGGAGAAAAGTGTGAGTCTTTGGCTCGAGAGTCTTCGGTGAGGAGGCTGAGGAGAGGAGGTTATGCAAAACACTGGAGAGGGAGAGACAAAGGAAGGATATGTCAGGCAAGCTGATTCAGTGTGATGCTTGCAGTATGTGGGAGGTCAAGGACACTGCTGGTGCCTCTGGCTGCTACAAATGTGAGAAGTGCATCCAGGTACAGCTCCTGAAGGACCGTGTTGGGGAACTGGAGAAGCAAGTGGATGACCTCAGGTTCGTCCGAGAAACTGAGTAATTCCTCGACAAGTCCTACAGTAAGATTATTACACCTAAGGTACTGGAAGAGAGAAGGTGGGTGACGGTGAGAAAGGGAGGGAAGCATGGAATGCAAACGTCCCCGGGTGTTGTACCTCTTGTGAACAGGTTCGCCCACTTAGAAGCTGTCGGGACAGAAGACGTTATTACACTGAGCGGCGGACTGGCTTTCGAAGCAAAAAGGGCTGTTGAGCCAAAACCAAAGAGGCCAACGTCAGGCAACGCCATTGTAGTGGGAGACTCCATTGTGAGAGGTACGGACAGGGGTTTCTGCGGCAACAGACGGGATTCGAGGATGGTGTGCTGCCTTCCTGGTGCCAGGATCCAGGATGTCACGAACAGAGTGCAGAAAATCCTCAAGGGCGAAGGTGAACAGC
This sequence comes from Malacoraja senta, assembly GCA_038087875.1. NCBI lineage: Eukaryota > Metazoa > Chordata > Chondrichthyes > Rajiformes > Rajidae > Malacoraja > Malacoraja senta. The sequence continues at coordinate 16,561,892 of CM075980.1, forward strand.
CGGAAGTGGCAGTGGATGTCGGCACAAACGATGTCGGAAAGAAGGGGATGAATATCCTGCAGCGTAACTTTAGAGAGCTCGGAAAAATGCTGAAAAGCAGGACCTCCAGAGTTCTTATCTCCGGTTTGCTTCCAGTTCCTCGTGCTGGCGAGAGCAGGAACAGGGAGATACGGGACCTGAATGTGTGGCTGAGGAACTGGTGCACAGGGCAGGGATTTAGATTCTTAGATCACTGGGATCTGTTTTGGAGTAAGGGGGAACTGTACAAAAGGGACGGATTGCATCTTAACAGGTGTGGGACCAGCATTCTGGCAGGCAGGTTTGCCACTGCTACACGGGTGGTTTAAACTAAAGAGGGGGGGGGTGTCAAATGGGATAGTCGAGGATGGAATTAAAGGGAAAGGGTTTCTTAAATGTTGAGCAGAGAGACAGAGGGGTGGGAAATGGGGGCAGAAGCAATAGGTAGCAAGGTGAAAAGTAAAAGTGGCAGGCAGACAAATTCAGGGCAAAAATCAAAAAGAGCCACTTTTCAACATAATTGTATAAGGGGTAAGAGTGTTGTAAAAACAAGCCTGAAGGCTTTGTGTCTCAATGCAAGGAGCATTCGTAATAAGGTGGATGAATTGAATGTGCAGATAGCTATTAATGACTATGATATAGTTGGGATCATGGAGACATGGCTCCAGGGTGACCAAGGCTTGGAGCTGAACATCCAGGGATATTTAATATTCAGGAGGGATAATATTCAGAGATGGATATGCAATGGAAGGCATTTAAAGACTGCATGGATGAACTACAACAATTGTTCATCCCACTTTGGCAAAAGAATAAATCAGGGAAGGTAGTGCATCCGTGGATAACAAGGGAAATCAGGGTTAGTATCAAACCAAAAGATGAAGCATACAAATTAGCCAGAAAAAACAGCCTACCAGAGGACTGGGAGAAATTCGGAGTCCAGCAGAGGAGGACAAAGGGCTTAATTAGGAAAGGGAAAATAGATTATGGAAGAAAACTGGCAGGGAACATAAAAACTGACTGCAAAAGTTTTTATAGATATGTGAAGAGAAAAAGATTAGTTAAAACAAATGTAGGTCCCTTGCAGTCAGAAAAATGTGAATTCATCATGGGGAACAAGGACATGGCAGACCAATTGAATAACTACTTTGGTTCTGTCTTCACTATGGGAAGACATAAATAATCTGCCGGAAATAGCAGGGGACCGGGGGTCAAATGAGATGGAGGAACTGAGTGAAATCCAGGTTAGCCGGGAAGTGGTGTTAGGTGAATTGAATGGATTAAAGGCCGATAAATCCCCAGGGCCAGATAGGCTGCATCCCAAAGTACTTAAGGAAGTAGTCCCAGAAATAGTGGATGCATTAGTGATAATTTTTCAAAACTCTTTGGATTGTGGAGTAGTTCCTGAGGATTGGAGGGTAGCTAATGTAACCCCACTTTTTAAAAAGGGAGGGAGAGAGAAAATGGGGAATTACAGACCAGTTAGTCTAACATCGGTAGTGGGGAAACTGCTAGAGTCAGTTATTAAAGATGGGATAGCAGCACATTTGGAAAGTGGTGAAATCATTGGACAAAGTCAGCATGGATTTATGAAAGGTAAATCATGTCTGACGAATCTTATAGAATTTTTCGAGGATGTAACTAGTAGAGTGGATAAGGGAGAACCAGTGGATGTGTTATATCTGGACTTTCAGAAGGCTTTCGACAAGGTCCCACATAAGAGATTAATATACAAACTTAAAGCACACGGTATTGGGGGTTCAGTATTGATGTGCATAGAGAACTGGCTGGCAGACAGGAAGAAAGAGTAGGAGAAAACGGGTCCTTTTCAGAATGGCAGGCAGTGACTAGTGGGGTACCGCAAGGCTCAGTGCTGGGACCCCAGCTATTTACAATATATATTCATGATTTGGACGAGGGAATTGAATGTAACATCTCCAAGTTTGCGGATGACACGAAGCTGGGGAGCAGTGTTAGCTGTGAGGAGGATGCTAGGAGGCTGCAAGGTGACTTGGATAGGCAGATGCAGTGTAATGTGGATAAATGTGAGGTTATCCACTTTGGTGGCAAAAACAGGAAAGTAGACTATCTGAATGGTGGCCAATTAGGAAAAGAGGAGATGCAACAAGACCTGGGTGTCATGGTATACCAGTCATTGAAAGTAGGCATGCAGGTGCAGCAGGCAGTGAAGAAAGCGAATGGTATGTTAGCATCATAGCAAAAGGATTTGAGTATAGGAGCAGGGAGGTTCTACTGCAGTTATACAGGGTCTTGGTGAGACCACACCTGGAGTATTGCATACAGTTTTGGTTTCCTAATCTGAGGAAAGACATTCTTGCCAGAGAGGGAGTACAGAGAAGGTTCACCCGACTGATTCCTGGGATGTCAGGACATTCATATGAAGAAAGACTGGATAGACTCGGCTTGTACTCGCTAGAATTTAGAAGATTGAGGGGGGATCTTATAGAAACTTACAAAATTCTTAAGGGGTTGGACAGGCTAGATGCAGGAAGATTGTTCCCGATGTTGGGGAAGTCCAGAACAAGGGGTCACAGTTTAAGGATAAGGGGGAAATCTTTTTGGACCGAGATGACAAAAACATTTTTCACTCAGAGAGTGGTGAATCTCTGGAATTCTCTGCCACAGAAGGTAGTTGAGGCCAGTTCATTGGCTATATTTAAGAGGGAGTTAGATGTGGCCCTTGTGGCTAAAGGTATCAGGGGTTATGGAGATAAGGCAGGTACAGGATACTGAGTTGGATGATCAGCCATGATCATATTGAATGGCGGTGCAGGCTCGAAGAGCCGAATGGCCTACTCCTGCACCTATTTTCTATTTTTCCATCTCCCCGAGTCCTGGGAACATTCTCGTAAATCTTCCCTGCACCCTTTCCAGCTTAATGATCTCCTTCTTTAAAGACACCAAGCGCTGGAGTAACTCAGCAGGTCAGGCAGCATGTCTGGAGAACATGGGTAGGTGACATTTCAGTCCCAACCCGAAACGTCAGCTATCCATGTTCGCCAGGGATGCTGCCTAACATGCTGAGCAGTTTGTGTCTTATTTTTGTGAATCAGCGCCTGCATTTATTTCCCTGTTTCTCCATGGACATCCTCCCTGTAGCAGGGTGATCAAAACTGAACACAATACTCCAAATTCAGCCTCATCTGGCAAAATCTTTTTTCCACTGTAACTGTAGACTTTGTTAACATGTTGAAAATAAAACATGTTTTATCGCAGAGAGACTTCTCACCATCAAATGTCATATATTTTAAGAATCTAAGTTACAGCCACCTTTGAATTTCCATCAGAGGCTAACTAACTGGTTAGCACACAACAAAAGCTTTTCACTGTACCTCGGTACACGTGACAATAAACTAAACTCGGTGGCCATGAATTAAAGAACTTCTTTGTCATTATGGTCCCATTCTGAACTGGTCGTAGGCACTATATAAATGCAAATCCCTCTTGGAAAAGTTATTGTTAGTGCGCACCCGGCTTGTGATGATGAGAATTTGTTTAAAGCTAAATGATATCAAGGCTATGTTACTGAAATAATTGACACTCCTTAACAATAATTCTGAAGGAGCACAGCACTCCTGCGCTCACCTCTTCTCTCTAATTTGCTCCCGTGGGTTTTAGATCAGTGGGATTTTTTTTTCGTGTGCCTTTTTTTCTGTGAAATGGGATTGAGACAGGTGACAGGCCCGCTCTCTCTCTCCCTCTCTCCCTCTCTCTCTCTCTCCCTCTCTCTCTCTCTCTCTCTCTCTCCCCTAGCACACCTCGTCCTTTGAATGCCTCTCCGTTTCTATCGCGGCGTTCTCTCCGCAAATGTCAGGCAAAAATGCATCTCAGCTCACACCCCAGTTAATGAGTCACAAACGCTCACTCTACCAAACCCACATTATTACCATTTATAATCCTGATTGGTAATTTGCATACGAAAATTAGTACCGCGACATGCGTGAATTTTTCTTTCCCTCGTCTAATTACGACCTGGAATGTCACACTATTTACATAGCTAATTACTGCTCCTTCTGTTCTCTGTTTTTCCTCTCTCTCTCTCTCCCTCTCCATTCTCTCTGAGAGCAGCTAAACAGGGCTGGCCAGAGCCGTTCTATATTTCTGTTTGTTTACACAATCCTGGGGTAAAAGGAAAGATTAAAATAACAAGGTGATTATCTCTACCTAGGTACAATATCTCTGCAAAAATAGAAGCCAGGTGTGCACTGGACAGTGACTCGTGGAGCGTGTCAGGGTATATTAGTTTAGTTTACTGTCACGTGTACCGAGGTACAGTGAAAAGCTTTTTGTTGCGTGATATAGAGTCATGGATAGAGTCATAGAGTGATACAGTGTGGAAACAGGCCCTTCAGCCAAACTTGCCCCCACCGTCCATTCTACACTAGTCCCACCTGCCCACGTGGGACTAGTGTAGAATGTCATTCTACACTAGTCCCAGCTACACTAGTCCCACCTGCCCGCGTTTGGTCCATATCCCTCTACTCCTATCCATGTCCCTGTCTAACTGTTTCTTAAATGTTGGGATAGTTCCTGCCTCAACTACCTCCTCCGGCAGCTTATTCCATACACCCACCCCCCTTAGTGTGAAAATGTGACCCCTCAGATTCCTATTAAATCTTTTCCCCTTCACCTTAAGCCTATGTTCGTTGGTCCTTGATTCACCTACTCTGGGAATGAGACTCTGTGCATAGACCCGATCTATTCCTCTCAATATTTTATACACCTCTGTAAGATCAACCCTCATCCTCCTATGCTCCAAGGAATAGAGACCCAGCCTGCTCAACCTCTCCCTGCCGCTCAGTCCCTCTAGTCCTGGCAACATCCTCATAAATCTTTTTTGTACCCTTTTCAGCTTGACAACATCTTTCCTAAAGCATGGTGCCCAGAACTGAACATAATATTCCAAATGTGGCCTCACCAACGTCATATACAACTGCAACATGACCTACCCAACTTCTATACTCAATAGTGACTGATGGAGGCCAATGTGCCAAATACCTTTTTGACCACCCTATCTAACTGCGACTCCACCTTCAAGGAATCATGCCCCTGCACTCATAGATCTCTCTGATCCACATGGTTGCATTCGAATCATCCACAGTGTACAGATACAGGATAAAGGGAATAACATTTATTGCACAATAAAGTCCAGTAAAATCTGATATCCAGATATTGCTCCAGAGTGAGAGTGGACAACCCATCTCAGCCCTGATCTAATCAAGCATGTGAATAGATGGCTATGGAACAGAGAAGATAGAAGTGCTGCCTCCCAACACCAGTGACCTTGTTTCGACCCTGGGAGGTGTATATGATCATGAGAGGAATGGATAGGGTAAATGCACAGAGTCTTTTACCCAGAATAGGGGAATCCAGAACCAGTGTGTTTAGGGTTAAGGTGAGGGTGGATAGACTTAATAGGAACCTTAGGGGCAGCTGTTTTACACAAAGGGTGGTAGGTATATGGAACAAGCTGTAGGAGAAGGTAGTTGAGGCGGGCATTATCACAATGTTTAAAAAACATTTGGACAGGTACATGGATGAATGATTCAATAGATTTAGGCCAAACACAGGTTGGTGGGACTAGTGTAGATGGGGTCAGCATGGGCAAGTTGGACCGAAGGGCCTGTTTCCATGCTGTATGACTCTATGACTCGATTACTGATTTGAAATAATCAAGAACATTTTAACTGAGTCAGGAATATTGATGATCAACAACAACAAAATCCCGTTCATGAACTGATAACCACAATTGTATGGTTTAATTTGGATCGAATTGGATTGTTTAATGATGGATTGTTTCATTTAAATGCATTGGATGTTCTGTGGTTTTGTTAGGAAAGTGCCCAGTGATGTTACTGTATTCTAATCATTTTGTGAATGTGGAGTACAAATTAATTATTTACATTTGTGTTTCTCCACTAAAATTACAAAGCATCAACAAAGGCCAAAACACAAAAAACACAAAATGTCAGTAATAGTTGAAAAATCAGGCAGCGTTTGGAGAAGGAAAGACTGAGTTCATGTTTCAGGTTGATGGTTTTTCTTGAATGAACCCCAGATCGATTTACTGAGTGAAAGATACGTCATGGAAACAGGCCCTTCGGCCCACCAAATCCACAACCACCTATCTATCACCTATTACACTAGTTTTATCTTATCCACTTTCTCATTCACTCCCTACACACTATGGGGCAATTAACGGAGGGCCAATTAATCTAGAAACCCACAAATCTTTGATATGTAGGAGGAAACCAGAGCACCCAGAGGGAATACTGGAATAACGTGCAGACTACAAGGTCAGAATTGAACCTAGATCTCCGACACTGTGAGGTAGCAGCTCTACCAGCTGCACCACTGTGCTGCACTATACAAAGATGGGCAAAGGGAATGGGCTAAATTGGACTTCTCCCTGGAGGTACTCATTCAGAAGTGACAAGGGATCTGCTGTGCATGCACATTTGTAATTTATAGGTTAATTGGCTTCTGGAAATTGACCCTGGTGTGCAGGATAGAACTAGTGTTTGCTGGTCGGTGCGGACCCAGTGGGCTGAAGGGCCTGTTTCCACGCTGTACCTCTGCAGTAAAGTAAGCTTTGATTGCCTTTAGATTGGGCTGTACTAACACACCGTGGACCTGCTGCACACTCTCAATGCTCTATGATCAAAACATAAATCCAGACCATGCTTCCTTTCTCTTCCTACCCATCACACCTGTGTTTACTGACCTACACTCGTTCCACTTTAACCTAGGCCTGTTTTAATAGCTTAATCTGAAGAAGGGTCTCAACCCAAAACGTCACCGATTCCTTCTCTCCAGAGATTCCGCCTGTCCCCCTAAGTTACTCCAGCATTTTGTGTTTGGCTTCAGTGCATAACCAGCATCTGCAGTTCCTTCCTACACATTTAATATTCTTAATCTTGTTTTCAAATTCCTCTATAATCTCACCCCTCACCCTCATAGCAAACTGCAGTCTTTCAAAAAAATCTGCATTCCTCCAATTATGTTGAAACAAAGAACTGCAGATGCTGGTTAATACTAAAGATAGACACAAAGTGCTGCAGTAACTCAGCAGGTAGGGCAGCATCTCTGGAGAGAAAGGATGGGTGACGTTTCGGGTTGGGACCCTTCTTCAGACTCCAAGTCTGATCCTCCTGCCCAAATCGCTTGGGTGGCTCAGCGCTCAATGTCATCTGATAATACTCCAGTGAGGTGCCATGCGCTATTCCGCAACAATAAAGATACCTGTGAATATTCTTTGTCTCTTCAATGCTGCTAAACCAGAAGTTGACCATGAGCATTAGCTCATTGACCAGTTTATTAAGCCTGATATTGATTATAGGATGCTCTTTGTTTCAAATTTCTACCATTTGAGTTGGAGATAAAATGGATATGAATTCTTGGTCCAGGAAGAATGTAGTTTGAGGAGATACATAGACGTTCTGTGCTTTGAGATCAAGTGCAATCATACTATTGTTGACTCGGGGCTATGTACAGAGACCTGTGGGATTGGTGGTCTTCCACTTTGACACAACATCGTCACCCCCCCACCCAAAGCATTGATTAATGTGGGTGACAGGGGTTATGGGGAGAAGGCAGGAGAATCGGGTTGAGAGGGAAAGATAGATCAGCCATAATTGAATGGCGGAGTAGACTTGATGGGCCGAATGGCCTAATTCTGCTCCATGAACTTATGAACAACCCTAAATGAATGGATATCACCCGACCACATTAATATGGAACATGTAGAAGCAAGGAACTGCAGATGCTTGGTTATACCAAAGATGGACACAAAGTGCTGGAGGAACTCAATGGGTCAGTCAGCATCTCTGCCAGAAAAGGATCGGTGACATTTTGGGTCGGAACCCTTCTACTCTGATACCGTTTCCTCCAAAGATTCTGTCTGACCCGTTGAGTTACTCCAGCGCTTGGTGTGTATCATTGTACGGTTTATGTTGCAACCTAGCCATTCAAACTGTGAGGTCCAAAATGTTTCTGCAAACTTCTGTCGTTTCACACCCAGTGACAGAATTAGGGGCCAATTCTCCTGAGGGCCCACATTTCCCATTTTCTTCTCTTAGTGAACCTGATGGATACATCCACCAGTTTTGTAGTTACTATTAGCAATGACAATTGACATTTGATGTTGCTTTATTCTTGTCACATAAACTTGTTCTTTTGCCTGCTATCCAAGCAGGATTCTGAAGATGGGTTCTGACCTGAAATGTCACCTCTCCATTCCAGCCGCAGATGCTGCCCAACCCACTGAGTTCCTCCAGCACTTTGTGCTTTGAGATAAGTAGGGCTAATTGGTTATCTCCAAACCATCTCCTCCTGCTGACTGCATGCCCTGTGCTCAATCAGGTACCATACAAGTTATTTTACATCATAGAGACAGTTTTGTTTGTAACCTGGGCAGTTAGCACAAATTTACAGGATATGAGCATAAAATTAACAAGCGTGGAATGAAACTTGAAATTGGACAGGATTTATTTTCCAGATTTCAAAACCTTTTAAAAAGAAATTATGCCACTAATTTTGTCCCCATTCTGATCACTGTCTAAGCTTGAACCCAATTGATGGCAAGTGCTGGCTGCTCATCATGTTTTTGCCCTACAGATCACATATGCTGGCTTGCTGAACCTCACTTCTCATATGCCCTGTTGCCTTGAACCCTGAGCCATACTCAATAATCCCTGTACTCTCCATGGCAGCCTCCTATCCCTCATATCCCATATCTAGTTTATTATCTAGACCGATAACCTAATTGCCCGACAGCAAGAAATTGCAGAGAATTATGGACGCAGCCCAGATCATCGCGCAAACCAACCTCCCTTCCATTGACTTTATCTGCACTTCACGGTGCCTCGGCAAGGCCAACAGCATAATCAAATCTCATCCCGGTAACTCCCTCTTCTCCCGTTTCTCATCAGGCAAGAGGTACAGAAGTGTGAAAACGCACACCTCCAGACTCAGGGACAGTTTTTCCCAGCTGTTATCAGGCAATTCTCACCTCTCATCGGCAAGAGAGCGGTCCTGAGCGACTATCTACCTGATTGGAGACACTTGGACTATCTTTAATCATACTTTACTGGACTTTATCTTGCACTAAACGTACTTCCCTTTATCATGTATCTGTGGATGGCTCAATTGTAATTATGTGTAGTCTTTCCGCTGACTGGTTAGCAAGCAACAAAAGCTTCTCACTGTACCTTGGTACATGTGACAATAAACTAGACTAAATGATTTACACAACATTAATACAATCTCTAAGATGGGCAGATTGCACAACACATTCCCACAAGGTTCTGCAAATAGAAGATGCTCCTTGGATCTGCTGAGAATCAGGACAGATCTACTGGTGGCATGGACTCACTGCCCATCATACAATACCACTGCAGATGTGGCTGCAACCTCCATCACTAATGTGCCACCGACGCCCAGTTGGCATTGGCGGATCCCATGTGATGTGGGATGAAAGGGGCAAAGTTTATAGGAGATGTTCGGGGCAAGCCTTTTACAGAGGGTGGTAGGAGCCTAGAACACTGGTGCTGGAAGTGCAGTCAGACACAGTTGTGGCATTTAAGCTTTTAGAAGCGCAGGAATGGAGGGATATGGATCACGTGCAGGTAGATGCAATTAAGATGGCCTGACCAATCTAGCCCTAAATAATCATGTATTTTTCAATAAGATCACCTTTCGTTATTCTAAACTTAAAGGAAAGTTTAATCTTTTCCCAAAATGACACAGAGTGCCGGAGTAACTCAACAGGTTAGGCAGCCTCTCAGGTGACATTTCAGGTCCAGACTCTTCTTCAGATTTTAATCTTTTCTCACTGGATAAAACCCCTATCCCAGCACTGAGGGGAGAAGAGGGAGTGACTGGGGAGCGATTACGTCCTTGAATATGCTGGTGGCCTTGCCAAGGCAGCGTGAAGTGTAGATGATTGACACAAAATGCTGGAGTAACTCAGCGGGACAGGCAGCACCTCTGGAGAGAAGGAAAGGGTGACATTTCGGGTCGAGACCCTTCTTCACACCCTTCTTCAGCTTAGATGGAGTCAATGGCAGGATGGTTTGTGTGGTGGTCTGGACTGCATCCACAATTCTCTGTATAGTCAGTATAATTCAATATAGACTGTCAAAAGAGAAATGCGGAGGGAGTTGTATCTGGTTGAGGCTTGTTGGAACAAACATGGCCCACTTGGAGGTAAATTAACAGGGCATTTGAGAGAGAAGTTTCTGCCAATCTGTGCAGCTGTCTTCCTGAGATACTCAGTTAAAATAACGCCTGCTAATTGTGAATGTGTTGGGGGAATGAATAGGTCTGGTGTTGCAAATGTCCCCATCTGTGTGAAGGAGATGCCGTCACTGCAAATCAACTGAGACACAGAGACCAGATAATCTGTAGTTTTGGCAACTTTAATACATCAGTTAGCTGGTGGCAATGACTCTCAACACTTGTAGCAACCATTCCAAAGGGTTTTACATGTGTACAGTGCCAGGAATGGCTGATTTGCTTTTTATATAACAGGTTGGACCCAAAGCCCTTTCAAAGCAAGAAAGGATTCCAAAGATGCACATGTTTGTAGGTTAATTGGTTTTGGTAAGTTGCAAAATTGTCCCCACTGTGTGTAGGTTAGTGTCTGAGGTGATCGCTGGTTGGCACGGACTCGGTGGGCTGAAGGGCCTGTTTCTGCGCTGTATCTGCTTGGATAGAACCAAAATGCTGGACTGCCTCAGCGGATCAGGCAGCATATCTGGAGAAAAGGAATAGGTGATGTTTTGGGTCAGAACCCTTCTTCAGACTGAACGTTAGAGGTGGGGGGAGGGGGGGGGTGGGGTGGGGGGGATTGATGTGATGGCAGGAAAAGGCCAGAACAAATCATGTAAGCAGCAGATGAGATCAGGAAAGGTGGAGCCCAGGATGATCGATTGTTGGCTGGGGAAGGTGTAGAGGGATACAAGGATGCAACTAGTGGAACTGGTAGAACAACTAGGGTGGGGGAGGAGGGGTGACGGGGAAGGGGAGGGAATGCAGGAGTTACTTGAAATGAGAGAAATCAATAATCATACGTTGGTTTGTGAGCTGCCCAAGCGAAATATGGGATGCTGTTGCTTCAATTTGCGTTGGGCCTCACTCTGACAGTGGAAGATGCCCAGGCCAGGAGGTCAGTATGGTAATGGGAAGGGGAGTTAAAATGTGTAGGCCAAGTTGGATTGAGCGTAAGTATTTCGCGAAACGATCGCCCAGTCCAGGCTTGGTCTCGCCAATGTAAAGGAGGCCACATCGGAAGCACTGAATGCAGCCGATCAGGTTGGAAGCTGAAATGTGTATGTTTTGCCAAACTAGTTCAAACTCCTTCCTAAGCCATGTGTGCCCACCAAGGCACTGAGGGCTTTGTTTGCCAGTTGCTAAGTGAACTCGGTGGTCCAGAAACAGACGGTGTATTGGGGAGGAGGTGTGTGAAACTCTGCCCGTGATTTATGGAGTTGGATCGGTGACAAGGCCGTACAGCGTACACTTTTCCTGATACTCTTTCAGACAAGCCAAAAGTGGTCTGACTGAAACAGAGGCATAGTTTAATTTAAATAATATAACACATTTAAGTGAAGGTCTGTGCAATGCACCATCTGTTTAGGGCACAAGTTAATCACTTTACTGAAGCAAGTTCCAGGAGTCTGTGAGCACTAAAGAGATCAGAGCCTTTTAGCCAATTACGAAAACAAACTCAGACTGCCTTTAGTGCTGTGTTTAGTTTAGTTTAGCGATACCCACCGAGTCCGCGCCGATCAGCGATCCCTGTACACTAACGCCATCCTACACAACAGGGACAATTTACGACTTCTTTTACCGAAGCCAATTAACCTACAAACCCGTAACGTCTTCAGGGTGTGGGAGGAAATCGGAGCATCCGGAGAAAACCCACACGGTCACAGGGAGAAGGTATAAACTCCGTACAGATAGTGGCTGTAGTCAGGATTAAATAGTTTCTCTGGCGCTGTAACGCAGAAACTCTACCGCAGCACCACCCTGTGCTGGTGAACATTTTTGCTTGGATACTAACAGTAAAACAACACGTTTTTTCTCAGGCTTATTCGTGAATTTGGGTTCTGCTTCCTCCTTGCAGGAGGTAGTATGGAGTTTATCGAGAAGCTGAAATTGTTGAATATTGCACATTAATTTGTTGAAAAGCCAGCTGTAAGTAAAGACTCCAGAACAAGCATGTTTAAGGAGCATGAAGAAGTTATTCTCCCACAGTAAACTTTCATAGCAACCTGATGAATCGGAGGAACTGCACCTCATATTTCGCTTGAGCAGCTTGCAACACAATCACATGAATATTGACTTCTCTAACTTCAAGTAACCCTTGCTTTCCCTCTCTCTCCATCATTTTCACACAAAGGGTGATGGGTGTATGGAATAAGCTGCCAGGTGAGGTAGTTGAGGCTGAGACTATCCCAACGTTTAAGAAACAGTTAGGCAGATACATGGATAGGACCGGTTTGGAGGGATATGGACCAAGCGCAGGCAGCAGGGACAAGTGTAGCTGGGACATGTTGGCCGGTGTGGGTAAGTTAGCCCGAAGGGCCTGTTTCCACACTGGATCATTCTATGACTCTATGACTCTATCCCTCCCCCACCCTAGTTCTACTAACTATTTTCACTGTCCTTCTTATTAAATGTTAGTGATTGGATGCCTCGTTGTCACCTTCCCCTCACTTAACAATGATCCATTCAACATTTTCCTTGATCAGCGTCCCCTTTGATATCTCGTTTTCACAGATTGCCCTTTCATATCTCTGTCTCACTCTCCCCTGACGCTGAGGCTGAAGGAGGGTCTCGACCTGAAGCGTCACCCATTCCTTCTCCCCAGAGATGTTGCCTTTCCCACTGAGTTACTCCAGCATTTGTTGTGTATCTCTGATGAATGATAAGGCATTCACATAAGGATCCTGGGGCAATCAGCAAATTAGCTGACAAACAATGTCAGGATTGGCTTTGGACAACGACATAATCTATACTGGATGAAGACAGGTTCCGATGAAATGTTATTGGCTTGAAACATTTGCTCATTATTTGTGTTTCTGGCTCTTAGAGTCAAAGAGTCAAACAGTATGGAAACAGGCCCTTCGGCCCAATTCATCTATGCCGACCAACTTGCCCCAACTAAGCTAGTCCCATTTGCCCATGTTTTGTCCATATCTCTTTCCTGTTCATATACCTGTCCAAATGTCTTTTGTGATGTTTATTTCAGATTTCCAACATCTGCATTACTTTGCTTCTGTATGGTAGATTGTGGTTTAGTTTACATATTTTTTTAAAGATATAGCATAGAAACAGACCCTTCAGCTCACCGAGTCTAACAACCATCACATTGCCCAGAATTACCATACTGAGTGCAGTTCAAAATTGTTCGGTTTAGTTTAGTCTAGAGATGCAGCATGGAAACAGGACCTTTGGCCCACCTAGTCTATGCTGGCCATCGATCGCCCATTCACACCAATTCTATGTTATCTCACGTTCTCATCCACTCCCTACACACTAGTGGCAATATAAAGAAGCCAATTAACCTACAGACCCGCATGTCTTTGGGATGTGGGAAGAACCTGGAGCACCCAGAGGAAGCCGACGGGGTTACACGGAGAATGTGCAAACTCCACACAAAGAGACAACATCTGAGGTCAGGATTGAACCCGGGCCTCTGGCGCTGCAAGGCAGCAGCTCTGCCCACTGCTCCATTGTGTCACCCCTAATGTAGGTTCATGTCGCTGTAATGCACTTTGGACCATATTGGGCTTGTGGAAGTTGCTATGTGAAGTCATGTTATTTCACAGGGCCATCTTCTAAATCTGAACATAGTCCTGGCAGTGAAGGCTTGAATCTGATCGCCACCATTCTGTTGACAATTGGTGCACTACTGCCCTCTAGAGTTGGTGCCCAAACCATCAGTTCAACCTTTCTCAAACCCAACTAAGCAATGGACCTCCATGCATACCACTTACCACCTCAGTTTTGCCTCTATTTACTCTGCATTTGGATTTGGTAAGCCCTCTTTGGGCTCTGAAAGACTGAAGGAGACTTTAAACTGATTGGGAAATAAGACACAAAGTGCTGGAGTAACAATAGACAATAGACAATAGGTGCAGGAGTAGGCCATTCAGCCCTTCGAGCTAGCACTGCCATTCAATGTGATCATGGCTGATCATCCCCAATCAGTACCCCGTTCCTGCCTTCTCCCCATATCCCCTGACTCCGCTATCTTTAAGAACCCTATCTAGCTCTCTCTTGAAACTATCCAGAGAACCGACCTCCACTGCCCTCTGAGGCAGAGAATTCCACAGACTCACAACTCTCTGTGTGAAAAAGTGTTTCCTCGTCTCCGTTCTAAATGGCTTACCCCTTATTCTTAAACTGTGGTCCCTGGTTCTGGACTCCCCCAACATCGGGAACATGTTTCCTGCCTCTAGCAGGAATAATCTTATATGTTCCAACAAGATCCCCTCTCATCCTTCTAAACTCCAGAGTGTACAAGCCCAGCCGCTCCATTCTCTCAGCTTATGACAGTCCCGCCATCCCGGGAATTAGCCTTGTAGACCTACGCTGCACTTCCTCAATAGCAAGAATGTCCTTCCTCAAATTAGGGGACGAAAACTGCACACAATACTCCAGGTGTGGTCTCACTAGGGCCCTGTACAACTGCAGAAGGACCTCTTTGCTCATATACTCAACTCCTCTTGTTATAAAGGCCAACATGCCATTTGCTTTCTTCACTGCCTGCTGTACCTGCATGCTTACTTTCATTGACTGATGAACAAGGACCCCCCAGATCCCGTTGCACTTCCCCTTTTCCCAACTTGACGCCATTTAGATAGTAAAGACAGCATGTTGGGCAGCATCTTTGGAGAACATGGATAGGTGACGTTTCCATTGAGGATGAATCTATCTCTTCTTTGCAGCACAGGGCGGTATGGTGGCGTATTGGTAGAGCTACTACAACACCAGAGACCCGGGTTCGATCCTGACTACGGGTGCTTGTCTGTACAGAGTTTCTCCCCATGACCAGATGGATTTTCTCCAAGATCTTTGGTTTCCTCCCACACTCCAAATATGTACAGGTTTGCAGGTTAATTGTCTTGGTATGAAAATTGTCCCTAGTGTGTGTAGGGTAGTGTTAGTGTGTGGAGATCACTGGTCGGCGTGGAGTTGGTGGCTGAAGGGCCGTTTTCCGTGCTGTATCTCTAAACTAAACTAAACTAAAATAAGAAAGTTGATTTTGGGACTGTCTTTTCAATGCCATGTGATCCAATTTCAATTTTACCCAGGGTGGTGGGTGTATGGAACAAGCTGCCAGAGGAGGTAGTTGAGGCAGGGACTATACCAACATTTAAGAAACAGTTAGACAGGTACATGGATAGGACAGGTTTGGAGAGATAGGGACCAAATGCGGTCAGGTGGGACTAGTGTGCTGGGACATGTTGGCCTGTGTGGGCAAGTTGGGCCAAAGGTCCTGTTTCCACGCTGTATCACTCTATGACTCTATTGGACTCCACTCCAGCTGTGCATTTCCTGATATCACTGTTCATTTCTGCTCAAAGCTCACCCTGAGACAGTTGTGGAAAAATGTCACTCTAACCAGACTCACATTACACTTGCCTGATGCTTTAGCTGAACAATGGCCACTTTCACAACGGATGGCAGACTGCACAAACAGGTCTCCAGACCATCAAGAGTGCCCTTTGCAGCTTCTGGCTGCCGAGATAATCATTCTATGTACGTTTCATCCGTCACGTTGCTGGTGTCATCTCGACTATAACTCAACACAGTTCAAGGATCTTGGGTCAGGAGGCAAAGAGGTTCCCAGAACGAGTCTCCTCCCAGAGATTCTCCAAAGACAACATTTGTGTCGGCTTCCACCTTCCTGGGTCAGGTTCAAGTTGCACATTTTATTAAGTTTATCTAATGTTCACAAAGGAAGCACTTAATAATGGCACCAGGTTATCGGTGCAGTTCAACAAGTTTCTGTTCTAATAAATGTGCCTGGGCATTTCTTCCATCCCTTTTTTGCTGTGGTCTCTTAACGTTTAGGGAAGCTCCTGGCGAGTGCCGCAGAGTCGGGCAAGAGTGGACCCGTCAGCCGGCCGAGGAGGGCCGCGGAGAGGAGAGGAGGTCGGGTGGAAGAGGGGCCGCAGAAAAAGAGGGTCGTGCCAGGCCTTCCGAGAACAAAGAGGGACCCGACGAGCGGGGGAGGGGGAGGGGAGGGACCAAAATGAGGGATCAACTCTATGGAGGGATCAACTGATGAGTACTTTGTATTAGGAGGCAGAGATCGGGTCATGATTGAATGGCGGAGTAGACTCGATGGGCTGAATGGGCAAATTCTACTCCTACAACTTGTGAACTTGTAACTTTGTGGCGACTCATTGAGTATTTTATGGATTGTTTGTAAAAACAACAAATTTCACTGTATCCAGGTACATGTGACAATAAAGTATCATTGGATGACCATAGCTGGTCTCCGCAGGTGTGTTTGAAGATGTCCTAATCCCACTGATGTCCTCATGCCCCTCCAGTAACCAGCCCACAGTCTTCATGGTTGTGCAGCCACTCTGTTAGTTTGCTCTGTAATTCCCCAGTCTGTGCTCAATTGCTCCTCTTTTTCCAATGCTATATCCACAGCCACTCCCAATTTTCCCCACACATCACCAATCCCATAAACAATCGCTCACGTTCATTTGTTGCCGCCAAACTAATGGCCACGCAGTTGTGTTTCGGCTCATCTTTCTGTGCGGCTTTTTTGAAGAATCAGCAGGCAACTGATCGCATGAACGATTATTGCACAGCCAAACTACTTTAAAGAAGAGGCATTATATGTTGTCTCAGTTCTGCAGCATCTTCTTGGATAATTCCAAAGGCTTAGTCTAGAGACACAGCGTGGAAACAGGCCCTTCGGCCCACTGAGACCGCGCCGGCCAACAATCACCTGTTCCCTACTTCTATGTTACCTCAGTTTCACATAATGCACACTAGGGGCAATTTACAGCAGCCAATTAATCTATAAACCTGCAAGACGTACAAACTCCATACAGACAGCATCCGTAGTCAGGATCGAACCTAGGTCTCTGGCGCTGTTAAGGCAGCAACTATTGTTGCACCACTGTGCCAACCTTAAACGATCTTAATTCCAGTTAACAGAAACAACTGCACATGCATGGTTTACATTTTAACTATATCCTTTCTTAAATCTTAATTAGTATTCATTCAAAGATCCTACAGCACTACTAGTTGTGATTTTGCAACTATTCATAAATAGCAGATCAAGCGGTGTGCATTTGAGTCTGTAGAAGGGTCCCAACCCGAAATATTGTCCGCCCATTCCCTCCACAGATGCTGCCTGACCTGCTGCGTTCCTCCGGCACTTTGAGTTTTGCTCAAGATGCCAGCATCTGCAGTTCCTTGTGCCCCCAATGTTTATTTGAGACGTGGACTTTCCGGTGGAATGATGTATTCACGGACTCAGGTTTTCCAAAGGTGCCATGACTGGAACGTGAGTCAATGCTTGGGAAGACGTGCAACCATGCTCTCGCGCCTGCTGTTCCTCCTTCCGTGGGGCCCACCGTCTCTACTGACTCTCAACTTCTTCACCAAGGGATGATTCAAACTGGCCAAGGCAGATCTCTGCCTCACCTTCCAATTTGTTACTCGGAGAAGTTGGTCGCTATTGAAAGTATAGACACTGAGAATGTATGAAGAGTTTTTGCATAGATTTTGTTATGTGCATATATTTTTCTTATCCTGAATAAAGTATTTTTGCAATAAAACATGTTTTTTCAGGCTCCTGTGCTTCCGTCCTGATGGTAGCAGCGAGATGAGAGCGTGGCCAGGGTGGTGTGGGTCTTTGATGATATTGGCTGCCTTTTTGAGGCAGCGCCTCATGTAGACCCCTTCGATGGTGGGGAGGTCAGTACTTGTATTGAACCTACCACTCTCTGTAGCCTCCGTCGTTCAAGTTGCCAAACCAGGTCTAATGCAAGAGTCAGTCTGCTCTATT